>JAJUPC010000162.1:0-708735 GCA_023614405.1 Avena insularis | reverse complement strand
AGAGATCCACCAGTGTCATTTCATGTCTGTTCTTTTCATGAACCACACCCAGTGTCATTGCATGTGGTATCTTTTTCATGAACCACAGCTAGAGTCATTGGATGTCTAATCTTTTCATGAACCACACCCAGTGTCATTGCATGTCTGTTCTTTTCATGAACCACACCCGGTGTCACTGCATGTATGTTCTTTTCATGAACCACATAAGGATCTACCAGTGTCATTAGATGTGTGTTCTTCTCATGAACCACACGTGGATCCACCGGTGTCATTGCATGTCTGTTCCTCTAAACAAACCACATAAGGATACACCAGTGTCATTGGATGTGTGTTCTTTTCATGAACCACACCCAATGTCATTGCATGTGTGTTCTTCTAAACAAACCACATAAGGGTCCACCAGTGTCATTGCATGTATGTTTTATTCATGAACCACACATAAGGATCCACCAATGTCATTGCATGTCTGTTCTTTTCATGAACAACACCCAATGTCATTGCATGTGTGTTCCTCTAAACAAACCATATAGGGATCCACCAGTGTCATTACATGTATGTTCTTTTCATGAACCACACCCAGTTTCATTGCATGTGTGTTCTTCTAAACAAACCACATAAGGATCCACCAGTGTCATTGCATGTCTGTTCTTTTCATGAACCACATATAAGGATCCACTAGTGTCATTGCATGTCTGTTCTTTTCATGAACCACACCCAATGTCAATGCATGTGTGTTCCTCTAAACAAACCACATAAGGATCCACCAGTGTCATTGCATGTATTTTCTTTTCATGAACCACACCCAGTGTCATTGCTTGTGTGTTCTTCTAAACAAACCACATAAGGATCCACCAGTGTCATTGCATGTCTGTTCTTTTCATGAACCACTCATAAGGATCCACCAGTGTCATTGCATGTCTGTTCTTTTCATGAACCACACCCAATGTCATTGCATGTCTGTTCTTTTCACGAACCACATAAGGATCCACCAGTGTCATTGTATGTCTGTTCTTTTCATGAACCACACCCAATGTAATTGCATGTGTGTTCTCCTGACAAACCACATATGGATCCACCAGTGGTATTGCATGTCAGTTCTTTTCATGAACCACACATAAGGATCCACCAGTGTCATTGCATGTCTGTTCTTTTCATGAACCACACCCAATGTCATTGCATGTCTGTTCTTTTCATGAACC
The DNA here is from genome assembly GCA_023614405.1 of Avena insularis. NCBI lineage: Eukaryota > Viridiplantae > Streptophyta > Magnoliopsida > Poales > Poaceae > Avena > Avena insularis. Next base: position 707,536 of record JAJUPC010000162.1, on the reverse strand, counting down.
ACATAAGGATCTATTAGTGTCATTGCATATCTGTTCTTTTCATAAACCACACCCGATGTCATTTCATGTGTTTTCTCTTGACAAACCACATATGGATCCACAAGTGTCATTGCATGTCTGTTCTTTTCAAGAACCACACATAAGGATCCACCAGTGTCATGGCATGTCTGTTCTTTTCATGAACCACACCTAATGGCATTGCATGTGTGTTCTTTTCATGAACCACAGCTAGAGTCATTGGATGTCTATTCTTTTCATGAACCACACCCAGTGTCATTGCATGTGTGTTCTTTTCATGAACCACACCCGGTTTCACTGAATGTCTGTTCTTTCATGAACCACATAAGGATCTACTAGTGTCATTGGATGTGTGTTCTTCTCATGAACCACACGTGAATCCACCGGTGTCATTGCATGTCTGTTCCTGTAAACAAAACACATAAGGATCCACAAGTGTCATTGGATGTGTGTTCTCTTCATGAACCACACCTAGTGTCATTGCATGTGTGTTCTTCTAAACAAACCACATTAGGATCCACCAGTGTCATTGCATGTATGTTCTATTCATGAACCACACATAAGGATCCACTAGTGTCATTGCATGTCTGTTCTTTTCATGAACCACACCCAATGTCATTGCATGTGTGTTCCTCTAAACAAACCACATAAGGATCCACCAGTGTCATTGCATGTATTTTCTTTTCATGAACCACACCCAGTGTCATTGCATGTGTGTTCTTCTAAACAAACCACATAAGGATCCACCAGTGTCATTGCATGTCTGTTCTTTTCATGAACCACACATAAGGATCCACCAGTGTCATTGCATGTCTGTTCTTTTCATGAACCACACCCAATGTCATTGCATGTCTGTTCTTTTCATGAACCACATAAGGATCCACCAGTGTCATTGCATGTCTGTTCTTTTCATGAACCACACCCAATGTCATTGCATGTGTTTTCTCCTAACAAACCACATATGGATCCACAAGTGTTATTGCATGTTTGTTCTTTTCAATAACCACACATAAGGATCCACCAGTGTCATTGCATGTCTGTTCTTTTCATGAACCACACCCAGTGGCATTGCATGTGTGTTCTTTTCATGAACCACAGCTAGAGTCATTGGATGTCTATTCTTTTCATGAACCACACCCAGTGTCATTGCATGTCTGTTCTTTTCATGAACCTCACCAAGTGTCACTGCATGTCTGTTCTTTTCATGAACCACATAAGGATCCACCAGTGTCATTGCATATGCATTCTTTTCATGAACCACACCCAATGTCATTGCATGTGTTTTCTCCTAACAAACCACATATGGATCCACAAGTGTTATTGCATGTTTGTTCTTTTCAATAACCACACATAAGGATCCACATGTCATTGCATGTCATTCTTTTCATGAACCACACCCAGTGGCATTGCATGTGTGTTCTTTTCATGAACCACAGCTAGAGTCATTGGATGTCTATTCTTTTCATGAACCACACCCAGTGTCATTGCATGTCTGTTCTTTTCATGAACCACACCAAGTGTCACTGCATGTCTGTTCTTTTCATGAACCACATAAGGATCCACCAGTGTCATTGCATGTCTGTTCTTTTCATGAACCACACCCAATGTCATTGCATGTGTTTTCTCCTAACAAACCACATATGGATCCACAAGTGTTATTGCATGTTTGTTCTTTTCAAGAACCACACATAAGGATCCACCAGTGTCATTGCATGTCTGTTCTTTTCATGAACCACACCCAGTGGCATTGCATGTGTGTTCTTTTGATGAACCACAGCTAGAGTCATTGGATGTCTATTCTTTTCATGAACCACACCCAGTGTCATTGCATGTCTGTTCTTTTCATGAACCACACCCAATGTCATTGCATGTTTGTTCTTTTCATGAACCACATAAGGATCTACCAGTGTCATTGCATGTCTGTTCTTTTCATGAACCACACATAAGGATCCACCAGTGTCATTGCATGTCTGTTCTTTTCATGAACCACACCCAATGTCATTGCATGTCTATTCTTTTCATGAACCACATAAGGATCTACCAGTGTAATTGCATGTCTATTCTTTTCATGAACCACACCCAATGCCATTGCATGTGTGTTCTCCTGACAAACCACATATGGATCCACCAGTGTCATTGCATGTCTGTTCTTTTCATGAACCACACATAAGGATCCACCAGTGTCATTGCATGTCTGTTCTTTTCATGAACCACACCCAATGTCATTACATGTCTATTCTTTTCATGAACCACATAAGGATCTACCAGTGTAATTGCATGTCTATTCTTTTCATGAACCACACCCTATGTCATTGCATGTGTGTTCTCCTAATAAACCACATATGGATCCACCAGTGTCATTGCATGTCTGTTCTTTTCATGAACCACACATAAGGATCCACCAGTGTCATTTCATGTCTGTTCTTTTCATGAACCACACCCAATGTCATTGCATGTGTGTTCTTTTTCATGAACCACAGCTAGAGTCATTGGATGTCTAATCTTTTCATGAACCACACCCAGTGTCATTGCATGTCTGTTCTTTTCATGAACCACACCCGGTGTCACTGAATGTCTGTTCTTTTCATGAACCACATAAGGATCTACCAGTGTCATTAGATGTGTGTTCTTCTCATGACCCACACGTCGATCCACCGGTGTCATTGCATGTCTGTTCCTGTAAACAAACCACATAAGGATCCACTAGTGTCATTGGATGTGTGTTCTTTTCATGAACCACACCCAATGTCATTGGATGTGTGTTCGTCTAAACAAACCACATAAGGATCCACCAGTGTCATTGCATGTATGTTTTATTGATGAACCACACATAAGGATCCACCAGTGTCATTGCATGTCTGTTCTTTTCATGAACCACACCCAATTTCATTGCATGTGTGTTCCTCTAAACAAACCACATAGGGATCCACGAGTGTCATTGCATGTATGTTCTTTTCATGAACCACACCCAGTGTCATTGCATGTGTGTTCTTCTAAACAAACCACATAAGGATCCACCAGTGTCATTGCATGTCTGTTCTTTTCATGAACCACATATAAGGATCCACTAGTGTCATTGCATGTCTGTTCTTTTCATGAACCACACCCAATGTCATTGCATGTGTGTTCCTCTAAACAAACCACATAAGGATCCACCAGTGTCATTGCATGCATTTTCTTTTCATGAACCACACCCAGTGTCATTGCATGTGTGTTCTTCTAAACAAACCACATAAGGATCCACCAGTGTCATTGCATGTCTGTTATTTTCATGAACCACACCCAATGTCATTGCATGTCTGTTCTTTTCATGAACCACATAAGGATCCACCAGTGTCATTGCATACATTCTTTTCATGAACCACACCCAATGTCATTGCATGTGTGTTCTCCTGACAAACCACATATGGATCCACCAGTGGTATTGCATGTCAGTTCTTTTCATGAACCACACATAAGGATCCACCAGTGTCATTGCATGTCTGTTCTTTTCATGAACCACACCCAATGTCATTGCATGTTTTTCTTTTCATGAACCACATAAGGATCTATTAGTGTCATTGCATGTCTGTTCTTTTCATGAACCACACCCGATGTCATTGCATGTGTTTTCTCTTGACAAACCACATATGGATTCACAAGTGTCATTGCATGTCTGTTCTTTTCAAGAACCACACATAAGGATCCACCAGTGTCATGGCATGTCTGTTCTTTTCATGAACCACAACTAGTGGCATTGCATGTGTGTTCTTTTCATGAACCACAACTAGAGTCATTGGATGTCTATTCTTTTCATGAACCACACCCAGTGTCATTGCATGTCTGTTCTTTTCATGAACCACACCCGGTGTCACTGAATGTCTGTTCTTTTCATGAACCACATAAGGATCTACCAGTGTCATTGGATGTGTGTTCTTCTCATGAAACACACGTGGATCCACCGGTGTCATTGCATGTCTGTTCCTGTAAACAAAACACATAAGGATCCACCAGTGTCATTGGATGTGTGTTCTCTTCATGAACCACACCCAGTGTCATTGCATGTGTGTTCTTATAAACAAACCACATTAGGATCCACCAGTGTCATTGCATGTATGTTCTATTCATGAACCACACATAAGGATCCACCAGTGTCATTGCATGTCTGTTCTTTTCATGAACCACACCCAATGTCATTGCATGTCTGTTCTTTTCATGAACCACATAAGGATCTATTAGTGTCATTGCATGTCTGTTCTTTTCATGAACCACACCCGATGTCATTGCATGTGTTTTCTCTTGACAAACCACATATGGATCCACAAGTGTCATTGCATGTCTGTTCTTTTCAAGAACCACACATAAGGATCCACCAGTGTCATGGCATGTCTGTTCTTTTCATGAACCACACCTAGTGGCATTGCATGTGTGTTCTTTTCATGAACCACAGCTAGAGTCATTGGATGTCTATTCTTTTCATGAACCACACCCAATGTCATTGCATGTCTGTTCTTTTCATGAACCACACCCGGTGTAACTGAATGTCTGTTCTTTTCATGAACCACATAAGGATCTACCAGTGTCATTGGATGTGTGTTCTTCTCATGAAACACACGTGGATCCACCGGTGTCATTGCATGTCTGTTCCTGTAAACAAAACACATAAGGATCCACCAGTGTCATTGGATGTGTGTTCTCTTCATGAACCACACCCAGTGTCATTGCATGTGTGTTCTTCTAAACAAACCACATTAGGATCCACCAGTGTCATTGCATGTATGTTCTATTCATGAACCACACATAAGGATCCACCAGTGTCATTGCATGTCTGTTCTTTTCATGAACCACACCCAATGTCATTGCATGTGTGATCCTCTAAACAAACCACATAGGGATCCACCAGTGTCATTGCATGTATGTTCTTTTCATGAACCACACCCAGTGTCATTGCATGTGTGTTCTTCTAAAAAAACCACATAAGGATCCACCAGTGTCATTGCATGTCTGTTCTTTTCATGAACCACATATAAGGATCCACTAGTGTCATTGCATGTCTGTTCTTTTCATGAACCACACCCAATGTTATTGCATGTGTGTTCCTCTAAACAAACCATATAAGAATCCACCAGTGTCATTGCATGTAATTTCTTTTCATGAACCACACCCAATGTCATTGCATGTGTGTTCTTCTAAACAAACCACATAAGGATCCACTAGTGTCATTGCATGTCTGTTCTTTTCATGAGCCACACATAAGGATCCACCAGTGTCATTGCATGTCTGTTCTTTTCATGAACCACACCTAATGGCATTGCATATCTGTTCTTTTCATGAACCACATAAGGATCCACCAGTGTCATTGCATGTCTTTTCTTTTCATGAACCACACCCAATGTCATTGCATGTGTTTTCTCCTAACAAACCACATATGGATCCACAAGTGTCATTTCATGTTTGTTCTTTTCAAGAACCACACATAAGGATCCACCAGTGTCATTGCATGTCTGTTCTTTTCATGAACCACACCCAGTGGCATTGCATGTGTGTTCTTTTCATGAACCACAGCTAGAGTCATTGGATGTCTATTCTTTTCATGAACCACACCCAGAGTCAGTCCATGTCTGTTCTTTTCATGAACCACACGAAGTGTCACTGCATGTCTGTTCTTTTCATGAACCACATAAGGATCTACCAGTGTCATTGGATGTGTTTTCTTCTCATGAACCACACGTGGATCCACCGGTGTCATTGCATGTCTATTCCTCTAAACAAAAACACATAAGGATCCACCAGTGTCATTGGATGTGTGTTCTTTTCATGAACCACACCCAGTGTCATTGCATGTGTGTTATTCTAAACAAACCACATAAGGATCCACCAGTGTCATTGCATGTACATTCGTTTCATGAACCACATAAGGATCCACCAGGTGTCATTGCATGTACGTTCTTTTCATGAACCACACCCAATGTCATTGCATGTGTGTTCCTCTCAGACCACACAAGGATCCACGGTGTCATTGCATGTCATTCTTGTCATGAACCACCCCCAGTGTCATTGCATGTGTGTTCTTCTAAACAAACCACATAAGAATCCACCAGTGTCATTGCATGTCTGTTCTTTTCATGAACCACACATAAGGATCCACCAGTGTCATTGCATGTCTGTTCTTTTCATGAACCACACCCAATGTCATTGCATTTCTGTTCTTTTCATGAACCACATAAGGATCTACCAGTGTCATTGGATGTCTGTTCTTTTCATGAACCACACCCAATGTCATTGCATGTGTGTTCTCCTGACAAACCACATATGGATCCACTAGTGTCATTGCATGTCAGTTCTTTTCATGAACCACACATAAGGATCCACCAGTGTCATTGCATGTCTGTTCTTTTCATGAACCACACCCAATGTCATTGCATGTCTATTCTTTTCATGAACCACATAAGGATCTACCAGTGTAATTGCATGTCTATTCTTTTCATGAACCACACCCAATGCCATTGCATGTGTGTTCTCCTGACAAACCACATATGGATCCACCAGTGTCATTGCATGTCTGTTCTTTTCATGAACCACACATAAGGATCCACTAGTGTCATTTCATGTCTGTTCTTTTCATGAACCACACCTAGTGTCATTGGATGTGTGTTCTTTTTCATGAACCACAGCTAGAGTCATTGGATGTCTAATCTTTTCATGAACCACACCCAGTGTCATTGCATGTCTGTTCTTTTCATTAACCACACCTGGTGTCACTGCATGTATGTTCTTTTCATGAACCACATATGGATCTACCAGTGTCATTAGATGTGTGTTCTTCTCATGAACCACACGTGGATCCACCGGTGTCATTACATGTCTGTTCCTCTAAACAAACCACATAAGGATCCACCAGTGTCATTGGATGTGTGTTCTTTTCATGAAGCACACCCAATGTCATTGCATGTGTGTTCTTCTAAACAAACCACATAAGGATCCACCAGTGTCATTGCATGTATGTTTTATTCATGAACCACACATAACGATTCACCAGTGTCATTGCATGTCTGTTCTTTTCATGAACAACACCCAATGTCATTGCATGTGTGTTCCTCTAAACAAACCATATAGGGATCCACCAGTGTCATTACATGTATGTTCTTTTCATGAACCACACCAAGTGTCATTGCATGTGTGTTCTTCTAAACAAACCACATAAGGAGCCACCAGTGTCATTGCATGTCTGTTCTTTTCATGAACCACATATAAGGATCCACTAGTGTCATTGCATGTCTGTTCTTTTCATGAACCACACCCAATGTCATTGCATGTCTGTTCCTCTAAACAAACCACATAAGGATCCACTAGTGTCATTGGATGTGTGTTCTTTTCATGAACCACACGCAGTGTCATTGCATGTGTGTTCTTCTAAACAAACCACATAAGGATCCACCAGTGTCATTGCATCATTCTTTTCATGAATCACAGAAGGATCTACCAGTGTCATTGCATGTCTATTCTTTTCATGAACCACACCCAATGTCATTGCATGTGTGTTCCTCTAAACAAACCACATAAGGATCCACCAGTGTCATTGCATGTCTGTTCTTTTCATGAATCACACCCAGTGTCATTGCATGTGTGTTCTTCTAAACAAACCACATAAGGATCCACCAGTGTCATTGCTTGTCTGTTCTTTTCATGGACCACACATAAGGATCCACCAGTGTCATTGCATGTCTGTTCTTTTCATGAACCACACCCAATGTCATTGCATGTCTGTTCTTTTCATGCACCACATAAGGATCCACCAGTGTCATTGCATGTCTGTTCTTTTCATGAACCACACCCAATGTCATTGCATGTGTGTTCTCTTGACAAACCACATATGGATACACCAGTGGTATTGCATGTCAGTTATTTTCATGAACCACACATAAGGATCCACCAGTGTCATTGCATGTCTGTTCTTTTCATGAACCACACCCAATGTCATTGCATGTCTGTTCTTTTCATGAACCACATAAGGATCTATTAGTGTCATTGCATGTCTGTTCTTTTCATGAACCACACCCAATGTCATTGCATGTGTTTTCTCCTAACAAACCACATATGGATCCACAAGTGTCATTGCATGTTTGTTCTTTTCAAGAACCACATAAGGATCCACAGGTGTCATTGCATATCTGTTCTTTTCATGAACCACACCCAGTGGCATTGCATGTGTGTTCTTCTCATGAACCACAGCCAGTGTCATTGCATGTCTGTTCTTTTCATGAACGACACCAAGTGTCATTGCATGTCTGTTCTTTTCATGAACCACACCAAGTGTCACTTCATGTCGGTTCTTGTCATGAACCACATAAGGATCTACCAGTGTCATTGGATGTGTGTTCTTCTCATGAACCACACGTGGATCCACCGGTGTCATTGCATGTTTGTTCCTCTAAACAAAAACACATAAGGATCCACCAGTGTCATTGGATGTGTGTTCTTTTCATGAACCACACCCAGTGTCATTGCATGTGTGTTATTCTAAACAAACCACATAAGGATCCACCAGTGTCATTGCATGTCATTCGTTTCATGAACCACATAAGGATCCACCAAAGTGTCATTGCATGTCCATTCTTTTCATGAACCACACCCAATGTCATTGCATGTGTTCTTCTCATGAACCACACAAGGAGCCACCGGTGTCACTGCATGTACATTCTTTTCATGAACCACACCCAGTGTCATTGCTTGTGTGTTCTTCTAAACAAACCACATAAGAATCGACCAGTGTCATTGCATGTCTGTTCTTTTCATGAACCACACGCAGTGTCATTGCATGTGTGTTCTTCTAAACAAACCACATAAGGATCCACCAGTGTCATTGCATGTCTGTTCTTTTCATGAACCACACATAAGGATCTACCAGTGTCATTGCATGTCTATTCTTTTCATGAACCACACCCAATGTCATTGCATGTGTGTTCATCTAAACAAACCACATAAGGATCCACCAGTGTCATTGCATGTCTGTTCTTTTCATGAATCACACCCAGTGTCATTGCATGTGTGTTCTTCTAAACAAACCACATAAGGATCCACCAGTGTCATTGCTTGTCTGTTCTTTTCATGGACCACACATAAGGATCCACCAGTGTCATTGCATGTCTGTTCTATTCATGAACCACACCCAATGTCATTGCATGTCTGTTCTTTTCATGCACCACATAAGGATCCACCAGTGTCATTGCATGTCATTCTTTTCATGAACCACACCCAATGTCATTGCATGTGTTCTCTTGACAAACCACATATGGAGCCACCAGTTGTATTGCATGTCTATTATTTTCATGAACCACATAAGGATCCACCAGTGTCATTGCATGTCTGTTCTTTTCATGAACCACACCCAATGTCATTGCATGTCTGTTCTTTTCATGAACCACATAAGGATCTATTAGTGTCATTGCATGTCTGTTCTTTTCATGAACCACACCCAATGTCATTGCATGTGTTTTCTCCTAACAAACCACATATGGATCCACAAGTGTCATTGCATGTTTGTTCTTTTCAAGAACCACACATAAGGATCCACCAGTGTCATTGCATATCTGTTCTTTTCATGAACCACACCCAGTGGCATTGCATGTGTGTTCTTCTCATGAACCACAGCTAGAGTCATTGGATGTCTATTCTTTTCATGAACCACACCCAGTGTCATTGCATGTCTGTTCTTTTCATGAACCACACCAAGTGTCACTTCATGTCTGTTCTTTTCATGAACCACATAAGGATCTACCAGTGTCATTGGATGTGTTTTCTTCTCATGAACCACACGTGGATCCACCGGTGTCATTGCATGTCTGTTCCTCTAAACAAAAACACATAAGGATCCACCAGTGTCATTGGATGTGTGTTCTTTTCATGAACCACACCCAGTGTCATTGCATGTGTGTTATTCTAAACAAACCACATAAGGATCCACCAGTGTCATTGCATGTCTGTTCGTTTCATGAACCACACATAAGGATCCACCAGTGTCATTGCATGTATTCTTTTCATGAACCACACCCAATGTCATTGCATGTGTGTTCCTTTAAACAACACACAAGGATCCACCAGTGTCATTGCATGTCATTCTTTTCATGAACCACACCCAGTGTCATTGCTTGTGTTCTTCTAAACAAACCACATAAGAATCCACAGTGTCATTGCATGTACATTCTTTTCATGAACCACACATAAGGATCCACCAGTGTCATTGCATGTACATTCTTTTCATGAACCACACCCAATGTCATTGCATGTACATTCTTTTCATGCACCACATAAGGATCCACCAGTGTCATTGCATGTCTGTTCTTTTCATGAACCACACCCAATGTCATTGCATGTGTGTTCTCTTGACAAACCACATATGGATCCACGGTGTATTGCATGTCAGTTATTTTCATGAACCACACATAAGGATCCACCAGTGTCATTGCATGTCTGTTCTTTTCATGAACCACACCCAATGTCATTGCATGTCTGTTCTTTTCATGAACCACATAAGGATCTATTAGTGTCATTGCATGTCTGTTCTTTTCATGAACCACACCCAATGTCATTGCATGTGTTTTCTCCTAACAAACCACATATGGATCCACAAGTGTCATTGCATGTTTGTTCTTTTCAAGAACCACACATAAGGATCCACCAGTGTCATTGCATATCTGTTCTTTTCATGAACCACACCCAGTGGCATTGCATGTGTGTTCTTCTCATGAACCACAGCTAGAGTCATTGGATGTCTATTCTTTTCATGAACCACACCCAGTGTCATTGCATGTCTGTTCTTTTCATGAACCACACCAAGTGTCACTTCATGTCTGTTCTTTTCATGAACCACATAAGGATCTACCAGTGTCATTGGATGTGTTTTCTTCTCATGAACCACACGTGGATCCACCGGTGTCATTGCATGTCTGTTCCTCTAAACAAAAACACATAAGGATCCACCAGTGTCATTGGATGTGTGTTCTTTTCATGAACCACACCCAGTGTCATTGCATGTGTGTTATTCTAAACAAACCACATAAGGATCCACCAGTGTCATTGCATGTCTGTTCGTTTCATGAACCACACATAAGGATCCACCAGTGTCATTGCATGTCTGTTCTTTTCATGAACCACACCCAATGTCATTGCATGTGTGTTCCTCTAAACAGACCACACAAGGAGCCACCAGTGTCACTGCATGTCTGTTCTTTTCATGAACCACACCCAGTGTCATTGCTTGTGTGTTCTTCTAAACAAACCACATAAGAATCCACCAGTGTCATTGCATGTCTGTTGTTTTCATGAACCACACGCAGTGTCATTGCATGTGTGTTCTTCTAAACAAACCACATAAGGATCCACCAGTGTCATTGCATGTCTGTTCTTTTCATGAACCACACATAAGGATCCACCAGTGTCATTGCATGTCTATTCTTTTCATGAACCACACCCAATGTCATTGCATGTGTGTTCCTCTAAACAAACCACATAAGGATCCACCAGTGTCATTGCATGTCTGTTCTTTTCATGAATCACACCCAGTGTCATTGCATGTGTGTTCTTCTAAACAAACCACATAAGGATCCACCAGTGTCATTGCATGTCTGTTCTTTTCATGAACCACACATAAGGATCCACCAGTGTCATTGCATGTCTGTTCTTTTCATGAACCACACCCAATGTCATTGCATGTCTGTTCTTTTCATGCACCACATAAGGATCCACCAGTGTCATTGCATGTCTGTTCTTTTCATGAACCACACCCAATGTCATTGCATGTGTGTTCTCTTGACAAACCACATATGGATCCACCAGTGGTATTGCATGTCAGTTATTTTCATGAACCACACATAAGGATCCACCAGTGTCATTGCATGTCTGTTCTTTTCATGAACCACACCCAATGTCATTGCATGTCTGTTCTTTTCATGAACCACATAAGGATCTATTAGTGTCATTGCATGTCTGTTCTTTTCATGAACCACACCCAATGTCATTGCATGTGTTTTCTCCTAACAAACCACATATGGATCCACAAGTGTCATTGCATGTTTGTTCTTTTCAAGAACCACACATAAGGATCCACCAGTGTCATTGCATATCTGTTCTTTTCATGAACCACACCCAGTGGCATTGCATGTGTGTTCTTCTCATGTACCACAGCTAGAGTCATTGGATGTCTATTCTTTTCATGAACCACACCCAGTGTCATTGCATGTCTGTTCTTTTCATGAACCACACCAAGTGTCACTTCATGTACATTCTTTACATGAACCACATAAGGATCTACTAGTGTCATTGGATGTGTTTTCTTCTCATGAACCACACGTGGATCCACCGGTGTCATTGCATGTCTGTTCCTCTAAACAAAAACACATAAGGATCCACCAGTGTCATTGGAAGTGTGTTCTTTTCATGAACCACACCCAGTGTCATTGCATGTGTGTTATTCTAAACAAACCACATAAGGATCCACCAGTGTCATTGCATGTCTGTTCGTTTCATGAACCACACATAAGGATCCACCAGTGTCATTGCATGTCTGTTCTTTTCATGAACCACACCCAATGTCATTGCATGTGTGTTCCTCTAAATAGACCACACAAGGAGCCACCAGTGTCATTGCATGTCTGTTCTTTTCATGAACCACACCCAGTGTCATTGCATGTGTGTTCTTCTAAACAAACCACATAAGAATCCACCAGTGTCATTGCATGTCTGTTCTTTTCATGAACCACACATAAGGATCCACCAGTGTCATTGCATGTCTGTTCTTTTCATGAACCACACCCAATGTCATTGCATTTCTGTTCTTTTCATGAACCACATAAGGATCTACCAGTGTCATTGGATGTACATTCTTTTCATGAACCACACCCAATGTCATTGCATGTGTGTTCTCCTGACAAACCACATATGGATCCACTAGTGTCATTGCATGTCAGTTCTTTTCATGAACCACACATAAGGATCCACCAGTGTCATTGCATGTCTGTTCTTTTCATGAACCACACCCAATGTCATTGCATGTCTATTCTTTTCATGAACCACATAAGGATCTACCAGTGTAATTGCATGTCTATTCTTTTCATGAACCACACCCAATGCCATTGCATGTGTGTTCTCCTGACAAACCACATATGGATCCACCAGTGTCATTGCATGTCTGTTCTTTTCATGAACCACACATAAGGATCCACTAGTGTCATTTCATGTCTGTTCTTTTCATGAACCACACCCAGTGTCATTGCATGTGTGTTCTTTTTCATGAACCACAGCTAGTCATTGGATGTCTAATCTTTTCATGAACCACACCCAGTGTCATTGCATGTCTGTTCTTTTTATTAACCACACCTGGTGTCACTGCATGTATGTTCTTTTCATGAACCACACATAAGGATCCACCAGTGTCATTGCATGTCTGTTCTTTTCATGAACCACACCCAATGTCATTGCATGTGTGTTCTCTTGACAAACCACATATGGATCCACCAGTGGTATTGCATGTCAGTTATTTTCATGAACCACACATAAGGATCCACCAGTGTCATTGCATGTCTGTTCTTTTCATGAACCACACCCAATGTCATTGCATGTCTGTTCTTTTCATGAACCACATAAGGATCTATTAGTGTCATTGCATGTCTGTTCTTTTCATGAACCACACCCAATGTCATTGCATGTGTTTTCTCCTAACAAACCACATATGGATCCACAAGTGTCATTGCATGTTTGTTCTTTTCAAGAACCACACATAAGGATCCACCAGTGTCATTGCATATCTGTTCTTTTCATGAACCACACCCAGTGGCATTGCATGTGTGTTCTTCTCATGAACCACAGCTAGAGTCATTGGATGTCTATTCTTTTCATGAACCACACCCAGTGTCATTGCATGTCTGTTCTTTTCATGAACCACACCAAGTGTCACTTCATGTCTGTTCTTTTCATGAACCACATAAGGATCTACCAGTGTCATTGGATGTGTTTTCTTCTCATGAACCACACGTGGATCCACCGGTGTCATTGCATGTCTGTTCCTCTAAACAAAAACACATAAGGATCCACCAGTGTCATTGGATGTGTGTTCTTTTCATGAACCACACCCAGTGTCATTGCATGTGTGTTATTCTAAACAAACCACATAAGGATCCACCAGTGTCATTGCATGTCTGTTCGTTTCATGAACCACACATAAGGATCCACCAGTGTCATTGCATGTCTGTTCTTTTCATGAACCACACCCAATGTCATTGCATGTGTGTTCCTCTAAACAGACCACACAAGGAGCCACCAGTGTCATTGCATGTCTGTTCTTTTCATGAACCACACCCAGTGTCATTGCTTGTGTGTTCTTCTAAACAAACCACATAAGAATCCACTAGTGTCATTGCATGTCTGTTCTTTTCATGAACCACACATAAGGATCCACCAGTGTCATTGCATGTCTGTTCTTTTCATGAACCACACCCAATGTCATTGCATTTCTGTTCTTTTCATGAACCACATAAGGATCTACCAGTGTCATTGGATGTCTGTTCTTTTCATGAACCACACCCAATGTCATTGCATGTGTGTTCTCCTGACAAACCACATATGGATCCACTAGTGTCATTGCATGTCAGTTCTTTTCATGAACCACACATAAGGATCCACCAGTGTCATTGCATGTCTGTTCTTTTCATGAACCACACCCAATGTCATTGCATGTCTATTCTTTTCATGAACCACATAAGGATCTACCAGTGTAATTGCATGTCTATTCTTTTCATGAACCACACCCAATGCCATTGCATGTGTGTTCTCCTGACAAACCACATATCGATCCACCAGTGTCATTGCATGTCTGTTCTTTTCATGAACCACACATAAGGATCCACTAGTGTCATTTCATGTCTGTTCTTTTCATGAACCACACCCAGTGTCATTGCATGTGTGTTCTTTTTCATGAACCACAGCTAGTCATTGGATGTCTAATCTTTTCATGAACAACACCGGTGTCATTGCATGTGCATTCTTTTATTAACCACACCTGGTGTCACTGCATGTATGTTCTTTTCATGAACCACATAAGGATCTACCAGTGTCATTAGATGTGTGTTCTTCTCATGAACCACACGTGGATCCACCGGTGTCATTGCATGTCTGTTCCTCTAAACAAACCACATAAGGATCCACCAGTGTCATTGGATGTGTGTTCTTTTCATGAAGCACACCCAATGTCATTGCATGTGTGTTCTTCTAAACAAACCACATAAGGATCCACCAGTGTCATTGCATGTATGTTTTATTCATGAACCACACATAAGGATCCACCTGTGTCATTGCATGTCTGTTCTTTTCATGAACAACACCCAATGTCATTGCATGTGTGTTCCTCTAAACAAACCATATAGGGATCCACCAGTGTCATTACATGTATGTTCTTTTCATGAACCACACCCAGTGTCATTGCATGTGTGTTCTTCTAAACAAACCACATAAGGATCCACCAGTGTCATTGCATGTCTGTTCTTTTCATGAACCACATATAAGGATCCACTAGTGTCATTGCATCTCTGTTCTTTTCATTAACCACACCCAATGTCATTGCATGTCTGTTCCTCTAAACAAACCACATAAGGATCCACTAGTGTCATTGGATGTGTGTTCTTTTCATGAACCACACGCAGTGTCATTGCATGTGTGTTCTTCTAAACAAACCACATAAGGATCCACCAGTGTCATTGCATGTCTGTTCTTTTCATGAATCACACCCAGTGTCATTGCATGTGTGTTCTTCTAAACAAACCACATAAGGATCCACCAGTGTCATTGCTTGTCTGTTCTTTTCATGAACCACACATAAGGATCCACCAGTGTCATTGCATGTCTGTTCTTTTCATGAACCACACCCAATGTCATTGCATGTCTGTTCTTTTCATGCACCACATAAGGATCCACCAGTGTCATTGCATGTCTGTTCTTTTCATGAACCACACCCAATGTCATTGCATGTGTGTTCTCTTGACAAACCACATATGGATCCACCAGTGGTATTGCATGTCAGTTATTTTCATGAACCACACATAAGGATCCACCAGTGTCATTGCATGTCTGTTCTTTTCATGAACCACACCCAATGTCATTGCATGTCTGTTCTTTTCATGAACCACATAAGGATCTATTAGTGTCATTGCATGTCTGTTCTTTTAATGAACCACACCCAATGTCATTGCATGTGTTTTCTCCTAACAAACCACATATGGATCCACAAGTGTCATTGCATGTTTGTTCTTTTCAAGAACCACACATAAGGATCCACCAGTGTCATTGCATGTCTGTTCTTTTCATGAACCACACCCAGTGGCATTGCATGTGTGTTCTTTTCATGAACCACAGCTAGAGTCATTGGATGTCTATTCTTTTCATGAACCACACCCAGTGTCATTGCATGTCTGTTCTTTTCATGAACCACACCAAGTGTCACTGCATGTCTGTTCTTTTCATGAACCACATAAGGATCTACCAGTGTCATTGGATGTGTTTTCTTCTCATGAACCACACGTGGATCCACCGGTGTCATTGCATGTCTGTTCCTCTAAACAAAAACACATAAGGATCCACCAGTGTCATTGGATGTGTGTTCTTTTCATGAACCACACCCAGTGTCATTGCATGTGTGTTCTTCTAAACAAACCACATAAGGATCCACCAGTGTCATTGCATGTCTGTTCGTTTCATGAACCACACATAAGGATCCACCAGTGTCATTGCATGTCTGTTCTTTTCATGAACCACACCCAATGTCATTGCATGTGTGTTCCTCTAAACAAACCACACAAGGATCCACCAGTGTCATTGCATGTCTGTTCTTTTCATGAACCACACCCAGTGTCATTGCATGTGTGTTCTTCTAAACAAACCACATAAGAATCCACCAGTGTCATTGCATGTCTGTTCTTTTCATGAACCACACATAAGGATCCACCAGTGTCATTGCATGTCTGTTCTTTTCATGAACCACAACCAATGTCATTGCATTTCTGTTCTTTTCATGAACCACATAAGGATCTACCAGTGTCATTGGATGTCTGTTCTTTTCATGAACCACACCCAATGTCATTGCATGTGTGTTCTCCTGACAAACCACATATGGATCCACTAGTGTCATTGCATGTCAGTTCTTTTCATGAACCACACATAAGGATCCACCAGTGTCATTGCATGTCTGTTCTTTTCATGAACCACACCCAATGTCATTGCATGTCTATTCTTTTCATGAACCACATAAGGATCTACCAGTGTAATTGCATGTCTATTCTTTTCATGAACCACACCCAATGCCATTGCATGTGTGTTCTCCTGACAAACCACATATGGATCCACCAGTGTCATTGCATGTCTGTTCTTTTCATGAACCACACATAAGGATCCACTAGTGTCATTTCATGTCTGTTCTTTTCATGAACCACACCCAGTGTCATTGCATGTGTGTTCTTTTTCATGAACCACAGCTAGAGTCATTGGATGTCTAATCTTTTCATGAACCACACCCAGTGTCATTGCATGTCTGTTCTTTTCATGAACCACACCCGGTGTCACTGCATGTATGTTCTTTTCATGAACCACATAAGGATCTACCAGTGTCATTAGATGTGTGTTCTTCTCATGAACCACACGTGGATCCACCGGTGTCATTGCATGTCTGTTCCTCTAAACAAACCACATAAGGATCCACAAGTGTCATTGGATGTGTGTTCTTTTCATGAAGCACACCCAATGACATTGCATGTGTGTTCTTCTAAACAAACCACATAAGGATCCACAAGTGTCATTGCATGTATGTTTTATTCATGAACCACACATAAGGATCCACCAGTGTCATTGCATGTTTGTTCTTTTCATGAACAACACCCAATGTCATTGCATGTGTGTTCCTCTAAACAAACCATATAGGGATCCACCAGTGTCATTACATGTATGTTCTTTTCATGAACCACACCCAGTGTCATTGCATGTGTGTTCTTCTAAACAAACCACATAAGGATCCACCAGTGTCATTGCATGTCTGTTCTTTTCATGAACCACATATAAGGATCCACTAGTGTCATTGCATGTCTGTTCTTTTCATGAACCACACCCAATGTCATTGCATGTCTGTTCCTCTAAACAAACCACATAAGGATCCACTAGTGTCATTGGATGTGTGTTCTTTTCATGAACCACACACAGTGTCATTGCTTGTGTGTTCTTCTAAACAAACCACATAAGGATCCACCAGTGTCATTGCATGTGTGTTCTTTTCATGAACCACACATAAGGATCCACCAGTGTCATTGCATGTCTATTCTTTTCATGAACCACACCCAATGTCATTGCATGTGTGTTCCTCTAAAAAACCACATAAGGATCCACCAGTGTCATTGCATGTCTGTTCTTTTCATGAATCACACCCAGTGTCATTGCATGTGTGTTCTTCTAAACAAACCACATAAGGATCCACCAGTGTCATTGCTTACATTCTTTTCATGAACCACATAAGGATCCACAGGTGTCATTGCATGTGTTCTTTTCATGAACCACACCCAATGTCATTGCATGTCTGTTCTTTTCATGCACCACATAAGGATCCACCAGTGTCATTGCATGTCTGTTCTTTTCATGAACCACACCCAATGTCATTGCATGTGTGTTCTCTTGACAAACCACATATGGATCCACCAGTGGTATTGCATGTCAGTTATTTTCATGAACCACACATAAGGATCCACCAGTGTCATTGCATGTCTGTTCTTTTCATGAACCACACCCAATGTCATTGCATGTCTGTTCTTTTCATGAACCACATAAGGATCTATTAGTGTCATTGCATGTCTGTTCTTTTCATGAACCACACCCAATGTCATTGCATGTGTTTTCTCCTAACAAACCACATATGGATCCACAAGTGTCATTGCATGTTTGTTCTTTTCAAGAACCACACATAAGGATCCACCAGTGTCATTGCATGTCTGTTCTTTTCATGAACCACACCCAGTGGCATTGCATGTGTGTTCTTTTCATGAACCACAGCTAGAGTCATTGGATGTCTATTCTTTTCATGAACCACACCCAGTGTCATTGCATGTCTGTTCTTTTCATGAACCACACCAAGTGTCACTTCATGTCTGTTCTTTTCATGAACCACATAAGGATCTACCAGTGTCATTGGATGTGTTTTCTTCTCATGAACCACACGAGGATCCACCGGTGTCATTGCATGTCTGTTCCTCTAAACAAAAACACATAAGGATCCACCAGTGTCATTGGATGTGTGTTCTTTTCATGAACCACACCCAGTGTCATTGCATGTGTGTTCTTCTAAACAAACCACATAAGGATCCACCAGTGTCATTGCATGTCTGTTCGTTTCATGAACAACACATAAGGATCCACCAGTGTCATTGCATGTCTGTTCTTTTCATGAACCACACCCAATGTCATTGCATGTGTGTTCCTCTAAACAAACCACACAAGGATCCACCAGTGTCATTGCATGTCTGTTCTTTTCATGAACCACACCCAGTGTCATTGCATGTGTGTTCTTCTAAACAAACCACATAAGAATCCACGGTGTCATTGCATGTACATTCTTTTCATGAACCACACATAAGGATCCACCAGTGTCATTGCATGTCTGTTCTTTTCATGAACCACAACCAATGTCATTGCATTTCTGTTCTTTTCATGAACCACATAAGGATCTACCAGTGTCATTGGATGTCTGTTCTTTTCATGAACCACACCCAATGTCATTGCATGTGTGTTCTCCTGACAAACCACATATGGATCCACTAGTGTCATTGCATGTCAGTTCTTTTCATGAACCACACATAAGGATCCACCAGTGTCATTGCATGTTTGTTCTTTTCATGAACCACACCCAATGTCATTGCATATATATTCTTTTCATGACCACATAAGGATCTACCAGTGTAATTGCATGTCTATTCTTTTCATGAACCACACCCAATGCCATTGCATGTGTGTTCTCCTGACAAACCACATATGGATCCACCAGTGTCATTGCATGTCTGTTCTTTTCATGAACCACACATAAGGATCCACTAGTGTCATTTCATGTCTGTTCTTTTCATGAACCACACCCAGTGTCATTGCATGTGTGTTCTTTTTCATGAACCACAGCTAGAGTCATTGGATGTCTAATCTTTTCATGAACCACACCCAGTGTCATTGCATGTCTGTTCTTTTCATTAACCACACCTGGTGTCACTGCATGTATGTTCTTTTCATGAACCACATAAGGATCTACCAGTGTCATTAGATGTGTGTTCTTCTCATGAACCACACGTGAATCCACCGGTGTCATTGCATGTCTGTTCCTCTAAACAAATCACATAAGGATCCACCAGTGTCATTGGATGTGTGTTCTTTTCATCAACCACACATAAGGATCCACCAGTGTCATTGCATGTCTGTTCTTTTCATGAACAACACCCAATGTCATTGCATGTGTGTTCCTCTAAACAAACCATATAGGGATCCACCAGTGTCATTACATGTATGTTCTTTTCATGAACCACACCCAGTGTCATTGCATGTATGTTCTTCTAAACAAACCACATAAGGATCCACCAGTGTCATTGCATGTCTGTTCTTTTCATGAACCACATATAAGGATCCACTAGTGTCATTGCATGTCTGTTCTTTTCATGAACCACACCCAATGTCATTGCATGTCTATTCCTCTAAACAAACCACATAAGGATCCACTAGTGTCATTGGATGTGTGTTCTTTTCATGGACCACACGCAGTGTCATTGCATGTGTGTTCTTCTAAACAAACCACATAAGGATCCACCAGTGTCATTGCATGTCTGTTCTTTTCATGAACCACACATAAGGATCCACCAGTGTCATTGCATGTCTATTCTTTTCATGAACCACACCCAATGTCACTGCATGTGTGTTCCTCTAAACAAACCACATAAGGATCCACCAGTGTCATTGCATGTCTGTTCTTTTCATGAATTACACCCAGTGTCATTGCATGTGTGTTCTTCTAAACAAACCACATAAGGATCCACCAGTGTCATTGCTTGTCTGTTCTTTTCATGAACCACACATAAGGATCCACCAGTGTCATTGCATGTCTGTTGTTTTCATGAACCACACCCAATGTCATTGCATGTCTGTTCTTTTCATGCACCACATAAGGATCCACCAGTGTCATTGCATGTCTGTTCTTTTCATGAACCACACCCAATGTCATTGCATGTGTGTTCTCTTGACAAACCACATATGGATCCACCAGTGGTATTGCATGTCAGTTATTTTCATGAACCACACATAAGGATCCATCAGTGTCATTGAATGTCTGTTCTTTTCATGAACCACACCCAGTGGCATTGCATGTGTGTTCTTTTCATGAACCACAGCTAGAGTCATTGGATGTCTATTCTTTTCATGAACCACACCCAGTGTCATTGCATGTCTGTTCTTTTCATGCACCACAACAAGTGTCACTTTGCATGTCATTCTTTTCATGAACCACATAAGGATCTACCAGTGTCATTGGATGTGTTTTCTTCTCATGAACCACACGTGGATCCACCGGTGTCATTGCATGTCTGTTCCTCTAAACAAAACACATAAGGATCCACCAGTGTCATTGGATGTGTGTTCTTTTCATGAACCACACCCAGTGTCATTGCATGTGTGTTCTTCTAAACAAACCATATAAGGATCCACCAGTGTCATTGCATGTCTGTTCGTTTCATGAACCACACATACGATCCACCAGTGTCATTGCATGTCTGTTCTTTTCATGAACCACACCCAATGTCATTGCATGTGTGTTCCTCTAAACAAACCACACAAGGATCCACCAGTGTCATTGCATGTCTGTTCTTTTCATGAACCACACCCAGTGTCATTGCATGTGTGTTCTTCTAAACAAACCACATAAGAATCCACCAGTGTCATTGCATGTTTGTTCTTTTCATGAACCACACATAAGGATCCACCAATGTCATTGCATGTCTGTTCTTTTCATGAACCACAACCAATGTCATTGCATTTCTGTTCTTTTCATGAACCACATAAGGATCTACCAGTGTTATTGGATGTTTGTTCTTTTCATGAACCACACCCAATGTCATTGCATGTGTGTTCTCCTGACAAACCACATATGGATCCACTAGTGTCATTGCATGTCAGTTCTTTTCATGAACCACATAAGGATCCACCAGTGTCATTGCATGTCTGTTCTTTTCATGAACCACACCCAATGTCATTGCATGTCTATTTTTTTCATGAACCACATAAGGATCTACCAGTGTAATTGCATGTCTATTCTTTTCATGAACCACACCCAATGTCATTGCATGTGTGTTCTCCTGACAAACCACATATGGATCCACCAGTGTCATTGCATGTCTGTTCTTTTCATGAACCACACATAAGGATCCACGAGTGTCATTTCATGTCTGTTCTTTTCCTGAACCACACCTCGTGTCATTGCATATGTGTTCTTTTTCATGAACCACAGCTAGAGTCATTGGATGTCTAATCTTTTCATGAACCACACCCACTGTCATTGCATGTCTGTTCTCTTCATGAACCACACCCGGTGTCACTGCATGTATGTTCTGTTCATGAACCACACCCAATGTCATTGCATGTGTGTTCCTCTAAACAAACCACACAAGGATCCACCAGTGTCATTGCATGTCTGTTCTTTTCATGAACCACACCTAGTGTCATTGCATGTGTGTTCTTCTAAACAAACCACATAAGAATCCACCAGTGTCATTGCATGTCTGTTCTTTTCATGAACCACACATAAGGATCCACCAGTGTCATTGCATGTCTGTTCTTTTCATGAACCACAACCAATGTCATTGCATTTCTGTTATTTTCATGAACCACATAAGGATCTACCAGTGTTATTGGATGTTTGTTCTTTTCATGAACCACACCCAATGTCATTGCATGTGTGTTCTCCTGACAAACCACATATGGATCCACTAGTGTCATTGCATGTCAGTTCTTTTCATGAACCACACATAAGGATCCACCAGTGTCATTGCATGTCTGTTCTTTTCATGAACCACACCCAATGTCATTGCATGTCTATTCTTTTCATGAACCACATAAGGATCTACCAGTGTAATTGCATGTCTATTCTTTTCATGAACCACACCCAATGTCATTGCATGTGTGTTCTCCTGACAAACCACATATGGATCCACAAGTGTCATTGCATGTCTGTTCTTTTCATGAACCACACATAAGGATCCACCAGTGTCATTTCATGTCTGTTCTTTTCATGAACCACACCTAGTGTCATTGCATATGTGTTGTTTTTCATGAACCACAGCTAGAGTCATTGGATGTCTAATCTTTTCATGAACCACACCCACTGTCATTGCATGTCTGTTCTCTTCATGAACCACACCCAGTGTCACTGCATGTATGTTCTTTTCATGAACCACATAAGGATCTACCAGTGTCATTAGATGTGTGTTCTTCTCATGAACCACACGTGGATCCACCGGTGTCATTGCATGTCTGTTCCTCTAAACAAACCACATAAGGATCCACCAGTGTCATTGGATGTGTGTTCTTTTCATGAACCACACTCAATGTCATTGCATGTGTGTTCTTCTAAACAAACCACATAAGGGTCCACCAGTGTCATTGCATGTATGTTTTATTCATGAACCACACATAAGGATCCACCAGTGTCATTGCATGTCTGTTCTTTTCATGAACCACACCCAATGTCATTGCATGTGTGTTCCTGTAAACAAACCACATAGGGATCCACCAGTGTCATTGCATGTATGTTCTTTTCATGAACCAAACCCAGTGTCATTGCATGTGTGTTCTTCTAAAGAAACCACAAAAGGATCCACCAGTGTCATTGCATGTCTGTTCTTTTCATGAACCACATATAAGGACCCACTAGTGTCATTGCATGTCTGTTCTTTTCATGAACCACACCCAATTTCATTGCATGTGTGTTCCTCTAAACAAACCACATAAGGATCCACCAGTGTCATTGCATGTAATTTCTTTTCATGAACCACACCCAATGTCATTGCATGTGTGTTCTTCTAAACAAACCACATAAGGATCCACCAGTGTCATTGCATGTCTGTTCTTTTCATGAACCACACATAAGGATCCACCAGTGTCATTGCATGTCTGTTCTTTTCATGAACCACACCCAATGGCATTGCATGTCTGTTCTTTTCATGAACCACATAAGGATCCACCAGTGTCATTGCATGTCTGTTATTTTCATGAACCACACCCAATGTCATTGCATGTGTTTTCTCCTAACAAACCACATATAGATCCACAAGTGTCATTGCATGTTTGTTCTTTTCAAGAACCACACATAAGGATCCACCAGTGTCATTGCATGTATGTTCTTTTCATGAACCACACCCAGTGGCATTGCATGTGTGTTCTTTTCATGAACCACATCTAGAGTCATTGGATGTCTAATCTTTTCATGAACCACACCCAGTGTCATTGCATGTCTGTTCTTTTCATTAACCACACCTGGTGTCACTGCATGTATGTTCTTTTCATGAACCACATAAGGATCTACCAGTGTCATTAGATGTGTGTTCTTCTCATGAACCACACGTGGATCCACCGGTGTCATTGCATGTCTGTTCCTCTAAACAAACCACATAAGGATCCACCAGTGTCATTGGATGTGTGTTCTTTTCATCAACCACACATAAGGATCCACCAGTGTCATTGCATGTCTGTTCTTTTCATGAACAACACCCAATGTCATTGCATGTGTGTTCCTCTAAACAAACCATATAGGGATCCACCAGTGTCATTACATGTATGTTCTTTTCATGAACCACACCCAGTGTCATTGCATGTATGTTCTTCTAAACAAACCACATAAGGATCCACCAGTGTCATTGCATGTCTGTTCTTTTCATGAACCACATATAAGGATCCACTAGTGTCATTGCATGTCTGTTCTTTTCATGAACCACACCCAATGTCATTGCATGTCTATTCCTCTAAACAAACCACATAAGGATCCACTAGTGTCATTTGATGTGTGTTCTTTTCATGGACCACACGCAGTGTCATTGCATGTGTGTTCTTCTAAACAAACCACATAAGGATCCACCAGTGTCATTGCATGTCTGTTCTTTTCATGAACCACACATAAGGATCCACCAGTGTCATTGCATGTCTATTCTTTTCATGAACCACACCCAATGTCACTGCATGTGTGTTCCTATAAACAAACCACATAAGGATCCACCAGTGTCATTGCATGTCTGTTCTTTTCATGAATTACACCCAGTGTCATTGCATGTGTGTTCTTCTAAACAAACCACATAAGGATCCACCAGTGTCATTGCTTGTCTGTTCTTTTCATGAACCACACATAAGGATCCACCAGTGTCATTGCATGTCTGTTGTTTTCATGAACCACACCCAATGTCATTGCATGTCTGTTCTTTACATGCACCACATAAGGATCCACCAGTGTCATTGCATGTCTGTTCTTTTCATGAACCACACCCAATGTCATTGCATGTGTGTTCTCTTGACAAACCACATATGGATCCACCAGTGGTATTGCATGTCAGTTATTTTCATGAACCACACATAAGGATCCACCAGTGTCATTGAATGTCTGTTCTTTTCATGAACCACACCCAGTGGCATTGCATGTGTGTTCTTTTCATGAACCACAGCTAGAGTCATTGGATGTCTATTCTTTTCATGAACCACACCCAGTGTCATTGCATGTCTGTTCTTTTCATGAACCACACCAAGTGTCACTGCATGTCTGTTCTTTTCATGAACCACATAAGGATCTACCAGTGTCATTGGATGTGTTTCCTTCTCATGAACCACACGTGGATCCACCGGTGTCATTGCATGTCTGTTCCTCTAAACAAAACACATAAGGATCCACCAGTGTCATTGGATGTGTGTTCTTTTCATGAACCACACCCAGTGTCATTGCATGTGTGTTCTTCTAAACAAACCATATAAGGATCCACCAGTGTCATTGCATGTCTGTTCGTTTCATGAACCACACATACGATCCACCAGTGTCATTGCATGTCTGTTCTTTTCATGAACCACACCCAATGTCATTGCATGTGTGTTCCTCTAAACAAACCACACAAGGATCCACCAGTGTCATTGCATGTCTGTTCTTTTCATGAACCACACCCAGTGTCATTGCATGTGTGTTCTTCTAAACAAACCACATAAGAATCCACCAGTGTCATTGCATGTTTGTTCTTTTCATGAACCACACATAAGGATCCACCAATGTCATTGCATGTCTGTTCTTTTCATGAACCACAACCAATGTCATTGCATTTCTGTTCTTTTCATGAACCACATAAGGATCTACCAGTGTTATTGGATGTTTGTTCTTTTCATGAACCACACCCAATGTCATTGCATGTGTGTTCTCCTGACAAACCACATATGGATCCACTAGTGTCATTGCATGTCAGTTCTTTTCATGAACCACACATAAGGATCCACCAGTGTCATTGCATGTCTGTTCTTTTCATGAACCACACCCAATGTCATTGCATGTCTATTCTTTTCATGAACCACATAAGGATCTACCAGTGTAATTGCATGTCTATTCTTTTCATGAACCACACCCAATGTCATTGCATGTGTGTTCTCCTGACAAACCACATATGGATCCACCAGTGTCATTGCATGTCTGTTCTTTTCATGAACCACACATAAGGATCCACCAGTGTCATTTCATGTCTGTTCTTTTCCTGAACCACACCTCGTGTCATTGCATATGTGTTCTTTTTCATGAACCACAGCTAGAGTCATTGGATGTCTAATCTTTTCATGAACCACACCCACTGTCATTGCATGTCTGTTCTCTTCATGAACCACACCCGGTGTCACTGCATGTATGTTCTGTTCATGAACCACACCCAATGTCATTGCATGTGTGTTCCTCTAAACAAACCACACAAGGATCCACCAGTGTCATTGCATGTCTGTTCTTTTCATGAACCACACCCAGTGTCATTGCATGTGTGTTCTTCTAAACAAACCACATAAGAATCCACCAGTGTCATTGCATGTCTGTTCTTTTCATGAACCACACATAAGGATCCACCAGTGTCATTGCATGTCTGTTCTTTTCATGAACCACAACCAATGTCATTGCATTTCTGTTATTTTCATGAACCACATAAGGATCTACCAGTGTTATTGGATGTTTGTTCTTTTCATGAACCACACTCAATGTCATTGCATGTGTGTTCTCCTGACAAACCACATATGGATCCACTAGTGTCATTGCATATCAGTTCTTTTCATGAACCACACATAAGGATCCACCAGTGTCATTGCATGTCTGTTCTTTTCATGAACCACACCCAATGTCATTGCATGTCTATTCTTTTCATGAACCACATAAGGATCTACCAGTGTAATTGCATGTCTATTCTTTTCATGAACCACACCCAATGTCATTGCATGTGTGTTCTCCTGACAAACCACATATGGATCCACCAGTGTCATTGCATGTCTGTTCTTTTCATGAACCACACATAAGGATCCACCAGTGTCATTTCATGTCTGTTCTTTTCATGAACCACACCTAGTGTCATTGCATATGTGTTCTTTTTCATGAACCACAGCTAGAGTCATTGGATGTCTAATCTTTTCATGAACCACACCCACTATCATTGCATGTCTGTTCTCTTCATGAACCACACCCGGTGTCACTGCATGTATGTTCTTTTCATGAACCAAATAAGGATCTACCAGTGTCATTAGATGTGTGTTCTTCTCATGAACCACACGTGGATCCACCGGTGTCATTGCATGTCTGTTCCTCTAAACAAACCACATAAGGATCCACCAGTATCATTGGATGTGTGTTCTTTTCATGAACCACACCCAATGTCATTGCATGTGTGTTCTTCTAAACAAACCACATAAGGGTCCACCAGTGTCATTGCATGTATGTTTTATTCATGAAGCACACATAAGGATCCACCCGTGTCATTGCATGTCTGTTCTTTTCATGAACCACACCCAATGTCATTGCATGTGTGTTCCTCTAAACAAACCACATAGGGATCCACCAGTGTCATTGCATGTATGTTCTTTTCATGAACCACACCCAGTGTCATTGCATGTGTGTTCTTCTAAACAAACCACATAAGGATCCACCAGTGTCATTGCATGTCTGTTCTTTTCATGAATCACATATAAGGATCCACTAGTGTCATTGCATGTCTGTTCTTTTCATGAACCACACCCAATGTCATTGCATGTGTGTTCCTCTAAACAAACCACATAAGGATCCACCAGTGTCATTGCATGTAATTTCTTTTCATGAACCACACCCAATGTCATTGCATGTGTGTTCTTCTAAACAAACCACATAAGGATCCACCAGTGTAATTGCATGTCTGTTCTTTTCATGAACCACACATAAGGATCCACCAGTGTCATTGCATGTCTGTTCTTTTCATGAACCACACCCAATGGCATTGCATGTCTGTTCTTTTCATGAACCACATAAGGATCCACCAGTGTCATTGCATGTCTGTTCTTTTCATGAACCACACCCAATGTCATTGCATGTGTTTTCTCCTAACAAACCACATATAGATCCACAAGTGTCATTGCATGTTTGTTCTTTTCAAGAACCACACATAAGGATCCACCAGTGTCATTGCATGTATGTTCTTTTCATGAACCACACCCAGTGGCATTGCATGTGTGTTCTTTTCATGAACCACATCTAGAGTCATTGGATGTCTATTCTTTTCATGAACCACACCCAGTGTCATTGCATGTCTGTCCCTCTAAACAAAAACACATAAGGATCCACCAGTGTCATTGGATGTGTGTTCTTTTCATGAACCACACCCAGTGTCATTGCATGTCTGTTCTTCTAAACAAACCACATAAGGATCCACCAGTGTCATTGCATGTCTGTTCGTTTCATGAACCACACATAAGGATCCACCAGTGTCATTGCATGTCTGTTCTTTTCATGAACCACACCCAATGTCATTGCATGTGTGTTCCTCTAAACAGACCACACAAGGATCCACCAGTGTCATTGCATGTCTGTTCTTTTCATGAACCACACCCAGTGTCATTGCATGTGTGTTCTTCTAAACAAACCACATAAGAATCCACTAGTTTCATTGCATGTCTGTTCTTTTCATGAACTACACATAAGGATCCACTAGTGTCATTGCATGTCTGTTCTTTTCATGAACCACACCCAATGTCATTGCATTTCTGATCTTTTCATGAACCACATAAGGATCTACCAGTGTCATTGGATGTCTGTTCTTTTCATGAACCACACCCAATGTCATTGCATGTGCGTTCTTCTAAACAAACCACATAAGGATCCACCAGTGTCATTGCATGTCTGTAATTTCATGAACCACACATAAGGATCCACCAGTGTCATTGCATGTCTGTTCTTTTCATGAACCACACCCAATGTCATTGCATGTATATTCTTTTCATGAACCACATAAGGATCTACTAGTGTAATTGCATGTCTATTCTTTTCATGAACCACACCCAATGTCATTGCATGTGTGTTCTCCTGACAAACCACATATGGATCCACCAGTGTCATTGCATGTCTGTTCTTTTCATGAACCACACATAAGGATCCACCAGTGTCATTTCATGTCTATTCTTTTCATGAACCACACCTAGTGTCATTGCATGTGTGTTCTTTTTCATGAACCACAGCTAGAGTCATTGGATGTCTAATCTTTTCATGAACCACACCCACTGTCATTGCATGTCTGTTCTCTTCATGAACCACACCCGGTGTCACTGCATGTATGTTCTTTTCATGAACCACATAAGGATCTACCAGTGTCATTAGATGTGTGTTCTTCTCATGAACCACACGTGGATCCAGCGGTGTCATTGCATGTCTGTTCCTCTAAACAAACCACATAAGGATCCACCAGTGTCATTGGATGTGTGTTCTTTTCATGAACCACACCCAATGTCATTGCATGTGTGTTCTTCTAAACAAACCACATAAGGGTCCACCAGTGTCATTGCATGTATGTTTTATTCATGAAGCACACATAAGGATCCACCCGTGTCATTGCATGTCTGTTCTTTTCATGAACCACACCCAATGTCATTGCATGTGTGTTCCTCTAAACAAACCACATAGGGATCCACCAGTGTCATTGCATGTATGTTCTTTTCATGAACCACACCCAGTGTCATTGCATGTGTGTTCTTCTAAACAAACCACATAAGGATCCACCGGTGTCATTGCATGTCTGTTCTTTTCATGAACCACATATAAGGATCCACTAGTGTCATTGCATGTCTGTTCTTTTCATGAACCACACCCAATGTCATTGCATGTGTGTTCCTCTAAACAAACCACATAAGGATCCACCAGTGTCATTGCATGTAATTTCTTTTCATGAACCACACCCAATGTCATTGCATGTGTGTTCTTCTAAACAAACCACATAAGGATCCACCAGTGTCATTGCATGTCTGTTCTTTTCATGAACCACACATAAGGATCCACCAGTGTCATTGCATGTCTGTTCTTTTCATGAACCACACCCAATGTCATTGCATGTCTGTTCTTTTCATGAACCACATAAGGATCCACCAGTGTCATTGCATGTCTGTTCTTTTCATGAACCACACCCAATGTCATTGCATGTGTTTTCTCCTAACAAACCACATATGGATCCACAAGTGTCATTGCATGTTTGTTCTTTTCAAGAACCACACATAAGGATCCACCAGTGTCATTGCATGTCTGTTCTTTTCATGAACCACACCCAGTGGCATTGCATGTGTGTTCTTTTCATGAACCACAGCTACATTCATTGGATGTCTATTCTTTTCATGAACCACACCCAGTGTCATTGCATGTCTGTTCTTTTCATGAACCACACCAAGTGTCACTGCATGTCTGTTCTTTTCATGAACCACATAAGGATCTACAAGTGTCATTGGATGTGTTTTCTTCTCATGAACCACACGTGGATCCACCGGTGTCATTGCATGTCTGTCCCTCTAAACAAAAACACATAAGGATCCACCAGTGTCATTGGATGTGTGTTCTTTTCATGACCCACACCCAGCGTCATTGCATGTCTGTTCTTCTAAACAAACCACATAAGGATCCACCTGTGTCATTGCATGTCTGTTCGTTTCATGAACCACAGATAAGGATCCACCAGTGTCATTGCATGTCTGTTCTTTTCATGAACCACACCCAATGTCATTGCATGTGTGTTCCTCTAAACAGACCACACAAGGATCCACCAGTGTCATTGCATGTCTGTTCTTTTCATGAACCACACCCAGTGTCATTGCATGTGTGTTCTTCTAAACAAACCACATAAGAATCCACCAGTGTCATTGCATGTCTGTTCTTTTCATGAACCACACCCAATGTCATTGCATTTCTGTTCTTTTCATGAATCACATAAGGATCTACCAGTGTCATTGGATGTCTGTTCTTTTCATGAACCACACCCAATGTCATTGCATGTGTGTTCTCCTGACAAACCACATATGGCTCCACAAGTGTCATTGCATGTTTGTTCTTTTCAAGAACCACACATAAGGATCCACCAGTGTCATTGCATGTCTGTTCTTTTCATGAACCACACCCAGTGGCATTGCATGTGTGTTCTTTTCATGAACCACAGCTAGAGTCATTGGATGTCTATTCTTTTCATGAACCACACCTAGTGTCATTGCATGTCTGTTCTTTTCAAGAACCACAACAAGTGTCACTTCATGTCTGTTCTTCTCATGAACCACATAAGGATCTACCAGTGTCATTGGATGTGTTTTCTTCTCATGAACCACACGTGGATCCACCGGTGTCATTGCATGTCTGTTCCTCTAAACAAAAACACATAAGGATCCACCAGTGTCATTGGATGTGTGTTCTTTTCATGAACCACACCCAGTGTCATTGCATGTGTGTTATTCTAAACAAACCACATAAGGATCCACCAGTGTCATTGCATGTCTGTTCGTTTCATGAACCACACATAAGGATCCACCAGTGTCATTGCATGTCTGTTCTTTTCATGAACCACACCCAATGTCATTGCATGTGTGTTCCTCTAAACAGACCACACAAGGATCCACCAGTGTCATTGCATGTCTGTTCTTTTCATGAACCACACCCAGTGTCATTGCATGTGTGTTCTTCTAAACAAACCACATAAGAATCCACCAGTGTCATTGCATGTCTGTTCTTTTCATGAACCACACATAAGGATCCACCAGTGTCATTGCATGTCTGTTCTTTTCATGAACCACACCCAATGTCATTGCATTTCTGTTCTTTTCATGAACCACATAAGGATCTACCAGTGTCATTGGATGTCTGTTCTTTTCATGAACCACACCCAATGTCATTGCATGTGTGTTCTCCTGACAAACCACATATGGATCCACTAGTGTCATTGCATGTCAGTTCTTTTCATGAACCACACATAAGGATCCACCAGTGTCATTGCATGTCTGTTCTTTTCATGAACCACACCCAATGTCATTGCATGTCTATTCTTTTCATGAACCACATAAGGATCTACCAGTGTAATTGCATGTCTATTCTTTTCATGAACCACACCCAATGCCATTGCATGTGTGTTCTCCTGACAAACCACATATGGATCCACCAGTGTCATTGCATGTCTGTTCTTTTCATGAACCACACATAAGGATCCACTAGTGTTATTTCATGTCTGTTCTTTTCATGAACCACACCCAGTGTCATTGCATGTGTGTTCTTTTTCATGAACCACAGCTAGAGTCATTGGATGTCTAATCTTTTCATGAACCACACCTAGTGTCACTGCATGTCTGTTCTTTTCATTAACCACACCTGGTGTCACTGCATGTATGTTCTTTTCATGAACCACATAAGGATCTACCAGTGTCATTAGATGTGTGTTCTTCTCATGAACCACACGTGGATCCACCGGTGTCATTGCATGTCTGTTCCTCTAAACAAACCACATAAGGATCCACCAGTGTCATTGAATGTGTGTTCTTTTCATGAAGTACACCCAATGTCATTGCATGTTTGTTCTTCTAAACAAACCACATAAGGATCCACCAGTGTCATTGCATGTATGTTTTATTCATGAACCACACATAAGGATCCACCAGTGTCATTGCATGTCTGTTCTTTTCATGAACAACACCCAATGTCATTGCATGTGTGTTCCTCTAAACAAACCATATAGGGATCCACCAGTGTCATTATATGTATGTTCTTTTCATGAACCACACCCAGTGTCATTGCATGTGTGTTCTTCTAAACAAACCACATAAGGATCCACCAGTGACATTGCATGTCTGTTCTTTTCATGAACCACATATAAGGATCCACTAGTGTCATTGCATGTCTGTTCTTTTCATGAACCACACCCAATGTCATTGCATGTCTGTTCCTCTAAACAAACCACATAAGGATCCACTAGTGTCATTGGATGTGTGTTCTTTTCATGAACCACACACAGTGTCATTGCATGTGTATTCTTCTAAACAAACCACATAAGGATCCACCAGTGTCATTGCATGTCTGTTCTTTTCATGAACCACACATAAGGATCCACCAGTGTCATTGCATGTCTATTCCTTTCATGAACCACACCCAATGTCATTGCATGTGTGTTCCTCTAAACAAACCACATAAGGATCCACCAGTGTCATTGCATGTCTATTCTTTTCATGAATCACACCCAGTGTCATTGCATGTGTGCTCTTCTAAACAAACCACATAAGGATCCACCAGTGTCATTGCTTGTCTGTTCTTTTCATGAACCACACATAAGGATCCACCAGTGTCATTGCATGTCTGTTCTTTTCATGAACCACACCCAATGTCATTGCATTTCTGTTCTTTTCATGAACCACATAAGGATCTACAAGTGTCATTGGATGTTTGTTCTTTTCATGAACCACACCCAATGTCATTGCATGTGTGTTCTCCTGACAAACCACATATGGATCCACTAGTGTCATTGCATGTCTATTCTTTTCATGAACCACATATAAGGATCCACTAGTGTCATTGCATGTCTGTTCTTTTCATGAACCACACCCAATGTCATTGCATGTGTGTTCCTCTAAACAAACCACATAAGGATCCACCAGTGTCATTGCATGCATTTTCTTTTCATGAACCACACCCAGTGTCATTGCATGTGTGTTCTTCTAAACAAACCACATAAGGATCCACCAGTGTCATTGCATGTCTGTTCTTTTCATGAACCACACCCAATGTCATTGCATGTGTGTTCCTCTAAACAACCAACATAAGGATCCACCAGTGTCATTGCATGTCTGTTCTTTTTATGAATCACACCAAGTGTCTTTGCATGTGTGTTCTTCTAAACAAACCACATAAGGATCCACCAGTGTCATTGCATGTCTGTTCTTTTCATGAACCACACATAAGGATCCACCAGTGTCATTGCATGTCTGTTCTTTTCATGAACCACACCCAATGTCATTGCATGTCTGTTCTTTTCATGAACCACACCCAATGTCATTGCATTTCTGTTCTTTTCATGAATCACATAAGGATCTACCAGTGTCATTGGATGTCTGTTCTTTTCATGAACCACACCCAATGTCATTGCATGTGTGTTCTCCTGACAAACCACATATGGATCCACTAGTGTCATTGCATGTCAGTTCTTTTGATGAACCACACATAAGGATCCACCAGTGTCATTGCATGTATGTTCTTTTCATGAACCACACCAAATGTCATTGCATGTCTATTCTTTTCATGAACCACATAAGGATCTACCAGTGTAATTGCATGTCTATTCTTTTCATGAACCACACCCAATGCCATTGCATGTGTGTTCTCCTGACAAACCACATATGGATCCACCAGTGTCATTGCATGTCTGTTCTTTTCATGAACCACACATAAGGATCCACCAGTGTCATTTCATGTCTGTTCTTTTCATGAACCACACCCAGTGTCATTGCATGTGTGTTCTTTTTCATGAACCACAGCTAGAGTCATTGGATGTCTAATCTTTTCATGAACCACACCCAGTGTCATTGCATGTCTGTTCTTTTCATGAACCAATCCCGGTGTCACTGCATGTATGTTCTTTTCATGAACCACATAAGGATCTACCAGGGTCATTAGATGTGTGTTCTTCTCATGACCCACACGTGGATCCATCGGTGTCATTGCATGTCTGTTCCTATAAACAAACCACACAAGGATCCACCAGTGTCATTGGATGTGTGTTCTTTTCATGAACCACACCCAATGTCATTGCATGTGTGTTCTTCTAAACAAACCACATAAGGATCCACCAGTGTCATTGCATGTATGTTTTATTCATGAACCACACATAAGGATCCACCAGTGTCATTGCATGTCTGTTCTTTTAATGAACCACACCCAATGTCATTGCAAGTGTGTTCCTCTCAACAAACCACATAGGGATCCACCAGTGTCATTGCATGTATGTTCTTTTCATGAACCACACCCAGTGTCATTGCATGTGTGTTCTTCTAAACAAACCACATAAGGATCCACCGGTGTCATTGCATGTCTATTCTTTTCATGAACCACATATAAGGATCCACTAGTGTCATTGCATGTATGTTCTTTTCATGTACCACACCCAATGTCATTGCATGTGTGTTCCTCTAAACAAACCACATAAGGATCCACCAGTGTCATTGCATGCATTTTCTTTTCATGAACCACACCCAGTGTCATTGCATGTGTGTTCTTCTAAACAAACCACATAAGGATCCACCAGTGTCATTGCATGTCTGTTCTTTTCATGAACCACACCCAATGTCATTGCATGTCTGTTCTTTTCATGAACCACATAAGGATCCACCAGTGTCATTGCATGTCTGTTCTTTTCATGAACCACACCCAATGTCATTGCATGTGTGTTCTCCTGACAAACCACATATGGATCCACCAGTGGTATTGCATGTCAGTTCTTTTCATGAACCACACATAAGGATCCACCAGTGTCATTGCATGTCTGTTCTTTTCATGAACCACACCCAATGTCATTGCATGTCTGTTCTTTTCATGAACCACACCCGATGTCATTGCATGTGTTTTCTCTTGACAAACCACATATGGATCCACAAGTGTCATTGCATGTCTGTTCTTTTCAAGAACCACACATAAGGATCCACCAGTGTCATTGCATGTCTGTTCTTTTCATGAACCACACCCAGTGGCATTGCATGTGTGTTCTTTTCATGAACCACAGCTAGAGTCATTGGATGTCTATTCTTTTCATGAACCACACCCAGTGTCATTGCATGTCTGTTCTTTTCATGAACCACACCCGGTGTCACTGCATGTCTGTTCTTTTCATGAACCACATAAGGATCTACCAGTGTCATTGGATGTGTGTTCTTCTCATGAACCACACGTGGATCCACCGGTGTCATTGCATGTCTGTTCCTCTAAACAAAAAACATAAGGATCCACTAGTGTCATTGGATGTGTGTTCTCTTCATGAATCACACCCAGTGTCATTGCATGTGTGTTCTTCTAAACAAACCACATAAGGATCCACCAGTGTCATTGCATGTCTGTTCTTTTCATGAACCACATATAAGGATCCACTAGTGTCATTGCATGTCTGTTCATTTCATTAACCACACCCAATGTCATTGCATGTGTGTTCCTCTAAACAAACCACATAAGGATCCACCAGTGTCATTGCATGCATTTTCTTTTCATGAACCACACCCAGTGTCATTGCCTGTCTGTTCCTCTAAACAAACCACATAAGGATCCACCAGTGTCATTGGATGTGTGTTCTATTCATGAACCACACATAAGGATCCACTAGTGTCATTGCATGTCTGTTCTTTTCATGAACCACACCCAATGTCATTGCATGTGTGTTCCTCTAAACAAACCACATAAGGATCCACCAGTGTCATTGCATGTATTTTATTTTTATGAACCACACCCAGTGTCATTGCATGTGTGTTCTTCTAAACAAACCACATAAGGATCCACCAGTGTCATTGCATGTCTGTTCTTTTCATGAACCACATATAAGGATCCACCAGTGTCATTGCATGTCTGTTCTTTTCATGAACCACACCCAATGTCATTGCATGTCCTTTCTTTTCATGAACCACATAAGGATCTACCAGTGTCATTGCATGTCTGTTCTTTTCATGAACCACACCCAATGTCATTGCATGTGTGTTCTCCTGACAAACCACATATGGATCCACAAGTGTCATTGCATGTCTGTTCTTTTCATGAACCACACATAAGGATCCACCAGTGTCATTGCATGTCTGTTCGTTTCATGAACCACACATAAGGATCCACCAGTGTCATTGCATGTCTGTTCTTTTCATGAACCACACCTAGTGTCATTGCATGTCTATTCTTTTCATGAACCACAGCTAGAGTCATTGGATGTCTATTCTTTTCATGAACCACACCCAGTGTCATTGCATGTCTGTTCTTTTCATGAACCACACCCGGTGTCACTGCATGTTTGTTCTTTTCATGAATCACATAAGGATCTACCAGTGTCATTGGATGTGTGTTATTCTCATAAACCACACGTGGATCCACCCAATGTCATTGCATGTGTGTTCCTCTAAACAAACCACATAAGGATCCACCAGTGTCATTGGATCTGTGTTCTTTTCATGAATCACACCTAGTGTCATTGCATGTGTGTTCTTCTAAACAAACCACATAAGGATCCACCAGTGTCATTGCATGTCTGTTCTTTTCATGAACCACATATAAGGATCCACTAGTGTCATTGCATGTCTGTTCATTTCATTAACCACACCCAATGTCATTGCATGTGTGTTCCTCTAAACAAACCACATAAGGATCCACCAGTGTCATTGCATGCATTTTCTTTTCATGAACCACACCCAGTGTCATTGCATGTCTGTTCCTCTAAACAAACCACATAAGGATCCACCAGTGTCATTGGATGTGTGTTCTTTTCATGAACCACACCCAGTGTCATTGCATGTGTGTTCTTCTAAACAAACCACATAAGGATCCACCAGTGTCATTGCATGTCTGTTCTTTTCATGAACCACACATAAGGATCCACCAGTGTCATTGCATGTCTGTTCTTTTCATGAACCACACCCAATGTCATTGCATGTCTGTTCTTTTCATGAACCACATAAGGATCTATTAGTGTCATTGCATGTCTGTTCTTTTCATGAAACACACCCGATGTCATTGCATGTGTTTTCTCTTGACAAACCACATATGGATGCACAAGTGTCATTGCATGTCTGTTCTTTTCAAGAACCACACATAAGGATCCACCAGTGTCATTGCATGTCTGTTCTTTTTGATGAACCACACCCAGTGGCATTGCATGTGTGTTCTTTTCATGAACCACAGCTAGAGTCATTGGATGTCTATTCTTTTCATGAACCACACCCAGTGTCATTGCATGTTAGTTCTTTTCATGAACCACACCCGGTGTCACTGCATGTCTGTTCTTTTCATGAACCACATAAGGATCTACCAGTGTCATTGGATGTGTGTTCTTCTCATGAACCACACGTGGATCCACCGGTGTCATTGCATGTCTGTTCCTCTAAACAAAACACATAAGGATCCACCAGTGTCATTGGATGTGTGTTCTCTTCATGAACCACACCCAGTGTCATTGCATGTGTGTTCTTCTAAACAAACCACATTAGGATCCACCAGTGTCATTGCATGTATGTTCTATTCATGAACCACACATAAGGATCTACCAGTGTCATTGCAAGTCTGTTCTTTTCATGAACCACACCCAATGTCATTGCATGTGTGTTCCTCTAAACAAACCACATAAGGATCCACCAGTGTCATTGCATGTATTTTCTTTTCATGAGCCACACCCAGTGTCATTGCATGTGTGTTATTCTAGACAAACCACATAAGGATCCACCAGTGTCATTGCATGTCTGTTCTTTTCATGAACCACATATAAGGATCCACCAGTGTCATTGCATGTCTGTTCTTTTCATGAACCACACCCAATGTCATTGCATGTTTGTTCTTTTCATGAACCACATAAGGATCTACCAGTGTCATTGCATGTCTGTTCTTTTCATGAACCACACCCAATGTCATTGCATGTGTGTTCTCCTGACAAACCACATATGGATCCACAAGTGTCATTGCATGTCTGTTCTTTTCATGAACCACACATAAGGATCCAACAGTGTCATTGCATGTCTGTTTGTTTCATGAACCACACATAAGGATCCACCAGTGTCATTGCATGTCTGTTCTTTTCATGAACCACACTGTAGCATCCCAATTGTCTAACAATTGCAATGGCACTAGCCTAGTCTATATAAATGCTACTTCCTATATATAATTGTTGCATCATAAGTATATCATGCTCATGTCATCACGCCACCTTGCATTTGAGCATCATATAAAACCCTTTTCATTTGGTTCTTATCTCATATGCATTATTAATTGTATTTGCCTCTTGATATTGTATTTGGTTCTTGATATATTGTTTAAATGCCCAAGTTGAGTTGGGGGCATATCTCTTTCAACTCCACCACCTTTCTTGTTATCACCCATCATTCCACCATCCAACTAAATGTGAGCTTTGCACTTTTATTTGGGTTTTACCTCTAGCTCATGTGGGTTGGAATGGATCCAATTCTTGTCCACATGCTCTCATCTTAGCATCATGTTGTTTACACAATATTGATATATGAGAGCCACATGGCCACCTTTGCATGCCTTGTGAGTGGAACCCTATTTCTAGCTTCCATATGTGTTGTTTTGGGGTTATCATCATGTTGGGATATTTTGTGGGCTTATTAAATACCTAGTGGCATATACACACTAGCAAGTCCCATTGTATTTTTCAAATATGGTCATCTCCTACTACTCCACATGGGGCATCCTTCCAATTCTTCTAGCTTGGCTCATTCTATGTTTTTGGAATGCATATGTGTAATGCTAGGGATATTATTTTGTTTTCACAAGATGAAACCTAGCATTAATATTATGCATGGGCCATGCAACCATCTCTATAGTTTTGCCTCTTTTGGTTTTATTTTCAATTCTGAGTGGTTCATCTCTCTCTCTCTCTCTCTTTTCTTCACCCCCCTCTCCTTTTCTCCACCATCCATGCATGATCATGTGGTTCCTATCTAAACCCTAAACCATCTTCCC
The DNA here is from genome assembly GCA_023614405.1 of Avena insularis. Lineage (NCBI taxonomy): Eukaryota > Viridiplantae > Streptophyta > Magnoliopsida > Poales > Poaceae > Avena > Avena insularis. The sequence goes on along the minus strand of JAJUPC010000162.1, from coordinate 667,272 downwards.
CTCTCTAAAACCTACACCTAAGTTTCTAACCCTCAACACCATACCCCCTCCTACCCCATCATCACCATACACCCTCTCTACACCACCCCCTCTAAACCAAACCCTAGCTACCACGCCTCCCCTCTCTCTCGGCCTCTCTCTCTTCTCTCTACCTAGCTCGGCCCCACCTGGCCACCCTCTCTCCCTGGCCCCACCTAGCTACCCCCTCCACCCAAGCTAAGCCTAACCCGAGCCATACCCTCCTCTACTCCCAACCCTAGCATCTACCCGAGCTCCCCTCTCCCTCTCTTTCTCTCTCTGCCTAAGGGCCCCCCAGTCCGAGCCTCCCCCCACCGAGCCTACCGTCCTCACCTGGAAGCCCCAGCTGCCCTGCCCTGCCCGACCGAGCACGTGAGGAGAGGAAGGAGGGAAAAAGGTGGCCGAGCCACCTTTTAACCTACCTGCTCCCACACGGCACCTCCCTCTCCCCCTGCTTTACCACCACCTCCCTCGGTTCTCCTCTGGCCTCTCCAGATCTGGCCGAGGCGCCCTGCCTCTCCTCTCTCTTCTCCACCGCCACCGTCTACACCATCGCCGCCACCGTCGGCCTCCACCACGCCCAGTCGATCCAGCCGTGCAGCACGCCCGAGAAGAAGCCTGGGAGAACGAGGAGATGCCTAGGAGGCCGCCTGTACCCGCCGTCGAGGAGGAGACGCACCAGAGCCGGAGATCACCGCCGAGCCGACGCCGAAACCCTAGCTATCCTGGGCCTCTGCATCACCGACGTCCTGCTGCTCGCCGACCCGATCCAACACCACCGACACACTCTCGGTGAGCCCCTTAACCCCCTGGACACGCTCCGCCTCGCCGTCGTTGCCTGCACGCGCCGGACAATTCGACGAACGGCCTCTGTGCGCCGGCGTCGCGTTCGTTCTCCTCGCCGTAGCGTCGCGTAAGCCCTATCTAGCCTGCGTCCAGCCTTCCAACACCTAGCCCAAGCCACCGCAGTGGCTCCGCCTCTGCGCGCGTGCCCCAGGTCACGCATTCGAGCCCCGCCGCGGAGCCCTGTCTTTTTGCCGTGCACCGATCGGTCGACAGACAGATTCAGAGAAGAACAACAGTAGCCGCAGCTGTTTTTGCAAATAGCCCCCTCGCTTTTTGATCTGCTCAACCCACGATCCGCCTGGCCCACTAGTCATCCGGCGAAGCGCTTTACAGAAACCCCTGGTTTTCACGTTCGCAACCAGCTCCAGCCATCGCCCACCACTGTCCTCCGCGTTCGGCTGCACGTGGACCTGTGGGCTGGATTCCACCTTGCCACCGACTGTGTATAACGGAGCTAAGTAACAAAAGTATTTTCTGCATATCTGTTTTAATTCAAATCTTTTTCAAAATTAATTCAAATTCAAATTTAAATCTGTTTTTAAATAACTTTTGAAATATAAATCCAAATAATACAAATAATATATGTTTTCAAATCAGAAAAATGCGAGGAATTCAAATATGGCCTTCAAAATATATTTTGAACATTTAAAATTGCAAGTTGATTAAAATTACAATAAAATGCCCTTTTACCTTAATTAATTAATAACTTTTGTTTTATAACTCCAAATTTAACAAATAATATGTCTAAAATGATTAGCTCGACGAGACCTTTCTGTTTATGCATTCCATGTTCTGTTTTGCAGCATGCATCATATAAATATAATATGTACAGCAACTAATTTGAGTATATAATATGATTAAAGCCCCATAAAATGATTTAATCTTGTACTTCACACCTCACCCATGCCATGCTACTTTAATGCCATGCAAATTGTGCATCATTCATCATGGCATGATTGTTTGCTTGTCGCATTTTAATGCATATGCTTGTGCATTTTATTTATGTTGGCCCTTGTTTGTTTGGTTCTTCTTCGAATAGACGCTGAGCAGGGGAGATATCAAGAGAACCAGGAGCACCACCCAGATCCATCCCTTGCTTCAACTGAGCTGCCAGGCAAGCACTACCACATGCTTGCATACATATAGTACCTATTGCCTCTTTCTTATTCTTGCATCATTGAGTCGCGATTGCATTAAATTGAATCCCAAGTATTGCATAGCCTTTACATTTAAACCCCACGAGCTTGTTCCTCCATCCCATGAGCCATTACTACGAGTTGTTTGAGCCATGCAGTCGAGAACAACATGTGTAGGGTATGTGAGTGTCGATGGATAACGAGGTACCTAAACAACTTAACCTGAGTAGTAATGGGATAACTAATGGAAGTGGCATCGGTGAGCCATATTCTATTTTTTTTCAGGCTCACTTGTGTCCCGTGGGACCACGAGTACTTGATTCCTGTTCCTTGAATATTCGCTATCCACATCCGGGAGGCTTATGAACCCCCGAGCGAGCTTGATTCATTCTTATTTCTTGGGGCCACAAACTAGTTTGAGGTTTTATTTACTATCCTGTACTTATGCCATGCTTTACTGCTTTATTTAAATTGTGCGAGGTACTGCACACTGTACTATTTAGGTCCGTGACCCGTTTTCGCTGTATCGACAAGCCTAGTCACACTTTCGGGTTCCCAGTCGTTTACAATGCCATTAAACCTTGAGTCCGTCTCGTAGCCGGCCAGCTATGGTAGCTTAATGGGGTGGCCCCTGAAATATTTCTGAATCTTGTAATTGCTTTGTCGTGATCGCCTCGTTGGGTTTTGATTTGGTTTTCCGAGGCATATCGAGTGTGTGTTGTTATTTGTGCACCCTGCGGTAAAACTTTCTAAAAGCCGTGTCGCGGTTATGGACGACTTGGAGCACAGTTTCCGATCATAGACAAGCATAACTAAAGTACCGCTTTTAATTTGACTAGACTAGGTACCGACTAGTAAATAGTGCAACACTCACGGAATGGATAATAAAACTGCCAGCGGATGGGGGTCGTTGTCCGCTTCCTCGCTTGGTGGCGAGGAGGAGGATGGATCTGTGGATATTACTGCTTAAACTGTTATAACTGTTGTTATTAATTCACGGACATCCGTCTATCTCTGGTTAGGCGGATGGTTAGCAGTATCTATAGAATTGCTAGGGTTTATCTTTTTGCAATTCGTCACCCTGTTGTGTCCCTTTAGAGGCATAAAGACTTGCTGAGTACCCTAGGGTCTCACACGATAAATTATTGGTTCATGAGCAGTACCCTAAGATGGATACTGGGTGGAAGAGACGGACGATGTGGGCAACGATCATTCGGTGTAGAGATTCCGGGAACGGGGATCCGTGAGATCTATGGGCGGAACGTGCTTATTTATGGGGCATCTTATGGCGATTTGCTTCTTATCCGTACTCGGATTTTGTCTTCCGCTTCCGCCTGATACTCTGATGTTTGATGTATGAGGAGATATCCTAAACTATTATATCTATCTAGGATATTTGGATCTTGCCGTATGTTGCTATATTTCCTTTCTTTTAGATGGAATGGCTCGATGTACTATTGTATGGTGGCTTGCATACATACTCATTTGTGTATGTAGTTGATCCTTCGCTTTCGCCGACATACGCCTGCTCTTGTCCCGATGTTTGGAAATGGTTGGGACGGCGAAAGGTCTACACTGAGTGGCATTTGGGCCCCACTATTTCAACCATTTCTGCTCATCCAGGCTTGTAACTAGGAGCGTAATTCACCGAGGTAGTTACAATTGGTATCAGAGCCATCCCGACCTTCAGGGTCTCAGCCAAATGGTCGTTGTCTGTCTAGCAAATATTTTTGCTAGTTATGTATACTAGGGAAAAACAAAACGCGAGAGTAGGACTGCTTCCACTTTTCTTCTTACCCACCACCCGCCCTTTTCTGGTGAGGAAGTGTAACGTTTTCAATCCTCTTCTTAAAAATTCAAACTAGGATTCACGTGTTATGGGTTTCCGTAGTACCATAGAAAGTGTGTGTGTGTGTGTGTAATTCCTTGTCTATCTGTTGCATCCAAGTTGTTATCACAATCTGCCTTTGGTTATCAATTGTTGGTACTTTCCATACTGACAGGCTTTTGCAAACCGGCGCGATCTATCTCACTCCTTGTTAACCGGTGCCATCTTCTTAAGGGTGTTCTTCCTTCTAGCAACTCCTCTTTCTATGGAACCATCTGTTGCTAATCTCTATCTGATAAGTGATTTTGCGCATCTATTGGTATTTTAATGCCGAAAAATGCGGAAATTTTTTCTTTGATACATCTATGTTTCCACACTCCTTTTCAGTCGTGTGTGAAACATTATCTATCTCCCTTTTATCAGCATGTCCATGCTAACTCATTCTTTCGTCACCGGCGTTTAATCCTGGAGTATCTTTTCATCTCCAATTCTCTTGGGCTAATTACATAACATGTGTCGATCCGATGCTGGTGATTGTAATTTGGCTCTCGGCATAGCTATATTCCACTCATGATAAGTGTCGATTGGAATATGGAAAAATGCTATCAACCGTCACCATCTGGAGGATAAGGTAATCTCCTGTGATTTTGAGTACACCGTGATCATATCTATGCATATTCAAGCATCTTTGGCAATCCGAAGTTTCTCAAAGCACTACGATGATTATCATCACATCATCTTTGCACATCTTTTTCAACTCCATATCTGCATATCTTTTTCGTCTCTGATAGCTCATACCATAAGCAAAGCTATATCATCGGTTCTTATCCAAGATCTCTTTATCTTTGTAACCGGTGACCCAATCGACAATGTGAACCAGGTGACATCTCTTTCTCTTCTGAAGGACCAGATAATCTATTCGTCCAGTGCATCTTCTTCAACACAAACCCGTGCTCTTAATATTGATCTTTCTAAGAGCGTTGAGCTCAGAAAGTGTTTCGAGCATTTGTTCGTTTCTCCCGCCTCTTCAACTTGATATTCTGGGAATATCCTGTTAATCCATGGTGGTATATGTTGATAATATGCTTGCCTATTCGATATCAATGGAAGGACATGGAAGGTCATCTGTGTCCCTTTCTCTCAAGCTTCGTGAACACTGCCTGTGTGCAAAGTCTCAAAGCGTGAATCCTGACTTTTGAAGTCACCTATCTCGACCACGTCCTTCTGCTAAATAGATCGCTTCAATTCTGGAATTAGCAAGTCCATTGTTAATTCCATCCTCCATCTTCAACCAACCCGGAGTTGTCCTTGTTGGCAGGTTATCATCGTCGTTCCGCTAAAGATCTTCCTCAAGACTGCTAAATCTCTCTCAATCTTTTCAAGGAGAACATGGAGTTCTTTCACCTCTATCTCGTTAACTAATCTCTTGAAACCCTCTCGCTCTATCGTCTATGCCCAATCCACCGGAGGCCATGAAGACCTTCCAGATCTTGTATTCCTTCTGTTCAAGTTGGTGCTATCTTTTCTGTAGCTGTTGAATCTTGCAGTTGTCTCCATGAACTTCCTTCATATCTTTCCGGTGGCTGGCTACTTATGATATGACGACAACATCATCACCCTTATCTATCTTGAACCCGGCAATCGTTGCATCTATCTTTGTTTTCTAACGGAGTTCCATGAGTTATCCTTGTCAATACCTTCAGTCTGTTTCGGTAGTTGGGTTGCATGGTTTTCTTATTCATGTGCGGAGTAATGATTTGAGTGCGGGATGGAGTAGCTACCATACCACTACTCTTATCATTCGCTCTCGTACATCGAATTGGTGAATTAATGTGATTCCACTCATTCCACGGAAGTTAGAAGTGGCCTTTATCCCTTGATACTTTTACTTCCGTCCTTGTTTTCCGGAGTGCTCTCTCGAAGAAAGTAATCAATAATCTCTTGTTGGTGGTCTGTCTATTCTAGAAGGAGCAAAATCTTCATTTATCTGGTGGAAACAAACGCAAACTCCTTTCGTTCCTCGTCTTTCTACCGATGCTCGACATCCCCAAACAAGATGGAAGGAAACTATCTCTCTCTTCGTTTCATCCATTCTTTTTCTGTGGTAAAGCCAGTTATGGTTGATGCCATCAGCCGCAAATCTATTGCGTTAGCCTCAAGACTAAAGAAAGCAATAAGTATCTCTAAAATAAACTCCAGATCCTCCATAGTCTTTGCTTCTCGGGATTCCACCATGATCTGGCTTCACCTCCGTCTCTAGAAGTTATATCCGCGCACCTCAATTGTGTGATCCTTTGGTTCTTACCGGCGCAACAAGAATCTAATCCGACGATGTCTATCTAAATCTTTCTGTTGCTATCAAGGGACTCTGTTGTTTGAAGGCAGTACTGTTCCCGAACTTCAGTTCTCAAATCCGAGAGGAGATACGATGCTATTGTCATAGTGGTTCAAACCTCTCCAATCTAGTTCTTTTCTTCCGGCGAGATAAAGATTCATCCTCTCTAGTATCGGTAAATCTTTAATCTTAACGGTGTGCCTTTCTATATCCATGATACATCATCTTGTCTTCTTCTTTCACAAGTGGTTCTATTCTTTTATCATGTTTCTTGGGAAAACCGGAGCTATATCCATCCTATCCTTCTTGTCTCACGACAATCCTTCAACTTTTCTAACCGTTGTTTCTCAAACGCAAGAGACTGCAACAAGTCTAGCAAGTTTTGCAAGGTGTAGTGGTTGCACCATTCCGTTGTTCATCAGCTTGGGAACGTAAGGATCACCTCGTTCGAACACCCGCCTCTCCTTCTGTTGTTTTCTTTTTCCTAGGAATCTCGGGGCGAGATTCTTGTTTAGTGGGGGAGAGTTGTAGCATCCCAATTGTCTAACAATTGCAATGCCACTAGCCTAGTCTATATAAATGCTACTTCCTATATATAATTGTTGCATCATAAGTATATCATGCTCATGTCATCATGCCACCTTGCATTTGAGCATCATATAAAACCCTTTTCATTTGGTTCTTATCTCATATGCATTATTAGTTGTATTTGCCTCTTGATATTGTATTTGGTTCTTGATATATTGTTTAAATGCCCAAGTTGAGTTGGGGGCATATCTCTTTCAACTCCACCACCTTTCTTGTTATCACCCATCATTCCACCATCCAACTAAATGTGAGCTTTGCACTTTTATTTGGGTTTTACCTCTAGCTCATGTGGGTTGGAATGGATCCAATTCTTATCCACATGCTCTCATCTTAGCATCATGTTGTTTACACAATATTGATATATGAGAGCCACATGGCCACCTTTGCATGCCTTGTGAGTGGAACCCTATTTCTAGCTTCCATATGTGTTGTTTTGGGGTTATCATCATGTTGGGATATTTTGTGGGCTTATTAAATACCTAGTGGCATATACACACTAGCAAGTCCCATTGTATTTTTCAAATATGGTCATCTCCTACTACTCCACATGGGGCATCCTTCCAATTCTTCTAGCTTGGCTCATTCTATGTTTTTGGAATGCATATGTGTAATGCTAGGGATATTATTTTGTTTTCACAAGATGAAACCTAGCATTAATATTATGCATGGGCCATGCAACCATCTCTATAGTTTTGCCTCTTTTGGTTTTATTTTCAATTCTGAGTGGTTCATCTCTCTCTCTCTCTCTTTTCTTCACCCCCTCTCCTTTTCTCCACCATCCATGCATGATCATGTGGTTCCTATCTAAACCCTAAACCATCTTCCCCTCTCTAAAACCTACACCTAAGTTTCTAACCCTCAACACCATACCCCCTCCTACCCCATCATCACCATACACCCTCTCTACACCACCCCCTCTAAACCAAACCCTAGCTACCACGCCTCCCCTCTCTCTCGGCCTCTCTCTCTTCTCTCTACCTAGCTCGGCCCCACCTGGCCACCCTCTCTCCCTGGCCCCACCTAGCTACCCCCTCCACCCAAGCTAAGCCTAACCCCAGCCATACACTCCTCTACTCCCAACCCCTAGCATCTGCAGCTCCCTCTCCTCTCTTCTCTCTCTGCCTAAGGGCCCCCAGTCAGGCCTCCCCACCGAGCCTCTGGTCCCCACTGGAAGCCCAGTGCCCACCTGCCCGCCTTGCAGAGCACGTGAGGAGAGGAAGGAGGGAAAAAGGTGGCCGAGCCACCTTTTAACCTACCTGCTCCCACGGCACCTCCCTCTCCCCCTGCTTTACCACCACCTCCCTCGGTTCTCCTCTGGCCTCTCCAGATCTGGCCGAGGCGCCCTGCCTCTCCTCTCTCTTCTCCACCGCCACCGTCTACACCATCGCCGCCACCGTCGGCCTCCACGACGCCCAGTCGATCCAGCCGTGCAGCACGCCCGAGAAGAAGCCTGGGAGAACGAGGAGACACCTAGGAGGCCGCTTTGTGCCACCGAGGAGGAGACGCACCCAGCCGGAGATCACCGCCGAGCCGACGCCAAACCCTAGCTATCCTGGGCCTCTGATCACATCGACGCGTCGCTGCCGACCCGATCCAACACCACCGTACACTCTCGGTGAGCCCCTTAACCTGGACCGCGCTCCGCCTTGCCGTCGTTGCACGCAGCGGACAATTGACGAACGGCCTCAATGCGGCGTCGCGTTCGTTCTCCTCACCGTAGCGTCGCGTAAGCCCTATCTAGCCTGCGTCCAGCCTTCCAACACCTAGCCCAAGCCACCGCAGTGGCTCTCGCCTCTCTCTGCGTGCCCAGTCACGCATTCGAGCCCGCCTTGGAGCCTGTCTTTTGCCGTGCACCGATCGGTCGACAGACAGATTCAGAGAAGAACAACAGTAGCCGCCGCTGTTTTTGCAAATAGCCCCCTCGCTTTTTGATCTGCTCAACCCACGATCCGCCTGGCCCACTAGTCATCCGCGCTAGCGCTTTTACAGGAAACCCCCTGGTTTTTCACGTTCGCAACCCGCGCTCCAGCCATCGCCCCACAACCTCTCGCGTGTTGGCCCGGCACGTGGACCTGTGGACCCAGACCCACAACCGCTAGGGCTAGCTTATTTCATGGTGAGAGCTTTCTTGTGTGAACGCCCAGTCAGCGATTGGTCCCACACATCTGTTGTGTGTATACGAGCTAAGTAACAAAAGTATTTTCTGCATATCTGTTTTAATTCAAATCTTTTTCAAAATTAATTCAAATTCAAATTTAAATCTGTTTTTAAATAACTTTTGAAATATAAATCCAAATAATACAAATAATATATGTTTTCAAATCAGAAAAATGTGAGGAATTCAAATATGGCCTTCAAAATATATTTTGAACATTTAAAATTGCAAGTTGATTAAAATTACAATAAAATGCCCTTTTACCTTAATTAATTAATAACTTTTGTTTTATAACTCCAAATTTAACAAATAATATGTCTAAAATGATTAGCTCGACGAGACCTTTCTGTTTATGCATTCCATGTTCTGTTTTGCAGCATGCATCATATAAATATAATGTGTACAGCAACTAATTTGAGTATAAAATATGATTAAAGCCCCATAAAATGATTTAATCTTGTACTTCACACCTCACCCATGCCATGCTACTTTAATGCCATGCAAATTGTGCATAATTCATCATGGCATGATTGTTTGTCGATGCATTTTAATGCATATGCTTGTGCACTTTATTTATGTTGGCCCTTGTTTGTTTGGTTCTTTTTCGAATAGACGCTGAGCAGGGGAGATATTAAGAGAACCAGGAGCACCACCCAGATCCATCCCTTGCTTCAACTGAGGCTGTGGCACTACCACATGCTTGCATACATATAGTACCTATTGCCTCTTTCTTATTCTTGCATCATTGAGTCGCGATTGCATTAAATTGAATCCCAAGTATTGCATAGCCTTTACATTTAAACCCCACCGAAGCTTGTTCCTCCATCCCATGAGCCATTACTACAGAGTTGTTTGAGCCATGCAGTCGTAGAACAACATGTGTAGGGTATGTGAGTGTCGATGGATAACGAGGTACCTAAACAACTTAACACGAGTAGTAATGGGATAACTAATGAAAGTGGCATCGGTGAGCCATATTCGCTATTTGGTTTTCAGGCTCACTTGTGTCCGTGGGACCCAGTACTTGATTCCTGTTCCTTGAATATTCGCTATCCACATCCGGGAGGCTTATGAACCCCCGAGCTAGAGCTTGATTCATTCTTATTTCTTGGGGCCACAAACTAGTTTGAGGTTTTATTTACTATCCTGTACTTATGCCATGCTTCTTGCTTTATTTAAATTGTGCGAGTCTTTGACCTTTGTACTATTTAGGTCGTGACCCGTTTATTTGTCGACAAGCCAGTCACACTTTCGGGTTCCCGAATGACCACCACACAAAAACCTTGAGTCCGTCTCAGAGCCGGCCAACTTCGCTATGGTAAGCAATGGGTGCCTGAAATATTTCTGAATCTGTAATCGCTTTGTGATTGCCTCGTTGGGTTTTGATTTGGTTTTTCGAGGCATATCGGTGTGTGTTGCTATTTGTGCACCCTAGGTATAAAACTTCTGAAAGCCGTGTCGCGGTTATGGGCGACTTGGAGCAGTTTCTCGATCATAGACAAGCATAACTAAAGTACCGCTTTTAATTTGACTAGACTAGGTACCTGACTAGTAAATAGTGCAACACTCACGGAATGGATAATAAAGCGCCAGCGGATGGGGGCATTGTTATCCGCTTCCTCGTCGATGGCGAGGAGGAGGATGGATCTGTGGATATTACCGTTTAAACTGTTATAATTGTTATTAATTCACGGACATCCGTCTATCTGGTTAGGCGGATGGTTAGTATCTATAGAATTGCTAGGGTTTATCTTTTGCTGCAATTCGTCACCCAGTTGTGTCCTTTAGAGGCATAAAGACTTGCCGAGTACCCTAGGGTCTCACACGATAAATTATTGGTTCAGATGAATGGTACCTCGCAAGATGGATCTTTGGGTGGAAGAGACGATGTGGGCAACGATCATTCGGTGTAGAGATTCCGGGAACGGGGATCCGTGAGATCTATGGGCGGGACGTGCTTATTTATGGGGCATCTTATGCCGATTTGCTTCTTATCCGTACTCGGATTTTGTCTTCCGCTTCCGCCTGATACTCTGATGTTTGATGTATGAGGAGATATACTAAACTATTATATCTATCTAGGATATTTGGATCTTGGCGTATGGCGTTGCTATATTTCCTTTCTTTTTAGATGGAACGGCTCTGATGTACTATTGTATGGTGGCTTGCATACATACTCATTTGTGTATGTAGTTGATCCCTTCGCCTGCCGATTACGCCGCCCGTTCTTGTCCCGATGTTTGGAAATGGTTGGGACGGCCGAAAGGTCTACCTGTGATTGGCATTTGGGCCCCACCGTACTATTTCAACCATTTCTGCTCATCCAGGCTTGTAACTAGGAGCGTAATTCACCGAGGTAGTTACACACACCTAGTGTCATTGCATGTCTATTCTTTTCATGAACCACAGCTAGAGTCATTGGATGTCTATTCTTTTCATGAACCACACCCAGTGTCATTGCATGTCTGTTCTTTTCATGAACCACACCCGGTGTCACTGCATGTTTGTTCTTTTCATGAATCACATAAGGATCTACCAGTGTCATTGGATGTGTGTTATTCTCATAAACCACACGTGGATCCACCCAATGTCATTGCATGTGTGTTCCTCTAAACAAACCACATAAGGATCCACTAGTGTCATTGGATGTGTGTTCTTTTCATGAACCACACCCAATGTCATTGCATGTGTGTTCTTCTAAACAAACCACATAAGGATCCACCAGTGTCATTGCATGTCTGTTCTTTTCATGAACCACACATAAGGATCCACCAGTGTCATTGCATGTCTGTTCTTTTCATGAACCACACCCAATGTCATTGCATGTGTGTTCCTCTAAACAACCAACATAAGGATCCACCAGTGTCATTGCATGTCTGTTCTTTTTATGAATCAAACCAAGTGTCTTTGCATGTGTGTTCTTCTAAACAAACCACATAAGGATCCACCAGTGTCATTGCATGTCTGTTCTTTTCATGAACCACACATAAGGATCCACCAGTGTCATTGCATGTCTGTTCTTTTCATGAACCACACCCAATGTCATTGCATGTTTGTTATTTTGATGAACCACATAAGGATCCACCAAGTGTCATTGCATGTCTGTTCTTTTCATGAACCACACCCAATGTCATTGCATGTGTGTTCTCCTGACAAAGTACATATGGATCCACCAGTGGTATTGCATGTCAGTTCTTTTCATGAACCACACATAAGGATCCACCAGTGTCATTACATGTCTGTTGTTTTCATGAACCACACCCAATGTCATTGCATGTCTTTTATTTTCATGAACCACATAAGGATCTATCAGTGTCATTGAATGTCTGTTCTTTTCATGAACCACACCCAATGTCAATGCATGTGTTTTCTCCTGAGAAACCACATATGGATCCACAAGTGTCATTGCATGTCTGTTCTTTTCAAGAACCACACATAAGGATCCACCAGTGTCATTGCATGTCTGTTGTTTTCATGAACCACACCCAGTGGTATTGCATGTGTGTTCTTTTCATGAACCACAGCTAGAGTCATTGGATGTCTATTCTTTTCATGAACCACACCCAGTGTCATTGCATGTCTGTTTTTTTCATGAACCACACCCAATGTCATTGCATGTGTGTTCTCCTGACAAACCACATATGGATCCACCAGTGGTATTGCATGTCAGTTCTTTTCATGAACCACACATAAGGATCCACCAGTGTCATTGCATGTCTGTTCTTTTCATGAACCACACCTAGTGTCATTGCATGTCTGTTCTTTTCATGAACCAAAGCTAGAGTCATTGGATGTCTATTCTTTTCATGAACCACACCCAGTGTCATTGCACGTCTGTTCTTTTCACGAACCACACCCGGTGTCACTGCATGTTTGTTCTTTTCATGAATCACATAAGGATCTACCAGTGTCATTGGATGTGTGTTATTCTCATAAACCACACGTGGATCCACCCAATGTCATTGCATGTGTGTTCTTCTAAACAAACCACATAAGGATCCACCAGTGTCATTGGATGTGTGTTCTTTTCATGAACCACACCCAGTGTCATTGCATGTGTGTTCTTCTAAACAAACCACATAAGGATCCACCAGTGTCATTGCATGTCTGTTCTTTTCATGAACCACACCCAATGTCATTGCATGTCTGTTCCTCTAAACAAACCACATAAGGATCCACCAGTGTTATTGCATGTCTGTTCTTTTCATGAATCACACCCAGCGTCTTTGTATGTGTGTTCTTCTAAACAAACCACATAAGGATCCACCAGTGTCATTGCATGTCCGTTCTTTTCATGAACCACACATAAGGATCCACCAGTGTCATTGCATGTCTATTCTTTTCATGAACCACACCCAATGTCATTGCATGTCTGTTCTTTTCATGAACCACATAAGGATCCACCAGTGTCATTGCATGTATGTTCTTTTCATGAACCACACCCAATGTCATTGCATGTGTGTTCTCCTGACAAACTACATATGGATCCACCAGTGGTATTGCATGTCAGTTCTTTTCATGAACCACACATAAGGATCCACCAGTGTCATTGCATGTCTGTTCTTTTCATGAACCACACCCAATGTCATTGCATGTCTGTTCTTTTCATGAACCACATAAGGATCTATCAGTGTCATTGAATGTCTGTTCTTTTCATGAACCACACCCAATGTCAATGCATGTGTTTTCTCCTGACAAACCACATATGGATCCACAAGTGTCATTGCATGTCTGTTCTTTTCAAGAACCACACATAAGGATCCACCAGTGTCACTGCATGTCTATTGTTTTCATGAACCACACCCAGTGGCATTGCATGTGTGTTCTTTTCATGAACCACAACTAGAGTCATTGGATGTCTATTCTTTTCATGAACCACACCCAGTGTCATTGTATGTCTGTTCTTTTCATGAACCACTCCCAATGTCATTGCATGTGTGTTCTCCTGACAAACCACATATGGATCCACCAGTGGTATTGCATGTCAGTTCTTTTCATGAACCACACATAAGGATCCACCAGTGTTATTGCATGTCTGTTATTTTCATGAACCACACCTAGTGTCATTGCATGTCTGTTCTTTTCATGAACCACAGCTAGAGTCATTGGATGTCTATTCTTTTCATGAACCACACCTAGTGTCATTGCATTTCTGTTCTTTTCATGAACCCCACCTGGTGTCACTGCATGTTTGTTCTTTTCATGAATCACATAAGGATCTACTAGTGTCATTGGATGTGTGTTATTCTCATAAACCACACGTGGATCCACCCAATGTCATTGCATGTGTGTTCCTCTAAACAAACCACATAAGGATCCACCAGTGTCATTGGATGTGTGTTCTTTTCATGAACCACACCCAGTGTCATTGCATGTGTGTTCTTCTAAACAAACCACATAAGGATCCACCAGTGTCATTGCATGTCTGTTCTTTTAATGAACCACACCCAATGTCATTGCATGTGTGTTCCTCTAAACAAACCACATAAGGATCCACCAGTGTCATTGCATGTCTGTTCTTTTCATGAATCACACCCAGTGTCTTTGCATGTGTGTTCTTCTAAACAAACCACATAAGGATCCACCAGTGTCATTGCATGTCTGTTCTTTTCATGAACCACACATAAGGATCCACCAGTGTCATTGCATGTCTGTTCTTTTCATGAACCACACCCAATGTCATTGCATGTATGTTCTTTTCATGAACCACATAAGGATCCACCAGTGTCATTGCATGTCTGTTCTTTTCATGAACCACACCCAATGTCATTGCATGTGTGTTCTCCTGACAAACTACATATGTATCCACCAGTGGTATTGCATGTCAGTTCTTTTCATGAACGACACATAAGGATCCACCAGTGTTATTGCATGTCTGTTCTTTTCATGAGCCACACCCAATGTCATTGCATGTCTGTTCTTTTCATGAACCACATAAGGATCTATCAGTGTCATTGAATGTCTGTTCTTTTCATGAACCACACCCAATGTCAATGCATGTGTTTTCTCCTGACAAACCACATATGGATCCACAAGTTTCATTGCATGTCTGTTCTTTTCAAGAACCACACATAAGGATCCACCAGTGTCATTACATGTCTGTTGTTTTCATGAACCACACCCAGTGGCATTGCATGTGTGTTCTTTTCATGAACCAAAGCTAGAGTCATTGGATGTCTATTCTTTTCATGAACCACACCCAGTGTCATTGCATGTCTGTTCTTTTCATGAACCACACCCAATGTCATTGCATGTGTGTTCTCCTGACAAACCACATATGGATTAACCAGTGGTATTGCATGTCAGTTCTTTTCATGAACCACACATAAGGATCCACCAGTGTCATTGCATGTCTGTTCTTTTCATGAACCACACCTAGTGTCATTGCATGTCTGTTCTTTTCATGAACCACAGCTAGAGTCATTGGATATCTATTCTTTTCATGAACCACACCCAGTGTCATTGCATGTCTGTTCTTTTCATGAACCACACCCGGTGTCACTGCATGTTTGTTCTTTTCATGAATCACATAAGGATCTACCAGTGTCATTGGATGTGTGTTATTCTCATGAACCACACGTGGATCCACCCAATGTCATTGCATGTGTGTTCCTCTAAACAAACCACATAAGGATCCACCAGTGTCATTGGATGTGTGTTCTTTTCATGAACCACACCCAGTGTCATTGCATGTGTGTTCTTCTAAACAAACCACATAAGGATCCACCAGTGTCATTGCATGTCTGTTCTTTTCATGAACCACACATAAGGATCCCCCAGTGTCATTGCATGTCTGTTCTTTTCATGAACCACACCCAATGTCATTGCATGTGTGTTCCTCTAAACAGACCACATAAGGATCCACTAGTGTCATTGCATGTCTGTTCTTTTCATGAATCACACCCAGTGTCTTTGCATGTGTGTTCTTCTAATCAAACGACATAAGGATCCAACAGTGTTATTGCATGTCTGTTCTTTTCATGAACCACACATAAGGATCCACCAGTGTCATTGCATGTCTGTTCTTTTCATGAACCACACCAATTGTCATTGCATGTCTGTTCTTTTCATGAACCACATAAGGATCCACCAGTATCATTGCATGTCTGTTCTTTTCATGAACCACACCCAATGTCATTGCATGTCTGTTCTCCTGACAAACTACATATGGATCCACCAGTGGTATTGCATGTCAGTTCTTTTCTTGAACCACACATAAGGATCCACCAGTGTCATTGCATGTCTGTTCTTTTCAGGAACCACACCTAATGTCATTGCATGTCTATTCTTTTCATGAACCACGTAAGGATCTATCAGTGTCATTGCATGTCTGTTCTTTTCATGAACCACACCCAATGTCATTGCATGTGTTTTCTCCTAACAAACCACATATGGATCCACAAGTGTCATTGCATGTCTGTTCTTTTCAAGAACCACACTTAACGATCCACCAATGTCATTACATGTCTGTTCTTTTCATGAACCACACCCAGTGGCATTGCATGTGTGTTCTTTTCATGAACCACAACTAGAGTCATTGGATGTCTATTCTTTTCATGAACCACACCCAGTGTCATTGCATGTCTGTTCTTTTCATGAACCACACCCAATGTCATTGCATGTGTGTTCTCCTGACAAACCATATATGGATTAACCAGTGGTATTGCATGTCAGTTCTTTTCATGAACCACACATAAGGATCCACCAGTGTCATTGCCTGTCTGTTCTTTTCATGAACCACACCTAGTGTCATTGCATGTCTGTTCTTTTCATGAACCACAGCTAGAGTCATTGGATGTCTATTCTTTTCATGAACCACACCCAGTGTCATTGCATGTCTGTTCTTTTCATGAACCACACCCGGTGTCACTGCATGTTTGTTCTTTTCATGAATCACATAAGGATCTACCAGTGTCATTCGATGTGTGTTATTCTCATGAACCACACGTGGATCCACCCGATGTCATTGCATGTGTGTTCCTCTAAACAAACCACATAAGGATCCACCAGTGTCATTGCATGTCTGTTCTTTTCATGAACCACACATAAGGATCCCCCAGTGTCATTGCATGTCTGTTCTTTTCATGAACCACACCCAATGTCATTGCATGTGTGTTCCTCTAAACAAATCACATAAGGATCCACTAGTGTCATTGCATGTCTGTTCTTTTCATGAATCACACCCAGTGTCTTTGCATGTGTGTTCTTCTAATCAAACGACATAAGGATCCAACAGTGTTATTGCATGTCTGTTCTTTTCATGAACCACACATAAGGATCCACCAGTGTCATTGCATGTCTGTTCTTTTCATGAACCACACCAATTGTCATTGCATGTCTGTTCTTTTCATGAACCACATAAGGATCCACCAGTATCATTGCATGTATGTTCTTTTCATGAACCACACCCAATGTCATTGCATGTCTGTTCTCCTAACAAACTACATATGGATCCACCAGTGGTATTGCATGTCAGTTCTTTTCATGAACCACACATAAGGATCCACCAGTGTCATTGCATGTCTGTTCTTTTCATGAACCACACCCAATGTCATTGCATGTCTATTCTTTTCATGAACCAAATAAGGATCTATCAGTGTCATTGCATGTCTGTTCTTTTCATGAACCACACCCAATGTCATTGCATGTGTTTTCTCCTGACAAACCACATATGGATCCACAAGTGTCATTGCATGTCTGTTCTTTTCAAGAACCACACATAAGGATCCACCAGTTACATTGCATGTCTGTTCTTTTGCTGAACCACACCCAGTGGCATTGCATGTGTGTTCTTTTCATGAACCACAACTAGGGTCATTGGATGTCTATTCTTTTCATGAACCACACCCAGTGTCATTGCATGTCTGTTCTTTTCATGAACCACACCCAATGTCATTGCATGTGTGTTCTCCTGACAAACCACATATGGATCCACCAGTGTCATTGCATGTGAGTTATTTTCATGAACCACACATAAGGATCCACCAGTGTCATTGCATGTCTGTTCTTTTCATGAACCACATAAGGATCTATCAGTGTCATTGAATGTCTGTTCTTTTCATGAACCACACCCAATGTCAATGCATGTGTTTTGTCCTGACAAACCACATATGGATCCACAGGTGTCATTGCATGTCTGTTCTTTTCAAGAACCACACATAAGGATCCACCAGTGTCATTGCATGTCTATTGTTTTCATGAACCACACCCAGTGGCATTGAATGTGTGTTCTTTTCATGAACCACAGCTAGAGTCATTGGATGTCTATTCTTTTCATGAACCACACCCAGTGTCATTGCATGTCTGTTCTTTTCATGAACCACTCCCAATGTCATTGCATGTGTGTTCTCCTAACAAACCACATATGGATCCACCAGTGGTATTGCATGTCAGTTCTTTTCATGAACCACACATAAGGATCCACCAGTGTTATTGCATGTCTGTTCTTTTCATGAACCACACCAAGTGTCATTGCATGTCTGTTCTTTTCATGAACCACAGCTAGAGTCATTGGATGTCTATTCTTTTCATGAACCACACCTAGTGTCATTGCATGTCTGTTCTTTTCATGAACCACACCCGGTGTCACTACATGTTTGTTCTTTTCATGAATCACATAAGGATCTACTAGTGTCATTGGATGTGTGTTATTCTCATAAACCACACGTGGATCCACCCAATGTCATTGCATGAGTGTTCCTCTAAACAAACCACATAAGGACCCACTAGTGTCATTGCATGTCTGTTCTATTCATAAACCACACATAAGAATCCACCAGTGTCATTGCATGTCTGTTCTTTTCATGAAGCACACCCAATGTCATTACATGTGTGTTCCTCTAAACGAACCACATAAGGATCCACCAGTGTCATTGCATGTCTGTTCTTTTCATGAACCACACCCAATGTCATTGCATGTCCTTTCTTTTCATGAACCACATAAGGATCTACCAGTGTAATTGCATGTATGTTCTTTTCATGAACCACACCCAATGTCATTGCATGTGTGTTCTCCTGACAAACCACATATGGATCCACAAGTGTCATTGCATGTCTGTTCTTTTCATGAACCACACATAAGGATCCACCAGTGTCATTGCATGTCTGTTATTTTCATGAACCACACCTAGTGTCATTGCATGTCTATTCATTTCATGAACCACAGCTAGAGTCATTGGATGTCTATTCTTTTCATGAACCACACCCAGTGTCATTGCATGTCTATTCTTTTCATTAACCACACCCGGTGTCACTGCATGTTTGTTCTTTTCATGAATCACATAAGGATCTACCAGTGTCATTGGATGTGTGTTCTTCTCATGAACCACACGTGGATCCACCCAATGTCATTGCATGTGTGTTCCTCTAAATAAACCACATAAGGATCCACAAGTGTCATTGGATGTGTGTTCTTTGCATGAACCACACCCAGTGTCATTGCATGTGTGTTCTTCTAAACAAACCACATAAGGACCCACTAGTGTCATTGCATGTCTGTTCTATTCATAAACCACACATAAGAATCTACCAGTGTCATTGCATGTCTGTTCTTTTCATGAAGCACACCCAATGTCATTGAATGTGTGTTCCTCTAAACGAACCACATAAGAATCCACTAGTGTCATTGCATGTCTGTTCTATTCATGAACCACATCCAGTGTCATTGCATGTGTGTTCTTCTAAACAAACCACATAAGGATCCACCAGTGTCATTGCATGTCTGTTCTTTTCATGAACCACATATAAGGATCCACCAGTGTCATTGCATGTCTGTTCTTTTCATGAACCACACCCAATATCATTGCATGTCTATTCTTTTCATGAACCACATAAGGATCTACCAGTGTCATTGCATGCATGTTCTTTTCATGAACCACACCCAATGTCATTGATGTGTGTTTTCCTGACATACCACATATGGATCCACCAGTGTCATTGCATGTATGTTCTTTTCATGAACCACACCCAGTGCCATTGCATGTGTGTTCTTCTAAACAAAGCACATAAGGATCCAGTAGTGTCATTGCATGTGTGTTCTTCTAAACAAACCACATAAGGATCCACCAGTGTCATTGCATGTCTGTTCTTTTCATGAACCAGACATAAGGATCCACCAGTGTCATTGCATGTCTGTTCTTTTCATGAACCACACCCAATCTCATTGCATGTCTGTTCTTTTCATCAACCACATAAGGATCTACAAGTTTCATTGCATGTCTGTTCTCTTCATGAACCACACCCAATGTCATTGCATGTGTGTTCTCCTAACAAACCACATATGGATCCACCAGTGTCATTGCATGTCTGTTCTTTTCATGAACCACACCCAGTGTCATTGCATGTGTGTTCTTTTCATGAACCACAACTAGAGTCATTGGATGTCTATTATTTTCATGAACCACACCTGGTGTCACTGCATGTCTGTTCTTTTCACGAATCACATAAGGATCTACCAGTGTCATTGCATGTGTGTTCTTCTCATGAACCACACGTGGATCCACCCAATGTCATTGCATGTGTGTTCCTCTAAACAAACCACATAAGGATCCACCAGTGTCATTGGATGTGTGTTCTTTTCATGAACCACACCTAGTGTCATTGCATGTGTGCTCTTTTCATGAAACACACATAAGGATCCACCAGTGTCATTCCATGTCTGTTCTTTTCATGAACCACACCCAATGTCATTGCATGTGTGTTCCTCTAAACAAACGACATAAGGATCCACTAGTGTCATTGCATGTCTGTTCTTTTCATGAACCACACCCAATGTCATTGCATGTCTGTTCTTTTCATGAACCACATAAGGATCTAACAGTGTCATTGCATGTCTGTTCTTTTCATGAACCACACCCAATGTCATTGCATGTGTGTTCTCCTGAAAAACCACATATGGATCCACTAGTGTCATTGCATGTCTGTTCTTTTCATGAACCACACGCAATGTCATTGCATGTGTTTTCTCCTCACAAACCACATATGGATCCACAAGTGTTGTTGCATGTCTGTTCTTTTCAAGAACCACACATAAGGATCCACCAGTGTCATTGCATGTCTGTTGTTTTCATGAACCACACCCAGTGGCATTGCATGTGTGTTCTTTTCATGAACCACAGCTAGCGTCATTGGATGTCTATTCTTTTCACGAACCAAACCCAGTGTCATTGCATGTCTGTTCTTTTCATGAACAACACCCGGTGTCATTGCATGTCTGTTCTTTTCATGAACCACATAAGGATCTACCAGTGTAATTGCATGTATGTTCTTTTCATGAACCACACCCAATGTCATTGCATGTGTGTTCTCCTGACAAACCACATATGGATCCACTAGTGTCATTGCATGTCTGTTCTTTTCATGAACCACACATAAGGATCCACCAGTGTCATTGTATGTCTGTTCTTTTCATGAACCACACCCAGTGTCATTGCATGTGTGTTATTTTCATGAACCACAACTAGAGTCATTGGATGTCTATTCTTTTCATGAACCACACTCAGTGTCACTGCATGTATGTTCTTTTCATGAACCACACTCAGTGTCACTGCATGTCTGTTCTTTTCATGAACCACATAAGGATCTACCAGTGTCATTAGATGTGTGTTCTTCTCATGAACCACAAGTGGATCTACCGGTGTCATTTCATGTCTGCTCCTCTAAATAAACCACATAAGGATCCACTAGTGTCATTGGATGTGTGTTCTTTGCATGAACCACACCCAGTGTCATTGCATGTGTGTTCTTCTAAACAAACCACATAAGGACCCACTAGTGTCATTGCATGTCTGTTCTATTCATAAACCACACATAAGAATCTACCAGTGTCATTGCATGTCTGTTCTTTTCATGAAGCACACCCAATGTCATTGAATGTGTATTCCTCTAAACGAACCACATAAGAATCCACTAGTGTCATTGCATGTCTGTTCTATTCATGAACCACATCCAGTGTCATTGCATGTGTGTTCTTCTAAACAAACCACATAAGGATCCACCAGTGTCATTGCATGTCTGTTCTTTTCATGAACCACATATAAGGATCCACCAGTGTCATTGCATGTCTGTTCTTTTCATGAACCACACCCAATGTCATTGCATGTCTGTTCTTTTCATGAACCATATAAGGATCCACTAGTGTCATTGCATGCATGTTCTTTTCATGAACCACACCCAATGTCATTGATGTGTGTTTTCCTGACAGACCACATATGGATCCACCAGTGTCATTGCATGTATGTTCTTTTCATGAACCACACCCAGTGCCATTGCATGTGTGTTCTTCTAAACAAAGCACATAAGGATCCAGTAGTGTCATTGCATGTGTGTTCTTCTAAACAAACCACATAAGGATCCACCAGTGTCATTGCATGTCTGTTCTTTTCATGAACCAGACATAAGGATCCACCAGTGTCATTGCATGTCTGTTCTTTTCATCAACCACACCCAATCTCATTGCATGTCTGTTCTTTTCATCAACCACATAAGGATCTACAAGTTTCGTTGCATGTCTGTTCTCTTCATGAACCACACCCAATGTCATTGCATGTGTGTTCTCCTGACAAACCACATATGGATCCACCAGTGTCATTGCATGCCTGTCCTTTTCATGAACGACACATAAGGATCCACCAGTGTCATTGCATGTCTGTTCTTTTCATGAACCACACCCAGTGTCATTGCATGTGTGTTCTTTTCATGAACCACAACTAGAGTCATTGGATGTCTATTCTTTTCATGAACCACACCTGGTGTCACTGCATGTCTGTTCTTTTCACGAATCACATAAGGATCTACCAGTGTCATTGCATGTGTGTTCTTCTCATGAACCACACGTGGATCCACCCAATGTCATTGCATGTGTGTTCCTCTAAACAAACCACATAAGGATCCACCAGTGTCATTGGATGTGTGTTCTTTTCATGAACCACACCTAGTGTCATTGCATGTGTGTTCTTTTCATGAAACACACATAAGGATCCACTAGTGTCATTCCATGTCTGTTCTTTTCATGAACCACACCCAATGTCATTGCATGTGTGTTCCTCTAAACAAACCACATAAGGATCCACTAGTGTCATTGCATGTCTGTTCTTTTCATGAACCACACCCAATGTCATTGCATGTCTGTTCTTTTCATGAACCACATAAGGATCTAACAGTGTCATTGCATGTCTGTTCTTTTCATGAACCACACCCAATGTCATTGCATGTGTGTTCTCCTGAAAAACCACATATGGATCCACTAGTGTCATTGCATGTCTGTTCTTTTCATGAACCACACCCAATGTCATTGCATGTGTGTTCTCCTGAAAAACCACATATGGATCCACTAGTGTCATTGCATGTCTGTTCTTTTCATGAACCACACATAAGGATCCACCAGTGTCATTGCATGTCTGTTCTTTTCATGAACCACACCCAGTGTCATTGCATGTGTGTTCTTCTCATGAACCACAGCTAGAGTCATTGGATGTCTATTCTTTTCATGAACCACACCCAGTGTCATTGCATGTCTATTCTTTTCATGAACCACACCCGGTGTCACTACATGTCTATTCTTTTCATGAACCACATAAGGATCTACCAGTGTCATTGGACGTGTGTTATTATCATGAACCACACGTGGATCCATCGGTGTCATTGCATGTCTGTTCGTCTAAATAAACCACATAAGGATCCACCAGTGTCATTGGATGTGTGTTCTTTTCATGAACCACACCCAGTGTCATTGCATGTGTGTTCTTCTAAACAAACCACATAAGGATCCACCAGTGTCATTGCATGTTTGTTCTTTTCATGAACCACACCCAGTGTCATTCCATGTCTGTTCTTTTCATGAATCACAGCTAGAGTCATTGCATGTCTGTTACTTCCATAAACCACATATGGATCCAGCTAGTGTGATTGCATGTCTCTTCTTTTCACAAACCACACATAGATACACCAGTGTCATTGCATGGGTAGCCGTTAGACCGAGTCTTCTAGAAGTCACGCCCTAACACAGTTGTCTTGCTTGACGATTGTTACATACCGTTCGATTGGGGCGCTTGGACGATTGGGATGGTCTTCGTGAAAGCGATCTGCGAGTAGGCTGTTCTACGGCATGATTGGCCACGCTTGCTCTGGACAAACTGGCAACACCGGGCGCTCCCCTGTTGCGAGTGTCACGTCTCACGAGTTCAGTGGGCCACATCCCAGTGTCACGTCCCCATTACTTCTCTTCCTCCCCGTACTTATCTTCCTTACCCTCGAAGCCACTTTCCCCACTTCACTACCATCCTGCCGTAGCCGCAAGCCGACGACGCCTCCATCCCAATCCCTCTCCGGCAGCCACCCCCCCTCCTCTCTCGCCATGGGTTCAAGGGGAGACGGCAAGGAAACGCGTCGTGACGACAGGGATGGTGATTTCGATGTGAGTCGTCTCATCTCTATTTCTATCATTTGTGGCCAGTTATCTATTTTTTGAGCTAGATCTAATCTGTTTACTCATGCGCGTATGATGTGTTATGCCAACCAGCAGATGTATGACTCCGACTATCACGGTTTAGAGGATGAAGATAGTCCTCTAGTATGTAAACATGGATATGTGCCCGCTAAATTTGTAGCCTTCGAAGGACGAAACACAAGCAGGAGGTTTCTATGGTGTCAAGGACATCGTGCAATGATGCAAGGCGGAAGTTGCGGTGTTGTCAAATGGGTAGTGTTGGAGATATGCCCAAGAGGCAATAATAAAGTGGTTATTATTATATCTTTAAGTTTATGATAAATGTTTACATCCCATGCTATAATTGTATTAACCGGAAACATTAATACTTGTGTGTTTTGTAAACATAAAAAAAGAGTCCCTAGTAAGCCTCTTGTTAAACTAGCTTGTTGATTAATGGATGATCAAGGTTTCCTGATCATGGACATTGGATGTCGTTAATAACAAGATCATATCATTAGGAGAATGATGTGATGGACACACACCCATAGTAAGCATAGCATAAGATCAAGTCATTAAGTTTGTTTTGCTACAAGATTTTCAAATGCATAGTAACCTAATCCTTCGACCATGAGGTTATGTTAATCACCATCACCGGATGGATACTTTGATGACATCAAACACCGCTCAGAATCGGGTGGTTATAAAGGTGTCATTGGGTATTCTGAAAGTATGTGTTGAAGCGCATGGACCAAGATTGGGATTTGTCCATCCATATGACGGATAGATATGCTCTGGGCCCTCTCGGTGGAATGTCATCTAGTTAGCTTGCAAGCATGTGACTAGGTCACAAGGGATGACATATCACGGAACGAGTAAAGAGTACTTATCAGTAACGAGGTAGAACTAGGTATGGAGATACCAACGACCAAACCTCAGATAAGTAGAGTATCGCGTGACAAAGGGAATTAGTTTCGTATGTTAAATGGTTCTATCGATCACAAAGTCATCGTTGAGTATGTGGGAGCTGTTATGGATCTCCAGATCCCGCTAATGGTTATTGATCGGAGATGTGTCTCCATCATGTCTACATGTTCACGAACCGTAGGGTGACACACTTAAGGTTCGAAGTTGTTTTAAGTAGATATGGAATGTGCGTTGGAGACCGAATGTTGTTCGGAGTCTCGGATTGGATCCGGGACATCACGAGGAGATCCGGAATTGTCCGGGGAATAAGATTCATATATTGGGGATCATTTTCTAAGTTAGGAAATGTTCCGGAGTATTTGTATGGGGATTATAGAAGGTTTCGGAATGTTCCGGAAGGTTCTAGAAGATTTCTTGGAGTTTGCTTGAAAACCAAGAAAGGATCAAGGAATCCTTGTAGGGCAAGACAAGGATTCGTGGGGGAGTAGGACTCTCCCCCCACCTCCTTGATCCGCCAGCCAAGGGAGAGGGGAGTCCTACAAGGACTCCACCTCCCCATGGCGCCTCCCTCCTTTAAATAGAGGGGTGGAGGCGCCACCCCCTTTGCCCCTTCTATTCTCTAGATCTCAAGTTGCCTCTCTCCTCCTCCTTCCCTCTTCTCTGGCTTAGGCGAAGCCCTGCAGAATTCTCTACTCCACCACCACCACCACACCGTCGTGCTGCTGGGATTCCGTGGAGAAGATCTACTACCTCCGCTGCTCGCTGGAACGGGGAGAGGAAGGTCTGCTTCGACTCCGCATGTGTGACCGACTGTGGAAGCGCTGCCGGAATGCGGCGCCGGAAGGATCGTCTACTCGATCTTGAGATCGGCAAGTGATCGACTACATCAACCACGAGAGCCGATCTCGTAACGCTTTTGGGTCTACAAGGGTTAGTACAGATCTATCTCGTTGCGCATGTCTAATAGATTAGATCTTGGCTTTTATCTAGATTAGATCTGGGTTTTGTTCGTTCTTGCGGTAGAATTTTTTTGTTTTCCATGCTACAAACCCATCAGTGGTATCAGAGCCGTGTCTATGCGTAGATCTGTTGCACGATTAGAACACAATGGTTTTGTGGGCGTTGGTGCTCGTGCCATCTTTTGCTTTGTGTACTTTGCATCTTGCGGTATGGTGGGATGAAGCGGCTCGGGCTAACCTTACATGTCATCGCACATGGGACTTGCTCCACAGTTGACGTGTAACTCGTATTGCACAAGTGGCTTTGCGGGTGTCTGTCTCTCCCATCATAGTATAGATCCAATCTACACTTTGCACTTGATAGCACTTGTATCAACGTTGTGGTTCAGTTTCGTAGGTAAGATCCGTTCTTATTCGAAAGCCCCAAACCACGTAAAACATGCAAAGAAAATTAGAGGCGTCTAACTTGTTTTTGCAGGGGTTTTGTGATGTGATATGGCCATCATGTGATTGTGATTATATTTGATGTATGCAATGATCCTTGTTGTAATATGGCAACCGGCAGGAGCCTAATGGTTGTCTTTAATTCTATTAAGACCTGCGTGTCTATTCATCTTGTAATAGCTTTATTCCAAGTAGTTGTAATAGTTGCTAGTGATGATGGACAACCATGAAGCGGCGCCACTGACCTTGACACAATGCTGGTGATGATGGAGATCATGTCCGTGCTTTGGAGATGGAGATCAAAGGCATAAGAAGAAAGGGCCATATCATATCACACTAATTATGAATTGCCTGTGATGTTAATCCTTTATGCATCTTGTATTGCTTAGATCGCGACGGTAGCATTATAAGATGATCCCTCTCACTAAATATCAAGTAATAAAGTGTTCGTCCTTAGTAGGCACCGTTGCTAAGACTCGTCGTTTCGAAGCATCTCGTGATGATCGGGTGTGATAGATTCTACGTGTGCATACGACGGGTGCAAGCCAGATTTGCACATGAGGATACTAAGGTTAACCTTGACAAGCCTAGCATGTACAGGCATGGTCTTGGAACACGGAATACCGAAAGGTAAAGCATGAGTCATATGGATGATATGATGAACATGTTGATTGTTCGCCTTTAAAGCTACATCATCACAAGTGATGATCGGACTTGGTGTAGTGGATTTGGTTCGTGTAATCACTAAAACAACTCGAGGGATGTTGTTTTGAGTGGGAGTTCATTTGTAATTTGGATTAGTCAAACTCAATTTATCATAAACACAATCAAAGTGAATTTGCATAGTTTGTTGTAGTCATTGGCATCCGTTCACCACCTTACGCTTTGTTATAGTTGAGATAGTGGAACTATAGAAATTCTGGATATTTTCTTTACGAACTGGTATCGTATTGTTTTGAGTGTCAATCTAAAGTTTAAAAGTCCTGTTGCAAACCTTCAACAAACTCCGTTTACTCTGTGAAGTTTAATAAACAGTATTAAATCAAGAGTAATAATTCCAGTGTTAGTGTCTAATGTATCATGTTTGCCTCCATGATTCTTGATACTCAAAAGATTGTTTTTAATATCAAGTTTATCTAAGAGCTGAAAGCAATGTTTCAGAAACCATCATATGTGAAAGGTATTGCGATATCTAAAACAATGTGTTGGTTACAACATGATAGAGTATATGTCCTCATATTTGATGAGAATTTGTGAAGGTTGAAGACGCCAGTTGTCCTAATCCTCCAAAAGGTTTTGAAAAAAAAACATTATACTCGCAATTCACCTTTATAAGCTATAGCAGCTTGATCATGAAAGTTGTCATGATAAGGATGAATAGAAGATGTAAGTAAAATGTTTACTACACTAAAAGATTACTAAAGAATGGAATTTTGAAAGAATGCCAAACATTTGATGAAGGTGATCCACTTCAAAGTGCAAGTCCAAAGGTATTAGTATTTGACTATACACACTTTGTACTATGTGTCATGTGAATGACACCACTATTGATGTTGATAGATTCTTTTAAAAGAAAAGGAATTGTTGAAAGAGAATCTATAAAATATTTGGCAGAAAAGAAAAGATTGGAGATATCCAACTTAGGTATATAGAAGATACATGTTATGGCTATATTCCTTGGTTGTTAAACAACGTGGTTCTGCGGTATTGGATACCGAATTGGTTGGTATGAAGTGTCATACAGGACAACACAATTCATGAACTGCAATGGCCTAAGTAACTAGCAAGAGAATATGTGATGATGTTCATCGAAAACAAACAAAGGGTTGTTGTGTTGCTCGTTAACATCAAAGCTTACCTTCAAGATTTGTTTCAATAATTGTTATTTTGATCAGGTATTATGACGACAAAAGGTTGTTCAAATAACTACCGTATTCCATAATAGATGGATGATATACAATTCTGGTTGGAGAAACAACGACCATAAAACTAATGCTAAAATGTCGCAAGACAAATGATTGAAAGATCACTTGCGAAGTGACATCACCGTTTAAATTATATTAGGGATACATGAAGAAACTCCATGTTGATGGATTTTTGGAGTCTTTGATTTTGATCAAATGACGCTTGTGATACTTTCCTGGAGATAATTAAAACTCCGTTCGTAGGCCAAAAGAGGAACGGACGACTAACTGATTGGAATTTGTACATATTGATGTATATAGTCCATTATGTGTAGTCGTAATATGGATTTCAACTTCATATGCTTTCTCCGAAGATTTGAGTGAGTATATGTATATACTTACTCAATAAGGAAGAAGTATGAAACATTTGAAAATGTTCAAAGACTTTCAAGATGAAGTGGAAAATTATTGTAACAAGAAAATAAAAAAAAGTTTATGATTGGATCATAAAGATGTTTGAGTTACAAGTTTAGCAAAACACCTAAGATTTGAGGAATCGTTCCATGGATTTGCATTTCCCAAAACACCATATGAGTATGGAGTGTTCGAGATATGTAATGAAACCTTGTTTGACATGGTAAGATCAAAGGTGTCATTTATAAAACTGCCATTATATTTTAAAAGATTAAAGCTTTAGTGACTACCGCTTTTACACTGAAAAAAGCTCCATCATGATCCGTTGAAATGATACCATATAAGTCATGCTTTGGCATAAAACCCAGGTTGTCCTTTCTTAAATTTTTGGTGTGCTAGGCATAAGTAAAGTGTTTACAACCAAAGTCGGATGAGCATGTCTTTGTAGGTTATTTCGAATAACCATTGGGTATTCCTCCATAACACCGAAGACAAAAGTGTTTGTCGCTTAGAGTGTCGAGTTTCTTGAGAAGGAATTTTGGTGAAAAGTCAAGTGGGAGGACAATAGAAATTTGACAAGGTTGTTGAACCTTGGCTAATATGTGCCGAGTTGCGCAGCATCGGTAAGTGTCTCGGAGGCAGCAACAATGCTCATGGCTCACGTGCCTCAAAGGTTGTGGTCACGGAGATCTAAGTTCCTATTGAACCAAGTAGGTCGTGTAAGGAATCAAATGCCAAGATTTGAGAGTTAAATCATTGTTGTTTGACAATGATGAACCGACTACATGCAAAGAAGCAATGATGGGCCCTGACTTCGTTAAGTGGATTGAAGCCATAAAATCCGTGATAATTCCATACACGAGAAATCAAGCTTTGAATTTGAAAGACCCTCTGGAAAGGTGCAAGACCTTACAGTCGTATATGGATCTATAAAGAAATAGACATGGATGTTTCATATCTATGAAATAGTCGACATGTCGGAAAGAGTTTACGACAATGTTCAAGGAATTGACTATGATAAGATTTGATCTTTCATAGCGATATTTAGTCTGGACGGATTAATGTAGCAACCACTACATATATTTTGGTATATGGTAGTTGAACAAACAAAACAAGTTCTTCTAATAGAATGGTTACCTAGGATGTGTCCATGACACGATCCAAAGGGTTTTGTTAATTCAAAGGATGCTAAAAGAGTATGCAAAACTTCAATGGTTGAAGTGAGCATCGCGGAGTTGGAATCTTCACCGTGATGAAACCGTTAAAAGGTTTAATTTCATTAGATACGATGAAGATGTTTGCATTTTGCAAGAAATTAAGTGGGAGCGCTAAGACATATTTCTAATACATTATGTGAAAGACATATTGTTGATTAGAAATGGTGTATCTTTTATTGACACGGGTTAAGAATTTTATTTCGATGAAAGACTTAGGCATAACTCAAGAATTAGGCATCAATGTCTATATGGATAGATTGAGGCGCTAATATGGTTTTGCCAAATGTACATAGATAAGATGTTGAATGAGTTCAATATGGAAACAACAAGAAAGGTTCTTGACGCACGGAAAGGACTGAATCAAGATTCAAGTGCGTTGACACGAGATTCAAGTGTTTTGACACTTGGTAAAATCGCAAGAATATTTTGATCAATCATTCTTTGAGATGTACACATCCAGATATGTCCTATGCTCTAAATGTTATGAGCATATACCAGAATGACTCATAAGATGATCATTGGACAATAGTAGGGATATTCCTATGATCTTTGGAAGAACTAAGAATATATTATTTATATAGTGGTGACAAATAGTTCATTGTAAATTGTTACATTGATACTAGTTTTGTCAAAAATTAAGTTTATCTCAATTTAAACTATGGGTGGCACAATGTAATGGAAAGGAAGTTCCATAACGGATTTGGTTGAGTACAAAAGTTAAAACATTGTGATAGATACTACAACAAAAGGCTAAGTATATGACTACTATTGTAGCAGCAAATGAGGGCATTTGCGTCAAGTAGTTTGTTATTAAACTAGGTGTGGTTCATAGCGGGATAATACTATGAAGATACATTGTATGACGATTGTATCAACATGATTTAATCCCAAGGAACTAAAGGTCTCACCAAAGGACCAAATTTATACAATGCCATCTCATTGAGAATGAGTAATGCGAGAGACGCAAGGAAATGCAAATACACGGACACGGAAGTGTCGATCCAAGATTATGTTTACCACTAGCAATAGTGTCTATACAACACCAGAAAGCCATAGGTGTTGAATGCACAAATTTTTAACTAGATTATTGACTCTAGTGCAAGTGGGAGACTGTTGGAGATATGCCCAAGAGGCAATAATAAAGTGGTTATTATTATATCTTTAAGTTTATTATAAATGTTTACATCCCATGCTATAATTGTATTAACCGAAAACATTAATACTTGTGTGTTTTGTAAACATAAAAAAAGAGTCCCTAGTAAGCCTCTTGTTAAACTAGCTTGTTGATTAATGGATGATCATGGTTTCCTGATCATGGACATTGGATGTCGTTAATAACAAGATCATATCATTAGGAGAATGATGTGATGGACACACACCCATAGTAAGCATAGCATAAGATCAAGTCATTAATTTCGTTTTGCTACAAGCTTTTCAAATGCATAGTAACCTAATCCTTCGACCATGAGGTTATGTTAATCACCATCACCGGATGGATACTTTGATGACATCAAACACCGCTTCGTAATTGGGTGGTTATAAAGGTGTCATTGGGTATTTTGAAAGTATGTGTTGAAGCGCATGGACTAAGATTGGGATTTATCCATCCATATGACAGATAGATATGCTCTGGGCCCTCTCGGTGGAATGTCATCTAGTTAGCTTGCAAGCATGTGACTAGGTCACAAGGGATGACATATCACGGAACGAGTAAAGTGTACTTATCAGTAACGAGGTAGAACTACGTATGGAGATACCAACATCAAACCTCGGATAAGTAGAGTATCGCGTGACAAAGGGAATTGGTTTTGTATGTTAAATGGTTCTATCGATCACAAAGTCATCATTGAGTATGTGGGAGCTGTTCTGGATCTCGAGATCCCGCTAATGGTTATTGATCGGAGATGTGTCTCCATCAGGTCTACATGTTCACAAACCGTAGGGTGACACACTTAAGGTTCGAAGTTGTTTTAAGTAGATATGGAATGTGCGTTGGAGACCGAATGTTGTTCGGAGTCTCGGATTGGATCCGGGACATCACGAGGAGATCCGGAATTGTCCGGGGAATAAGATTCATATAATTCATATATTGGGGATCATTTTCTAAGTTAGGAAATGTTCCGGAGTATTTGTATGGGGATTCTAGAAGGTTTTGGAATGTTCCGGAAGGTTCTAGAAGATTTCTTGGAGTTTGCTTGAAAACCAAGAAAGGATCAAGGAATCCTTGTGGGGCAAGACAAGGATTCGTGGGGGAGTAGGAATCTCCCCCCACCTCCTTGATCCGCCGGCCAAGGGAGAGGGGAGTCCTACAAGGACTCCACCTCCCCATGGCGCTTCCCTCCTTTAAATAGAGGGGTGGAGGCGCCACCCCCTTTGCCCCTTCTATTCTCTAGATCTCAAGTTGCCTCTCTCCTCCTCCTTCCCTCTGCTCTGGCTTAGGCGAAGCCCTGCAGAATTCTCTACTCCACCACCACCACCACACCGTCGTGCTGCTGGGATTCCGTGGAGAAGATCTACTACCTCCGCTGCTCGCTGGAACGGGGAGAGGAAGGTCTGCTTCGACTCCGCACGTGTGACCGACTGCGGAAGCGCCGCCGGAACGCAGCGCCGGAAGGATCATCTACTCGATCTTGAGATTGGCAAGTGATCGACTACATCAACCACGAGATCCGATCTCGTAACGCTTTTGGGTCTACAAGGGTTAGTACAGATCTATCTCGTTGCACATGTCTAATAGATTAGATCTTGGCTTTTATCTAGATTAGATCTGGGTTTTGTTCGTTCTTGCGGTAGAATTTTTTTGTTTTCCATGCTACGAACCCATCAGGTAGATCTAGAGTGGCCCAAATCGATGCAGAAAACGCTGGACAAACTATGGGAAATGACTGTCGAGTTGAAAGAATCCGTATTCAGCTCACTTCTTGATAGTGTTGAGACGAAGCTATGGGAACCAGTTGACATGACCAAGCATAAGCGAGATCTTAGGTGGTTGCAAGACAAGGTTATCAAAGTCGAGAAGGAGAGGGACACGGCGTTGGCCCTGAAGGCTAAAGCAGAGCAAGAACTGACTCAAGCAAGGACTGATCTCCACCAGGCCAAAGTCCTGCAGTACACAACTACGAGTATTGACAAGTGCATGAGGAAAAATGCAGAGAAACAATTGAAGCTGTGCAAGGAAGATGCTAAAAGGAAGGAGCAGACAATTCGATCCTTGCTCTCGCAGGAAGATGCGCATCGGGCCAAGATTAGGAAGATCAAGGAGATGTGTGATAACTAGTTCTATTTAGCTTAAGATCCGTGCCTTTTTAAGTTGTAATATTTGTACTTGTTGACCTAGCGGTCTGAACTATTGGTCCCAGATTCTAGGGAGGAAAAAAATTGCTCTGACCCCACATTACTTCTTTTGTCTGACCCCGCATTACTTCTTTTGTCTGACTGTCGCTTCGTTGTCCTCGTGTACAAATGGAGGCGCCACAACGCGTTGCTTCGTCGTCCATCCCCTCGTCCTCTCCAATCTCCACCGTGCCGCCATGGAGATGCCCGATCTGAATTTGTACGAGGCGGTGATGTTCACGAACTTCGACATCCTCATGCCGCCAGCCGCGAAGGTGCCCTATAGATGGCGCATCAGCTCTACGGGAGTGCCGGTGGCTCCGCTACCTGGCCGAGCCGAGATGGAGAGCGAAATAGCGGCGCGCCGCCGCCAGATGCCCGCGTGGAAGAGGGCGCTGCCCCGGTACGCGGCGGCCAGCCCGTACTGGCCGGCGCTATTCAAGAAGGAGTGGAAGGCCAAGATTGGCAACCGCATCGTTGACGGGCACGTGGTGCACCGGGATCTCCGCAACCAAGAAGGGCGGGAGAGGTTCTGGTCCGTCCCTGGACAGACCAAGTACACCGTCATCGCCGCCGCTCGACGCGAAGAGGTGCTCTGTCTCGCGAACAATGCGGACATCATGGAGGTTCCATCCGATAGCAACGAGGAAGCCGGCGGCCCGGAGGATAGTGGCAGCGGAAGTGAAATTGTTGACTAGTGGTTGAATTAATGTAGGATGTGAAATAGCACCTTTGTTTAGAAGAATTTGTGGTTGATGTAATGAAATGCCTCGATTTAGATCTCTGTCTCGATTAATTTGTGGAAGAATTTGTGATTTAGATCAATTTCTGCCTCGATTTAGATCTCTGTCCCAGATTGGGAACATGACCGTGGACCAAAGACACCTTTTCTACTAGTATATTCTGATATTGGTGGTTTGTTTAAACGTAATCTACGTGGATTGTGCCGCGTGCAAATGGCACAACCACAATTTATAAAGTGGAAGAACGTACACCCGGTTACTGGAGATCTGGGAGCTTCGCCAGATGTAGGGGATGCAGGAGCAGAGAGGTGGTGAGATAGACGGGCTCAAGATTAGGCCAGAAAGTGGTACCTATTTCCTCCTCATCTGGGCATTATCGGTGAGAACATTGCTGTTTATGTTGCCACGTCATTGTGCAGTATCTGAAATAAGTTGTTGGTTCGTGGAGTGTGGCAGCTTAAATAATTTATTTATGTGCCACTTACATTCCGTCGTATTTGGAGACCTCCTGCCCCTCAGCAATCGTGGAACCGGTGGATCCTTGTTTTCAGATAGTAGTGGCACAATCACAATTTTGGATTCAACTACTGACTCGGGCATTTCCAAACCCTAGGCCGCGGTACATTTTACTCAGAGAACGTGGGTAGATTGTTTCGCCCAGCAACGTGCCACACACGGAGTGATCAGAATTTAACAGAATTACATATATAGGTTCAAGTTCAACACATTACTATGCATCTTCATTACCAGCAGCCTTCTTCCGCAACCTGGGTGCCAAGCCTTCACGTCCAATGGCTTCTTCATTTCCTGCCTTGTTCCTCTTCCTTGGTGCCAATGTTCTTAGCTTCACGTACTCTGCATCGCCGGGACAATGGGCACCAGAATCGTGTCCAGCATCATCTTTCCACTCGTTTTTAATTTCTTCGGGCAGCAAAATGACATCTTTCCACTCGTTTTTAATTTCTTCGGGCAGCAAAATGACTAACCTGGCAGTCATGTTTCTAACCTTGCGGTGCTTCCTGTCAAAGAAACAAGACTGTTGCATAACTGCCCAATATCTACAGAGTAAATAAAACAAAAATTACAATTCAGCATAAAACATGCGAACCCCAAGAGACCTTTGCTTACCAGGAGCTAATTGGATTCGAGCAACCACCCTGTCCAAGAATAGAAGGGCGACTCCCAGTTGCAGAAGCTTCCACATCCAGTACATGACATTTTAGGTCAAACATGGCAGCTGAAGCATACCTTTTCATCAACCCAATTAGCTGACTGTCACATGTTATAGGAACCATGATGCCACGTTCATCCATGAAGCTCAACTTTGCTGTCTACTTCGGCCAAAATTCAACATGATTACGCAGAGCAGCAACCATACCAGATATAATGCAGATCTGTGCAGGCGCTTCTTCCATCGTGAAACAATGGCTTCCATACCACTTGCCCTTAGAGTCGTACCTGTAGAGGACTACCGTAACCAGGTAAGCGGGGTCCGTGCAGATCCTACTTGATAGAAAACTATGGACAAAATATGTTTGTTAGTGTTGGGCTAACAAACAATTTGAGGTTCGGTAGCCAGCTAGCAGTTGTAACTAGTGCAAATAGCAAAGAGAAGGGTAGATCACCCGCTTGTAGACAAAACTTCTTCTTTCTTGATAGTAGGATCTGCCATCCTCCAAGCTGCTCGGCTCGTCGGCGGCGGAGGCGGGCTAGAGCCACGCAACGGCGTCTACGGCATGCGCCATTGGAGCTCGGGATCAGCGACTAGGCGTAGCAACTGGGCGCAGCAACTTGGCGCCGGAAGTCAAATGTCCGAAGGGATCGTCCTTCCTGGAGGGTGGATTCCAACGCCGCCGGTGCTAGGGGAAAGCTGGGAATGGATTTGTGAAATTGGTCAACGCATCCAATCCACTTAGCTGCTCGATTTGCCTAAGAGGTTGCAGCGTTGGCACCCGCGTCACGGACAGATGACTGACATGAGGTCTTGACCGTCTACTTCACGGGGCAGTTTAACGGAACGTTTGAATTTGATAGGGGTGAGATGAGTTTTCCTCGAAATGGCCCCTCTCAGTAGTTGGCGGCCCAACTTTTCAAAACGCGGTAATTTCAGGCAACTTAGGTACCGCCATGCGCTAGCCAGCCAACTTTGGTATCGCAGATGAACAAGCCCCATTGCATGTGTGTTCTTTTCACAAACCACATATGGATCCACTAGAGTCATTGCATGTGTGTTATTTTCATAAACCACATATGGATCCACAAGTGTCATTGCATGTTTGTTCTTTTCATAAACCACATGGATCTACCAGTCTCATTGCATGTGTGTTCTTTAGATAAACTACATCTAGAGTCACTGGATGTGTGTTCTTTTCATAAACCACAACTAGAGTCATTGCATGTGTGTTCTTTTCACAATCCACATATGGATCCACCAGTGTCATGGGATGTGTGTTCTTATCATAAACAACACATGGATCCACTACAGTCATTGCATGTGTATTCTTTTCACAATCCACATATGGATCCACCAGTGTCATTGCATGTGTGTTCTTTTCACAAACCACATATGGATCCACCAGGGTCATTGCATGTGTGTTCTTTTCATTAACCAGATATGGATCCCCTAGTGTCATTGCATGTGTGTTCTTTTCATTAACCACAACTAGTTTCATTGCATGTCTATTCTTTTCACAAACCACATATGGATCCACCAGATTCATTTCATGTGTGTTCTTTTCACAAACCACATATGGATCCACCGGTGTCATTGCATGTGTGTTCTTTTCACAAACCACATATGGATCCACCAGTGTCATTGCATGTGTGTTCTTTTTATTAACCACAACTAGAGTCATTGCATGTGTGTACTTTTCATTAACCACAGCTAGAGTCATTTCATGTGTGTTCTTTTCACAAACCACATATGGATCCACCAGTGTTCATTGCATGTGTGTTGTTTTCATTAACCACAGCTGGAGTCATTGCATGTCTGTTCTTTTCACAAACGACATAAGGATCCACCAGAGTCATTGCATGTTTGTTATTTTCATAGACCACATATGGATCCACCAGTGTCATTTCATGTGTGTTATTTTCACACACCACATATGGATCCACCAGTGTCATTTCATGTGTGTTCTTTTCACAAACCACATATGGATCCACTAGTGGCATTGCATATGTATTCTTTTCATAGACCACATATGGATCCCCTAGTGTCATTGAATGTGTGTTCTTTTCATTAACCACAACTAGTGTCATTACATGTCTGTTATTTTCATAGACCACATATAGATCCACCAGAGTTCATTCCATGTTTGTTATTTTCACAAACCACATATGGATCCACCAGAGTCATTGCATGTGTGTTATTTCCACAAACCACTGATGGCTCAGTGTTGATGTAGAGCTCGTTGGGAACCCCAAGAGGAAGGTATGATGAGCATAGCAGCAAGTTTCCCTCAGTTATGAAACCAAGGTTTAATCGAACCAGTAGGAGCAAGGAAACACCCCAAAGGTGTTGCTAGCTGAGCCTTGGCAGGGCGCACTACCGGTGCTAGTAGCAACGTGGAGACCAGCACAACACAACCACAAAACTTTGTCCCTAACTTGCGATGAGGTTGTCAATCTCACCGTGTTTTACTGAAAACAAAGGATTAAACGTATCGAATGGAAAGAAGTAATAGTTTGTAGAAAGTAAACACAAAGCAGTAAACAGTTTATGGATTGTATGTAAAGAAAAGGACCGGGATCCATAGTTCAGTAGAGGTGGCTCTCCTTAAGATATATAACATGCTGGGTGAACAAATTACAGCGGGGCAATTGACAAACATCGAGAAAGCATACAAGCATATACTAATCATCTTGACTCCTTTGGAACTTGATTGGGCATTACAACATTATACATAGACCACCATCCAACTGCATCTATGAATAATAATCCACCTTCAGGTTATCCGAACCCCTCTAGTATTAAGTTGCAAGAAATAGATTATTGCTTTACGAATTGCGTGTAAAGTAAACAATACGATTGTTCTATGAACAAAGGATTGTTGTTTTCTCCCTAGTAGCAACAACACATCTAGTACCTTAGAGATTTCTGTCACTTCCCCAAATTACCAGAGGCATGAACCCACTATCGAGCATAAATACCAACTCTTGGAGTTGCTAGCATCTACTTGGCCAAGATAGCTACTAACAACGGAAAGCATGCAAGATCACAAATAACAAAGACATGATAGAATCAATAATCAATCTGAAATAGCATCTCAATATCCATCGGATCCCCGCAAATACAACATGTATGATTACAAATAGATGATCTTGATCATGAACGGAGCTCACAAGATCTAAACATGAAAGAACAAAGTAGGAGAACCAGCCATCTAGCTACTACATGGATCCGTAGTCCAAGGATGAGCTACTCACGCATCACACCGGAGGCTTGCATGGTGATGAAGAAGGCCTCCAGGGTGAATTCCCCTCTCCGGCAGGGTGCCGGGATGAGCTTCAGATCCCTCCCGATCTAGGGATGGAGATGACGGTGACTACAAACTCTTTCGTGGATTTTTGATTGGTTACTTAGGGTTTTCGTCCAGAGGGCATCTTATAGGCGGAAGGAGAGGCCGAGGGGGTGCCTGGGCTGGCTACACCACCCCCTGGCGCAGGCCAAGCCTGGCAGCAGTGGTGTGGCCTCCTGGCCCTTCTACATCTCGTATTATGTCATCGGCGACTGACTTAGGAAAATAGGCACTTTGGCTTTTGTCCCATCCAATTCCGAGAATATTCATTTTATGACTTTCCTGGAACCAAAAACAGCAGAAAATAGGCAGCTGGCACTGTGGCTCTTGTTAATAGGTTAGTCCAAGAAATCATATGAAAAGTACTCCAAAGTGTGGACAAAACACAAGAAAGTGGATAAAACCAAGCATGGAACATCAAAAATTATAGATACATTTGCAATGTATCAACATCCCCAAGCTTAACTCCTGCTCGTCCTCGAGTAGGTAATGGATAAAAAGAAATAATAATTTTTGAGGTGACATGCACCATCAAAGACTTGATCAAAGTATTTGTAAAACATTCGAAGCTGGGATCATAGTACTTCAATCATAACATGAAATACAAAGTTCTAGCATTAAGACAAAGAAACTATGATGCAACATGAAAAGGCACAAACAAAAGATTCATGAATAACAATGCTTTGCAACTCGTTTGTTTGTTTCACATAAAGAAAACATAGCATAATAGTATTCATCTTGTGCCTCATAGAGTAGAAAATATAAATGCATAGGACACCTTCAAAGTCATAAGAGTGACTAGATACAAATAGTTTAAAACAAGCAATATCAAGTTATGCATCAATCAACTAGTCTTGGGACAATGCACATAGAACTAAGAATGGCCACTATGCTCTCAAAGTAGGTGTGTTCTTTTCATTAACCACATATGGATCCCCTAGTGTCATTGCATGTGTGTTCTTTTCATTAACCACAACTAGAGTCATTCAATGTCTGTTCTTTTCATAGACCACATATGGATCCACCAGAGTTCATTGCATGTTTGTTATTTTCACAAACCACATATGGATCCACCAGAGTCATTGCATGTGTGTTCTTTTCATAAACCACATATGGATCCACCAGAGTTCATTGCATGTGTGTTCTTTTCATTAACCATAACTAGAGTCATTGCATGTCTGTTCTTTTCACAAACCACACAAGGATCCACCAGAGTCTTTGCATGTCTATTCTTTTTCTAGACCACATAGGGATCCACTAGTGTCATTTCATGTGTGTTCTTTTCACAAACCACATATGGATCCACCAGTGTCATTGCATGTGTGTTCTTTTCACAAACCACATATGGATCCACCAGTGTCATTGCATGTGTGTTCTTTACATTAACCACAGAAGGACCCCCTACTGTCATTGCATGTGTGTTCTTTTCATTAACCACAACTAGTGTAATTGCATGTCTATTCTTTTCATAGACCACATATGGATCCACCAGAGTTCATTGCATGTCTGTTCTTTTCACAAACCACATATGGATCCACCAGAGTCATTGCATGTGTGTTCTTTTCACAAACGACATATCGATCCACCAGTGTCATTGCATGTGTGTTCTTTTCATAGACGACATATGGATCCACCAGTGTTATTTCATGTGTGTTCTTTTCACAAACCACATATGGATCCACCAGTGTCATTGCATGTGTCTTCTTTTCACAAACCACATATGGATCCACTAGTGTCATTGCACGTGTGTTCTTTTCATAAACCACATATGGACCCCCTATTGTCATTGCATGTGTGTTCTTTTCATTAACCACAACTAGTGTCATTGCATGTTTGTTCTTTTCATAGACCACATATGGATCCACCAGAGTTCATTGCATGTATGTTCTTTTCAAAAACCACATATGGATCCACCAGAGTCATTGCATGTGTGTTCTTTTCGTAAACCACATATGGATCCACTAGTGTCATTGCATGTGGGTTCTTTACATTAACCAAATATGGATCCCCTAGTGTCATTGCATGTGTGTTCTTTTCATTAACCACAACTAGAGTGATTGCATGTCTATTCTTTTCATAGACCACATATGGATCCACCAGAGTTCATTGTATGTCTGTTCTTTTCACCAACCACATATGGATCCACCAGAGTCATTGCATGTGTGTTCTTTTCACAAACCACATATGGATCCACCAGTGTCATTGCATGTGTGTTCTTTTAATAGACCACCGATACGTCCAAAACGTATCTACTTTCCCGAATACTTTTGCTATTGTTTCTCCTCTATACTTGTGTGATTTGGATGCAACTAATGCGAACTGACGCTGTTTTCAGCAAAATTGCCTTGGTGTCTACTTTTTGTGCAGAAAATCAACTATCAGGAAAAATCCCGGAAAATATGCCAAAAATCCTATTTCACCCGAAGAATCCAGGAGCCAGAATACGAGACGGAGAAGGGCCCTGCGGTGGCCACACCACCTGGTGGCACGGGCCAGGCCAGGCCGCGCCAGGGGGTGGTGTGGGCCCCCCAGGCACCTCCTCGGCCTCTCTCTTCGCCTATAAGGAGCCTTCTGACCTAAAAACTTCGGGGGTTTCGACGTTTATCCAGAAGGAGTTCCGCTTTGCCGCCACCACCAGATTCCACAAATAGCACTAGAAACTCCGTTCTAGCACCCTGATAGGAGCGATGTTGAAGAATATTATGTTGAGAATATTGAAGATTCCGTTCTGGCACCAGATTCCATGAAACAACACTAGAAACGACGTTTATGATATTGAAGAATATTATGTTGAGATGACGGATGAGTTTATTAAAGAATGTAAGAACACCCATGATAGAAGGGCTGCTAAGAGTCTCCTTGAGAGGCATACTATTGGACCCAAATTATCTCCTGCTGCTAAGTTTGCTGCTTCTCCCATAAACATTACAGATGAAGATTATGATTTCTCTCTCGATCTATCTTACATAGCTATTGTCGAGAAAGAACCTTTTTGTGGGACTAAGAATGAAAGTGCGCTAGCACATATGAATGAACTGTCTACCATGAGTGGTTTGTTTTATGATGATATTAAGATGCGTACTTACTTTGTTGCTAAGATTTTTCCCTTTTCACTGAAAGGAGAAGCTAAAACTTGGTTTGGTAATTTACCTCCTGGATCTATTGATAGCCCTGAGTGCTTGATTAGTACTTTCCTGCAGAAATATTTTCCTACCAGTGCTAGACATGCTATTTTGAAGGAACTTTTTGATTTCAAACAGGGAGAAAAAGAGGTATTGCCTGAATCTTGGGCAAGGTTTTGTGCTTTGATTCATGCATAGGCTGGAAGTCCATTACCTAAGAATGAGCTTCTTGATATATTTTATAATGGACTAACTGAGGAATCTAGGACGTACCTAGATAGTTGTGTTGATTGTGTTTTCAGGAATAGGACTCCGAAGGAAGCTGAGGAATTAATGGCTAAAATAAGCAAGAATTATGAAGATTGGACTCCTCCTAAACAAGCTATACCTGAAGTAATTATACCTGAACCATCTATTCCTGTACCTATTCCAACATCAAAGAAGAGGGGAGTTATGTAATTAAATGATGAAGTGATGAAGGAAGCTAAGAAATGTCTTAAGGAGAAGGGAATTAAAGCTGCAGATGTCAAGAATTTACCTCCTATAGAAGAATTATGTAAGCCTATTCCCTACTCACCCACTATTGAGGTACACTCTATCCAACACTTTGATGAAGGTGATATCCCCTATTTGAAACCTCCTGATCAATGCTTAGAAGAATTTGATATCTTTATTGTTAAGCAAGATAACTTTAATAAAAGGGTGCAAAATCATCTAATGGAAAACACTAGAGATATTGTTGAGTTGAAAGATATTGTGGAAAGAACCTCTAATGATGTTAAAATGATTGTTAAACACTTTCAAATGGCTCAAACTCAAATAGATCAACTCGTTAAAGTGCAAAAAGACTTGCTAGTTAATGCTGCTAAAGAAAAACATGCTTGTGAAATTAGAACTAGAAGTGGTGCTGCTACCCAGGATCCTCTATATCCTGAGGGGCATCCCAAAAGAATTGAGCAGGATTCTCAACAAGCTGAAAATAGTGGTTCTACTCGTAAGAAAAGGAAAAAGAAACATAAAACTGTTATAGAACCCTCTGAACCTGCTATAATCCTAATAGTATATGTATCTCTGATGCTGAAACAGAAAGTGGTAATGAAGAAAATGAAGTTCCTAATGAAGAAAAAGTTGAAGAAGAACCTGAAAACCACAGTAAGACTACTAAATACACCAAAGAAGATTTTATTGCTAAGAAACATGGTAGTGAAAGAGAACCTTGGGTCCAAAAACCTATGCCTTTCCCTGATAAGAAACACAAGTCAAAAGAAGATGAACACTATAATAAGTTTTGTGAGTGGATGAATCCTTTATTCTTGCAAATTCCTTTGACTGATGCTATTAAATTACCTCCTTACTCAAAGTGTATGAAGGATATTGTCTCGAATAAAAGGAAGATCCCTAATGAAGAAATCTCTACTTTGCTTGCTAATTATTCTTTCAATGGTAAGGTTCCTAAGAAACTTGGAGACTCAGGGATTCCAAATATCCCTTGCTCTATTAAGAACAGTTATGTTAGAACTGCTTTGTGTGATTTGGGAGCTGGAGTTAGTGTTATGCCTTTCTTTCTCTATAAGAGGATTCATCTTGAAAAATTGATACCAACTGATATATATCTTTATAAATGGTTGATAAATCTACCACTATTCCTGTGGGTATATGTGAGGATGTACCTGTTCAGGTGGCTCACAATTGCTTGATACTAACTGATTTTGTTGTGCTTGAAATGCCTAAAGATGATAATACGTCTATTATTCTCGGGAGACCTTTTCTTAATACTACAGGAGCCATTATTAATTGTAATCAAGGAAAGGTGACCTTCAATGTTAATGACAAGGAACATACTGTCTATTTCCCCAAGAAGATTGAAAGGACTTATGGTTTGAATTCAATTGAACATGGTGAAGGCATTCAAGTTGGAGAAATATATTGTCCCATACCAAGAGAGAAATTTGAAACTATTATGATTTGGACCATTGCTATCAAGGTTGAGGTAACATAATCATTAATGAAATACAAAGTTTTGTCTCATATGCAATTGTTGTGGTAGCAAGACTTGATCA
This sequence comes from Avena insularis, assembly GCA_023614405.1. Classification (NCBI taxonomy): domain Eukaryota; kingdom Viridiplantae; phylum Streptophyta; class Magnoliopsida; order Poales; family Poaceae; genus Avena; species Avena insularis. Next base: position 623,299 of record JAJUPC010000162.1, on the reverse strand, counting down.
ACCTTGCTAACAAAAGGATTCCATTGAACAAAACAATGTTCTCATTATGATTATCTCCGTTTATTTCTATCCTTTGCATTTTAGTTTTTGCTTTCATTTAGTTTTCTTTGTGTTGTTAGTTGCTTGCATGCTAGAACTTCTGTAGTTCTAGCCTTGGTTTGTCCTTGCATCTTGTTTCCAAAAGAAAAAAAATCTGTCTGTCAGAAAAATCATTCTTCTATTTCTAAAAAAAGGCCAAAAATAAAGTGTCTCAAAAAATTCCAGAAAATTCATATTAAATTTTTATGTGAAAAAGGGGCAGAGGAGTACCTGGTAGGTACCAGGGGGGCCCACCAGGCAAGCACACCATGTGGTGGCGTGGCCAGCCCTGGGTGGCGCCATGCCCTGGTGTGGGCCACCCCTGGCCCTCCACTAACTCTCTCCCCTGCCACTTTCTTCTCTCTCCCGAGTAAGCTCCATTTTATAGCTCAAAATCGCGTTCTCTCTGTGCTTGCTCTCGATTTCTTCGATCTCCTTGCTCAGCCCATCTTTCTTGCTGAAATTTGGAGCATTTGTTCCTTGGTATGTGACTCCTCCCCTTGTCCAAGTCGATTTGTGTTTAGTGGATTATATGTTGAATATTTTGCTACTGTAGGTGACTGGTTATGAGAGCTTGTAAGCTTGTTTGATGCTTAGAGATATAGTTTTGATGCATGTTTAGGCCTCTTAAAAGTCCCTATGAGTAGAAGCCTTCTTTATATTTACTTTGCAATCACTTGTTTGATAGGTGTTTAAATTTCAGAATACCAAGCATGAACAACCATACTTTTGGAGAGATATTTGAGTGTGATGCACCTAGGAGGTCGAGGCCCTCAAGAACGGCCTCTCAAGCTAGGCCATCATACAATGAAGATCTCATTGCAACTTGTATTGGTAGTGAAAGGGATGATGGGGATGCTCACCCATCCTCTTTTCCTTGTTTTACCTTCTTACAAGGTGCAGGTGTTCTTGATGATTTCTTGCTACTGATTGAGAGGGTTGGTTTGACCTCATATATGAAAGATGAGAGTGTGCAATACGCTAGGCTCACCAAAACTTTTGTTGAGAGCTTCACGTTTACTAACACACCCTATCAGTCTACTGTCTCTTTTAAAATCTATGATCTGCCATTCACCATGCCTTTGGAGAGATTTTGCGGTATTGTAGGTGTGCGTATGACATGGACCGTGAAAAAAATTCAAGGGCAACCCGCTGATTTGTTGGAGCTTTACTGAGGGGTGACCAATGATGATGACCGCGTAGCACAGCGCGGAAAGATAAGAAATATCCAACTCCCTGCTCTTAGATACTTTGCATACTATCTTGCCACTAGTGTATTGGGTAGGGAGAACACTAGCAATATCTCCAACTATCATTTAACTTTCCTTGCTGCTACGCTCAACAATGATACTCGATACAATCTTGGTTCGCTTATTGCTCGCCGCCTAGCTGCTAGGGGGCCTATCTATGGGGGCATCATTGCTTCGCGCATAGTCAATGCATTATGTCTTTTAGTGGATCCCGATGATGCTATGCTAGAACCACAGAGGCTTGACCTTGTTGCCATGAAAATGCATCACTTTGTGACTTCTACCTCTAATTTGAACAATCTAGTATATAGGAAGCTTTTCATTGACGGGAATGAAATTGAGATCCTTTTGCCACAACCTTCTTTCTTCAGTGTTCACAGGAGACCGTGGTCGCGGTCCAAGGAGGAGGTGGACGAGAAGCTTCGCTTGCTGGGTTTCCACGAGCAACACCAGGAGGATGTGCCCTGCTATGATTACTCCACACATTACGGAGGGATGTACTCGAGCTCGCACCAGGACGAGGGTACCTCCTCGTCGTACCACGGTGACACTTCATCTTGGCCAGCTTGGGATTGATACCCACTTAGGCCAAAAGCCTAAGCTTGGGGGAAGGTATGCTGACACCGCACTCATCTCCATATCATGTTGCGTCGGTAGTTTGTATATTCATGTTTTCATTCTCTTTTTAGTTTTCGTTGTTCTTTGCTTTTGCTTTCTAAAAACACAAAAAGACCAAAAATATTTTTGTTGTTTCTCTTTGGTTTGCTTCTTCTTTTTGCCTTGGTTTGCTTTTCCCTTTTTGCTTTGTTTGAACTATTCAAAAAACCCAAAAAGATTTTTCTTTGCTTGTTTTTCTCTTTTGGTTCTTATATAAAAATCAAAAACACCAAAAATATTTATCCTTCTTCTTTGGTTTTTGCAAGTTTTCTATAGGGTTCGGCAGTTCTCAGTGGATATTGGTTTCATATTATTATTCAAGCCACATAAGCGAAGAGCAATAATGAGGATTAATGACAACTTGAGGCGTGGTAAGAGGCTGGTAACAAACTCTTTTTGTTTTCATTTTTGTACATATACTCATCATTGTGATCTTGCTTAGTCCGTTCATGTAGAGTGTATGTTATATTTGGATGCTTAGTAGTTCTTGCTTTCTTATGATTAGCTCCAGCTCGCTAATAGTTTGTAGCATGTCTCATGAATGTTTTCTTGCATTTCTCTATTCATAAATTGGTATGACACCATGGTATCCTCCTCTGAATGTTTCATTTGATTGACTTGGCACATGCTCACGCATGCACATGACTGTAATAATCAGTTAAGCCTTGATGAATTATTTTGCCTTGAGGATCTTGAATCACTTTCACGCCATGAGTAGTCCTATTTCGTTGCAAGCATGATAATGACAGCTATTGCTCTCTCGCTTGTCGCTCTCTTACTATTGCTAGCCTTCACTTCCACTGAGTGTTTTACTCATGTTTCCAACTCTCTAAACCAAAATTTTCCAAAGTGTCCACCATACCTACCTATTAGCATCATTTGCTACTCCCGTGCATATTCATTATGCCTTGTTTTCTTCCGAATAAAATGTTTGCTTGTTATGGGAAAATTAGTTAGTAAAGCTCTCACGAACTTGATGGAACACTTTATTTTCCGCACTTAATAAACCTGAACCATTGTGAACTCTCCATGAAAGTTATATGCTTGCAAATTATAGGCTGATTAGCGAGAACTGTCCGTCACGGGGAACGCTTTCAACACTTGTAAATATATACCCAGTTGATACCTTGCTCTTTTGTTTGCAGATGTCGTCAGTGTGAAATAAAAGGGGAGCTTGTAAGTCCATGGAGTTATGTATGTGTGTTAGAGAAACGCCTGGGCCGCTCGTCTAATCCATGCTGACATGGTGGAAACCTGCAACGTAACCATAATGATATCTATGAAGCATTCTTCTTATAAAAAAAGAGAGTTATAGCTATTGAGAAAAAGAAAAAAAAGAGAGATATTTATGAAAAGACGAAAGAGAGAAAAAAGCACCATTTTCCCATGGTAAATAAGAAGATTGCTGAGATACTCATTGTCTGCTTGCCCTGTCATTTTGATATGGGGATTCTTCCGTATCATCGGGCAAGGGGTACCCCGTTGGTGGTTCTCAATGATACGCACATACTTACGATGACAAGAACTTACCGGTAACTAAAGTTGAGTACCATGAGGAGCGTCCCTCGTACTCAAGGGACTTGGGACTTTCAGTTTATAGTCTGTCAAGCATATAACTCAGATTGGACCTCACTTTCACCTTAACCACGTTAAAGATGCTTATGATAGGGGCAATGAGAGCTCAAAGCTAACAAGTACCATACTTTCAGCATTTGGAAGCCTTTCAAAATTATTCAAAACCTTTTCCTTTACTTGTTGAGTCTCCACTTATTCTCTGAGCACCTTCTTGAGAACTTAGTTGTCATACTTTGTGTTTGTTCCAATACTTGATTATTTGTGTTATGACTTTGATGCTTGAATTCTTGATATCTTTACTTCTAGTCATCACTTGAACTTCAGAGGTGCCTGGAAATTCATAATCAAAGGCAAGCGAGATACCACTCTATCATACCTTTTTATGAGCATTGTAATGTTGCTTATGTTCGTGCTTTATGCTACTTATTATTCTTGAGTTGGAATCTCTTCATAGCTTGCACTGACTATTAAGTAGACTCAGTTGCATACTCTTTATTATGGATTGTCTAAGTAGTTGATCACATTGTTGAGAATATTTACATCATATGAAGCAAATGTGTTCGTGAAAGTTCTTTTATCGCACTCAGTTTTCAACTGAATTGCTTGAGGACAAGCAATAAGCTAAGCTTGGGGGGAGTTGATACGTCCAAAACGTATCTACTTTCCCGAACACTTTTGCTATTGTTTCTCCTCTATACTTGTGTGATTTGGATGCAACTAATGCAAACTGACGCTATTTTCAGCAGAATTGCCTTGGTGTCTACTTTTGTGCGAAAATCAACTATCGGAAAAATCCGGAAAATATGCCAAAATCCTATTTCACCCGAAGACTCCGGGGCGAATACGAGGCGAGGAAGAGCCTGGGGTGGCCACACCACAGTGGCGCGCAGGCCAGGCGCTGCTAGGTGGTGTGGGCCCCAGCACCCCCTCTCTCTTCGCCTATAAGGAGCCTTCTAACCTAAAAACTTGGGGTTTCGGCGTTTTCAGAAGGAGTTCCGCTCGCCACCACCACCAGATTCACGAAACAACACGAAACTCCGTTCGGCACCTACGGACGGGAATTGGAGGAGATCATCGCCATCATCATCACCATCGCTTCTCCATCGACCATCCATGTTTCCCCATCTATGAGTGAGTAATCCCCCGCTGTAGGCTATGGGGATGGTAGGGATTGGATGAGATCATTCATGTAATGGCATCAGATTATTAGGGAAATAGTCCCTAGTATCTCTTATTAGTGCTTTATGACTTTGTTGCGACTTTTTGTGCTTAATGCTTGTGACTAGGGCCCGAGTGCCATGATTTCAGATCTGAACGTATTATTGATTCATTATGATAGTATTGTTCTTGGTCCTATCTGCAAGTTGTATACGCACGTCGTTGTCCGGAACCTATGGCCCCAGTGATGTAATCGGGATAACAGGAAGGGAAAGGCTTAGATGAGATGATCAAATCTGTACAAGGAGTGTTAATGCTTTGCTCGGTGCTCTATTAAAAGGAGCACCTTAATTGCCGATAGTTCCTAGAGGCCCCAGCGCAATTTGGCGGGACAAAAGATGTTGTGCAAGTTCTCATTGCGAGCACGTATGACTATATATGGAACACATGCGTAGGATTGTCTAGTACTTGGATGCTTTATCTTATTTATCTGCAATTTCCCAATGTTCTGATTGTTATGTGAATTGTCTTGTCCATGCAACGCCCGTCCATCCATCCTATGCCTACCGCACTCGAATCCCACTATTACTCCTTTTGTTACTACTGTCTTTGCTTTACTACTGTTGTTACTTTGCTATTCCTACTACAAAACTGTTGCTAGTGATAAACTGCTGTGAGCAAGATTGTTTCCAGGTACAGCTGAATTTACAACTCAGTTGTTAAGGCTGATAAATATTCTTTGGCTCCCCTTGTGTCGAATCAATAAATTGGGTTTCACTTCCCTCGAAAATACTGTGATACACCCCCTATACTTGTGGGTCATCAACCACATATGGATCCACCAGTGTTATTTCATGTGTGTTCTTTTCACAAACCACATATGGATCCACCAATGTCATTGCATGTGTGTTCTTTTCACAAACCACATATGGATCCACTAGTGTCATTGCATGTGTGTTCTTTTCATAGACCAGATATGGACCCCCTAGTGTCATTGCATGTGCGTTATTTTCATTAACCACAACTAGTGTCATTGCATGTTTGTTCTTTTCATAAACCACATATGATCCACCAGAGTTCATTGCATGTTTGTTATTTTCACAAACCACATATGGATCCACCAGAGTCATTGCATGTGTGTTCTTTTCATAAACCACATATGGATCCACTAGTGTCATTGCATGTGTGTTGTTTTCATTAACCTCATATGGATCCCCTAGTGTCATTGCATGTGTGTTCTATTAATAAACCACAACTAGAGTCACTAGATGTGTGTTGTTTTCAAAAACCACATATGGATCCACTAGAGTCATTGCATGTGTGTTCTTTTCATAAACCACATATGGATCCACCAGTGTCATTGAAATGTGTGTTGTTTTCATTAACCACAGCTAGAGTCATTGCATGTCTGTTCTTTTCACAAACCACATGGATCCACCAGTGTCATTGCGCGTGTGTTCTTTCAATAAACCACAGCTAGAGTCATTGCATGTGTATTCTTTTCATTAACCACATCTAGAGCCATTTCATGTGTGTTCTTTTCACAAACCACATATGGATCTACCAGTGTCATTGCATGTGTTTTTTTCACAAACCACATATGGATCCACTAGTTTCATTGCATGTCTGTTCTTTTCATAGACCACATATGGATCCACCAGTGTTATTTCATGTGTGTTCTTTTCACAAACCACATGTGGATCCACCAGTGTCATTGCATGTCTGTTCTTTTCACAAACCACATATGGATCCACTAGTGTCATTACATGTGTGTTATTTTCATAGACCACATATGGACCCCCTAGTGTCATTGCATGTGTGTTTTTTTCATTAACCACAACTAGTGTCATTGCATGTTTGTTCTTTTCATAAACCACATATGATCCACCAGAGTTCATTGCATGTTTGTTATTTTCATAAACCACATATGGATCCACCAGAGTCATTGCATGTGTGTTCTTTTCATAAACCACATATGGATCCACTAGTGTCATTGCATGTGTGTTGTTTTCATTAACCTCATATGGATCCCCTAGTGTCATTGCATGTGTATTCTATTAATAAACCACATCTAGAGTCACTAGATGTGTGTTGTTTTCAAAAACCACATATGGATCCACTAGAGTCATTTCATGTGTGTTCTTTTCACAAACCACATATGGATCCACCAGTGTCATTGAAATGTGTGTTGTTTTCATTAACCACAGCTAGAGTCATTGCATGTCTGTTCTTTTCACAAACCACATGGATCCACCAGTGTCATTGCGCGTGTGTTCTTTCAATAAACCACAGCTAGAGTCATTGCATGTGTATTCTTTTCATTAACCACATCTAGAGCCATTTCATGTGTGTTCTTTTCACAAACCACATATGGATCTACCAGTGTCATTGCATGTGTTTTTTTTTCACAAACCACATATGGATCCACTAGTGTCATTGCATGTGTGTTCTTTTCATAGACCACATATGGATCCACCAGTGTTATTTCATGTGTGTTCTTTTCACAAACCACATGTGGATCCACCAGTGTCATTGCATGTATGTTCTTTTCACAAACCACATATGGATCCACTAGTGTCATTACATGTGTGCTATTTTCATAGACCACATATGGACCCCCTAGTGTCATTGCATGTGTGTTCTTTTCATTAACCACAACTAGTGTCATTGCATGTTTGTTCTTTTCATAGACCACATATGGATCCACCAGAGTTCATTGCATGTTTGTTCTTTTCACAAACCACATATGGATCCGCCAGTGTCATTGCATGTGTGTTCTTTTCACAAACCACATATGGACCCACTAGTGTCATTGCATGTGTGTTATTTTCATAGACCACATATGGACCCCTAGTGTCATTGCTTCTGTGTTCTTTTCATTAACCTCATCTAGTTTCATTGCATGTTTGTTCTTTTCATAGACCACATATGGATCCACCACAGTTCATTGCATATTTGCTCTTTCACAGACCACATATGGATCGACCAGAGTCATATCATGTGCGTTCTTTTCATAAACCACATATGGATCCACTAGTGTCATTGCATATGTGTCCTTTACATTAACCACATATGGATCCCCTGGTGTCACTGCATGTGTGTTCTTTTCATTAACCACAACTAGAGTCATTGCATGTCTATTCTTTTCATAGACCACATATGGATCCACCAGAGTTCATTGCATGTCTATTCTTTTCACAAACCACATATGGATCCACCAGAGTCATTGCATGTCTGTTCTTTTCACAAACCACACAACGATCCACAAGAGTCATTGCATGTCTGTTCTTTTCATAGACCACCTAAGGATCCACCAGTGTCATTTCATGTGTGTTCTTTTCACAAACCACATATGGATCCACCGGTGTCATTGCATGTGTGTTCTTTTCAAACCACATATGGATCAGCTAGAGTCTTTTCATGTGTGTCCTTTTCACAAATCACATATGGATCCCCTAGTGTCATTGCATGTGTGTTATTTTCATTAACCACAACTAGAGTCATTCCTTGTATGTTCTTTTCATAATCCACATATGGATCCACCAGAGTTCATTGCATGTCTGTTCTTTTCACAAACCACATATGGATCCACCAGAGTCATTGCATGTGTGTTCTTTTCACAAACCACATATGGATCCACTAGTGTCATTGCATGTGTGTTCTTTTCATTAACCACATATGCGCCCCCTAGTGTCATTTCATGAGTTTTCTTTTAATAAACCACAGCTAGAGTCACTACATGTGTGTTCTTTTCAAAAACCACATATGGATCCACTAGAGTCATTGCATGTGTGTTCTTTTCACAAACCACATATGGATCCACCAGTGCCATTAAAATGTGTGTTCTTTTCATTAACCACAGCTAGATCCATTGCATGTCTGTTCTTTTCACAAACCACATGGATCCACCAGTGTCATTGCATGTGTGTTCTTTCAATAAACCACATCTAGAGTCATTGCATGTGTATTATTTTCATTAACCACATCTAGAGTGATTTCATGTGTGTTCTTTTCACAAACCACATATGGATCCTGTGGGCTCCCCGGATTATTCATCCGAGAAATCCCTGTTATGCATATCTCCACGTTCCCATGATCAGTGAGCCGTGGAACATAACTGACAAGTATCATTACAACATGCGAAACATAATGAAATACAAGACTTACATAAATACCATTATGGCTACACCCTCCTTAGCAGTGGAATATCATCATGCATAGAGCCCAATCGTGCCTCAACCTACAGGAAGCTGACTGGGAAGACGACCTAGCTTGCTGGACGTCACCTTACTCTTCCGATGTCAAATCTCTGAAAGTCTGGACAAGTAAATAGCCAGGGACAAAGCAGTGAGTACTTTTGAAAGTACTCACAAACCCCTAGGATAAATGAAATAATGAAGTGCGAGATTGGCTGTGGCGAGATATCTTTATCTGGGGTTGTTTTTGAAAAGCCTAGACTATCTCTTGTAGTTATGGCATCTCCATATCTTTGTTGAAAAAGAGTTTTGAAACATGCCTCTGTTTATAATTCAAGACATCTCCATATCTTTGTTGAAAAAGAGTTTTGAAAACAGTTTTGGAGTAAAAAACCTTTTTAAACTACTTCGACCCTTCTAGGTCAAAGCAAAGCTTTCGAACTCGGGTTCCCCCGGAACCTTCATCCTGTCATCCGTTCTTCCCAAACAAACACTGTTTGGGTACTCCTAGCCAACACCTTTACAACCGTCCTTGACTGTGGACACGGCTATTCGAATAGATTATACTCTGTAGAGTTTGCGCACTTCCCCACAAGAATCACTACATCCGTCGGGATACAACCACGGCCCACTACCACTGTAGATGGGGGTCCGGATAATCGAACCGAACCTTTCGCTTGTCAACCCTAGCAAAGGCTGCTTTTCCTTTTGGGTTTGTTCTCCCCGACAACGAGTATGTGGCTCCCAGCCATAGTCCTGCCTTCCATACACGCGTATACCCAAGCCGCAACTTAGCGCATACCTTAAGTTGGTGACTCCACTTCCTTCCATACCGCCTAAGTCATACCGTCTGCGTGAGACCCAATTGTTGCACCGACACTCCTGCCAAGACAGGCTCACTCTTGCGGAAGCAAGCTACAGGCTTCAGATCCGTAAATCTATTAACGCCTGCCCAGGATTCAAGGGATCTCTCCATGTAAGCATTGTACAAGCTCCCTCGGCTAATGAAGACAAACTACGAGCTAAGCCCTAGCACCTGGGGTAATGTGGTTGCCGGATAAAATTGTTCCAGTAAAGGCGTAGAACATCCCTTCACTTTCTCATATCTCATTATCACCATTTCTATAGTTAAAGTATCCGCTTGGAACGATGCCTGTTCCCAAGGGTTTTTACAAAGCCGTTTTTAAACATTAGTAGTAGGGTAAGACCCAAAACATTTCATTTTCTCAAAGCCGGGGTTTCCAACGAGGTAGGGTGCTATCCACCATACTCTTGGTCTAAAGGGATAAAAAGGTAGGTACATCAGGCTGGTGCCACGAGGGGCACAAAGTTATAACTTGGAGGAGCCAAGTTATATCGCAATATTTATAAAACAAGACATGCAGCTAAATAATGCAATTTATAAAGAGGATACAAAATAGGTAATAAAAGAGTAGGAAAAGTATCAGAATTCAGGAAATGGTGGCTTTCCTGTGATCAGCAATAAGTCCCTGGACTTCTCTAGATAACCAAGAGTACCCAGAAAATAATAATAAGAAGTCCCTTCCTTTTGGTCGTCAAACACCCACACTATCGCCGTCATCGAGCATACATGCAAACAGACAATACCTCAATTAATACCAGGAAAACATGCATCAAACCATACAGCTAACAAACATATCGAATCCTACTTAACTTAGTAGGTTTGGAGAGGTGAGATATTAGTAATGAAAGTACTGGATTTCCCTTGAGGGGTTTTTCCCTTTGGGAGATGGATGTCTAGGATATAAACCAAGGTGTTGTGGTGGAGATTTGGGGTCTGTAGGATGTAAATGAGCAACAAGGATATCCTCAGATAGGTCTTGACAAAACAAAACCAACACAAGTGGTTTCACTTGATTATCAATTTCCTAGATTTAAGTATGCTTTTTTTTATAGTGGCCTAAACTCTAGTTTGAGGAAATAATTCACCAGACTTTTTCTGGAGGCCCAAAAATTATTTCCTTGGGTGGTTAGGTGGTGCTTGATGTACTGAACCATCTGGAGTTGGAATCTTGTCAAAAGGAATTACCAGAATGCCCTCAAGAAATTCCCAAAGACAGTTTTGTCTGGTTTTTCTCTTTTTCACCAGATTAATTCTATAGAAGCTATTGAGCTGATTCCAAGGGTATGTGGTAGGAATTTAGAATACCTTTATGTAGGAATTTGATTGACCCTTTTTGGAGTTGTCAAACTCCTGGAGTGATTTATTTAGTGAAAAAGGGGTACACAGACAAGTTTAATTCACTAAAAATCAATCAGAGCTCAATAAACTCTGAGCTGCTGGGGTTTGATAGATGATGATATGATGGTGTACTGGGAGGTGGAATCATGTCATGATCACATTTGGTTTGGCCTAGTGAAATTTCCTAAGATAGATAAAGGCTGTTTTTGTTATTTTTGTTAAAGACATACTTTTGTTCACCTTGGCATAAGACCTATGCTATATGACAGTTATTTCAGTTGCCTTTCAGTAGATCTTTGTTTCATCTCAAATTAGTAAGGCTAGCTCACAGAGGAATTTATTTAGTGTACAAATACATTTTAGTGGACTAATTGCCAATAAATAATAAAAATTATTTTTGGCAAGGGACTTGTTCTGCATATTGCACAAAACTCCCAGGAATAGAATGGTATTTTTATGTGGATGGAATATCCCAGTTTTCATTTTCAAAACAAGTTGATTTGAACAGCTAAAATCAGAACAAATCTGAACAGATTTAATTAAAAAGAAAAAGAAAAACCGGGGTTACTGGGCTGAATCCGGGTGAGGGGATGGGCCAAGGAGGCGGTTTCAGCCCACGGTGGCGGCACGGCGTGCGGGAGCCTAGGGCTTGAACCTGCTAGGTGGGGCCCGACGGTCAGTGGGAGTGGGCGGCCGAAGCAGTATCGAGCGATGGTGGCCGTTCGATTAAGTGGAGATGGACGGCAGAGCGTCGTCGTCCTTGGCAGAACAGAGCCCGCAGCGGCGGAACCCTAGGGGACGGAGGATCTTGGCCAGGAGGCTCACCTAGGGCTCGAGAGAGGTCGGGGAGGCGGCAGGGCAACGCGGTCGACGACGGCGAGCAGATCGAGGGGCGACACGGCGGGGTTGGCCTCCAGGAAGTAGCTCGCGCGACGGTGGCCAAGAGCTACCTCGTCGGAGCTCACTGGCGATGATGGAGGAGATAGTCCTGGGAAAAAAGAAGACCAGGGTTAGGTAGAGGAGGAAGAGGGGAACTCGAGGGCCAACATGTTGAGGAAGGGGAGCAGGGGAGAGGGAGCCTTGCTCGTTTTGTGAGGAGGCCTAGAGCTCCTCCTACTTCTTCTTCTAGACAGCATAGAGCAGGGGAGGGAGAGGGAGTGCTGGGGGAGGTAAGTGGGGAGGAGAGGGAGCAAATGAGGGGCAGGGGCTCGCTGGGGTGGCCTCTGGTCTTTATATCGAGGGGGAGGGATCTAGGGTTCAAATGTCCACTTTGGACATGGGGGAGGGGATTGCTGGCCATGGATTGGTCCAGAGGACGGTGGGGAGGGGTAAGAAGGTGATTTGGTCGTGTTGGATCTCAGAGACGGAGGGAGTGGCAACTGTTGCAATTTATCTCACAAGCTTGTCCCTTTCTCTCTCTACTTCTCACTTCCAAGCACATGGGATAAGGGATTGCTACAGTAGCTTAGGTACAGTGCTGGTCGACCAGGGGAGGGGTGAATGCTGTGGTGCATTGCTTTGCAAGATTGGTGGGGGTTTGATCTTATTTTGACTCAATATTAGTTAGATGTGCTAAATTGAGTAAATAGGTGGTTGTGAAGGAAGTTCAAAAACTTGCATTGGACCAGAGGAGGAAGTGGTACTGGGAGATAGATGAGGTTAATGTAGATATCTGGAAATTATTTGGGATTTTTCAGAGGAGTTTTAGTCCACTTAACCCTAGTTATTCAAAATGGGCAGAAGTAGATTCTAGAAGGTCATTTGATAAATTTGCATTGGACAATGGTGGATTTTTATTTCAGATGGTCCCAAATGTGAATACACACTTACGAGAATTTTCCCAAGATTTATTGAGATGGGGAAGTGTTTTTAAGGGAACTATTTCTTGTTTCTGCCACTTAAGAAAAAGGGCAAAAAGAAATAATAAAGAATCTCAAAAATAAATATTTTGAGATGGGAGGGTAGAGGATGATAGATGGATCTCAAATGAGTCAAAAGTTGGAGAAGTGTTTTGGCAAAAACCAAACCTTCTATTGTGGAGTTTTTTTTTTTGAGATTTGGTCTATAAAAGGGATTAAATAGATTTGGAGCCATAATAATTATGGGTAATTTTTGATAAATCTTGATCATCAAGGTAGATGATGTAGACAAGGTGTAGCAAGCATTTTCAACCTTGGGATTGGAGAATCCAAGTTGGTTTTGGTGGAATACCCTAGATCAGGGATCTAGGGAGGTGTTAATTTCATACCATCAAAACATGGTTGTATCTTGGAGTTCAGATCTCTCCTTGGGGAATGGGTTAGATGGTTAGTTAGACCAAGTCCTATAGATGATCATGGAAGAAGGAGTTTGGATTAATTGCATTTGAGGTGATCTAGGAGTGATGGCAAACTTTGTTTTAAATAAGGCTGCCATACCAGATGAGTCATGATGCCTTATAAACCTTGTGGGTTTAATAAGCTCAAGGATCCACTTGAGGCAAGTGAAGTAGATATTGATAGACCTATATGAGTAGAACACAACCATGCAAATATTTGGTCCATAGAAGGTTGGATGGTGGTGTGAGCTTCTACCAAAGTAGGCATGTTGACTTGATTTGCAGGAAAAGTTATTTTGTTGCCTACAAAACCATCAAGAACAAGTGGGTTGGAGGATGATCTAACCAATGTCAAGAGTGGGCCTTGGTAGTACTTAGGATGGTTAACAAGATGGTTCAGATGGATTTTCAAAAATGCACAAGGGTTGAGAAAGGGAGGCATTCAAAAAGGTGATGTTGGAATAGTTTCCAGACTTAGTCAAATTTGGCAGTTTTGAGGATTTTGACTAGAGTATGAGAGGGAATGTTTTTGAGAGGTTGCAAAGTACCAAAGCATCATCAAGTGGATGATATTGAAGTGTAGATGGAGTAGAAGGGGACCATGCTTGATATTGGTCTTCATGGACTTGGAAGCTTCTAGAATAGAAATCCTCAGAATTGATCTGGTTAAGGGTTTTAGATGATCTCCTAATAGCTAGGGATCATATCCAGATTTGTATTCTTGTTTAGGGGGTGATTGATTTGGAAACCTCTTGATCCTAGTGATGAGCTCCTAGAGTGGCGCATACTACTTCCTAAGCAAACAAGTCAAACAGCAGATCAAGGCAACTCATCAGACAGCAGATCAAGGCAACTCATCTTATACTAAGCAATCCACTACTGGGGTTACCATCAAGCTTAGCTTGAGGTAAGGCTGGGGCATTTTGAAGAGGTTAGGGTTTTGAGTAATATGAGAGTCCTTGGTACCTCTACCAAGAGTGGAATTCAAATGCTTTGAAAGGAGGTTTTGGGAAAACTAGAGGTAATATTAGTTGAGGGTCCTGTCTTGATAACATAAGGCGGTTATATTATATATGTCTCCATAGTTTTGTCAATAGAAGCTACTAAAATAGTTTTAGTTTCATAAGCATCTTGGCTCATGTTTTGGAATGCCAGAACATTTGAGAATATGTAAAATGAGCCAGGATGGTTTTGGTAAATAGCTTTTGTCAACTGAGGGTGAGGTAAGGAGTATCATAGGATACACACTCATGTGCATAAGTACAAACAAACAACAAGAAGACACTGCACCAATAAACAAGAAAAAGGTTTTGTTCCCCCTGATTTTTGCATTCTGGGCCACTAATCAGGGTTGATGAAATTGAGATGTTATAGACCTTTCCCCTTAAAAGAATCTCGTCCCGAGATTCGGGAGAATACGATTAGGGGATTCGTCTTGGAGTTAGTGCTAGGTGTTTCTTGCGTACTAAATTGTCGACTTTGTCTTTGAACAGAATCACTTTGACAGTGAGGTTGAACTTCAATTGTCTTGAAACATGGGTGCGAAGCAGGCTTCAACCAGGATTGTGAGGAGTGATCTTCCGGCTGTTAGGATTTACGGTGCCTGTCCTAAGGGATTATTGTATTCTAGTATATGTCCTTGGGTCCAACTGTTGGATTGTTTTCTGGTAGAGGGTGATTCCATTTTGCGGTAAAGACGCAGTCTTTCCCCCTTAGGATTAGACTAGGGTCGGTCGGAGAGTTAGTATAGACCTCGCTTCTAGGAGTCGCAGATGGATGTTTGAATGCTGGCGCCCATATTTCTCCGGAAGTTGAGACCATTAGGAGGCGTCCCATTCTCGAGGTCTTCTGAAGTATCCTCGGGTAGAGAGTCTTCTGAGGGTTGAGTGGAAAGACACAGTCTTTCCACCTTAGAACTTCATTTAGGGTGCCTTAGGAGTGGTGCAGATCTTCTGTTTGGGAGTGCTGACCTGAGGTTAGCGGGAGGCTGCATCTTTCTGGAGTCTTGAGCTGAGGTCTTCGAGGGACACCCTATTCTATAAACCTTGGCGGGGTGGTTTCCTAATGAAGCTTTATGGAGGTTAGCTCAAGGCAGGTTGATGCAGTCAGCTTTGGGGAAAAAGGTCTTCACTTGCGTTGCTTCTACTTGAGGGCGGAGTGGACTTGTTGACTTCAGACCTCCTCGTCTTCGGGGAGCTGAATTATTCTGGCCTTCTGGTGAGGAATTTCCCGTTGGTGTTAAGCGTTCCGGGTTAGGTCTGATGCAACGTCTTGGGTAAAACACGCAAGAAGAAAACAATCAAACAAGCATAGCAATCCAAGGGAGTTATAACAAACCAACCAGTCTACACCCGAGGTCGCTAATAGTATTTAAGCATTACAGAATGCGTTCCGGGGACGATACATGACTCTACCCTATTGCTAGATGGGCGAGTACCGCAACACGGGTGATTACTCGGAGGGTGCATCTATGGTGTCGTGCGGACTCCGGGGAAGGGGTTCCAGTTACTGCAGATCCTCTAGGGTATGCGGGATATTCAGCTCGTCTTTAGTGAAGGTGAGGGTGGTGCCTTCCCAAGGTGCAGGGTTGGATGTTGACTCATTCGGAGCGGGTGACAGTACGATAGGGTGGTACTCATTGAGGAAGGAGAGTTTGTCGTCAGTCCCGGGATTCTCGTCTTTAGGGGTTGGGGGTACTTCAATGGTCAGCTTCTTCTCCAAGCGAGCATTGGTGCCTCTCAGACTTCTTTCGCGCTTACGGAGTAGGTTGATATCCATCTTCAGAAGTAGATTCTCGTGCCTGGCCTTGTCAAGGTCTTCCTGGGAACATTGGAGGAGGTATTCCATGTTCTCTATCTGATTCCAAATGCAGCAGGTGAGGAAAGACTCAGTAGGAAGTCCATCTTGGTCACGCTTTCCAAACAAGTGGTAGGGACTATCCTTTAACTCATCTTCGTGGATCTTGTAGAGGCACGCCATGATCTCCTATATGGCTCGCACCACGCCATCTACCCAGTTGCTGTGAAGGAACGTGAAGATTGTGGGCGCAGTGTCCTCATCGGGGGAGGGAATCACCGCTTTGATGACCCATTGCATCACATTGGTGTTACTGCGAGGAAGTTTGGTTCCTTCAATTGTTGGGAAGGGCCTCTTGACTAACTTCAGTAGGTTGTGAAGTTGCTCTTCAACAGGCCAGAAACTGTCTCCAATGATGATGCGCTTCGAGCGGAAGGAGGCCATCTACAGCAGATTTTTGAGATGGGGTTGGGTTAGTGACGAGTGTGCAGGGTTTTAAGATTAGAAAATCATATTAATGCAAGTAGTTTTCAAAATGGAGGGGAAAGGACATAAGCACTTTTGCAAATAGTCATTTCTTCTCCCGTGTCCTTTAGAAAATAGGTTTGTCATTTCCTGTCTAACATCCATGCTAACTAATGTCTCCTACAGTCAGGATGGCTCTGATACCAAGTCTGTGGGCTCCCCGGATTATTCATCCGAGAAATCCCTGTTATGCATATCTCCATGTTCCCATGATTAGTGAGCCGTGGAACATAATCGACAAGTATCATTACAACATCCGAAACATAAGGAAATACAAGACTTACATAAATGCCATTATGGCTACACCCTCCTTAGCACCGGAATATCATCATGCGTAGAGCCCAATCAGGCCTCAACCTACAGGCAACTGACTGGGAAGACGTCCTAGCTCGCTGGACGTCACCTTAATCTTCCGATGTCGAATCTCTGAAAGTCTGGCCAAGTAAATAGCCAGGGACAAAGCTGTGAGTACTTTTGAGAGTACTCGCAAACCACCAGGATAAATGAAATAAGGAAGTGCAAGACTGGCTGTGGCGAGATAGATTTATTTGGGGTTGTTTTTGAAAAGCCTAGACTACCTCTTGTAGTTATGGCATCTCCATATCTTTGTTGAAAAAGAGTTTTGAAACATGCCTCTATTTTATAATTCAAGACATCTCCATATCTTTGTTGAAAAAGAGTTTTGAAAACAGTTTTGGAGTAAAAACCGTTTTTAAACCTCTTCAACCCCTCTAGGTCAAAGCAAAGCTTTCGAACTTGGGTTCCCCTGGAACCTTCATCCTCTCATCCGTTCTTCCCAAACAAACACCGTTTGGGTACTCCTAGCCAACACCTTTACAACCGTCCTTGACCGTGGACACGACTATTCGAATAGATTATACTTTGCAGAGTTTGCGCCCTTTCCCCACAAGAATCAATACATTCGCCGGGATACAACCACGACCCACTACCACTGTAGATGGGGGTCCGGATAATCGAACCTAACCTTTCGCTTGTCGACCCTAGCAAAGGCTGCTTTTCCTTTTGGGTTTGTTCACCCCGGCAACGAGTATGTGGCCCCCAGCCATAGTCCTGCCTTCCGTACATGCGTATACCCAAGCCGCAACTTGGCGTATACCTTAACTTGATGACTCCACTTCCTTCCGTACCGCCTAATTCATACCGTCCACGGGAGACCCAATTGATGCACCAGCACTCCTACCAAGACAGGCTCACTCTTGCCAAAGCAAGCTACAGGCTTCAGATCCATAAATCTGTTAGCGCCTGCCCGGGCTTTAAGGGATCTCTCCTTGTAAGCATTGTACAAGATGCCTCGGCTAATGAAGATAAACTACGAGCTAAGCCCCAGCACCTGGGGTAATGTGGTTGCACAGATAAAATTGTTCCAGTAAAGGCGTAGAACATCCCTTCACTTTCTCATATCTCATTATCACCATTTCTGTAGTTAAAATATCCGCTTGGAATGATGTCTGTTCCCAGGGGTTTTTACAAAGTCGTTTTTAAACATTTGTAGTAGGGTAAGACCCAAAAAATTTCATTTTCTCAAAGACGGGGTTTTCAACGAGGTAGGGTGCTATCCACCATACTCTCGGTCTAAAGGGATAAAAAGGTAGGTACATCAGGGTGGTGCCACGAGGGGCACAAAGTTATAACTTGGAGGAGCCAAGTTATATCGCAGTATTTATAAAACAAGACATGCAGCTAAATAATGCAATTTATAACGAGGATACAAAACAGGTAATAAAAGAGTAGGACAAGTATCAGAATTCAGGAAATGGTGGCTTGCCTGTGATCAGCAATAAGTCCCTAGACTTCTTTAGATAACCAAGAGTACCTAGAAAATAATAATAAGAAGTCCCTTCCTTCTGGTCGTCAAACACCCACACTATCGCCGTCATCGAGCATACATGCAAACAGACAATACCTCAATTAATACCAGGAAAACATGCATCAAACCATACAGCTAACAAACATATCGAATCCTACTTAACTTAGTAGGTTTGGAGAGGTGAGATATTAGTAATGAAAGTACTAGATTTCCCTTGAGGGGTTTTTCCCTTTGGGAGATGGATGTCTAGGATATAAACCAAGGTGTTGTGGTGGAGATTTGGGGTCTGTAGGATGTAAATGAGCAGCAAGGATATCCTCAGATAGGTCTTGACAAAACAAAACCAACACAAGTGGTTTCACTTGATTATCAATTTCCTAGATTTAAATATGCTTTTTTTATAGTGGCCTAAACTCTAGTTTGAGGAAATAAATCACCAGAATTTATCTGGAGCCCCAAAAATTATTTCCTTGGGTGGTTAGGTGTTGTTTGATGTACTGAACCATCTGGAGTTGGAATCTTGTCAAAAGGAATTACCATGCCCTCAGGATATTCCCAAAGATAGTTCTGTCTAGTTTTTCTCTTTTTCACCAGATTAATTCTATAGAATCTATTGAGCTGATTCCAAGTGTATGTGGTAGGCATTTAGAATACCTTTATTTAGGAATTTGATTCACCCTTTTTGGAGTTGTCAAACTCTTGGAGTGATTTATTTTGTGAAAAATGGGTACAGAGACAAGTTTAATTCACTAAAAACCAATCAGAGCTCAATAAACTCTGAGCTGCTGGGGTTTGATAGATGTTGATATTATGGTGTAGTGGGAGGTGGAATCATGTCATGATCACATTTGGTTTGGCCTAGAGAAATTTCCTAAGACAGATAAAGGCTATTTTTGTTATCTTTGTTAAAGACATACTTCTGTTCACCTTGGCATAAGACCTATGCTAGATGACGGGTATTTCAGTTACCTTTTATTAGATCTTTGTTTCATCTGAAATGTGTAAGTCTAGCTCACGGAGGAATTTATTTAGTGTACAAGATACATTTTAGTGGACTAATTGCCAATAAATAATAAAAATTATTTTTGGCAAGGGACTAGTTCTACATATTGCACAAAACTCCCAGGAATAGGATGGTATTTTTCTCTGGATGGAATATCCCAGTTTTCATTTTCAAAATGATTTGATTTGAACAGCTAAAATCGGAACATATCTGAACAGATTTCATTAAAAATAAAAAGAAAAACCGGGGCTACTGGGCTGAATCTGGGTGAGGGGATGGGCCGAGGAGGCGGTTTCGTCCCACGGCGGTGGCGCGGCACGCGGGAGCCTATGGCTTGAACCTGCCAGGCGGGGCCCGGCGGTCAGTGGGAGCGGGCGGCCGAAGCGGTATCGAGCGATGGTGGCCGTTCGATTAAGTGGAGATGGACGGAGGAGCGGCATCGGAACCCTAGGGGACGGTGGAGCTCGGCCGGGAGGCTCACCTGGGTCTCAAGAGAGGTCGGGGAGGCGGCAAGGCGACGCGGTCGACGACGGCGAGCAGATCGAGGGGCGACATGGCTGGGTTGGCCTCCAGGAAGTAGCTCGCACGATGGTGGCCGAGAGCTACCTCGTTGGAGCTCATTGGCGATGAGGGAGGAGATAGTCCTAGGCAAAAAGAAGACCAGGGTTAGGTAGAGGAGGAAGAGGGGAAGTCGATGGCCAACATGCAGAGGAAGGGGAGCAGGGGAGAGGGAGCCTTGCTCGTTTTCTGAGGAGGCCGAGAGCTCCTCCTACTTCTTCTTCTGGACAACACAGAACAGGAGAGGGAGAGGGAGTGCTGGGGGAGGTAAGTAGGGAGGAGAGGGAGAAAATGAGGGGCAGGGGATCGCTGGGGGTGGCCTCTGGTCTTTGTACCGAGGGGGAGGGATCTAGGGTGCAAATGTCCACTTTGAGCATGGGGGAGGGGATTGCTAGCCATGGATTGGTCCAGAGGACGGTGGGGAGGGGTAAGAAGGTGATTTGGTCCTGCTGGATCTCAGAGAGGGAGGGAGTGGCATCTGTTGCAATTTATCTCACAAGCTTGTCTCTTTCTCTCTCTACTCTTCACTTCCAAGCACATGTGACAAGGGATTGCTACAGTAGCTTGGCTACAATGCTGGTCGACCAGGGGAGGCGCGAATGCTGTGGTGCATTGCTTTGCAAGATTGGTGGGGGTTTGATCTTGGTTTGACTCAATATTGGTTAGATTTGCTAAATTGAGTAAATAGTTGGTTTTGAAGGAAGTTCAAAAACTTGCATTGAACCAGAGGAGGAAGTGGTACTAGGAGATAGATGAGGTTAATGTATATATCCAGGAATTATTTGGGATTTTTAAGAGGAGTTTTAGTCCACTTAACCCTAGTTATTCAAAATGGGCAGAAGTAGATTCTAGAAGGTCATTTCATAAATTTACATTGGACAAGGGTGGATTTTGATTTGAGATGGTCCCAAATGTGAATACACACTTACGGGAATTTTCCCAAGATTTATTGAGATGGGGAAGTGTTTTTAAGGGAATTATTTCTTGTTTTTGCCATTTAAGAAAAAGGGCAAAACGAAATAATAAAGAATCTAAAAAATAAATATTTTTGAGATGGGAGGGTAGAGGATGATAGATGGATCTCAAAGGAGTCAAAATATGGACACGTGTTTTGGCAAAAACCAAACCTTCTATTGTGGAGGGCGTTTTTGAGATTTGGTCTATAAAAGGGATTAAATAGATTTGGAGCCATAATAATTATGGGTAATATTTGATAAATCTTGATGATCAAGGTAGATAATGTAGACAAGGTGTAGCATTCATTTGCAACCTTGGGATTGGAGAATCCAAGTTGGTTTTGGTGGAATACCCTAGATTAGGGATCTAGGCAGGTGTTAATTTCATACCATCAAAACATGGTTGTATATTGGAGTTCAGATCTCTCCTTGGGGCATGGGTTAGATGGTTAGTTAGACCAAGTCATATAGATGATCATGGCATAAGTAGTTTGGATTAATTGCATTTGAGGTGATCTAGAAGTGATGGCAAACGTTGTTTTAAATAAGGCTGCCATACCAGATGAGTCATGATGCCTTATAAACCATGTGGGTTTAATAAGCTCAAGGATCCACTTGAGGCAAGTGAAGTAGATATTGATAGAACTATATGAGTAGAACACAACCATGCAAAGAGTTAGTCCATAGAAGGTTGTATGGTGGTGTGAGCTTCTACCAAAGTAGGCATGTTGACTAGATTTACAGGAAAAGTTATTTTCTTGCCTACAAAACCATCAAGAACAAGTGGGTTGGAGGATGATCTAACCAAGGGAAAGAGTGGGACTTGGTAGTCCTTAGGATGGTTAACAAGATGGTTCAGATGCATTTTCAAAAATGCACAAGGGTTGACAAAGGGAGGCATTCAAAAAGGTGATGTTGGAACAGTTTTCAGGATTTTCACTAGAGTATAAGAGGGAATGTTTTTGAGAGGTTGCTAAGTACCAAAGCATCATCAAGTGGATTATATTGAAGTTTATATGGAGTAGAAGGGGTCCATGCTTGATATTGGTCTTCATGGACTTGGAAGCTTCTAGAATAGAAATCCTCAGAATTGATCTGGTTAAGGGTTTTAGATGATCTCCTAATAGCTAGGGATCATATCCAGATTTGTATTCTTGCTTATTGGGTGATTGATTTGGAAACCTCTTGATCCTAGTGATGAGCTCCTAGAGTGGCTCATACTACTTCCTAAGCAAACAAGTCAAACTGCAGATCAAGGCAACTCATGAGATAGGAGATCAAGGCAACTCATCTTATACTAAGCAATCCACTATTGGGGTTACCATCAAGCTTAGCTTGAGGTAAGGTTGGGGCATTCTGAAGAGGTTAGGATTTTGAGTAATATTAGAGTCCTTGGTACCTCTACCAAGAAGGGAATTCAAATGCTTTGAAAGGAGGTTTTGGGAAAACTAGAGGTAAGATTAGTTGAGGGTCCTGTCTTGATAACATAAGGAGGTTATATTGTATATCTCTCCATAGTTTTGTCAATAGAAGCTAGTAAAATAGTTTTGGTTTCAAACGCAGCTTGGCTCATGTTTTGGAATGCCAGAACATTTGAGAATATGTAAAATGAGCCAGGATGGTTTTGGTAAATAGCTTTTGTCAACTGAGGATGAGGTAAGGAGTATCATAGGATACATAATCATGTGCACAAGCCCAAACAAACAACAAGAAGACACCTGATATGTCCAAAACGTATCTACTTTCCCGAGCACTTTTGCTATTATTTCTCCTCTATACTTGTGTGATTTGGATGCAACTAATGCGAACTGACGCTGTTTTCAGCAAAATTGCCTTGGTGTCTACTTTTTGTGCAGAAAATCAACTATCAGGAAAAATCCCGGAAAATATGCCAAAAATCCTATTTCACCCGAACACTCCGGGCGAATACGAGGCGGAGAAGATCCCGGGGTGGCCACACCACTGGTGGCACGGCGGGCCAGGCCGCTTAGGGGTGCCCCTCAGCACCCCTCGGCCTCTATCTTCGCCTATAAGGAGCCTTCTGACCTAAAAACTTGAGGTTCGACGTTTTTCGAGAAGAGTTATGCTCTCGCCACCACAGATTCCACAGCTGACCGAAACTCGTTACGGCACCTGCCGACGGGAATTGGAGGAGATCATCGTCATCATCATCACCATCGCTTCTCCATCGACCATCCATGTTTCCCCATCTATGAGTGAGTAATCCCCCGCTGTAGGCTATGGGGATGGTAGGGATTGGATGAGATCGTTCATGTAATGGCATCAGATTATTAGGGAAATAGCCCCTAGTATCTCTTATTAGTGCTTTATGACTTTGTTGCGACTTTTTGTGCTTAATGCTTGTGACTAGGGCCCGAGTGCCATGATTTCAGATCTGAACGTATTATTGATTCATTATGATAGTATTGTTCTTGGTCTTATCTGCAAGTTGTATACACACGTCGTTGTCCGGAACCTATGGCCCAGGCGATGTAAACCGGATAACCGAAGGAAGGGCTTTGATGTGAGGATCACATGTGTTCACGGAGTGTTAATGCTTTGCTCCGGTGCTCTATTAAAAGGAGCACCTTAATTGCCAGTAGTTTCCTAGAGGCCCCGCTGCAAACGGGCTGGCTGGACAAAATATGTTGTGCAAGTTCTCATTGCGAGCACGTATGACTATATATGGAACGCATGCCTAGGATTGTCTAGTACTTGGATGCTTTATCTTATTTATCTGCAATTGCCCTATGTTCTGATTGTTATGTGAATTGTCTTGTCCATGCAACGCCCGTCCATCCATCCCTATGCCTACCACACTCGAATCCCATTGTTTACTGCTTTTGTTACTACTGTCTTTGCTTTACTACTGCTGTTACTTTGCTATTCCTACTACAATACGGTTGTTACTGATAAACTGCTGTGAGCAAGATTGTTTCCAAGTACAGCTGAATTGACAACTCAGCTGTTAAGGCTGATAAATATTCTTTGGCTCCCCTTGTGTCGAATCAATAAATTGGGTTTCACTTCCCTCGAAAATACTGCGATACAACCCCTATACTTGTGGGTCATCAAGACTATTTTCTGGCACCGTTGCCGGGGAGCATAGCTTTATTTATCAAGTTCACTTGGATTCTCTATTGTTCGCTACTATCCATCAATCATGGGTAAGTCTCGTGATGGTAAGGTTCCTATTTTACCATCCACTACAAGAAGAGGTACGGTTATAAACACCTCTGCTGCTCTTGATTCACCATCTGTTATAAGTAAGCTCGTTACAACACGACATACACATGCTACACACACTGCTACTACTGCTGAATCTGAAACTTCTGATGCTTATGATGCTGCTTCTACTGTGGTTGATAAGAGTGGTTCATTAGGTCCTTTCCTAGATGCTTCGATTGCTAGAACTATAGCTAGAAATACCGAAACTCCTAATGAAGACACTACCACACCTATTAGCTCAACTGAGTCTAGTGAGAGTTATGATATTGAAGAATATTATGTTGAGATGACCGATGAGTGGTTTGTTTTCTGATGATATTAAGATGCGTACTTACTTTGTTGCTAAGATTTTTCCCTTTTCACTGAAAGGAGAAGCTAAAACTTGGTTTAGTAATTTACCTCCTGGATCTATTGATAGCCCTGAGTGCTTGATTAGTACTTTCCTGTAGAAATATTTTCCTCCAAGTGATAGACATGCTATTTTGCAGGAACTTTTTGATTTCAAACAGGGAGAAAAAGAGGTATTGCCTGAATCTTGGGCAAGGTTTTATGCTTTGATTCATGCACAGGCTAGAAGTCCATTACCTAAGAATGAGCTTCTTGATATATTTTATAATGGACTAACTGAGGAATCTAGGACATACCTAGATAGTTGTGCAGACTGTGTTTTCAGGAATAGGACTCTGAAGGAAGCTGAGGAATTAATGGCTAAAATAAGCAATAATTATGAAGATTGGACTCCACCTAAACAAGCTATACCTGAAGTAATTGTACCTGAACCATCTATTCTTGTGCCTATTCCAACATCAAAGAAGAGGGGAGTTATTGAATTAAATGATGAAGTGATGAAGGAAGCTAAGAAATGTCTTAAGGAGAAGGGAATTAAAGCTGCAGATGTCAAGAATTTACCTCCTATAGAAGAATTATGTAAGCCTATTCCCTACTCACCCACTATTGAGGTACACTCTCTCCAACACTTTGATGAAGGTGATATCCCTTACTTGAAACCTCCTGATCAATGTATTGTTAAGCAAGATAACTTTAATAAAAGGGTGCAAAATCATCTAATGGAAAACACTAGAGCTATTGTTGAGTTGAACTATATTGTGGAAAGAACCTCTAATGATGTTAAAATGATTGTTAAACACTTTCAAATGGTTCAAACATAAATAGATCAACTCGTTAAAGTGCAAAAAGACTTGCTAGTTAATGCTGCTAAAGAAAAACATGCTTATGAAATTAGAACTAGAAGTGGTGCTGCTACCCAGGATCCTCTTTATCCCGAGGGCATCCCAAAAGAATTGAGCAAGATTCTCAACAAGCTGAAAATAGTGGTTCTACTCGTAAGAAAAGGAAAAAGAAACATAAAACTGTTATAGAACCCTCTGAACCTGCTATAGATCCTAATAGTATATCTATCTCTAATGCTGAAACTAAAAGTGGTAATGAAGAAAATGAAGTTCCTAATGAAGAAAAAGTTGAAGAAGAACCTGAAAACCACGCTAAGACTACTAAATACACCAAAGAAGATTTTATTGCTAAGAAACATGGTAGTGAAAGAGAACCTTGGGTCCAAAAACCTATGCCTTTCCCTGATAAGAAACACAAGTCAAAAGAAGATGAACACTATAATAAGTTTTGTGAGTGGATGAAGCCTTTATTCTTCTAAATTCCTTTGACTGATGCTATTAAATTGCCTCCTTACTCAAAGTATATGAAGCACATTGTCTCGAATAAAAGGAAGATCCCTAATTAAGAAATATCTACTTTGCTTGCTAATTATTCTTTCAATGGTAAGGTTCCTAAGAAACTTGGAGACTCAGGGATTCCAAATATCCCTTGCTCTATTAAGAACAGTTATGTTAGAACTGCTTTGTGTGATTTGGGAGCTGGAGTTAGTGTTATGCCTTTCTTTCTCTATAAGAGGCTTCATCTTGAAAAATTGATACCAACTGATATATATCTTTATAAATGGTTGATAAATCTACCACTATTCCTGTGGGTATATGTGAGGATGTACCTGTTCAGGTGGCTCACAATTGCTTGATACTAACTGATTTTGTTGTGCTTGAAATGCCTAAAGATGATAATACGTCTATTATTCTCGGGAGACCTTTTCTTAATACTACAGGAGCCATTATTAATTGTAATCAAGGAAAGGTGACCTTCAATGTTAATGACAAGGAACATACTGTCTATTTCCCCAAGAAGATTGAAAGGACTTATGGTTTGAATTCAATTGAACATGGTGAAGGCATTCAAGTTGGAGAAATATATTGTCCCATACCAAGAGAGAAATTTGAAACTATTATGATTGGGACCATTGCTATCAAGGTTGAGTTAACAAAATCATTAATGAAATACAAATTTTTGTCTCATATGCAATTGTTTTGGTAGCAAGACTTGATCAACCTTGCTAACAAAAGGATTCCATTGAACAAAACAATGTTCTCATTATGATTATCTCCGTTTATTTCTATCCTTTGCATTTTAGTTTTTGCTTTCGTTTAGTTTTCTTTGTGTTGTTAGTTGCTTGCATGCTAGAACTTCTATAGTTCTAGCCTTGTTTTGTCCTTGCATCTTGTTTCCAAAAGAAAAAAATCCGTTTGTCAGAAAAATCATTCTTCTATTTCTGAAAAAAGCCCAAAAATAAAGTGTCTCGAAAAATTCCAGAAAATTCATATTCAATTTTTACGTGAAAAAAGGGGCAGAGGTACTGCACGTGCAGGGGGCCCACCAGGCAGGCACACCATGTGGTGGCGCGGCCAGCCCTCGGTGGCGCCATGCCCTGGTGTGGGCCACCCCTAGCCCTCCACTAACTCTCTCCCTGCCACTTTCTTCTCTCTCCCGAGTAAGCTCCAGTTCATAGCTCAAAATCGCGTTTCTCTGTGCTTGCTCTCGATTTCTTTGATCTCCTTGCTCAGCCCATCTTTCTTGCTGAAATTTGGAGCATTTGTTCCTTGGTATGTGACTCCTCCCCTTGTCCAAGTAGATTTGTGTTTAGTGGATTATATGTTGAGTATTTTGCTGCTGTACGTGACTGGTTATGAGATCTTGTAAGCTTGTTTGATGCTTAGAGATATAGTTTTGATGCATGTTTAGGCCTCTTACAAGTCCCTATGAGTAGAATCTTTCTTTATATTTACTTTGCAATCACTTGTTTGATAGGTGTTTAAATTTCAGAATACCAAGCATGAACAACCATACTTTTGGAGAGATATTTGAGAGTGATGCACCTAGGAGGTCGAGGCCCTCAAGAACGACCTCTCAAGCTAGGCCATCATACAATGAAGATCTCATTGCAACTTGTATTGGTAGTGAAAGGGATGATGGGGATGCTCACCCATCCTCTTGTCCTTGTTTTACCTTCTTACAAGCTGCAGGTATTCTTGATGATTTCTTGCTACTGATTGAGAGGGTTGGTTTGACCTCATATTTGCAAGATGAGAGTGCGCAACACGCTATGCTAACCAAAACTTTTGTTGAGAGCTTCACGTTTACTAACACACCCTATCAGTCTACTGTCTCTTTTAAAATCTATGATCTGCCCTTCACCATGCCTTTGGAGAGATTTTGCAGTATTGTAGGTGTGTGTATGACAGGGACCGTGAAGAAAATTCAAGGGCGACCCGCTCATTTGTTGGAGCTTTACCGAGGGGTGACCAATGATGATGACCGCGTAGCACAGCGCGGAAAGATAAGAAATATCCAACTCCCCGCTTATTGCTCGCCGCCTAGCTGCTAGGGGGCCTATCTATGGGGGCATCATTGCTTCATGCATAGTCAATACATTAGGTCTTTTAGTGGATCCCGATGATGCTATGATAGCACCACAGAGGCTTGACCTTGTTGCCATGAAAATGCATCACTTTCTCACTGCTACCTCTGATTTGAACAATCTAGTATATAGGATGCTTTTCACTGACGGGGATGAAAGGGAGATCATTTTGCCACAACCTGCTTTATTCAGTGTTCACAGGAGACCGTGGTCGCGCTCCAAGGAGGAGTGGACGAGCAGCAACAGGAGGATGTGCCCTCCTATGATTACTCTACACATTACGGGGGGGCGTACTCGAGCTCGCACCAGGACGAGGCTACCTCCTCGTCGTACCACGGTGACACTTCATCTTGGTCAGCTTGGGATTGATACCCACTTAGGCCAAAAGCCTAAGCGTGGGGGGAGGTACGCCGACACCGCACTCATCTCCATATCATGTTGCGTGAGTACTTTGTATATTCATGTTTTCGTTCTCTTTTTAGTTTTCGTTCTTCTTTGCTTTTGCTTTCTAAAAACACAAAAAGACCAAAAATATTTTTGTTGTTTCTCTTTGGTTTGCTTCTTCTTTTTTCCTTGGTTTGCTTTTCCCTTTTCGCTTTGTTTGAACTATTCGAAAAACCCAAAAAGATTTTGCTTTGCTTGTTTTTCTCTTTTGGTTCTTATTTAAAAATCGAAAACACCAAAAATATTTGTCGTTCTTCTTTGGTTTTTGCAAGTTTTCTATAGGGTTCGGCAGTTCTCAGTGGATATTGGTTTCATATTATTATTCAAGCCACACAAGCGAAGAGCAATAATGAGGATTAATGACAACTTGAGGCGTGGTAAGAGGCTGGTAACAAACTCTATTTGTTTTCATTTTTGTACATATACTCATCATTGTGAGCTTTCTTAGTCCGTTCATGTAGAGTGTATGTTATATTTGGATGCTTAGTAGTTCTTGCTTTCTTATGATTAGCTCCAGCTCGCTAATAATTTGTAGCATGTCTCATGAATGTTTGCTTGCATTTCTCTATTCATAAATTGGTATGACACCGTGGTATCCTCCTCTGAATGTTTCATTTGATTGACTTGGCACATGCTCACGCATGCACATGACTGTAATAATCAGTTAAGCCTTGATGAATTATTTTGCCTTGAGGATCTTGAATCACTTTCACGCCATGAGTAGTCCTATTTCGTTGCAAGCATGATAATGACAGCTATTGCTCTCTCGCTTGTCGCTCTCTTACTATTGCTAGCCTTCACTTCCACTGAGTGTTTTACTCATGTTTCCAACTCTCTAAACCAAAATTTTCCAAAGTGTCCACCATACCTACCTATTAGCATCATTTGCTACTCCCGTGCATATTCATTATGCCTTGTTTTCTTCCGAATAAAATGTTTGCTTGTTATGGGAAAATTAGTTAGTAAAGCTCTCATGAACTTGATGGCACACTTTATTTTCCGCACTTAATAAACCTGAACCATTGTGAACTCTCCATGAAAGTTATATGCTTGCAAATTATAGGCTGCAGATTAGCAGAACCGTGCTGTCACGGGGAACGCTTTCAACACTTGTAAATATATACCCAGTTGATACCTTGCTCTTTTGTTTGTGGATGTCGTCAGTGTGAAATAAAAGGGTAGCTTGTAAGTCCATGGAGTTATGTATGTGTGTTAGAGAAACGCCTGGGCCGGTGGTCTAATCCATGCTGACATGGTGGAAACCTGCAGCGTAACCATAATGATATCTATGAAGCATTCTTCTTATAAAAAAAGAGAGTTATAGATATTGAGAAAAAGAAAAAAAAGAGATTTATGAAAAGACGAAAGAGAGAAAAAAGCACCATTTTCCCATGGTAAATAAGAAGATTGCTGAGATACTCATTGTCTGCTTGCCCTGTCATTTTGATATGGGGATTCTTCCGTATCATCGGGCAAGGGGTACCCCGTTGGTGGTTCTCAATGATACGCACATACTTACGATGACAAGAACTTACCGGTAACTAAAGTTGAGTACCATGAGGAGCGTCCCTCGTACTCAAGGGACTTGGGACTTTCAGTTTATAGTCTATCAAGCATATAACTCAGATTGGGCCTCACTTTCACCTTAACCACGTTAAAGATGCTTATGATAGGGGCAATGAGAGCTCAAAGCTAACAAGTACCATACTTTCAGCATTTGGAAGCCTTTCAAAATTATTCAAAACCTTTTCCTTTACTTGTTGAGTCTCCACTTATTCTCCGAGCACCTTCTTGAGAGCTTAGTCGTCAAACTTTGTGTTTGTTCCAATACTTGATTATTTGTGTTATGACTTTGATGCTTGAATTCTTGATATCTTTACTTCTAGTCATCACTTGAACTTCAGAGGTGCCTAGACATTCATAATCACAGGCAAGCGAGATACCACTCTATCATGCCTTTTTATGAGCATTGTAATGTTGCTTATGTTCGTGCTTTATGCTACTTATTATTCTTGAGTTGGAATCTCTTCGTAGCTTGCACTGACTATTAAGTAGACTCAGTTGCATACTCTTTATTATGGATTGTATAAGTAGTTGATCACATTGCTGAGAATATTTACATCATATGAAGCAAATGTGTTCGTGAAAGTTCTTTTATCGCACTCAGTTTTCAACTGAATTGCTTGAGGACAAGCAATAAGCTAAGCTTGGGGGGAGTTGATACGTCTGAAATGTATGTACTTTCCCAAACACTTTTGCTATTGTTTCTCCTCTATACTTGTGTGATTTAGATGCAACTAATGCGAACTGATGCTGTTTTCAGCAGAATTGCCTTGGTGTCTAATTTTTGTGCAGAAAATCAACTATCAGGAAAAATACAGGAAAATATGCCAGAAATCCTATTTCACCCGAAGACTCAGGGCGAATCTGAAGCGGAGAAGAGCAGGGGTGGCCACACCACACAGTGGCGGGCGGCCAGGCCGCGCCAGGGGGTGGCGTGGGCCCCCCAGGCACCCCCTCGGCCACTCTCTTCGCCTATAAGGAGCCTTCTGACCTAAAAACTTCAGGGGGTTCGATGTTTTTCCAGAAGGAGTTCCGCTCCGCCGCCACCACCAGATTCCACAAAATAGCACCAGAAACTCCGTTCTGGCACCCAGCCGGGACAGGGAATTGGATCCATATGTGTTGAATCCATAAATACTCTTTGGCTCCCCTTGTGTCGAATCAATAAATTGGGTTTCACTTCCCTCGAAAATACTGCGATACACCCCCTATACTTGTGGGTCATCAACACTGCACCAAAAACAAGAAAAAGTTTTTGTTCCCCCTGATTTTTGCATTCTGGGCAACTAATCAGGGTTGCTGAAATTGGGATGTTACAGATCCACTAGTGTCATTGCATGTGTGTTCTTTTCACAAACCACATATGGATCCACCAGTGTCATTGCATGTATGTTCTTTTCATTAACCACATCTAGAGTCATTTCATGTGTGTTCTTTTCACAATCCACATATGGATCCACCACAGTTCATTGCATGTGTGTTCTTTTCATTAACCAGAGCTAGAGTCATTGCATGTCTGTTCTTTTGACAAACCACACAAGGATCCACCAGAGTCTTTGCATGTCTATTCTTTTCATAGACCACATAGGGATCCACCAGTGTCATTTCATGTGTGTTCTTTTCACAAACCACATATGGATCCACCAGTGTCATTGCATGTGTGTTCTTTTTACAAACCACATATGAATCCACCAGTGTCATTGCACGTGTGTTCTTTACATTAACCACATATGGATCACCTAGTGTCATTGCATGTGTGTTCTTTTCATTAACCACAACTAGAGTCATTGCATGTCTATTCTTTTCATAGACCACATATGGATCCACCAGAGTTCATTGCATGTCTGTTCTTTTAACAAATAACATATCGATCCACCAGAGTCATTGCATGTGTGTTCTTTTCACAAACCACATATGGATCCACCCGTGTCATTGCATGTGTGTTCTTTTCATATACCACATATGAATCCACCAGTGTCATTTCATGTGTGGTCTTTTCACAAACCACATATGGATCCACCAGTGTCATTGCATGTGTGTTCTTTTCACAAACCACATATGGATCCACTAGTGTCATTGCATGTGTGTTCTTTTCATAGACCACATATGGATCCCCTAGTATCATTGCATGTGTGTTCTTTTAATTAACCACAACTAGTGTCATTGCATGTTTGGTCTTTTCATAGACCACATATGGATCGACTAGAGTTCATTGCATGTTTTTTCTTTTCACAAACCACATATGGATCCACCAGAGTCATTGCATGTGTGTTCTTTCCACAAACCACATATGGATCCACCAGTGTCATTGCATGTGCGTTGTTTACATTAACCACATATGGATCCCCTAGTCTCATTGCATGTGTGTTCTTTTCATTAACCACAACTAGAGTCATTGCATGTCTATTCTTTTCATAGATCACATATGGATCCACCAGAGTTCATTGCATGTCTGTTCTTTTCACAAACCACATATGGATCCACCAAATTCATTGCATGTGTGGTCTTTTCATAAACCATATATGGATCCACTAGTGTTATTGCATGTGTGTTATTTTCATTAACAACATATGGATCCAACAGTGTCATTTCATGTGTTTTCTTTTCACAAACCACATATGGATCCACCGGTGTCATTGCATGTGTGTTCTTTTCACAAACCACATATGGATCCACCGGTGTCATTGCATGTGTGTTCTTTTGACAAACCACATATGGATCCACTAGTGTCATTGCATGTGTGTTCTTTTCATAGACCACATATGGATCCCCTACTGTCATTGCACGTGTGTTCTTTTCATTAACCAAAACTAGTGTCATTGCATGTCTGTTCTTTTCATAGATCACATATGGATTCACCAGAGTTCATTGCATGTTTGTTCTTTTCAGAAACCACATATCGATCCACCAGAATCATTGCATGTGTGTTCTTTCCACAAACCACATATGGATCCACCATTGTCATTGCATATGTGTTCTTTTCATTAACCACATATGGATCCCCTAGTGTCATTGCATTTGTGTTCTTTTCATTAACCACAACTAGATTCATTGCATGTGTGTTCTTTTCACAAACCACATATGGATCCACCAGAGTCATTGCATGTGTGTTCTTTTCATAAACCACATATGGATCCACTAGTGTCATTGCATGTATGTTCTTTTCATAAACCACATGGATCAACCAATGTCATTGCATGTGTGTTCTTTTAATAAACCACATCTAGAGTCACTCGATGTGTGTTCTTTTCATAAACCACAACTAGAGTCATTACATGTGTGTTCTTTTCACAATCCACATATGGAGCCACCAATGTCATTGCATGTGTGTTCTTTTCATTAACCAAATCTAGATTCATTGCACGTCTGTTCTTTTCACAAACCACATGGATCCACCAGTGTGAGTGCATGTGTGTTCTTTTAATAAACCACAACTAGAGTCATTGCATGTGTGTTCTTTTCACAAACCACATATGGATCCACCAGTGTCATTGCATGTGTGTTGTTTTCATTAACCACAGCTAGAGTCATTTCATGTGTGTTCTTTTCACAAACCAAATATGGATCCACCAGTGTCATTGCATGTGTGTTCTATGCATAAACCACATATGGATCCACCACAGTTCATTGCATGTGTGTTCTATTCGTAACCATAGCTAGAGTCATTGTATGTATGTTCTTTTCACAAACCACACAAGGATCCACCAGTGTAATTGCATGTCTTTTCTTTTCATAGACCACATATGGATCCACCAGTGTCATTTCATGTGTGTTCTTTTCACAAACCACATATGGATCCACTAGTGTCATTGCATGTGTGTTCTTTTCACAAACCACATATGGATCCACCTGTGCCATTGCATGTGTGTTCATCTCATTAATCACATATGGATCCACCAGTGTCATTGCATGTGTGTTCTTTTCACAAACCAATATGGATCCACCAGTGTCATTGCATGTGTGTCCTTTTCACAAACCACATTTGGATCCCCTAGTGTAATTGCATGTATGTTATTTTAATGAACCACAGCTAGAGTCACTAGATGTGTGTTCTTTTCATAAACCACATATGGATCCACTAGAGTCATTGCATGTGTGTTCTTTTCACAAACCACATATGGATCCACCTGTGCCAGTGCATGTGTGTTCTTTTCATTAATCACATATGGATCCACTAGTGTCATTGCATGTGTGTTCTTTTCACAAACCAATATGGATCCACCAGTGTTGTTGCATGTGTGTCCTTTTCACAAACCACATATGGATCCCCTAGTGTAATTGCATGTATGTTATTTTAATGAACCACAACTAGAGTCACTAGATGTGTGTTCTTTTCATAAACCACATATGGATCCACTAGAGTCATTACATGTGTGTTCTTTTCACAAACCACATATGGATCCACCATTGTCATATCATGTGTGTTCTTTTCATTAACCACATATGGATCTCCTAGTGTCATTGCATGTGTGTTCTTTTCATTAACCACTTCTAGAGTCATTGCATATGTGTTCTTTTCACAAACCACATATGGATCCACCAGAGTCATTGCATGTGTGTTCTTTTCATTAACCACATATGGATCCACCATTGTCATTGCATGTTTGTTCTTTTCATAAACCACTACTATAGTCACTAGATGTGTGTTCTTTTCATAAACCACAAGTAGAGTCATTGCATGTGTGTTCTTCTCACAATCCACATATGGATCCACCAGTGTGATTGCATGTGTGTCATTCTCATTAACCAAACCTAGAGTCATTGCATGTCTATTCTTTTCACAAACCACATGGATCCACAAGTGTCATTGCATGTGTGTTCTTTTAATAAACCACAACTAGAGTCATTGCATGTGTGTTTTTTCACAAACCACATATGGATCTACCAGTGTCATTGCATGTGTGTTGTTTTCATTAACCACAGCTATAGTCATTTCATGTGTGTTGTTTTCACAAACCAAATATGGATCCACCGGTGTCATTGCATATGTGTTCATTACATAAACCACATATGGATCCACCAGAGTTCATTGCATGTGTGTTCTATTCGTTAACCATAGCTAGAGTCATTGTATGTATGTTCTTTTCACAAACCACACAAGGATCCACCAGAGTAATTGCATGTATGTTCTTTTCATAGACCACATATGGATCCACCAGTGTCATTTCATGTGTGTTCTTTTCACAAACCACATATGGATCCACGAGTGTCATTGCATGTGTGTTCTTTTCACAAACCACATATGGATCCACCAGTGTCATTGCATGTGTGTTCTTTTCATTAACCACATATGGCTCCACCAGTATCATTGCATGTGTGTTCTTTTCACAAACCAATATGGATCCACCAGTGTCATTGCATGTGTGTCCTTTTCACAAACCACAGATGGATCCTCTAGTGTCATTACATGTATGTTATTTTAATGAACCACGGCTAGAGTCACTAGATGTGAGTTCTTTTCATAAACCACATATGGATCCACTAGAGTCATTACATGTGTGTTCTTTTCACAAACCACATATGGATCCACCAGTGTCATTGCATGTGTGTTCTTTTCATTAACCACATATGGATCTCCTAGTGGCATTGCATGTGTGTTCTTTTCATTAACCACACCTAGAGTCATTGCATGTGTGTTCTTTTCACAAACCACATATGGATCCACCAGAGTCATTGCATGTGTGTTCTTTTCATAAACCACATATGGATCTACCATTGTCATTGCATGTTTGTTCTTTTCATAAACCAGATGGATCCACAAGTGTCATTGCATGTGTGTTCTTTTAATAAACAACTACCAGAGTCACTAGATGTGTGTTCTTTTCATAAACCACAAGTAGAGTCATTGCATG
Source organism: Avena insularis (assembly GCA_023614405.1). Taxonomy (NCBI): domain Eukaryota; kingdom Viridiplantae; phylum Streptophyta; class Magnoliopsida; order Poales; family Poaceae; genus Avena; species Avena insularis. The sequence goes on along the minus strand of JAJUPC010000162.1, from coordinate 587,334 downwards.
TGCATTCTTCTCACAATCCACATATGGATCCACCGGTTTCATTGCATGTGTGTTCTTTTCATTAACCACAGCTAGAGTCATTGCATGTCTGTTCTTTTGACAAACCACATATTGATCCACCAGTGTCATTTCATGTGTGTTCTTTTGATAAACCACATATGGATCCACCAGAGTTCATTGCATGTGTGTTCTTTTCATTAACCACAGGTAGAGTCATTGCATGTCTGTTCTTTTCACAAACCACACAAGGATCCACCAGTGTCATTGCATGTGTGTTCTTTTAATAAACCACAACTAGAGTCATTGCATGTGTGTTCTTTTCACAAACCACATATGGATCCACCAGTGTCATTGCATGTGTGTTCTCTTCATTAACCACAGCTAGAGTCATTTCACGTGTGTTCGTTTCACAAACCACATATTGATCCACCGGTGTCATTGCATGTGTGTTCTTTTGATAAACCACATATGGATCCACCAGAGTTCATTGCATGTGTGTTCTTTTCATTAACCACAGGTAGAGTCATTGCATGTCTGTTCTTTTCACAAACCACACAAGGATCCACCAGAGTCATTGCATGTATGTTCTTTTCATAGACCACATATGGATCCACCAGTGTCATTTCATGTGTGTTCTTATCACAAACCACATATGGATCCACCAGTGTCATTGCATGTGTGTTCTTTTCATTAATCATATATGGATCTCCTAGTGCCATTGCATGTGTGTTCTTTTCATTAACCACTGCTAGAGTCATTGCATGTGTGTTCTTTTCACAAACCACATATGGATCCACCAGAGTCATTGCATGTGTGTTATTTTCATAAACAACATATGGATCCACCATTGTCATTGCATGTTTGTTCTTTTAATAAACCAGATGGATCCACTAGTGTCATTGCATGTGTGTTCTTTTAATAAACCACTACTAGAGTCACTAGATGTGTGTTCTTTTCATAAACCACAAGTAGAGTCATTGCATGTGTGTTCTTCTCACAATCCACATATGGATCCACCAGTGTCATTGCATGTGTGTTCTTTGCATTAACCACAGCTAGAGTCGTTGCATGTCTGTTCTTTTCACAAACCACATAAGGATCCACCAGTGTCATTGCATGTGTGTTCTTTTAATAAACCACAACTATAGTAATTGCATGTGTGTTCTTTTCACAAACCACATATGGATCCACCAGTGTCATTGCATGTGTGTTCTTTTCATTAACCACAGCTAGAGTCACTTCACGTGTGTTCTTTTCAAAAACCACATGTGGATCCACCAGTGTTATTGCATGTGTGTTCTTTTCATAAACCACATATGGATCCACTAGAGTTCATTGCATGTTTGTTCTTTTCATTAACCACAGGTAGAGTCATTGCGTGTCTGTTCTTTTCAAAAACCACACAAGGATCCACCAGAGTCATTGCATGTACGTTCTTTTCATAGACCACATATGGATCCACCAGTGTCATTTCATGTGTGTTCTTATCACAAACCACATATGGATCCACCAGTGTCATTGCATGTGTGTTCTTTTCACATACCACATATGGATCCACTAATGTCATTGCATGTGTGTTCTTTTCACATACCACATATGGATCCACTAATGTCATTGCATGTGTGTTCTTTTCACAAACCACATATGGATCCACCAGTGTCATTGCATGTGTGTTCTTTTCATTAACCACATATGGATCTCCTAGTGGCATTGCATGTGTGTTCTTTTCATTAACCACACCTAGAGTCATTGCATGTGTGTTCTTTTCACAAACCACATATGGATCCACCAGAGTCATTGCATGTGTGTTCTTTTCATAAACCACATATGGATCTACCATTGTCATTGCATGTTTGTTCTTTTCATAAACCAGATGGATCCACAAGTGTCATTGCATGTGTGTTCTTTTAATAAACAACTACCAGAGTCACTAGATGTGTGTTCTTTTCATAAACCACAAGTAGAGTCATTGCATGTGCATTCTTCTCACAATCCACATATGGATCCACCGGTTTCATTGCATGTGTGTTCTTTTCATTAACCACAGCTAGAGTCATTGCATGTCTGTTCTTTTGACAAACCACATATTGATCCACCGGTGTCATTTCATGTGTGTTCTTTTGATAAACCACATATGGATCCACCAGAGTTCATTGCATGTGTGTTCTTTTCATTAACCACAGGTAGAGTCATTGCATGTCTGTTCTTTTCACAAACCACACAAGGATCCACCAGTGTCATTGCATGTGTGTTCTTTTAATAAACCACAACTAGAGTCATTGCATGTGTGTTCTTTTCACAAACCACATATGGATCCACCAGTGTCATTGCATGTGTGTTCTCTTCATTAACCACAGCTAGAGTCATTTCACGTGTGTTCGTTTCACAAACCACATATTGATCCACCGGTGTCATTGCATGTGTGTTCTTTTGATAAACCACATATGGATCCACCAGAGTTCATTGCATGTGTGTTCTTTTCATTAACCACAGGTAGAGTCATTGCATGTCTGTTCTTTTCACAAACCACACAAGGATCCACCAGAGTCATTGCATGTATGTTCTTTTCATAGACCACATATGGATCCACCAGTGTCATTTCATGTGTGTTCTTATCAAAAACCACATATGGATCCACCAGTGTCATTGCATGTGTGTTCTTTTCACAATCCACATATGCATCCACTAGTGTCATTGCATGTATGTTCTTTTCATTAACCACATATGGATCCACTAGATTCATTGCATGTGTGTTCTTTTCACAAACCACATATGGATCCACCAGTGTGATTGCATGTGTGTTATTTTCATTAATCATATATGGATCTCCTAGTGCCATTGCATGTGTGTTCTTTTCATTAACCACTGCTAGAGTCATTGCATGTGTGTTCTTTTCACAAACCACATATGGATCCACCAGAGTCATTGCATGTGTGTTATTTTCATAAACAACATATGGATCCACCATTGTCATTGCATGTTTGTTCTTTTAATAAACCAGATGGATCCACTAGTGTCATTGCATGTGTGTTCTTTTAATAAACCACTACTAGAGTCACTAGATGTGTGTTCTTTTCATAAACCACAAGTAGATTCATTGCATGTGTGTTCTTCTCACAATCCACATATGGATCCACCAGTGTCATTGCATGTGTGTTCTTTGCATTAACCACAGCTAGAGTCATTGCATGTCTGTTCTTTTCACAAACCACATAAGGATCCACCAGTGTCATTGCATGTGTGTTCTTTTAATAAACCACAACTATAGTAATTGCATGTGTGTTCTTTTCACAAACAACATATGGATCCACCAGTGTCATTGCATGTGTGTTCTTTTCATTAACCACAGCTAGAGTCACTTCACGTGTGTTCTTTTCAAAAACCACATGTGGATCCACCAGTGTTATTGCATGTGTGTTCTTTTCATAAACCACATATGGATCCACTAGAGTTCATTGCATGTTTGTTCTTTTCATTAACCACAGGTAGAGTCATTGCGTGTCTGTTCTTTTCAAAAACCACACAAGGATCCACCAGAGTCATTGCATGTACGTTCTTTTCATAGACCACATATGGATCCACCAGTGTCATTTCATGTGTGTTCTTATCACAAACCACATATGGATCCACCAGTGTCATTGCATGTGTGTTCTTTTCACATACCACATATGGATCCACTAGTGTCATTGCATGTGTGTCCTTTTCACAAACCACATATGGATCCCCTAGTGTCATTGCATGTGTGTTCTTTTCATTAACCACAACTAGAGTCATTGCATGTCTGTTCTTTTCATAGACCACATATGGATCCACTAGAGTTCATTGCATGTCTGTTCTTTTCACAAACCACATATGGATCCACCAGTGTCATTGCATGTATCTTCTTTTCATTAACCACATAAGGATCCCCTAGTGTCATTGCATGGGTGTTCTTTTAATAAACCACAGATAGAGTCACTAGTTGTGTGTTCTTTTCACAAAACACATATGGATCCACTAGAGTCATTGCATGTGTGTTATTTTCACAAACCACATATGGATCCACTAGTGTCATTGAAATGTGTGTTCTTTTCATTCACCACAACTAGAGTCATTGCATGTCTGTTCTTTTCACAAACCACATGGATCCACCAGTGTCATTGCATGTGTGTTCTTTCAAGAAACCGCAGCTAGAGTCATTGCATGTGTGTTCTTTTCATTTACCACATCTAGAGTCGTTTCATGTATGTTCTTTTCACAAACCACATATGGATCCACCAGTGTCATTGCATGTCTTATCTTTTCATTAACCACATCTAGATTCATTTCATGTGTGTTCTTTTCACAAACCACATATGGATCCACCAATGTCATTGCATGTGTGTTCTTTTCATAAACCACATATGGATCCACCATAGTTCATTGCATGTGTGTTCTTTTCAGTAACCACAGCTAGAGTCATTGCATGTCTGTTCTTTTGACAAACCACATAAGGATCCACAAGTGTCATTGCATGTGTGTTCTTTAAATAAACCACAACTAGAGTCATTGCACGTGTGTTCTTTTCACAAACCACATATGGATCCACCAGAGTCATTGCATGTGTGTTATTTTCATAAACAACATATGGATCCACCATTGTCATTGCATGTTTGTTCTTTTAATAAACCAGATGGATCCACTAGTGTCATTGCATGTGTGTTCTTTTAATAAATCACTACTAGAGTCACTAGATGTGTGTTCTTTTCATAAACCACAAGTAGAGTCATTGCATGTGTGTTCTTCTCACAATCCACATATGGATCCACCAGTGTCATTGCATGTGTGTTCTTTGCATTAACCACAGCTAGAGTCATTGCATGTCTGTTCTTTTCACAAACCACATAAGGATCCACCAGTGTCATTGCATGTGTGTTCTTTTAATAAACCACAACTATAGTAATTGCATGTGTGTTCTTTTCACAAACCACATATGGATCCACCAGTGTCATTGCATGTGTGTTCTTTTCATTAACCACAGCTAGAGTCACTTCACGTGTGTTCTTTTCAAAAACCACATGTGGATCCACCAGTGTTATTGCATGTGTGTTCTTTTCATAAACCACATATGGATCCACTAGAGTTCATTGCATGTTTGTTCTTTTCATTAACCACGGGTAGAGTCATTGCGTGTCTGTTCTTTTCAAAAACCACACAAGGATCCACCAGAGTCATTGCATGTACGTTCTTTTCATAGACCACATATGGATCCACCAGTGTCATTTCATGTGTGTTCTTATCACAAACCACATATGGATCCACCAGTGTCATTGCATGTGTGTTCTTTTCACATACCACATATGGATCCACTAGTGTCATTGCATGTGTGTTCTTTTCACAAACCACATATGGATCCACCAGTGTCATTGCATGTGTGTTCTTTTCATTAACCACATATGGATCTCCTAGTGGCATTGCATGTGTGTTCTTTTCATTAACCACACCTAGAGTCATTGCATGTGTGTTCTTTTCACAAACCACATATGGATCCACCAGAGTCATTGCATGTGTGTTCTTTTCATAAACCACATTTGGATCTACCATTGTCATTGCATGTTTGTTCTTTTCATAAACCAGATGGATCCACAAGTGTCATTGCATGTGTGTTCTTTTAATAAACAACTACCAGAGTCACTAGATGTGTGTTCTTTTCATAAACCACAAGTAGAGTCATTGCATGTGCATTCTTCTCACAATCCACATATGGATCCACCGGTTTCATTGCTTGTGTGTTCTTTTCATTAACCACAGCTAGAGTCATTGCATGTCTGTTCTTTTGACAAACCACATATTGATCCACCGGTGTCATTTCATGTGTGTTCTTTTGATAAACCACATATGGATCCCCCAGAGTTCATTGCATGTGTGTTCTTTTCATTAACCACGTGTAGAGTCATTGCATGTCTGTTCTTTTCACAAACCACAAGGATCCAGTGTCATTGCATGTGTGTTCTTTAATAAACCACAACTAGAGTCATTGCATGTGTGTTCTTTTCACAAACCACATATGGATCCACCAGTGTCATTGCATGTGTGTTCTCTTCATTAACCACAGCTAGAGTCATTTCACGTGTGTTCGTTTCACAAACCACATATTGATCCACCGGTGTCATTGCATGTGTGTTCTTTTGATAAACCACATATGGATCCCCCAGAGTTCATTGCATGTGTGTTCTTTTCATTAACCACAGGTAGAGTCATTGCATGTCTGTTCTTTTCACAAACCACACAAGGATCCACCAGAGTCATTGCATGTATGTTCTTTTCATAGACCACATATGGATCCACCAGTGTCATTTCATGTGTGTTCTTATCAAAAACCACATATGGATCCACCAGTGTCATTGCATGTGTGTTCTTTTCACAATCCACATATGCATCCACTAGTGTCATTGCATGTATGTTCTTTTCATTAACCACATATGGATCCACTAGATTCATTGCATGTGTGTTCTTTTCACAAACCACATATGGATCCACCAGTGTCATTGCATGTGTGTTCTTTTCATTAATCATATATGGATCTCCTAGTGCCATTGCATGTGTGTTCTTTTCATTAACCACTGCTAGAGTCATTGCATGTGTGTTCTTTTCACAAACCACATATGGATCCACCAGAGTCATTGCATGTGTGTTATTTTCATAAACAACATATGGATCCACCATTGTCATTGCATGTTTGTTCTTTTAATAAACCAGATGGATCCACTAGTGTCATTGCATGTGTGTTCTTTTAATAAACCACTACTAGAGTCATTGCATGTCTGTTCTTTTCACAAACCACATCTAGAGTCATTGCATGTGTGTTCTTTTCACAAACCACATATGGATCCACCAGTGTCATTGCATGTGTGTCCTTTGCATTAACCACAACTAGAGTCATTGGATGTCTATTCTTTTCACAAACCACATATGGATCCACCAGTGTCACTGCACGTGTGTTCTTTTCACAAACCACACATGGATCCACCAGTTTCATTGCATGTGTGTTCTTTTCACAAACCACATATGGATCCACTAGTGTCATTGAATATGTGTGGTTTTTATTAACCACAGCTAGAGCCACTTCACGTGTGTTCTTTTCAAAACCACATCCACTAGATCCGGTGTCATTGCATGTGTGTTCTTTTCACAAACCACATATGGATCCACTAGTGTTCATTGCATGTTTGTTCTTTTCATTAACCACAACTAGAGTCATTGCATGTGTCTGTTCTTTTCAAAAACCACATATGGATCCACCGGTGTCATTGCATGGTGTTCTTTTCATAGACCACATATGGATCCACCAGTGTCATTGCATGTGTGTTCTTTTCACAAACCACATATGGATCCACCAGTGTCATTGCATGTGTGTTCTTTTCATTAACCACATATGGATCCACTAGTGTCATTGCATGTGTGTTCTTTTCACAAACCACATATGGATCCCCTAGTGACATTGCATGTGTTTTCTTTTCATTAACCACAGGATCCACTAGAGTCATTGCATGTCTGTTCTTTCATAGACCACATATGGATCCACTAGAGTTCATTGCATGTGTGTTCTTTTCACAAACCACATCTGGATCCACTAGTGTGTCATTGCATGTATCTTCTTTTCATTAACCACATATGGATCCACTAGTGTCATCATGTGTGTTCTTTGCATAAACCACAGATGGATCCACCCGTGTCATTGCATGTGTGTTCTTTTCACATACCACATATGGATCCACCAGTGTCATCGCATGTGTGTTCTTCACAAACCACACATGGATCCACTAGTGTCATTGCATGTGTGTTCTTTTCATTAACCACAACTAGAGTCATTGCATGTCTGTTCTTTTCACAAACCACATAAGGATCCACTAGAGTCATTGGATGTGTTTTCTTTTCACAAACCACATATGGATCCACCAGTGTCATTGCATGTATCTTCTTTCATTAACCACATATGGATCCCCTAGTGTCATTGCATGGGTGTTCTTTTCACAAACCACATCTAGAGTCATTTCATGTGTTCTTTTCACAAAACCACATATGGATCCACTAGAGTCATTGCATGTGTGTTATTTTCACAAACCACATATGGATCCACTAGTGTCATTGAATGTGTGTTCTTTTCATTCACCACAACTAGAGTCATTGCATGTCTTCTTTTCACAAACCACATGGATCCACAAGTGTCATTGCATGTGTGTTCTTTAAATAAACCACAACTAGAGTCATTGCACGTGTGTTCTTTTCACAAACCACATATGGATCCACCAGTGTCATTGCATGTGTGTTCTTTGCATAAACCACATATGGATCCACCATAGTTCATAGCATGTGTTTTTTATTTATTAACCACATCTAGATTCATTGCATGTCTGTTCTTCTCACAAACCGCACATGGATCCACCAATGTCATTGCATGTGTGTTCTTTTCATAAACCACATATTGATCCAACATAGTTCATTTCATGTGTCTTCTTTTCACAAACCACATATGGATCCACTAGAGTCAATTCATGTGTGTTCTTTTCAAACACAACATATGGATCCACAAGTGTCATTTCATGTGTGTTCTTTAAATAAACCACATATGGATCCACTAGAGTCATTGCATGTGTGTTCTTTTCACAAACCACATATGGATCCACCAGTGTCATTGCATGTGTGTCCTTTTCACAAACCACATATGGATCCCCTAGTGTCATTGCATGTGTGTTCTTTTCATTAACCACAGCTAGAGTCATTGCATGTGTGTTTTTTTCATAAACCACATGTGGATCCACCATAGTTCATAGCATGTGTTCTTTTCACAACCACATATGGATCCACCAGTGTCATTGCATGTATGTTCTTTTCACAAACCACATAAGGATCCCTAGTGTCATTGCATGTGTGTTCTTTTCATTAACCACAACTAGAGTCATTTCATGTGTGTTCTTTTCACAAACCACATATGGATCCACTAGTGTCATTGCATGTGTGTTCTTTTCACAAACCACATATGGATCCACTAGTGTCATTGCATGTGTGTTCTTTTCACAAACCACATATGGATCCACCCGTGTCATTGCATGTGTGTTCTTTTCATTAACCACATATGGATCCACAGTGTCATTGCATGTCTGTTCTTTTCACAAACCACATAAGGATCCACCAGAGTCATTGCATGTGTGTTCTTTACCCAAACCACAACTAGAGTCATTGCATGTGTGTTCTTTTCATTAACCACATATGGATCCACCCGAGTTCATTGCATGTGTGTTCTTTTCACAAACCACATGCATCCACCAGTGTCATTGCATGTGTGTTCTTTAAATAAACCACAACTAGAGTCATTGCACGTGTGTTCTTTTCACAAACCACATATGGATCCACCAGTGTAATTTCATGTGTGTTGTTTTCATTAACCACAGCTAGAGTCATTGCATGTGTGTTCTTTGCATAAACCACATATGGATCCACCATAGTTCATAGCATGTGATTTCTATTTATTAACCACAGCTAGAGTCATTGCATGTATGTTCTTTTCACAAACCACACAAGGATCCACCGGAGTCATTGCAAGTCTATTCTTTTCATAGACCACATATGGATCCACCTGTGTCATTTCATGTGTCTTCTTTTCACAAACCATATATGGATCCACTAGTGTCAATTCATGTATGTTCTTTTCACAAACCACGTATGGATCCACCAGTGTCATTGCATGTGTGTTCTTTTCAGTAACCACATATGGATCCACCCGTGTCATTGCATGTGTGTTCTTTTCACAAACCACATGGATCCACCACTGTCATTGCATGTGTGTTCTTTCAAGAAACCGCAGCTAGAGTCATTGCATGTGTGTTCTTTTCATTTACCACATCTAGAGTCGTTGCATGTTCTTTTCACAAACCACATATGGATCCACCAGTGTCATTGCATGTGTTATCTTTTCATTAACCACATCTAGATTCATTTCATGTGTGTTCTTTTCACAAACCACATATGGATCCACCAATGTCATTGCATGTGTGTTCTTTTCATAAACCATATATGGATCCAACATAGTTCATTGCATGTGTGTTCTTTTCAGTAACCACAGCTAGAGTCATTGCATGTACATTCTTTTGACAAACCACATAAGGATCCACAAGTGTCATTGCATGTGTGTTCTTTAAATAAACCACAATTAGAGTCATTGCACGTGTGTTCTTTTCACAAACCACATATGGATCCACCAGTGTAATTTCATGTGTGTTGTTTTCATTAACCACAGCTAGAGTCATTGCATGTGTGTTCTTTGCATAAACCACATATGGTTCCACCATAGTTCATAGCATGTGATTTCTATTTATTAACCACAGCTAGAGTCATTGCATGTATGTTCTTTTCACAAACCACACAAGGATCCACCAGAGTCATTGCAAGTCTATTCTTTTCATAGACCACATATGGATCCACCTGTGTCATTTCATGTGTCTTCTTTTCACAAACCACATATGGATCCACTAGTGTTAATTCATGTATGTTCTTTTCACAAACCACGTATGGATCCACCAGTGTCATTGCATGTGTGTTCTTTTCAGTAACCACATATGGATCCACCCGTGTCATTGCATGTGTGTTCTTTTCACATACCACATATGGATCCACCAGTGTCATTGCATGTGTGTCCTTTTCACAAACCACATATGGATCCCCTAGTGTCATTGCATGTGTGTTCTTTTCATTAACCACAACTAGAGTCATTGCATGTCTGTTCTTTTCATAGACCACATATGGATCCACTAGAGTTCATTGCATGTCTGTTCTTTTCACAAACCACATATGGATCCACCAGTGTCATTGCATGTATCTTCTTTTCATTAATCACATAAGGATCCCCTAGTGTCATTGCATGGGTGTTCTTTTAATAAACCACAGATAGAGTCACTAGATGTGTGTTCTTTTCACAAAACACATATGGATCCACTAGAGTCATGGCATGTGTGTTATTTTCACAAACCACATATGGATCCACTAGTGTCATTGAAATGTGTGTTCTTTTCATTCACCACAACTAGAGTCATTGCATGTCTGTTCTTTTCACAAACCACATGGATCCACCACTGTCATTGCATGTGTGTTCTTTCAAGAAACCGCAGCTAGAGTCATTGCATGTGTGTTCTTTTCATTTACCACATCTAGAGTCGTTGCATGTATGTTCTTTTCACAAACCACATATGGATCCACCAGTGTCATTGCATGTGTTATCTTTTCATTAACCACATCTAGATTCATTTCATGTGTGTTCTTTTCACAAACCACATATGGATCCACCAATGTCATTGCATGTGTGTTCTTTTCATAAACCATATATGGATCCAACATAGTTCATTGCATGTGTGTTCTTTTCAGTAACCACAGCTAGAGTCATTGCATGTCTGTTCTTTTGACAAACCACATAAGGATCCACAAGTGTCATTGCATGTGTGTTCTTTAAATAAACCACAATTAGAGTCATTGCACGTGTGTTCTTTTCACAAACCACATATGGATCCACCAGTGTAATTTCATGTGTGTTGTTTTCATTAACCACAGCTAGAGTCATTGCATGTGTGTTCTTTGCATAAACCACATATGGTTCCACCATAGTTCATAGCATGTGATTTCTATTTATTAACCACAGCTAGAGTCATTGCATGTATGTTCTTTTCACAAACCACACAAGGATCCACCAGAGTCATTGCAAGTCTATTCTTTTCATAGACCACATATGGATCCACCTGTGTCATTTCATGTGTCTTCTTTTCACAAACCATATATGGATCCACTAGTGTCAATTCATGTATGTTCTTTTCACAAACCACGTATGGATCCACCAGTGTCATTGCATGTGTGTTCTTTTCAGTAACCACATATGGATCCACCCGTGTCATTGCATGTGTGTTCTTTTCACATACCACATATGGATCCACCAGTGTCATTGCATCTGTGTCCTTTTCACAAACCACATATGGATCCCCTAGTGTCATTGCATGTGTGTTCTTTTCATTAACCACAACTAGAGTCATTGCATGTCTGTTCTTTTCATAGACCACATATGGATCCACTAGAGTTCATTGCATGTCTGTTCTTTTCACAAACCACATAAGGATCCACAAGTGTCATTGCATGTGTGTTCTTTAAATTAACAACAACTAGAGTCATTGCACGTGTGTTCTTTTCACAAACCACATATGGATCCACCAGTGTAATTTCATGTGTGTTGTTTTCATTAACCACAGCTAGAGTCATTGCATGTGTGTTCTTTGCATAAACCACATATGGATCCACCATAGTTCATAGCATGTGATTTCTATTTATTAACCACAGCTAGAGTCATTGCATGTATGTTCTTTTCACAAACCACACAAGGATCCACCAGAGTCATTGCAAGTCTATTCTTTTCATAGACCACATATGGATCCACCTGTGTCATTTCATGTGTCTTCTTTTCACAAACCATATATGGATCCACTAGTGTCAATTCATGTATGTTCTTTTCACAAACCACGTATGGATCCACCAGTGTCATTGCATGTGTGTTCTTTTCAGTAACCACATATGGATCCACCCGTGTCATTGCATGTCTGTTCTTTTCACAAACCACATGGATCCACCACTGTCATTGCATGTGTGTTCTTTCAAGAAACCGCAGCTAGAGTCATTGCATGTGTGTTCTTTTCATTTACCACATCTAGAGTCGTGGCATGTATGTTCTTTTCACAAACCACATATGGATCCACCAGTGTCATTGCATGTGTTATCTTTTCATTAACCACATCTAGATTCATTTCATGTGTGTTCTTTTCACAAACCACATATGGATCCACCAATGTCATTGCATGTGTGTTCTTTTCATAAACCATATATGGATCCAACATAGTTCATTGCATGTGTGTTCTTTTCAGTAACCACAGCTAGAGTCATTGCATGTCTGTTCTTTTGACAAACCACATAAGGATCCACAAGTGTCATTGCATGTGTGTTCTTTAAATAAACCACAATTAGAGTCATTGCACGTGTGTTCTTTTCACAAACCACATATGGATCCACCAGTGTAATTTCATGTGTGTTGTTTTCATTAACCACAGCTAGAGTCATTGCATGTGTGTTCTTTGCATAAACCACATATGGTTCCACCATAGTTCATAGCATGTGATTTCTATTTATTAACCACAGCTAGAGTCATTGCATGTATGTTCTTTTCACAAACCACACAAGGATCCACCAGAGTCATTGCAAGTCTATTCTTTTCATAGACCACATATGGATCCACCTGTGTCATTTCATGTGTCTTCTTTTCACAAACCATATATGGATCCACTAGTGTCAATTCATGTATGTTCTTTTCACAAACCACGTATGGATCCACCAGTGTCATTGCATGTGTGTTCTTTTCAGTAACCACATATGGATCCACCCGTGTCATTGCATGTGTGTTCTTTTCACATACCACATATGGATCCACCAGTGTCATTGCATCTGTGTCCTTTTCACAAACCACATATGGATCCCCTAGTGTCATTGCATGTGTGTTCTTTTCATTAACCACAACTAGAGTCATTGCATGTCTGTTCTTTTCATACACCACATATGGATCCACTAGAGTTCATTGCATGTCTGTTCTTTTCACAAACCACATAAGGATCCACAAGTGTCATTGCATGTGTGTTCTTTAAATAAACCACAACTAGAGTCATTGCACGTGTGTTCTTTTCACAAACCACATATGGATCCACCAGTGTAATTTCATGTGTGTTGTTTTCATTAACCACAGCTAGAGTCATTGCATGTGTGTTCTTTGCATAAACCACATATGGATCCACCATAGTTCATAGCATGTGATTTCTATTTATTAACCACAGCTAGAGTCATTGCATGTAAGTTCTTTTCACAAACCACACAAGGATCCACCAGAGTCATTGCAAGTCTATTCTTTTCATAGACCACATATGGATCCACCTGTGTCATTTCATGTGTCTTCTTTTCACAAACCATATATGGATCCACTAGTGTCAATTCATGTATGTTCTTTTCACAAACCACGTATGGATCCACCAGTGTCATTGCATGTGTGTTCTTTTCAGTAACCACATATGGATCCACCCGTGTCATTGCATGTGTGTTCTTTTCACATACCACATATGGATCCCCTAGTGTCATTGCATGTGTGTCCTTTTCACAAACCACATATGGATCCCCTAGTGTCATTGCATGTGTGTTCTTTTCATTAACCATAACTAGAGTCATTGCATGCCTGTTCTTTTCATAGACCACATATGGATCCACTAGAGTTCATTGCATGTCTGTTCTTTTCACAAACCACATAAGGATCCACAAGTGTCATTGCATGTGTGTTCTTTAAATAAACCACAACTAGAGTCATTGCACGTGTGTTCTTTTCACAAACCACATATGGATCCACCAGTGTCATTTCATGTGTGTTGTTTTCATTAACCATAGCTAGAGTCACCGCATGTGTGTTCTTTGCATAAACCACATATGGATCCACCATAGTTCATAGCATGTGATTTCTATTTATTAACCACAGCTAGAGTCATTGCATGTATGTTCTTTTCACAAACCACACAAGGATCCACCAGAGTCATTGCAAGTCTATTCTTTTCATAGACCACATATGGATCCACCTGTGTCATTTCATGTGTCTTCTTTTCACAAACCATATATGGATCCACTAGTGTCAATTCATGTATGTTCTTTTCACAAACCACGTATGGATCCACCAGTGTCATTGCATGTGTGTTCTTTTCAGTAACCACATATGGATCCACCCGTGTCATTGCATGTGTGTTCTTTTCACATACCACATATGGATCCACCAGTGTCATTGCATGTGTGTCCTTTTCACAAACCACATATGGATCCCCTAGTGTCATTGCATGTGTGTTCTTTTCATTAACCACAACTAGAGTCATTGCATGTATGTTCTTTTCATAGACCACATATGGATCCACTAGAGTTCATTGCATGTCTGTTCTTTTCACAAACCACATATGGATCCACCAGTGTCATTGCATGTATCTTCTTTTCATTAACCACATAAGGATCCCCTAGTGTCATTGCATGGGTGTTCTTTTAATAAACCACAGATAGAGTCACTAGATGTGTGTTCTTTTCACAAAACACATATGGATCCACTAGAGTCATTGCATGTGTGTTATTTTCACAAACCACATATGGATCCACTAGTGTCATTGAAATGTGTGTTCTTTTCATTCACCACAACTAGAGTCATTGCATGTCTGTTCTTTTCACAAACCACATGGATCCACCAGTGTCATTGCATGTGTTGTTCTTTCAAGAAACCGTAGCTAGAGTCATTGCATGTGTGTTCTTTTCATTTACCACATCTAGAGTCGTTGCATGTATGTTCTTTTCACAAACCACATATGGATCCACCAGTGTCATTGCATGTGTTATCTTTTCATTAACCACATCTAGATTCATTTCATGTGTGTTGTTTTCGCAAACCACATATGGATCCACCAATGTCATTGCATGTGTGTTCTTTTCATAAACCACATATGGATCCAACATAGTTCATTGCATGTGTGTTCTTTTCAGTAACCACAGCTAGAGTCATTGCATGTCTGTTCTTTTGACAAACCACATAAGGATCCACAAGTGTCATTGCATGTGTGTTCTTTAAATAAACCACAACTAGAGTCATTGCATCTATGTTCTTTTCACAAACCACATATGGATCCACCAGTGTCATTGCATGTGTGTTCTTTTCATTAAACACAGCTATAGTTATTTCATGTGCGTTCTTTTCACAAACCACATATGGATCCACCGGTGTCATTGCATGTGTGTTCTTTTGATAAACCACATATGGATCCACCAGAGTTCATTGCATGTGTGTTCTTTTCATAAACCACAAGTGTCATTGCATGTCTGTTCTTTTCACAAACCACACAAGGATCCACCAGAGTCATTGCATGTATGTTCTTTTCATATACCACATATGGATCCACCAGTGTCATTTCATGTGTGTTCTTTTCACAAACCACATATGGATCCACCAGTGTCATTGCATGTGTGTTCTTTTCACAAACCACATATGGATCCACCAGTTTCATTGCATGTGTGTTCTTTTCATTAACCATATGGATTTCCTAGTGTCATTGCATGTGTGTTCTTTTCATTAACCATATGGATTCCCTAGTGTCATTGCATGTGTGTTCTTTTCATTAACCACATCTAGAGTCATTGCATGTCCATTCTTTTCATAGACCACATATGGATCAGCCAGAGTTCATTGCATGTCTGTTCTTTTCACAAACCTCATATGGATCCATCAAAGTTATTGCATGTGTGTTCTTTTCACAAACCACATATGGAGCCACCAGTGTCATTGCATGTGTGTTATTTTCAAAGACCACATATGGATCCACTATTGTCATTTCATGTGTGTTCTTTTCACAAACCACATATGGATCCACCAGTGTCATTGCATGTGTGTCCTTTTCACAAACCACATATGTATCCCCTAGTGTAATTGCATGTATGTTATTTTAATGAACCACAGCTAGAGTCACTAGATGTGTGTTCTTTTCATAAACCACATATGGATCCACTAGAGTCATTGCATGTGTGTTCTTTTCACAAACCACATATGGATCCACCAGTGTCATATCATGTGTGTTCTTTTCATTAACCACATATGGATCTCCTAGTGTCATTGCATGTGTGTTCTTTTCATTAACCACTTCTAGAGTCATTGCATGTGTGTTCTTTTCACAAACCACATATGGATCCACCAGAGTCATTGCATGTGTGTTCTTTTCATAAACCACATATGGATCCACCATTGTCATTGCATGTTTGTTCTTTTCGTAAACCACTACTAGAGTCACTAGATGTGTGTTCTTTTCATAAACCACAAGTAGAGTCATTGCATGTGTGTTCTTCTCACAATCCACATATGGATCCACCAGTGTGATTGCATGTGTGTCATTCTCATTAACCAAACCTAGAGTCATTGCATGTCTATTCTTTTCATAAACCAGATTGATCCACAAGTGTCATTGCATGTGTGTTCTTTTAATAAACCACAACTAGAGTCATTGCATGTGTGTTTTTTCACAAACCACATATGGATCTACCAGTGTCATTGCATGTGTGTTGTTTTCATTAACCACAGCTAGAGTCATTTCATGTGTGTTGTTTTCACAAACCAAATATGGATCCACCGGTGTCATTGCATATGTGTTCCTCGCATAAACCACATATGGATCCACCAGAGTTCATTGCATGTGTGTTCTATTCGTTAACCATAGCTAGAGTCATTGTATGTATGTTCTTTGCACAAACCACACAAGGATCCACCAGAGTAATTGCATGTATGTTCTTTTCATAGACCACATATGGATCCACCAGTGTCATTTCATGTGTGTTCTTTTCACAAACCACATATGGATCCACGAGTGTCATTGCATGTGTGTTCTTTTCACAAACCACATATGGATCCACCAGTGTCATTGCATGTGTGTTCTTTTCATTAACCACATATGGATCCACCAGTATCATTGCATGTGTTTTTTTTTACAAACCAATATGGATCCACCAGTGTCATTGCATGTGTGTCCTTTTCACAAACCACAGATGGATCCTCTAGTGTCATTACATGTATGTTATTTTAATGAACCACGGCTAGAGTCACTAGATGTGAGTTCTTTTCATAAACCACATATGGATCCACTAGAGTCATTGCATGTGTGTTCTTTTCACAAACCACATATGGATCCACCAGTGTCATTGCATGTGTGTTCTTTTCATTAACCACATATGGATCTCCTAGTGGCATTGCATGTGTGTTCTTTTCATTAACCACACCTAGAGTCATTGCATGTGTGTTCTTTTCACAAACCACATATGGATCCACCGGAGTCATTGCATGTGTGTTCTTTTCATAAACCACATATGGATCTACCATTGTCATTGCATGTTTGTTCTTTTCATAAACCAGATGGATCCACCAGTGTCATTGCATGTGTGTTCTTTTAATAAACAACTACCAGAGTCACTAGATGTGTGTTCTTTTCATAAACCACAAGTAGATTCATTGCATGTGCGTTCTTCTCACAATCCACATATGGATCCACCGGTTTCATTGCATGTGTGTTCTTTTCATTAACCACAGCTAGAGTCATTGCATGTCTGTTCTTTTGACAAACCACATATTGATCCACCGGTGTCATTGCATGTGTGTTCTTTTGATAAACCACATATGGATCCACCAGAGTTCATTGCATGTGTGTTCTTTTCATTAACCAGGTAGAGTCATTGCATATACATTCTTTTCACAAACCACACAAGGATCCACCAGTGTCATTGCATGTGTGTTCTTTTAATAAACCACAACTAGAGTCATTGCATGTGTGTTCTTTTCACAAACCACATATGGATCCACCAGTGTCATTGCATGTGTGTTCTCTTCATTAACCACAGCTAGAGTCATTTCACGTGTGTTCGTTTCACAAACGACATATTGATCCACCGGTGTCATTGCATGTGTGTTCTTTTGATAAACCACATATGGATCCACCAGAGTTCATTGCATGTGTGTTCTTTTCATTAACCACAGGTAGAGTCATTGCATGTCTGTTCTTTTCACAAACCACACAAGGATCCACCAGAGTCATTGCATGTATGTTCTTTTCATACACCACATATGGATCCACCAGTGTCATTTCATGTGTGTTCTTATCAAAAACCACATATGGATCCACCAGTGTCATCGCATGTGTGTTCTTTTCACAATCCACATATGCATCCACTAGTGTCATTGCATGTATGTTCTTTTCATTAACCACATATGGATCCACTAGATTCATTGCATGTGTGTTCTTTTCACAAACCACATATGGATCCACCAGTGTCATTGCATGTGTGTTCTTTTCATTAACCATATATGGATCTCCTAGTGTCATTGCATGTGTGTTCTTTTCATTAACCACTGCTAGAGTCATTGGATGTGTGTTCTTTTCACAAACCACATATGGATCCACCAGAGTCATTGCATGTGTGTTCTTTTCATAAACAACATATGGATCCACCATTGTCATTGCATGTTTGTTCTTTTAATAAACCAGATGGATCCACTAGTGTCATTGCATGTGTGTTCTTTTAATAAACCACTACTAGAGTCACTAGATGTGTGTTCTTTTAATAAATCACAAGTAGAGTCATTGCATGTGTGCTCTTCTCACAATCCACATATGGATCCACCAGTGTCATTGCATGTGTGTTCTTTGCATTAACCACAGCTAGAGTCATTGCATGTCTGTTCTTTTGACAAACCACATAAGGATCCACCAGTGTCATTCATGTGTGTTCTTTTAATAAACCACAACTATAGTCATTGCATGTGTGTTCTTTTCACAAACCACATATGGATCCACCAGTGTCATTGCATGTGTGTTCTTTTCATTAACCACAGCTAGAGTCATTTCACGTGTGTTCTTTTCAAAAACCACATGTGGATCCACCAGTGTTATTGCATGTGTGTTCTTTTGATAAACCACATATGGATCCACTAGAGTTCATTGCATGTTTGTTCTTTTCATTAACCACAGGTAGAGTCATTGTGTGTCTGTTCTTTTCAAAAACGACACAAGGATCCACCAGAGTCATTGCATGTACGTTCTTTTCATAGACCACATATGGATCCACCAGTGTCATTTCATGTGTGTTCTTATCACAAACCACATATGGATCCACCAGTGTCATTACATGTGTGTTCTTTTCAGAAACCACATAAGGATCCACCAGTTTCATTGCTTGTGTGTTCACATATGGATCCCCTAGTGTCATTGCATGTGTGTTCTTTTCATTAACCACAACTAAAGTCATTTCATGCATGTTCTTTTCGTAGAGCACATATGGATCCACCAGAGTTCATTGCATGTTTCTTCTTTTCATTAACCACATATGGATCCACCAGTGTCATTGTATGTCTGTTCTTTTCATAAAACACATGTATCAACCAGTGTCATTGCATGTGTGTTCTTTTAATAAACCACAACTAGAGTCACAGGATGTGTGTTCCTTTCATAAACCACAACTAGAGTCATTACATGTGTCTTCCTTTCACAATCCACATATGGATCGACCAGTGTCGTTGCATGTGTGTTCTTTTCATTAACCAAAGCTAGAGTCATTGCATGTCTGTTCTTTTCACAAACCACATTGATCCACCAGTGTGATTGCATGTGTGTTCTTTTAATAAACCACAACTAGAGTCATTGCACGTGTGTTCTTTTCACAAACCACATATGGATCCACCAGTGTCATTTCATGTGTGTTATTTTCATTAACCACAGCTAGAGTTATTGCATGTGTGTTCTTTGCATAAACCACATATGGATCCACCATAGTTCATAGCATGTGTTTTCTATTTATTAACCACAGCCAGAGTCATTGCATGTATGTTCTTTTCACAAACCACACAAGGATCCACCAGAGTCATTGCAAGTCTATTCTTTTCATAGACCACATATGGATCCACCTGTGTCATTTCATGTGTCTTCTTTTCACAAACCACATATGGATCCACTAGTGTCAATTCATGTATGTTCTTTTCACAAACCACGTATCGATCCACCAGTGTCATTGCATGTGTGTTCTTTTTAGTAACCACATATGGATCCACCCGTGTCATTGCATGTGTGTTCTTTTCATAAACCACATATGGATCCACCATAGTTCATTGCATGTGTGTTCTTTTCAGAAACCACAGCTAGAGTCATTGCATGTCTGTTCTTTTGACAAACCACATAAGGATCCACAAGTGTCATTGCATGTGTGTTCTTTAAATAAACCACAACTAGAGTCATTGCACGTGTGTTCTTTTCACAAACCACATATGGATCCACCAGTGTCATTTCATGTGTGTTGTTTTCATTAACCACAACTAGAGTCATTGCATGTGTGTTCTTTGCATAAACCACATATGGATCCACCATAGTTCATAGCATGTGTTTTCTATTTATTAACCACAGCTAGAGTCATTGCATGTATGTTCTTTTCACAAACCACACAAGGATCCACCAGAGTCATTGCAAGTCTATTATTTTCATAGACCACATATGGATCCACCTGTGTCATTTCATGTGTCTTCTTTTCACAAACCACATATGGATCCACTAGTGTCAATTCATGTATGTTCTTTTCACAAACCACGTATTGATCCACCAGTGTCATCGCATGTGTGTTCTTTTCAGTAACCACATATGGATCCACCCGTGTCATTGCATGTGTGTTCTTTTCACATACCACATATGGATCCACCAGTGTCATTGCATGTGTGTCCTTTTCACAAACCACATATGGATCCCCTAGTGTCATTGCATGTGTGTTCTTTTCATTAACCACAACTAGAGTCATTGCATGTCTGTTCTTTTCATAGACCACATATGGATCCACTAGAGTTCATTGCATGTATGTTCTTTTCACAAACCACATATGGATCCACTAGTGTCATTGCATGTATCTTCTTTTCATTAACCACAGAAGGATCCCCTAGTGTCATTGCATGGGTGTTCTTTTAATAAACCACAGATAGAGTCACTAGATGTGTGTTCTTTTCACAAAACACATATGGATCCACTAGAGTCATTGCATGTGTGTTATTTTCACAAACCACATATGGATCCACTAGTGTCATTGAAATGTGTGTTCTTTTCATTCACCACAACTAGAGTCATTGCATGTCTGTTCTTTTCACAAACCACATGGATCCACCAGTGTCATTGCATGTGTGTTCTTTCAAGAAACCGCAGCTAGAGTCATTGCATGTGTGTTCTTTTCATTTACCACATCTAGAGTCGTTTCATGTCTGTTGTTTTCACAAACCACATATGGATCCACTAGTGTCATTGCATGTGTTATCTTTTCATTAACCACATCTAGATTCATTTCATGTGTGTTCTTTTCACAAACCACATATGGACCCACCAATGTCATTGCATGTGTGTTCTTTTCATAAACCACATATGGATCCACCATAGTTCATTGCATGTGTGTTCTTTTCAGTAACCACAGCAAGAGTCATTGCATGTCTGTTCTTTTGACAAACCACATATGGATCCACAAGTGTCATTGCATGTCTGTTCTTTAAATAAACCACAGCTAGAGTCATTGCACGTGTGTTCTTTTCACAAACCACATATGGATCCACCAGTGTCATTTCATGTGTGTTGTTTTCATTAACCACAGCTAGAGTCATTGCATGTGTGTTCTTTGCATAAACCACATATGGATCCACCATAGTTCATAGCATGTGTTTTCTCTTTATTAACCACAACTAGAGTCATTGCATGTATGTTCTTTTCACAAACCACACAAGGATCCACCAGAGTCATTGCAAGTCTATTCTTTTCATAGACCACATATGGATCCACCTGTGTCATTTCATGTGTCTTCTTTTCATAAACCACATATGGATCCACTAGTGTTAATTCATGTATGTTCTTTTCACAAACCACGTATGGATCCACCAGTGTCATTGCATGTGTGTTCTTTTCAGTAACCACATATGGATCCACCCGTGTCATTGCATGTGTGTTCTTTTCACATACCACATATGGATCCACCAGTGTCATTGCATGTGTGTCCTTTTCACAAACCACATATGGATCCCCTAGTGTCATTGCATGTGTGTTCTTTTCATTAACCACAACTAGAGTCATTGCATGTCTGTTCTTTTCATAGACCACATATGGATCCACTAGAGTTCATTGCATGTCTGTTCTTTTCACAAACCACATATGGATCCACCAGTGTCATTGCATGTATCTTCTTTTCATTAATCACATAAGGATCCCCTAGTGTCATTGCATGGGTGTTCTTTTAATAAACCACAGATAGAGTCACTAGATGTGTGTTCTTTTCACAAAACACATATGGATCCACTAGAGTCATGGCATGTGTGTTATTTTCACAAACCACATATGGATCCACTAGTGTCATTGAAATGTGTGTTCTTTTCATTCACCACAACTAGAGTCATTGCATGTCTGTTCTTTTCACAAACCACATGGATCCACCAGTGTCATTGCATGTGTGTTCTTTCAAGAAACCGCAGCTAGAGTCATTGCATGTGTGTTCTTTTCATTTACCACATCTAGAGTCGTTTCATGTCTGTTCTTTTCACAAACCACATATGGATCCACCAGTGTCATTGCATGTGTTATCTTTTCATTAACCACATCTAGATTCATTTCATGTGTGTTCTTTTCACAAACCACATATGGATCCACCAATGTCATTGCATGTGTGTTCTTTTCATAAACCACATATGCATCCACCATAGTTCATTGCATGTGTGTTCTTTTCAGTAACCACAGATAGAGTCATTGCATGTCTGTTCTTTTGACAAACCACATAAGGATCCACATGTGTCATTGCATGTGTGTTCTTTAAACAAACCACAACTAGAGTCATTGCATGTGTGTTCTTTTCACAAACCACATATGGATCCACCAGTGTCATTGCATGTGTGTTCTTTTCATTAAACACAGCTATAGTTATTTCATGTGCGTTCTTTTCACAAACCACATATGGATCCACCGGTGTCATTGCATGTGTGTTCTTTTGATAAACCACATATGGATCCACCAGAGTTCATTGCATGTGTGTTCTTTTCATAAACCACAAGTGTCATTGCATGTCTGTTCTTTTCACAAACCACACAAGGATCCACCAGAGTCATTGCATGTATGTTCTTTTCATATACCACATATGGATCCACCATTGTCATTTCGTGTGTGTTGTTTTCACAAACCACATATGGATCCACCAGTGTCATTGCATGTGTGTTCTTTTCACAAACCACATATGGATCCACCAGTTTCATTGCATGTGTGTTCTTTTCATTAACCATATGGATTCCCTAGTGTCATTGCATGTGTGTTCTTTTCATTAACCATATGGATTCCCTAGTGTCATTGCATGTGTGTTCTTTTCATTAACCACATCTAGAGTCATTGCATCTCCATTCTTTTCATAGACCACATATGGATCAGCCAGAGTTTATTGCATGTCTGTTCTTTTCACAAACCTCATATGGATCCATCAGAGTTATTGCATGTGTGTTCTTTTCACAAACCACATATGGAGCCACCAGTGTCATTGCATGTGTGTTATTTTCATAGACCACATATGGATCCACTAGTGTCATTTCATGTGTGTTCTTTTGACAAACCACATATGGATCCACCAGTGTCATTGCATGTGTGTTCTTTTCACAAACCACATATGGATCCACTAGTGTCATTGCATGTGTGTTCATTTCATTAACCACAACTAGTGTCATTGCATGTTTGTTCTTTTTGTAGACCACATATGGATCCACCAAAGTTCATTGCATGTTTGTTCTTTTCACAAACCACATATGGATCCACGAGAGTCATTGTATATGTGTTCTTTCCACAAACCACATATGGATCCACCAGTGTCATTGCATGTGTATTTGTTGGGGGGATACCCTCGGGTAGGGTCACGCCGGGGTATAAAGGCCGAGTTAGCCGAGGTACGGCAAGGTCAAAGCAGGTGCTGGCCGAGTCACCTCAAGGCAGGCCGAATCACGGGGTAACCCGGACCAGGGGATGTCCACCTAACTGGGTCTCAGCCGACTTATATCGTAAGTCGGTGAGATGTATCTAACTTCTATGCAGGTACAGGTATGGCCGGATCAACTAGGTACGATCCGGGTTATATCAAGCTTATAAGAGAAGGAAGGTATCTCGCTGGTCAAAGGGTGACCACTGTACGCAGAGTGTGAGCGAAGCGGACAGAGGTCAGGACCACCGAGGCGTGGCCGACAAAGGTGACGAAGCCTGTGTCGGATGATGCGGGTGTCGCAGAGGCTCACGTAGCCTCTGCATGAATGACGCTGGGTTAAAGTAACCCGGTCGGTTTACTATTTTGGGAGGAGGCATATTCCTTGGAATATGCCTCCACGTATGCCCTAATTGGAGACCTAGCCACCCCTATATAAGGAGGGCTAGGGCCTTTGTAGAAGGGGTTGGTCCTGAACTGATTGAGCTCTAGAGAGTTGTGTGTGTTCCTGAGAACTAGCTAGTGGTGAGAGTAAGAGAGTCCCTTCTTCCTCCTCTCCCCAATACAGCTCGAGGAGCACTTGTAATCTGTGGAAGTGAATCAAATAGAAAGCTACCGTGTGTGGAATCACCACACTATCCCTCCCTGGATTCCCCTAGCGCAATTAGTCCCCACCTTTAGCCTATCCATGGCATCTGCCGTGACACCACCACGACAGTTGGCGCCCACCGTGGCGCTAGAGGCGCTAGCAGGGGTGAAGATATGGACGGGAAACCTCATCGGCACCGGCGAACGAATCATCTCTAGGCTCGTTCAGCGCTTTGGAGCGTTGGACTTTGTCAGCGACAATGCTGGCTGCTTCGGCAAGCATCCTCTTCCGCGCAACGGCCTCTTCGTCAAGCTCGGCACGCACAAGATCTATGTTGCTGTCGATGTGTCGTGCGTTCACCCGCGGCACGTCGTCGAAGGAGGCGAGCCACCCCTTACCGTGGTTCACGGGGCACGTATCACTCGCTCCTCAGACCGTGCTGAGGTAATGATGACTACGCCTGGCGCTGGCGCAAGCAAGGATCCGGCACCAGATCCGGCGGTAACGCCTAAGGCCCCGAGGAAAAGTAGAGGTCCTCCACTAGAGAGGCCAGAGAATGTGCTGCAACAAGCGATGGATAGCTTGGCAAACCCAAGAGCGAAATGGTAGATCCGCTCGGCACAAGCCGAGCTAGAGGAAACTAGGCAAAAAATACTAGAGGGTGCGAAAAAGATAGCCGCGGCTCAGCAGTCGTTGAACATGACACTGCGCGAGTACGCAAAGGCAAATCAAGTAGATGCTGTAAAAGTGAAGGGGAGAAACCTCATGAGTGAAATGAACAGAGAGGACGATACTAGGATTGAAGAATCAGAGAACTGTTTGTCCGTGGGGCTGCCGAAGTATAGTACCCCGGCAAAGAATCTCAGAGCAGCAGATGCAGCTGCATCCGAGTTAGAGGGTTTGACGGGTGAAGCCCGTCAGAGACAGCAAGATAGGGTCAATGAGTTGGTTCGGATCGCGAACAGGCAAAATGAGGAATTGCTCAGGGCTAACCCGGAGAGATCTAGGGCCTCCAAGATCGTTCATTAGGCGGTAGGTAACCCGGAGAAATCCACTAGAGCTGCATCGTCTCCTCATGGTGGTCCTAGGAGAGAAGAGGTAGTAACCTCGGCCAGGAGGAACAAACAGATAGTCCCGTATGACCCGGCAAGGGCAGGGAAAGGAAAAGAAGTGCAGAGAAATGAGGATCGACGAAGTGTGAGCCAAGGTGAAGCTGGCCAAGGTAACCGCGACCAAGGCAATGCCAGTCCAGGGAATGCTATAAACGGCAATGCCGGACAGCGCAACTCGGCAGGAGCAGGACAACCGTAGCAGCAAAATATACCAAGGCAAGAGCAAAGTGCCGGCCGAGGTATGCAATCGAGAGGTGCTCCATGAGAGCAAGACAGATATAATGATGGTGATTCGGAAATGGTGAACGCAGGATACCCAAGGCCGGACTATCATGTGATAGGGTCAAGATTAAGGAGCAGGGATTTGATGCCTGAAGATGTCAGATTAAAACTGGATCGGCTGTATAGGTCGGAGAAAATTTAATGTCAAGGTCCCCCGGGTCCTGCGTGTTTTGGGCCCCGGATCATGAAGGAACCTCCGGTACCTAACTTCCAGCTACCTAGAGGCACTAAGACATACGACGGCAACACAAAGACGGAGGATTGGTTGATTAACTACGCTACAGTTGTAAAGATTGCTACAGGCAACTTGAGATGGGCTGTGAGATACGTACCCTAGATGTTGGAGGGGCCAGCGAGGGTATGGCTAAACAATTTGCCGCCCGGAAGTATTAACTGTTGGATTGACTTTGAGGAAATGTTTGTAAGCAACTTCTCGAGCACGTATCAGAGGCCAAATACGCCACAGACCCTAGCAATGTGCAAGCAGAGACCGAATGAGACGGACTGGGAGTTCTTAACCCGGTGGTGTACCGTGCAAAACTCATGTGAGGGTGTGATTCAGTCACAGGCCATAGCGTGGTTTGCGCAAGGATGTAGATATGCAAGCATGTTGTGGCAAAGATTGCAAAGGGATATGCCAACTACATTGGCAGAGACAATCCGGATTGCTGATTCATATGCATTGGGTGATCCGACTCAACCCAGGCTTATGTTAAACGAGTCAAATGAGGAGTACTACCAGAGAGATGGAGCCGGATCATCCCGGAGGAATGACTACCGGGGTAAAAGAAGAGATGACAGACCGGATTACCGGTACAGTTCGCAACAAGTTGCTACTGTGAATCAAGATCAACCCGGAGCAGGGGGCAATCAACGTCAGAAAACTGGAGGGCAACAATGGACACCGAGAAATGATGGCAAGAAAACTTGGATGCCAGAGCAGAAGAAACAGTGGCAAGAAAAGAAGGACCGTCCAAGGTACACCTATGAGGCAATGCTGGATCAGCCGTGTAAATTTCACACGCCAAACCCGAGTAACCCGGCGGGTCACACAACTCGGCAATGTGAGTGGATGAGGAATATAGAACAAAGTGGTTCGGGGAATGCTCAGGCACCTCGGAATGATCAACCTCGGCAGGAGTTACCCCGGCAGCAATTGCTCTCCGGAGTGAACACGCAACAGTTAATGTTGCCTGCCCCTCCGCCGAGGTATGACAACCATGAGAGAAGGGATGCAGTGCATCAAGTGGAAGACCAGCATCAACCGGATCAGAGGTACCTCGGAAACGAGGGAAGGAATGAGTACAGAGAGCATCATCAGAGTTACTGTGTGTTTACCACAGAGGAAACAGATAGAAAGAGCTTGCAGCGCCGACAGATGGAGGTGAATGCGGTAATGCCCGCAGTGACGAGGTATATGCCATGGTCGGATCAGGAAATCACCTGGAGTATCAAGGATCACCCCAAGCTTATGCCAAGCCCCGGTTCATATGCGTTAGTGCTAGACCCAACATTCATAGGGCCAAATATCAATGTGAGATTCTCCAAGGTGCTGATAGATAATGGCAGTAGCATCAATATCATGTATGCGGATACGATGCGCAAGTTGGCTATCTCGGAGAACATGCTCCAGGCTACCAGAACGACTTTCCATGGCATTGTGCCAGGCATTTCTTGTGAGCCTATAGGCAAGGTCCGGGTTGATGTATTATTCGGCACGCGAGATAACTGTCGAGCTGAGAATTTGGAGTTTGAAGTGGTGAACTTAGAAAGTGCGTATCACACATTACTCGGTAGGCCAGCACTAAACAAGTTCATGGCAAGTTGTCACATCAGTTATCTAAAGATGAAGTTGCCTGGGCCAAATGGAGTAATTACCATAGCTGGAGATTTCCGATGTTCCATTGAGTGTGCGTTAGCCGGGTCTAACCTAGCCGAGTCACTCGTGATTGCGCAAGAGAAAAGAAAGATACAGGAAGTGGCAGCATTGGCTCAGTCCGCGCAGCAGTATATGCCAGCACTGAGTAACCCGCATGGTAGTGTTTCGTTCTAGGTGACAAAAGATACCAATAAAGTGCATGTTGATGATATGTTCCTAGAGCGCACCGTAACAATTGGTGCCGGGTTGAATGATAAATAGGAAAGCGAGCTCGCCAACTTCCTCCGTGAGAATCGGGATATTTTTGCTTGGTCCAAACATGACTTGCAAGGTGTTCTGAGGGAGTTCGTCGAGCACTCTTTGAATGTAAGACCCAGAGCAAGGCCGGTGAAGCAACCTCTCTACCGCTTTGCTGAAGATAGGAGAAAGGTCATTGGAGACGAGATAGCTCGGTTACTAGCAGCTGGATTTATCATGGAAGTTCTTTACCCGGATTGGCTGTCTAATCCGGTGCTGGTGGAGAAAAAGAAGGATGATCCGAATGTGGCAGTGGTTTGGCATATGTGTATCGATTACACGAACCTGAATAAGGCGTGTCCAAAAGATCCATTTCCACTGCCAAGGATAGATCAAGTCATAGATTCAACTGCTGGGTGTGAACTGTTGTCATTCATTGATGCATATTCTGGTTTCCACCAGATACCCCTGAATCTGGGTGATCAAATAAAGACTGCATTTATCACCCCGTATGGGGCTTATTGCTATCGCACCATGCCATTTGGTTTACGTAATGCAGGGGCAACATACCAAAGATGTATGAAGAAATGTTTGCACGACCAAATTGGTCAAAAATGTGCAGGTGTATGTGGATGATGTTGTTATCAAGACCAAGGAAAGCAAAATGCTCCTTGACGATATCAGGCAGACATTCACGAACCTAAGGAGGTTCCAGATGAAGCTTAACCCGGAAAAATGTACCTTCGGTGTCCTGACTGGAAAATTACTCGGATTCCTCGTCTCCAGCCGAGGTATCGAAGTCAATCCAACTAAAATCCGGGCCATAGAGCGAATGGAACTGCCGAAGTGCCTTAACGATGTCCAGAAGTTCACTGGTTGCCTGGCATCATTAAGTCGGTTTGTATGTCGGTTGGGAGAAAAGGCACTGCCTCTCTATCAACTCATGAAAAAGTCGGATAAGTTCATTTGGATACCGCAGGCCAATGAAGCCTTTATTCAATTAAAGAAAATGTTAGCCACTGCACCAGTGTTAGCCTTTATTCAATTAAAGAAAATGTTGCTCTACATAGCCGCAACCAACCGAGTTGTAAGTGCAGTAATTGTGGTAGAGCGTGAGGAAGAGGGTAAGTCAGTGCAAAGGCCAGTATATTACCTAAGCGAGGTATTGTCCGCATCAAAGAAAAATTATCCGCATTATCAGAAAGTGGCATATGGTGTGTACATGTCGGCTAAGAAGCTAAAACACTATTTTGAGGAGCACCCCATCAAAGTAATATGTGAAGCTCCCATATCCGAGATAATGAGTAACAAAGATGCAAGTGGCAGAATTGCAAAATGGGCAATTGAACTAGCCCCCTATGCGCCACAGTATGACAGAAGAGAAGCAATCAAGTCTCAGGTTGTGGCCGACTTTTTTGTGGACTGGTTCGAGGTGCAATATGAACCACCACTACCAGATCCGAATTACTGGAGAATGCACTTCGACGGGTCAAAAACAAAAACCGGGTTAGGCGCCGGAGTAGTACTTACCTCGCCAAAGAATGACCAGCTGAAGTATGTGTTGCAGATCCATTTCGCAGCATCAAACAATGTCGCCGAATATGAGGCACTTGTGCATGGGCTCAAAGTGGCAAAAGAAGTCAGGATACGTCGGATCCAATGCTTTGGTGACTCGGATTTGGAAATATAGCAAGTTTCAGGGCCATGGGACGCTCTTGATCCAAACATGGCATTATACAGATTCCATGTGCAGAAGATATCTGGTTACTTTGAGGGATGCGAATTTCGCCATGTACCCCAGGTGGAAAATGAGGCTGCCGACGTATTGTCGAAGCTCGGATCAACCCGACAAGCAATTCCACCGGGTGTAGCATTAGAACACCTCAGAAAACCATCTATCAGGCCATCCCCAGAAACAGACTCAATTTACGTCCCGGAGGATTCGGAGTCCGGAGCCATACCCATGGACATTGACATGGGAGGTGATATGCGAAACCCGAGGACTGCCTCGGCGAACCCTGGGACTGCTTCGCCAGACCCGGGGACTGCTCAGCGTGATCGGGTTGAGGTTATGCCGGTGGATCAGATGGAAATTGATGAGGATGTGTTCCCGGTGCGAGTTGTACCAGCTTGGGCATTTTGCCCATATTTCAATTCCTGAAAGATGGAACCTTACCCGCTGAGGAGGTGTTGTCCAGGCAAACTCAGAGGAGAGCAAAGGCATACACGATCATCAATTCTGAGCTATACAAAAGGAGTGTGACTAATGTCCTCTAGCGATGTGTTGACCCGAAAGAAGGGCTTGACATCCTCCGAGATATACATCAAGGGGAGTGTGGGCATCATGCCTCGTCTAGAGCCTTGGTAGCAAAAGCTTTCCAGCATGGATTCTACTGGCCAAGTGCCTTAGAACAAGCAGAGGACTTAGTAAGAAAATGCAATGGTTGTCAGAGGTATGCTACCAAGACACATATGCCAATGTCGGAGCTCAAGACCATACCAATCACCTGGCCATTTGTCGTATGGTGTTTGGACATGGTTGGCCCATTCAAACCAGCAAGGGGAAATATGACTCACATTTTGGTCATGGTTGATAAATTTACAAAGTGGATTGAAGTAAATCCAATAAGAAAATGTGATGGAGCTACGGCCGTGACATTTCTCAAAGACATCATCTTGAGATACGGTTATCCTCACAGTATCATAATAGATAATGGCACAAATTTTGCTGAAGGAGCATTTGGGCGATTCTGCCGAGATAAGAAGATCCGGCTGGACGTTGCCTTGGTAGCCCACCCTGCATCGAACGGACAAGTGGAGAGATCCAACGGATTAGTATTATCCATGATAAAACCCCGGCTCATTGAGCCGCTGCAGAGATCAGCAGGGTGCTGGATAGAAGAACTACCAACAGTACTATGGAGTTTAAGACCAACTCCGAATCGATCAACAGGCTATATGCTATTCTTTCTGGTATATGGGGCAGAAGCTGTATTACCAGCTGACATAGAGCATGACTCACCTATGGTCACCCAATACATAGAAGCCGAAGTGCAAGAAGCCCGGCAAAATGATGTTGATCTTCTGGAAGAAGCGAGAGAATTGACATTTTCCAGATCCGCCATATATCAGCAAAATCTCCGACGCTATCATAGCCGGAAAGTAAACCCCCGAGTTTTTCGGGAAGGTGATCTGGTACTCCGGTTGGTACAACGTACTGGTGGCATGCACAAGTTATCCCCCCATGGGAAGGGCCATTCATTGTCAGCAAAGCATTGCACAATGATTCTTATTATCTTATCGATGCAAAACCATAGGAGAAGAATAAGGCGAACAGGTCCAGCGAGGAATCTAAGCGTCCATGGAATGTAGCTCTACTTCGTCCTTTCTACACTTAGCAGATAAGTGTATGTATCCCTGTCTCTCATATGTCGGTGTGTATGCCGGCAATGAGCCTATCAATGAAATATGGGCACCTCGAGCAGTAACTCGGGGACTTCCTTGAAAATATTTGTTGTCTTCTGTATTTATTATTTATACGTCGGCTGGCGTAAGTTGTTTCTACTTAAGCCGGATTGGTAGTGTGTGAGCACCAAGAACCCCACTCTTCGACTTGCTGCTGTCTAGCAAGATTTGGCTTCATGGCAAGCAAGAGAACAAGTTTGGAATTGCGTAGCACATGAAAGACGACTAAGGAAAGGAACTTAATCGAGCCGATGTTTGGTTTTTGGACTAACCTTATGCTCACTTTAAATTTGCTTTTCTGAATTCTTTTGAGCTAAATCCTAAAGTTTCCGAGTATTGTTAAGACAATTTTTGAAGCTCGGACTCTTAAGTCACAAAACCGAACCAAGGTAGACACGAGTCGAGCCAAGAAATTGGAAGAACAAGAAAATGAAACTCGGGGACTACGCCCAAGTCAATCCAACATAAAAACTTAGTAGAAAAATATCACTTGTGTGCTTGATACAATTGCACCCGGCATACCGGGGATCTAATGAAATTTAAAGTGTTTATCATCAAGGAGCAGCAGGAGGAGGTAATTCGGCGCCAGCAGTGAAAATTTCACCGGCTTCGTAATCATCTGCGTCTTCCTCGATGTCCGAATCTTCGTCCTCTTCGTCCTCATCTGAATCATCTTCAACGTTTTCAACATTTTCATCGTCGACGGCATATAGGAAGCTTGGTCCCTCGTTCCATTGATGAATGGGGGCGTATTGGATGAAGCTATGGGCGCAAGCCTTGCGCCGAGCTACCCAATCCGGGTCAGTGGACCACCTTGATCCGGTGCGCATGCGCTCAAGGAGTTTGAGGTCAATATTCTCGTACCACGTAAGCACGTAGTGAAGAACGATCTCAGCTCCGGCGCGTCCAGCTGATTCGCTCCAGAGATCGAGCTGAGTCTCGCACTCCATGAGCCTGGCAAAAAGAACAGTGGCACTCTCTGGAGTATCTTCTTTAGGCCAAAAGACGTTGAAGATCCGGACTAATACGTCCAAGATATCCTTGTCGTAGTTCTTCAGGATCTCGACTCGGGAGGACAAGCTGACTATCAAGTCCTCGAGATCAAGAGGAATGGTGCCAGGACCAGATGGAGTACCCCTCTTCCTGCGGAACTTGGTAACAGCATTGGATGCATTGACATCGCTCTCTGGGAATTTGCCTGAAAAAATAAGACAGGTGGAGTAAGTAAAGGAAGTAGACCCGGAAAGATCAACATCGGTTGAAGGAAAAGAACTTACCAGAAATATGGCTGTTGTCGTGCTCCTTGGTGCAGTTGTCGTGCCTCTCCTGGAGTTGCACAAGTTCAGCATTCGCCTACTCAAGCTTGACGTTGGACTCCTTAAGCAATTCTTGGTCCTTGGCGATCTGGAGGTTGAGGCGCTCGCGCTCTTCAGTAAAGTCCTGGCCTGCTTTCTCTAGTTCGGATTTGTGATGCGCTTTGAGCTTCTTCATATCTTCCTTGAGCTTGGCAATCTCATCATCTTTGGTTCGGAGGAGGGCAAGCTCATCATCTTTCTTTTGAGTTCTACTGGTGTCCTCGCTTGTTCGAGAAAATGCAGCATCATCTCAGGCACGGGCACACTATCTTCAAGAGATGCTGAAATAGTTTGTTGACCCGGCAAAGCTGAGGTATGAATATTTGCCGAGCCAAGAAGAAAAGAGGATAGGGTGCAGAGAGAGATTGAGCAAGAATAACTTACCCTTTATCTGATCCAGATTTCTTCTCATCAGGATATTCTCTGCCTCCGCTCCAGCTGCGAAATCCGAATGATGAATTAGTTCAGCGAAAAAAGACAAAGAGAGATGAAAAATGACAAGGAGAAAACTTACCCCTTTTCTCGTGTTCGGCGAGAAGCGCAGTGTGCTTCGCATGCAGCATCTTGTGAGTATCCAGGAGACGCTGAAACTCAGCGCTCTGGCGATTTGTGGTCACCTGAGTACAAAAAGATAGCTTAGTCTTGTGCATATTCAAAGTGTACATGATCCGGTCCAAGTGGAACTTAACCCGGCTCTAGGTGTGTGCATATTAGTACAAGATCCGGGCCAAGTGGAACTTAACCCGGCTCTAGCTGTGTGCATATTCGAAGTGTACAAGATCCAGGCCAAGTGGAACTTAACCCGGCTCTAGGTGTGTGCATATTCGAAGTGTACATGATCCGAGCCTAGTGGAACTTAACCCGGCTCTAGGTGTGTGCATATTCGAAGTGTACAAGATCCGGGCCAAGTGGAACTTAACCCGTCTCTAGGTGTGTGCATATTCAAAGTGTACAAGATCCGGGTCAAGTGGAACTTAACCCGGCTCTAGGTGTGTGCATATTCGAAGTGTACATGATCTAGGCCAAGTGGAACTTAACCCGGCTCTAGGTGTGTGCATATTCGAAGTGTACAAAACCCGGGCCAAGTAGAACTTAACCCGACTCTAGGTGTGTGCATATTCGAAGTGTACAAGATCCGGGCCAAGTGGAACTTAACGAAGATCTAGGTGTGTGCATATTCGAAGTTATTAAGGAGCTACGTTAGTTTTCTAAGGAGCATCCGGCCGAGTAACAAGTTACTCCCCCGGAGGCTCGGGGACTAATGGCTATATAACTAATATCTACAACATGTTAAGGAAAAGACGAAGTAACGTACCTCCATCATCCGACCCACAAGGTTAATTGCCTTGGCAGCGGTATTCATCTAGGCAGCAAACTCAGCAGGCCTGAATTTCTCCGGGAGATCATCATTATGGATGAACTCTGCCTTGTTCCAGTTGTTTACGAACTCGATCAAGGTCGAAGGATAGCGTTCGCCGCTGAGCATGTGAGGTGTAACTAGACCCTTAGCATGGGCTTCTCTCCTCTCAACCTGGTCAACAGCGGGGCTGGTGGGCAAATCGAGTTGCGCATCATCTGGCTCGGCAGGGGCGTCCTTCGGCAGTGGAGTCTTCTTCGAAAGCATGGACGTGAGTGTGCGCTGTCCAGGCTCGATTGACGCTGCCCTGGTGGCATCAAGAGCCTTTTTGCCCTTGGGCTGCTGCTAAGAAGTTGAAGTTGCTACAGCGGATTTGCCCTTGGGAGCTGCCTTGGCGCTAGCCTTGGTGCTGCTGATGTCTTCTCGCCGAGCCTTGGAAGACTCGGACGAGGCGGAGGGGCTTGGTGCTGCTGTTGTTGCTTTTGCTGTTGCTGCTGGTGCTGGAGCTGATGATGGTGCTGGTGCTAATTTCTGTTTCGGCGGAGGTACTAAAGGAACCTCGGTGGTAGCTGGTTGCGGCGGAGCCGAAGTAGTGGCTACTGCTGCCTTGGCAGAGCCAGTTTCCCCTGCTCCGAGGTTGCCCTCCTCTTGATGAGGTGGGCTAGAAGCCGGAGCAGCCGTTGAACC
This sequence comes from Avena insularis, assembly GCA_023614405.1. NCBI lineage: Eukaryota > Viridiplantae > Streptophyta > Magnoliopsida > Poales > Poaceae > Avena > Avena insularis. The sequence continues at coordinate 551,783 of JAJUPC010000162.1, read as the reverse complement.
CTCCTGAATGGGGCTCAACGGGAGTGAATCGTCGCCACGAGGGGGAGAAGGGCTATGTCGGAGCGGCGAAGCAATGCCGGATCCACTATGAGGGACCTCCACTGCGGCTATGCCGAATCAAATCATAAATGATGAGAAACTCTAACAAAGGAAGAACAAGTGAATGGCAAAGGGAGAAGCGACTTACTCATCCGAAGTCAACGGCTCCTTCGGCTTGCGAGCTCTCCGGGCCACGGCCTTAGTCGTGGCCTTGGTGGCAGCTTTGTCCGCGGACTTCTTTCGCCTTTTAGCTGGTTGAGAAGGTTCGGAGGAAGAAGCAGATGCGGCCCCCATCTTCTTCGGCGCGACCGGGACAGGTTCACCCGTGGCAAGGGGAGGATCTTCATGGATCTGCCCACCGGGGTTAGCTGATGTCGGAAAAGCATAAGAAAGGGGGACAACGTCAAATGCCTCCATAACCTCAATGTCCGAATCATCTTCTTCATCGGGCCAATCTCTAATGGAAGAGGGTTTACTAGTGTGCCGCTTGGTCGCATCGGCCATCGGCAGGAACATCTCCTGATCCTGCTCCTCCACATCCAAGGTGTCTCGATCAGGCGCCCATTTGAGAGAAGGCTCGGTGCCATCCTCAATGGTTTGCTGAAGAAACATCTAAGGGAAAGAAAAGACAAAGGGATTAAACCTACAACAGAAACCGACATATGATACGATTCGGAGAAAGTTTGGGGCACTAGACTTACCGCGGGGGGAAGCCTATCTCGGCAGAAGTGTTCGATCCCCCACGTCCACTCAGACGAGAAGTCCTTCTTAGTGGTTAAGAGGGCCTTGACCCGGCGGAAGATCTCGGTCTTGCTCAACTCAAATGAGGAGGTCCGGTTGGGGTCACGGTCCTAGCTCATGTGGCAAACTTTATGTGTATGTTTCTGGAGGGGGGAGATCTGGTTGCGGACGAATGTAATCATCGCGTCCTCGTTGCGCAACCCCAAGTCCTTTAGCTCCTGGAACCTTTTGTTGACTTGGTTCGCCAGGACGGTGGGCTTGTTGGGGACCGTGTCCCACAGATCTGGATTGGGAGGACCTGGAGCATAAGGGCACAGCCGGATCAGATCTTCACTTGTACTGTTCGAACATAGAAGAAGGTTCGGGCCCAGCCCTTGCAAGAGTCAAGCCCCGTAACTCGGGGAAAGATAGACTGTTTCCGGGGGAGATGGAAGCTGCGCCGAACTGCGTGAGCTGCTTGTCCTCCGGATTAAGCTGGATGTTCGGAATCACGTTCCGGCGAAGGCCAAAGAACTGGATCCAGAGCTACTTCGTGGGCCACAGTCCGGCGTAGCCTTCAATGGTGGAAGCGAAGGCAGAGAGAGAGGTGATGGCAGCCGGAAGATGATGCGGGTGAAGCTCATATGTGTTGAGCCAGTCGTTGAAGAAATTGCTTGCTGGGAGCCCGAATCCACGTTGGAAGTGGGAGAGGAATACCACATACTCACCCGGATTGGGTGAGGGGCAAGCTCCGCAGCGGGAAGACGCGCTATGACGCCCTCCGGGATGCCCCGGGTGTGGTATAGCCAATCAATATCGTCCTGGCAAACCCAGGACCCAGCCCAAGCACCGCGGTTTGGTGTTCACCGTGTCCTCCTCCATTTCTTGCTCAGCAACGGCGAGCTCCTCTTCAGTCATATCAAGATCACTGTCCTCACTGGCGCTAGCGGCGGTGGGTGACTGTCGCCTGGATAGGCGAGGACCCGTGGCGGAAGAGATGCGGGGAGGTGGCAGCGACACGGATGCGTGAGAAAACGGTGCATCGGCGGCGCAGTTATGCAAGTGCGGGGGCGGCGGCACTGTCGCTGGAGAGGAAGAGGAAGAAGAAGAGGCAAAGGGGGCGCGAGAGTAGGGAAAAGACCCAAGGGGTGCCCCCACCCCTATTTAACCACGCCCTTAAGGGGTAGTGGGATCGCGTTGTGCAGGCGGGCCACATGGTGTGGCCGTGTATAACCCGGATCAACCAATCAGCAGCGAGCCACAAGAAAGGCCACAGGGCACAGGAGGTCCCATGAAGTGACGTTATGATGCAGTTAACGAGGAGGCAGGCACGATGTGACGTGTGCTACAGTAATAACTAACAATTACTGCGGCAGTTACTAGCGCAGGCCCTTAAAATGAGGCAAAAGTAATGATTAACCTCCACGTGGGGAAGCGTACAAGAGAAGGAAGAATGACCCGGATGAATATAAGGTGACCCGGCCAAGGGAAAAGATAGTCAATGAAATCCGGGATATGATGTAACTCGGAAAAGGGAGCCAGAGGCTCGATAAAATTGACCCTGCTGTGGCCTTAGCGGCTAAGGCAGCTAAGACCGCACCAGCTTCGGGGAATAATGTTGGGGGGATACCCCCGGGTAGGGGCACACTGGGGTATAAAGGCCGAGTTAGCCGAGGTACGGCAAGGTCAAAGAAGGTGCTGGCCGAGTCACCTCAAGGCAGGCCGAATCACGGGGTAACCCGTACCAGGGGATGTCCACCTAACTAGGTCTCAGCCGACTTATATCGTAAGTCGGTGAGATGTATCTAACTTGTATGCAGGTACAGGTATGGCCGGATCAACTAGGTACGATCTGGGTTATATCAAGCTTATAAGAGAAGGAAGCTATCTCGCTGGTCAAAGGGTGACCATTGAACGCAGAGCGTGAGCAAAGCGGACAGAGGTCAGGACCACCGAGGCGTGGCCGACAAAGGTGACGAAGCCTGTGTCGGATGACACGGGTGTCACAGAGGCTCACGTAGCCTCTGCATGAATGACGTTGGGTTAAAGTAACCCGATCGGTTCACTATTTTGGGAGGAGGCATATTCCTTGGAATATGCCTCCATGTATGCCCTAATTGGAGACCTAGCCACCCCTATATAAGGAGTGCTAGGGCCTTTGTAGAAGGGGTTGGTCCTAAACTGATTGAGCTCTAGAGAGTTCTGTGTGTTCCTGAGAACTAGCTAGCGGTGAGAGTAAGAGAGTCCCTTCTTCCTCCTCTCCCCAATTCAGCTCGAGGAGCACTTGTAATCTGTGGAAGTGAATCAAATACAAAGTTACCGTGTGTGGAATCACCACACTATCCCTCCCTGGATTCCCCTAGCGCATTTAGTCCCCACCTTTAGCCTATCCATGGCATCTGCCGTGACACCACCACGATAGTATTCTTTTCATTAACCACATATGGATCCCCTAGTGTCATTGCATGTGTGTTATTTTCATTAACCACAACTAGAGTTATTGCATGTGTGTTCTTTTCACAAACCACATATGGATCCACCAGAGTCACTGCATGTGTGATCTTTTCATAAACCACATATGGATCCACCAGTGTCATTGCATGTTTGTTCTTTTCATAAACCACATGGATCCACCAGTGTCATTGCATGTGTGTTCTTTTAATAAACCACTGCTAGAGTCACTAGATGTGTGTTCTTTTCATAACCCACAACTAGAGTCATTGCATGTGTGTTATTTTCACAATCCACATATGGATCCACCAGTGTCATTGCATGTGTGTTCTTTTCAGTAACCACTGTTAGAGTCATTGCATGTCAGTTCTTTTGACAAACCACATAAGGATCCACTAGTGTTATTACATGTGTGTTCTTTTAATAAACCACAACTAGAGTCATTGCATGTGTGTTCTTTTCACAAAGCACATATGGATCCACTAGTGTCATTGCATGTGTGTTCTTTTCATTAAACACAGCTAGAGTCATTTCATGTGTGTTCTTTTCACAAACCACATATGGATCCACCGGTGTCATTGCATGTGTGTTCTTTTGATAAACCACATATGAATCCACCATAATTCATTGCATGTGTGTTATTTTCATTAACCACAGCTAGAGTCATTGCATGTCTATTCTTTTCACAAACCACATGGATCCACCAGTGTCATTGCATGTGTGTTCTTTCAAGAAACCACGGCTAGAGTCATTGCATGTGTGTTCTTTTCATTAACCACATCTAGAGTCATTTCATGTGTGTTCTTTTCACAAACCACATATGGATCCACCAGTGTCATTGCATGTGTGTTCTTTTCATTAACCACATCTAGATTCATTTCATGTGTGTTCTTTTCACAAACCACACAAGGATCCACCAGAGTCATTGCATGTCTGTTCTTTTCATAGACCACATATGGATCCACCAGTGTCATGTCATGTGTGTTCTTTTCACAAACCACATATGGATCCACCAATGTCATTGCATGTGTGTTCTTTTCACAAACCACATATGGATCCATCAGATTCATTTCATGTGTGTTCTTTTCATTAACCACATATGGATCCCCTAGTGTCATTGCATGTGTGTTCTTTTCACAAACCACAACTAGAGTCATTGCATGTGTTCTTTTCATAGACCAAGTATGGATCCACGAGTGTCATTGCATGTTTGTTCTTATCATTAACCACATATGGATCCACCATTGTCATTGCATGTCTGTTCTTTTCATAAACCACATGGATCAACCAGTGTCATTGCATGTGTGTTCTTTTAATAAACCACAGCTAGAGTCACTGGATGTGTGTTCTTTTCATAAACCACAAATAGAGTCATTTCATGTGTGTTCTTTTCACAAACCACATATGGATCCACCCAGTGTCATTACATGGGTGTTCTTTTCATTAGCCACATAATGATACCCTAGTGTCATTGCATGTGTCTTTGTTTCATTAACAACAACTAGAGTCATTGCATGTATGTTCTTTTCATAGACCACATATGGATCCACCAGAGTTCATTGTATGTCTGTTCTTTTCACAAACCACATATGGATCCACCAGAGTCATTACACGTGTGTTATTTTCACAAACCACATATGGATCCACTAGTGTCATTGCATGTGTGTTCTTTTCATTAACCACATATGGATCCCCTAGTGTCATTGCATGTGTGTTCTTTTCACAAACCACATATGGATCCACTAGTGTCATTGCATGTGTGTTCTTTTCACAAACCACATATGGATCCTCCAAAGTTCATTGCATGTCTATTCTTTTCATTAACCACATCTAGAATCATTTCTTGTGTGTTCTTTTCACAAATCACATATGGATCCACCAATGTCATTGCATGTGTGTTCTTTTCATAAACCACATATGGAACCACCATAGTTCATTGCATGTGTGTTCTTTTCAGTAACCACAGCTAGAGTCATTGCATGTTTGTTCTTTTGACAAACCACATAAGGATCCACTAGTGTCATTGCATGTGTGTTCTTTTAATAAACCACATATGTATCCACCAGTGTCATTCCATGTGTGTTCTTTTCATTAAACACAGCTAGAGTCATTTCATGTGTGTTCTTTTCACAAACCACATATGGATCCACCGTTGTCATTGCATGTGTGTTCTTTTGATAAACCACATATGGATCCACCATAGTTCATTGCATGTGTGTTCTTTTCATTAACCACAACTAGAGTCATTGCATGTCTATTCTTTTCACAAACCACACAAGGATCCACCAGAGTCATTGCATGTTTGTTCTTTTCATAGACCACATATGGATCCACCAGTGTCACGTCATGTGTGTTCTTTTCACAAACCACATATGGATCCACCAATGTCATTGCATGTGTGTTCTTTTCACAAACCACATATGGATCCACCAGTTTCATTTCATGTGTGTTCTTTTCATTAACCACATATGGATCCCCTAGTGTCATTGCATGTGTGTTCTTTTCACTAACCACAACTAGAGTCATTGCATGCCTGTTCTTTTCATAGAACACATATGGATCCACCAGAGTTCATTGCATGTTTGTTCTTATCATTAACCACATATCGATCCACCATTGTCATTGCATGTCTGTTCTTTTCATAAACCACATGGATCAACCAGTGTCATTGCATGTGTGTTCTTTTAATATACCACAGCTAGAGTAACTGGATGTGTGTTCTTTTCATAAACCACAACTAGAGTCATTACATGTCTGTTCTTTTCACAAACCATATGGATCCACTAGTGTCCTTGCGTGTGTGTTCTTTTAATAAACCACAACTAGAGTCATTGCATTTGTGTTCTTTTCACAAACCACTTATGGATCCACAAGTGTCATTGCATGTGTGTTGTTTTCATTAACCACATATGGATCAACCGGTGTCATTGCATGTGTGTTCTTTGCATAAACCACATATGGATCCACTAGAGTTCATTGCATGTGTGTTCTATTCATAAACCACAGCTAGAGTCATTTCTTGTGTGTTCTTTTCACAAACCACATATGGATCCATCAGTTTCATTTCATGTGTGTTCTTTTCATTAACCACATATGGATCCCCTAGTGTCATTGCATGTGTGTTCTTTTCACTAACCACAACTAGAGTCATTGCATGCCTGTTCTTTTCATAGAACACATATGGATCCACCAGAGTTCATTGCATGTTTGTTCTTATCATTAACCACATATCGATCGACCATTGTCATTGCATGTCTGTTCTTTTCATAAACCACATGGATCAACCAGCGTCATTGCATGTGTGTTCTTTTAATAAACCACAGCTAGAGTCACTGGATGTGTGTTGTTTTCATAAACCACAACTAGAGTCATTTCATGTGTGTTCTTTTCACAAACCACATATGGATCCACCCAGTGTCATTACATGTGTGTTCTTTTCATTAACCACATAATGATACCCTAGTGTCATTGCATGTGTCTTTGTTTCATTACCAACAACTAGAGTCATTGCATGTATGTTCTTTTCATAGACCACATATGGATCCACCAGAGTTCATTGTATGTCTGTTCTTTTCACAAACCACATATGGATCCACCAGAGTCATTACACGTGTGTTCTTTTCACAAACCACATATGGATCCACTAGTGTCATTGCATGTGTGTTCTTTTCACAAACCACATATGGATCCACTAGTGTCATTGCATGTGTGTCCTTTTCACAAACCACATATGGATCCTCCAAAGTTCATTGCATGTCTATTCTTTTCATTAACCACATCTAGAATCATTTCTTGTGTGTTCTTTTCACAAATCACATATGGATCCACCAATGTCATTGCATGTGTGTTCTTTTCATAAACCACATATGGAACCACCATAGTTCATTGCATGTGTGTTCTTTTCAGTAACCACAGCTAGAGTCATTGCATGTTTGTTCTTTTGACAAACCACATAAGGATCCACTAGTGTCATTGCATGTGTGTTCTTTTAATAAACCACATATGGATCCACCAGTGTCATTGCATGTGTGTTCTTTTCATTAAACACAGCTAGAGTCATTTCATGTCTGTTCTTTTCACAAACCACATATGGATCCACCGGTGTCATTGCATGTGTGTTCTTTTGATAAACCACATATGGATCCACCAGAGTTCATTGCATGTGTGTTCTTTTCATTAACCACAAGTATAGTCATTGCATGTCTATTCTTTTCACAAACCACAAAAGGATCCACCAGAGTCATTGCATGTCTGTTCTTTTCATAGACCACATATGGATCCACCAGTGTCATGTCATGTGTGTTCTTTTCACAAACCACATATGGATCCACCAGTTTCATTTCATGTGTGTTCTTTTCATTAACCACATATGGATCCCCTAGTGTCATTGCATGTGTGTTCTTTTCACTAACCACAACTAGAGTCATTGCATGCCTGTTCTTTTCATAGAACACATATGGATCCACCAGAGTTCATTGCATGTTTGTTCTTATCATTAACCACATATCGATCCACCATTGTCATTGCATCTCTGTTCATTTCATAAATCACATGGATCAACTAGTGTCATTGCATGTGTGTTCTTTTAATATACCATAGCTAGAGTCACTGGATGTGTGTTCTTTTCATAAACCACAACTAGAGTCATTACATGTCTGTTCTTTTCACAAACTATATGGATCCACTAGTGTCATTGCGTGTGTGTTCTTTTAATAAACCACAACTAGAGTCATTGCATTTGTGTTCTTTTCACAAACCACTTATGGATCCACAAGTGTCATTGCATGTGTGTTGTTTTCACTAACCACATATGGATCAACCGGTGTCATTGCATGTGTGTTATTTGCATAAACCACATATGGATCCACTAGAGTTCATTGCATGTGTGTTCTATTCATAAACCATAGCTAGAGTAATTTCATGTGTGTTCTTTTCACAAACCACATAGGGATCAAACGGTGTCATTGCACGTGTGTTCTTTGCATAAACCACATATGGATCCACCAAAGTTCATTGCATGTGTGTTCTATTCATAAACCATAGCTAGAGTCATTGCATGTATGTTCTTTTCACAAACCACACAAGGATCCACCAGAGTCATTGCATGTCTGTTCTTTTCATAGACCAAATATGGATCCACCAGTGTTATTTCATGTGTGTTATTTTCACAAACCACATATGGATCCACCCAGTGTCATTACATGTGTGTTCTTTTCATTAACCACATATGGGTACCCTAGTGTCATTGCATGTGTCTTTTTTTCATTAACAACAACTAGAGTCATTGCATGTATGTTCTTTTCATAGACCACATATGGATCCACCAGAGTTCATTGTATGTCTGTTCTTTTCACAAACCACATATGGATCCACCAGAGTCATTACATGTGTGTTCTTTTCAGAAACCACATATGGATCCACTAGTGTCATTGCATGTGTGTTCTTTTCATTAACAACATACGGATCCCCTAGTGTCATTGCATGTGTGTTCTTGTCACAAACCACATATCGATCCTCTAGTGTCATTGCATGTGTGTCCTTTTCACAAACCACATCTGGATTCTCCAGAGTTCATTGCATGTCTATTCTTTTCATTAACCACATCTAGAGTCATTTCTTGTGTGTTCTTTTCACAAACCACATATGGTTCCACCAATGTCATTGCATGTGTGTTCTTTTCATAAACCATATATGTATCCACCATAGTTCATTGCATGTGTGTTCTTTTCATTAACCATAGCTAGAGTCATTGCATGTCTGTTCTTTTCACAATCCACACAAGGATCCACCAGAGTCATAACATGTCTGTTCTTTTCATAGACCACATAGGGATCCACCAGTGTCATTTCATGTGTGTTCTTTTCATTAACCACATATGGATGCCCTAGTGTCATTACATGTGTTTTCTTTTCATTAACCACAACTAGAGTCATTGCATGTCTATTCTTTTCACAAACCACATATGGATCCACCAGAGTTCATTGCATGTCTGTTCTTTTCACAAACCACATATGGATCCACCAGAGTCATTGCATATGTGTTCTTTTCACAAACCAAATATGGATCCACCAGAGTCATTGCATGTGTGTTCTTTTCAATAACGACATATGGATCCCCTAGTGTCATTGCATGTGTTTTCTTTTCATTAACCACAACTAGAGTCATTGCATGTCTATTCTTTTCACAAACCACATATGGATCCACCAGAGTTCATTGCATGTCTGTTCTTTTCACAAACCACATATGGATCCACCAGAGTCATTGCATATGTGTTCTTTTCGCAAACCACATATGGATCCACGAGTGTCATTGCATGTGTGTGATTTTCATAGACCACTTATGGACCCACTGTCACATCCCAAGATTTTCCAAATCTTGTAATGTGAAAATGAAATAAACAAAATAAATCTTTGTTGAAAATCAGGGTGAAAAGAAACTGAAATCCCATCTTGAACAAACTTTGTCTAAAGTTTGAATTCAACAAAAATCCAAATCAAGAGAAATGCATTCCTCAATGAATGTATCTGGAAATTTAAACACTTGGAAAATAAATCCAAATCCCTAAACCCTAATGGAAGGAAATCATTTCCCAAGTTATCTCCAAATCTATGGATTTGATCCATACCAAATCTGATCAACAAATATTCACAAAGGATCAAGTAAGACCCTAGAAGTTGGTTTCACTTAGTTTGGAACCATAGACAAAATCTTGTGAATATAATAAGATAAGGAAATTGAATTTCCAAAGCCAATAAAGTCCTTACCAAAAGCCATACCAATTGGTGAACAATTATAATCCTAAAGGGATTAAAAAGATAAACATTTAATAAAGGAAAAATAAATTGTTTTGGAAATACTATTTGGATCTTTTAATAAAAGACTTTGTTTTCAAATGAAAAGGTGAGCCAAATTAATTTTGGCCAAACTTTTGTAATAAAATATTTTGTTTTGATAAAATGAATAAAGGTTTATTTAAATAAAATAATAAGGATTTAAATATCCAAATTTTATTTAAGTAAAGGCTTTTTCCATTTTAAATGAACACCAACTATTTTATTACTACTTTGAAATCTTTTATTAAAAGGTTTTGCTTTGATTAAAATGAGTAAAGGATTATTTAAATAAAATAATAAGGATTTAAATATCCAATTTTATTTAAGTAAAGGCTTTCCCATTTTAATTAAACACCAAAACTTATTTATTTATTTAAATAAGTTTCCAAGTATTCTTTTATTTTTCAAATAAAACCTTCTGGTTTGGTTTTGAAAATAATTGGATTTCAAATGGAAATTTATTAAATAAATCAAACCCTATTTTATTAAATAACTAAAGATTCATTTATTTAATTATTAAATGGATCCTAAATTAAATAAAAAAATATTTTTTTATTTGGATTTGGATTATGTTACTAAACAGAACCAAATTCATAGTTCAAAGTTGAGTGATTGTTTGTGTTGTTTGAAATTGTTTGAATGTTTGAAATGTGGTTTGAAATTCAAAATAGAAAAGAATTAGAAAAGGAAAAATAAAGCAGACAGAAAAAAAATAAGAAAAGAACAGACCCAGCCCATTAGGCCCAATTCTAGCCCAGCTCCCTCTTCCCCGAAGCCTTCCTTTCTCACCCAGATTCCTACCGCGTAGTCAATGACAGTCCGGACCCACTTCTCCCTCTCACTCACTCGCTGACAACAGACCCCACCTCCCCTTACTTTTCCCCGAACCGTTTTTCCTCACCGCCGAATCAGCGCACAGAGACACTGACCAGTGGACCTCCTCCTCTCTCCTTTTCCCACTGACTGGTAGGCCCGCTATCACTGTTCATCGTCTCCTTCACCCACCCCGCAGCGACCAGTTCTTCTCCCCCGTTCTGCCGTTGATTCCTCCAGCTTAATTCGCCTTAACGCGACCGACGTTACCAGCTTTGATCACGCAGATGGAAACGCCCGTGTCTCCTCTATAATTCCCCTCTGACACCCCGCGCTGGCACGCCTTAGACCGCCCTCAATTCCTTCCCGAGCACCCTCTACTCTGACGATGGTCCGGTGATGATTCCGACGAACCCTCGCCGCCCCTTGCCTCGTTGACCTAGCACACATACTCCACGCATCCAGACGCATCTATCCATACCACCCATTCATCCGCGGGTACCCTGTAACCTCGCCTTCGATGACCACCACCGTCTGCCTCGTCTCCGTCAAGTTTCTCCGGTAAGAGCCGACCGCCCCGAGCCCTTTCGTTCATGCACACAGCATCGCCTTGCTCTTGCGCATCTGACCCTACCCTCGGATTGCCCTCTCCTGAACTGCAGCGTCGCCTCGTCGTCAACCTGAGCGCCACCGTCTGTCTGCAAACTCCGGCGGAACCTCTCTGGTAAATCAGACCACCCCAACCCTTCTCGTTCACGCACACAGCTCCGCCATAATCTCCTGCGTCTAACTCAGTCCTCCGTTTGTCTTCTCGTGGACCACAGCCTCGTCTTCGACCGTGGACAGAGCCGGCCGACGTCGTTCTCTACTCCGGCGAGCAATTACGCCTGACCCCGAGCGCCCCTTGGCCAACACAGACCACATTGAGCATCAGCAAGCGTCAACGATCTCGGTGAGCCTTACCACGTCCCCTCTAGCTTCTTGTATCACCGGCTCGCCACGACAGACCAGCTTGCCGCCGTTAGCCACCGCGTGCATGACTTCTTGTCAATGCGATGACAGCTGTTCGATCTCGATCCATTGGTTAGGATAGATCCACTTAGTCGCGAAGAGGTATGTCCTCTGGACCGCACGATTTAACTTAGATCCAACGCTCCACAGCCACGATCTGGCCGAACCGGTACGGGCGAATTAAAACACGCCGCGTGTCGCCTGTTAAGTTTAAGACAGAATTTGAAAACAGAAACTTTTGCAAACTTCAAACCCTTGTATCTTTGGATCCACACGTCCAAATTTTACAAATTTGATGTCGTTGGAATTAGCAAGACAAACACTAGCCAACCCTGCCCTTAGTTTAGCGAATAGTATCTGTTAACTTGTTTAACTTTGCAGATTCTTTTGTGTGCTTGCTAACATTAGAAAAATTGTTTAAAAATGATTTTAGGATTAAAACCTTTGCCAATTAGTTTATTGTGACCTTACTGACCCTAGGACCCAACCTATGTTTTGGAAAATGATTTTGGAAAAGAATAGAATGGATTAATTGGTATAGTCCATTTCTAGCTAATTTAAAACCATTGTTTTGTTTATGAAAATGCTTTCATAAAGAGAACTTTGAGAAAATGCTTTGGACCAAACCTACTGACCCAAACACCAAGTTTTGCAATAGCAACTCATTTGGTGAACCCTATAGGGTGTAAGTGGTGAACCCTACACCACATAGGATGTTACTTTGTTTTGCAAATGGTTTTGAGGTGAAACCTTTTGCTAACAACTTTGCCACTTTGGTAAATGACCAATTTGGATCTTACAAAGTTTAGGAATCTAATAGAGACCCTCTTGCAAATGACTATGCCACTTTACAAAATGACCATTAGGTGTACCCAAATGTCTATGACCCACTAGGAACCACTTTTACAAACAAAGCAAAGCTTGGCATGCTTGCATGCATTACTTTGACTTTGCCATTTTGGTAAATGACCAATTTGGAACTTACAAAGTTAGAAGCCTAGTGAAGACCATCCTTACAATAGAACCAACCTTTGCATGCTTATGCATGACTTAGATCCCATTACTTTGTGTGTAAAAAAAATGTTTGTTTGACTTTGTTATTTTATATGTGTAGTTTTGCTTGATTGGTAGATTGAGTTTGTGCCTTGCTTGATTGAATTGTAGTGACTTGAAGAGTGTGATTGTTGCATGGACAAGGAGTGAACTTATACCCTCTACCAAAAAGGCAAGTGATGCTTCATATCATTATCCCATTATTTTCACTATGCATTAGTGTTTTTGCTAAGTAAAACTTGCATGGTTTTTATTTTGCTAAGTATAGACCTTGCTATAGTAGCACCTAGTAAATGAAACCTTAGTGGAAATCTTCCTAAGTTAGGATTCCTATTACTATCAAGCTTAGCCTAGCTAATAGAAAACTTGGGTGGTATATATTCACTATGGAAAAATCTCTAAGTCTGAGGACTTATGCTTTTGATTAATAAAAACAACTAAGTTAATGAATCACCTGGGTGGAAATGGAAGGAATGGTTTATGTTGAGTGGTTCACAAGGCCATGGACTTGGCTTGTGTATCTCACTTGTGGATGGCCACCCAGGAAACAAAGAGATTTGAGATGTCAAATGTTGAGAAGCTTCAAGTGCAACCACTTGGCAATATGGGCTCTGCCATGATCATAGGTTGCAAGAACTTAGCCATATGGACAGTTGGTGGTAGTGTTTGATAGGTTGGAGCGCGTCCATGATGGTCTAAGGGAAAGCTTCTGAAAGATCTTGTCTTGGGAAACCAAGTCTTGTGGGGAAAGTGCACCACCTCTGCAGAGTGTAAAACCTAAGTACTTAGCCATGTCCCTGGTAAAGGACAATTTGAGCATAAAGACATGGAAGCAATAAAGAATCTCATCACTCAAATTTCTAAATTAAAACTTGTGGGTGAACAAGGGTTGTGTGAAATTCTTCAATCTTTGATGGAGAGATGGCTTGGTACAAGGATCTCAAAATCTTAGATTGGGAAAATTGTTTTTGCCAAGAAAATCTTCAGTCTTTGATTGGTAGATGCCTTGAGAGGATCTTCAGTCTTTGATTAGTAGATGTCTTGGAAAGTTTTTGCCAAACAAAACTTAGTATTTTCAAAATGATAGGGAAAAATCTATTTTGAGCAATGCAAGCCTCAACTCCACTTAGCCAAATGCATATAGATGATAGACTCCACTATACTACCAAAGTATCACTTGCCAATACAATTCAAATGTATTGACCCTTGTGGCTATAACTCGTAATGTTGCAGGTTTGATTGATTTAGTGAAGATTGATTGATTAGGATTACAAAGTCTACAACCAACATCTGCCTGTGGCACTTTGAAGATGAAGGACCCAATACTTATAGTTATTCCACTGCAATGTAATGTAAATTGCCAATGAGCTATGTTTGATGTAATAAAACTATTTTATTCCTGGTTATAAAGTTGTATTATGACCTTTGTTTCTTGATATTACATCTAAACTGTGGATGCTAGCTATTTATCCAGGGACTAGCATTGTAAACACAGGGGACCCTACCTTATTGAAGGCAGGGGATGCTACACCCACCATAGTCATTGCATGTGTGTTCTTTTAATAAACCACAACTAGAGTCATTGCATGTGTGTTCTTCTCACAAACCACATATGGATCCACAAGTGTCTTGCATGTGTGTTGTTTTCATTAACCACAGCTAGAGTCATTTCATGTGTGTTCTTTTCACAAACCACATATGGATCCACTAGTGTCATTACATGTGTGTTCTTTCCATAAACCACATATGGATCCACCAGAGTTCATTGCATGTGTGTTCTATTCGTAAACCATAGCTAGAGTCATTGCATGTATGTTCTTTTTACAAACCACATAAGGATCCACCAGAGTCATTGCATGTCTGTTATTTTCATAGACCACATATGGACCCACCAATGTCATTTCATGTGTGTTCTTTTCACAAACCACATATGGGTCCACTATTGTAATTACATATGGGTTCTTTTCACAAACCACATACAGATCCACCAGTGTCATTGCATGTGTGTTCTTTTCATTAACCACATATGGATCCCCTAGTGTCATTGCATGCGTGCTTGTTTCATTAACAACAACTAGAGTCATTGCATGTATGTTATTTTCATAGACCACATATGGATCCACCAGAGTTTATTGTATGTCTGTTCTTTTCACAAACCACATATGGATCCACCAGAGTCATTGCATGTGTGTTCTTTTCACAAACCACATATGGATCCACGATTGTCATTGCATGTGTGATCTTTTCATTAACCACATATGGATCCCCTAGTGTCATTGCGTGTGTGTTCTTTTCACAAACCACATATGGATCCACCAGTATCATTGTATTTGTCTCCTTTTCACAAACCACATATGGATCCTCTAGAGTTCATTGCATGTCTGTTCTTTTCATTAACC
This sequence comes from Avena insularis, assembly GCA_023614405.1. Lineage (NCBI taxonomy): Eukaryota > Viridiplantae > Streptophyta > Magnoliopsida > Poales > Poaceae > Avena > Avena insularis. The sequence goes on along the minus strand of JAJUPC010000162.1, from coordinate 536,464 downwards.
ACATCTAGAGTCATTTCTTGTCTGTTCTCCAGCTTGAAATTCAAACTAAGCCGGAACTTGGTCTCTGACGTAATCTGACACCAGTCATGGTCAAGTCACGTCACTGACAGATATTCCCGTTAGCACGACCATTGGTGGGTCTGCCTTTTGCGGAACCGAGGTGTCGTTTAAATGCGTGCGCGGCGATTGTGGCAGCGTAATCATCGTGAGGGAGTTGCGCGGCTCCTTCCACGATGCATGGCACGGTTACTGTTTTCATTGCACGAATCTTGGCGCGGACGAAGGATTTAAGGGGCTAAGATTTCTTCCTTTCCTCTTCATCAGCACTTGGGCTCCTTCCTTCCTCTCAACACCTCCCACAAACATAGCTCCTCTGCCGCCCCCAAAATCCTCCAGCGCCGCCCATCCCAGGTCACCGGCACACAGAAAATGGCTGAGGCCTCATCTTCCGGCAAGGCGGTGATGACAGCGATGACGTCGTTAGTGTAGGAGAGTTTTCGTGGGGTCTGGATCCCCTGCGTCTTGGATGACGCCAAGCTTCACATCGTCGATAATGAAGGGCTCGTCCGTGCCAACGACTGGCGGAGTAGCTATGGACAAACCGTCCCCACCCCCAACACCGACAAGCGGGTGCACTTCGGCACCCACCTCTATAGATGTTTGAGCTTCCCACCCTCAGATTTCTTCTCTGAGGTGATAGATTATTACGGAGTTCAACTCCACCGTCTCCCCCCGAACTCTCTCTTAGAGATGAGTGCTTACGCTTCTTTGTGCGAGGGGTATCTCGGCATTAGGCCGAGTATCATTCTCTTCCGGTATTATTTTCACACCCGGAGAAACTCTATCACTGCCTGTAATTACCGGAACTCTTAGCTTTTCTGTTAGGAGAGAGCGTGTCTATCCTAGGATTAAGGCTAGTGAGTCGGTAAAGCATGGCCATCCAATTTTTTCTATCACAAGGATATTCCTGCTCCCGGAAATGCTACGCTTTGCCGGCTTTTGTTGACGGTGCCGCCACGCCCCAAGAGTCCTGGGACGCAGATGCGCCGGCTTTAGTGATGATCTGCTTCTCACCAAGAGGCGGATTGAATATCTGATGAAGCACAAGGGCCTTAAAAGGTCCGACTAGATTCATTGCTGGCTGGCATGCCGGATCCAGCCTCTCCAACACCATGGTGACCGGCTTATGCACTCCATCACGTCCTCCAAGAAGGATTCTCTCCGGATCTGCCCCCGTTCTTACTCAGAAAAGGACTACGAGTCCCAGATTAGATGGTTAATACGGGAGCAGATCGAGAGGAAAATTCCGGAGTTGTCCTTGGACTTGCATATGGCTGATAATCCAGTAGTTCCAGTAAGATTCCCGCAATAAATCGAATTATATGTTTCATATTTACATTATTGTGTCTTTTCGCAATACTGAGATATTTCTTCTTTTCAGCTTGCTGACCTCCTCGAGTCAGAGCTTGCTCCTATCGAGGGATATCCTCCTGAGATCTCTCAGGATGATGGAGAGTTGGTTCCTCTACCAAAGACCTTTACCCGAAAGCGTAAGGCTCTGACAGTTTCTATTGGAACAAAGGAGGTGACCATTGTGAAGAGGTAACTTTTCCTCACAAGGTTTCCATGTTATATTCCTTAATTCTTTCTGACGTGTAATGTTCTTTGTTCTATTATCTCCTCAGAGCTAAATAGCTTACCAAGGGAAAGGGGAAAGGAGGCTCGTCGAAGCGTCTGCGCCAGTCAAAATTGAATTTGACTTCTCCTGCCAGAGCGCCTCCGACTCCAGCCCCTCAGCCTTCTGTAGCGCTGGAGATTACTCCATATCCGCCCATTGTGGAAGATCTGGCTCAACAAGCAGAGCCAATGATCCTTGTCTCGCAAACTGATGTCAACATGGGTGACTCAGGTTTTATAAGGGTGAACCTTCTACGGGTAATGATCCCTCGGCAGTGGTATTCGCTAAAAACCTCCTCAACAATCCGGGTCTTGCCAAACTTGGCATTACTCAAAAATCTATGGAGGAGATCCAACGGCTATCCCAACCATGCTTGTAAAGCCAGAACATTACTGCCGAGGAGGAGGTACAAGAAGCGGAGGACATCGAGTACTCTGAACTCCTTGAGCATATCCGTCTTCGCGATGAGAGGCTGAGAGCTGGTGTGCTTCCGCCACCACCAGTACTCCCACTCACCCTCGCCGAGAAGGTTACTACTGAAGTGAACATGAGCATGAGCAAGCTCACTCATGAACAACATGTAAGTAGGAAATCCAACTCACTTTTTCCTTATGCTATTTTATATCATATCGTCTAGCCCCCAAGCATGAAGTTGGATAGACAATCTAGATATATGCTTTCATAGGATGCCAAAGAATGAACTAGTGTAGCCCCCAAGGCTCGTGCTGATATTAGATAAAATATTAGCCTGAGTCTTTAGTAGACTTCTGACTCTGGGTATTGTGACTTACCAAAAGTTATTTCGTATAACCAGGAATTGTTGTAGAATATCTGCAACAAGCAGAGAGATATCAGAGCTCTCCGTCTTGAAAATGCTCAGTTAAAAGTGTCTAGGGATGAGGCTGAAGGTAAACATTTAAGTCCTTAACCTTGCTCTTTCTTTCATAGTCAAATTATTTATTCAACTATTGTTCTTTTTGCTTACAATCATGTGCTATGATTGAAGAAGCCGAGAATCTAAAGACCCTGGAGGTGGAGAACACAGACTTATGTTGAGACCTGGACAAATTGAAGGCGGATCACGAGCGGAGCATTGCTCAAGTCCTCGAATCCTCTTCTATGGCCACCGAAGAACGTGATCTTAGGATCGCATCACAGGATCAAAATATCTCGGATATCAATGATGCTTTATTAAGAGAGAAGGACATCAACGAAGCACTCCGAGCTGAACTCCAGAGCCTTAGGGCAGGGAAGACCAAAGTTGACGACGTCATCTTCGGTATATTTCCCACTTTCTAACTTTTTGTTTTTCCAACTCTAGGAATTCAGATATATTTTCTAAACTTTGCCTTATACGCACAGGTTCTTTGAACTTACTGGATTCTGCCTCCACCGAGCCTCGCACCAACCGGCTTTCACAAGTCGGCAATTTGCTTCACGATTTCCGCCAATCTTTGGAGGATATTGGCAAAGTACTCAAGGTTCCGGACATGCACAGAATGTCTGGCTTTGAAGTGTGAGACAATGCCAAGGAGATGCGCCAGCTCATCCAGGACTGGAATATGTCCTATGCGTGAACCGCGGCACAGAACACCCTCACCATGGTTATGAGCCACCATGGAAACATGCAAATTTGGCAAGTAACCAGAGGGTAGTATAAAGTGGATGAAGACGGACATAAGAAGAAGACCAAGGCCATCATGGACTCCTGTGGTGGATACGGGTGTCACGTGGCTGATCTGACCAGCTACGACACTCCCTTCTTCACTCGCGTGGAGACGCCTCCCCCACCTACCGAGGAAACAACTAAAATCTCCGACGACGAACAAACCGCTTCAGATTTGAATGTCTCAGAAAGATACCAAGGTGAGGTTGATATCTCTAGTGATCCGGCAGATCCTACCTCTTCCCCTACATCATAGAGCACCAGAAAAATTTTGTGTTATTCTGAAAACAATTCGGGTTGTAAATAAGTAGTGTAATACTTTTTCTGGTGCTAAGATTTGCTACTTCTATTTAGCAATTTTGGCTTTCCTTTTATGTGCCTGAAATGTTTACAGAAGCACTTATGTTTTTGTCTATACTTACAGTTTATTTGGCTTTCCGCCTCGCCCCTTTCGTGAGCCGGCCAACCTTCAACACGGAAAATTTGCCGAGCAACGGAGCTCAATTGCTAAACCAGTTTAAACTCGGAAACAAAGCTGGATTCCAGTACCAACAATTCACTAATCAGAAAATGCCCGCATATGGCAATCAGATAAATAACCAAAGCGCAAACTAGAAAATTTGGATTTATACCCGAGGGTAGCATTTTTAGAATCATAAATCTTAACCAGAGTAAACATGATCATAAAGTACTTTCAAGTATTCTGGGATATTCGACTGTGACATGATCATTCAAAAATAAGATTGTAATATAAAACTTCTCAGAAAAAATTGAGGCAACCAATACTTTATTTCTTATTGAACATGTACACATATATGATTTACATATAAAGATAATTTAAGAATAAAAGGGACGTATCTAGGAAATATTCCACGGTCTGTCTAATTCCTCCGGGTCTGTACTGCCTCCAGCTCTCTTTCTCTTCTTAGTAGCAGGTCTTTCTTTGACTGGCCGCATTTCAGTTAGATAGTAAAAACCATTGTGTGATACTTGGATAAATAAAAAGGGCTCTTCCCATACTGGAGAAAATTTGTGTTTTCTTTTTCAGAAACACTAAAAAAAGGGCGCCCTTCCTAGAGGGCTCCCAACCTCGCGCCTCGTGCTAACAAGTGGCACAATCTGATTCATCCCGGAAATTCTTGTCCCTTTCCTACGCGCCACGTGTCGACTGTGTAGGATGTTCTTGGTTATGTTTTCCTTTTTCTTTGCCGATATAAATAAGAAAAATGAAATATCTTTCAAACCGAGCGTCCAAATCAAGATCCGTTTTCTCAGCTGTGCTAGTCGCATCAAGAGCTACAAAACTAGATTCCATATTGATATGTTCTAACAAACTTTTTTTTGCACTGCCTTCGGTCCCTAGCTTGCACTGCCTCATGTTCTGAAGTGCATGAGACGGTGCGATAGCGATGGTATCTTACTATTCTCTGTTGCTAATTACCTCCGTAGTGCGGCCTTATTGTACTACGTTACCGCCTTGGTTACGATGGCGATGCGGTTTCTTTGCGATGCACCGCCTGTGCCTTTGCCTTGTTATCTTGGGTTGCCGCCTTGATTGCGGTGCATGGCGCGATGTCTTCTTTGCACCGCTTCGTTACCGCTTTGTTGTCTTGTGTTACCGCGCCTTGATCGCAGTGTACCTGTGGTTTCTGGCGATGTACGCCCATACACTTGCTTATTGTACTGTTTTGCACTCCTTCGGTCAAAGTGTACTACATGGTGTCCTGGCAGTGCACCGCCAGCGCACTGCCTTGTTGTACCTCTTTGCACTGCCTTCGGTCGCAGTGTACTACGCGGTGTCACAGTGCACGCCTTCTGCTTTCGATCGCCATGTACTACGCGGCATCACATCTGAAGTAGTGCACCGGTGCACCGCCTCATTGTACTTCATTGTATCCACGATGCATTGTGGTATTCGGAAGAACGCCCATGCACTTCCTTGTTATTGTGCGTTGCACTGCCTTCGGTCATAGTATACGGCGCACCGCCTCGCCTTTTTTTCTCTTTTTCCTGTTGCATTACTTTTTTGCCGTATATACTGTTTTTTCAATAGACAAAAATAGCACGTTGTACACAACCACCGTACAACCAGGCGTGCGCACAACATTGTCAACTGTTGCCATGCGCTGCCAGCAGAGAGCCTCACGCGCGCCCATGCGAGGAGCATCGCACGCCCGCGCGCTCCCGCCAGAGAACCAAATCACCCTTATTGAAAGACCGGTTTCTGATTCTTTGGCTATGATACTTGTGTAACTTCTGCTGATATGTTGTTGATCTCATCTCAGCAACGACACGCACTTCTTCGATTAAATCGAGATCATTTTGTTGAGATTTTTCGGCATCCTCATCAATATATGCAACAACACGGGGAGAAGTATCAATCAAATCACTAGGAAGAACTGCTTCTGCACCATAGACCAAGAAGAAAGGTGTGTATCCGGTTGACCTATTCGGTGTTGTTCGTAAACTCCATATTACAGAAGGTAGTTCCTCTGCCCAAGCCCCCGCAGCATGTCATAGTGGTTCCTCGAGGCTTGGTTTTTGGCCTTGTAGGATTAAACCATTTTATCTTTCGACTTGTCCATTAGCTTATGGATGCATGACTAACGCAATGTCAAGCCGGATATTTTATTCGTCGCAGAATTCGGCAAGCTCTCCCATAGAAAATTTACTCCCGTTGTCCATGATAATGCTATGCGGATAACCGTATTGGATTATGACATCCTCGACAAATCTTCTGGCTGTTGCTCCATCACAACTGCTGATGGGTTTAGCCTCAATCTATTTTGTGAATTTATCCACCATCTCTAAGAGATGAGTAAATCCACTAGGAGCCCGTTTAAACGGTCCTACCATGTCAAGCCCCTAGACCGCGAAAGGCCATGTTATAGGTATTGTACGCAGCCGATCAGCCGGAATGTGAGGTTGTTTGGCATACTTTTGGCAGCCTTTGCACGTCTTGATCAGCCATTCGGCATCTGCCTTGGTTATAAGCCAAAAAACCGTGTCGTAAAGCTTTTGCCACTAAAGATTTGGCTACAACATGATGGCCGCATTCGCCTTCGTGGATTTCTCGTAAGATTTCCACTCCTTCTTCCGGAGATACACAACACTGAAATACCCCAGACACACTCCGCTTATAGAGCTCACCATTTACTATAGTATAGGCTTTTGCTCGCCAGACGATGTGCTGGCTCAAACCCTCGTCTTTGGGTAATTTTCCATCTACAAAGTTATCAAGGTAGGGTTGAGTCCAGCTAGGAATTATAGCTAGGACTGCTACTAAAGGTGAGTCAGATTTTGTCAGATATTCCTCGTCTACTCCTTTTATAGAGGGAACTTTGAGGTTCTCTAAAAAAGTGTCATCTCGGACCTTATTCAGTGCAGAGCCTATTCGAGATAATGTATCTGCTTCCTCATTTTCTGGTCGAGGGATGTGTTGAACCTCAAACCCTTCGAACAATTTAGATAGTTCATCCACGACAGCTCTATATGCTGCCATGTGCTTATTTGCATTACATATATCCGACACTTGTTGAGCCACAAGGTCCAAATCCCCATAACACATTAAACGTTGGATGCCGATATCCTTAGCAATCCGGATTCCATGCAGCAATGTTTCATATTCGCCAATGTTATTCGTTGCCGTGAAGTGGATCTGCAGTACATAAAAAAGTTTACCTCCATGGGGTGACTTGAGCACCACGCCGGCCCCCGAGCACCTTATACCTGTCAAAGTGTAAGGTCCAGTATTCCGACTCTGGGAGGGTCATATTCCCCGTTGTCTCTGTCTAATCAGCGACAAAGTCAGCAAGGATTTGGGATTTGATTGTTGTACGAGGTTTATACTCAATGTCGAAAGCTGAAAACTCTATGCCCCATTTTGTGAAACGTCCTATAGCATCACTGTTGTTGATTATATCTGTCATGGGAGCTGTGCTCACCACGATAATTGGATGTTCCTAAAAGTAATGCCGTAACTTCTGGGATGCGAAGAACACACCGTAAGCCAGCTATTGATAATGTGGATACCGCTGCTTTGATCCACTTAGGACTTTGCTGAGGTAGTATGTCGGACGCTGCACCAGGTGTTGCTGGTTTTCCTCTGGTCTCTCCACCACCATGACGACTCTGTTTGTCGCAGCGAGATAGAGCAACATCGGTTTCTGTGGTTCCGATGCTGCAAGGATAGGAGGAGATGAGACTACTCCTTTCAGGTCATGTAGTGCAGCTTCAGCTTCATTAGTCCAAACGAATGTTTTGGTCTTTTTCAGGAGCTTGTAGAGTGGTGCGGCTCTTTAACCGAGCCGGCTTACAAACCGACTGACTACAGCAATGCAACCAGTTAGTCTTTGAACATCCTTTAGGCGAGTCGGCCTGGAAATATTCAGTATAGCCTTGTTGTTGTCTCGGTTCACCTCTATGCCTCTTTGAGACACAATGAAACCTAATAATTTTCCGGCTGGTATTCCAAAGAAACACTTCTTCGGGTTAAGCATTATGTTATATTTGCGTAGATTGGCAAATGTTTCCTCCAAGTCGGAAATTATGGTTTCCTTCTTTTTGGAGATCACCGCAATGTCGTCCACATATGCATGTACATTGCATCTGATTTGATCGTGGAGGCAACGCTGCATAGTACGCTGGTAAGTAGCTCCTGCATTCTTGAGCCCAAAGGGCATCATAATGAAACAGAAGGTTTTTAAGGGGGTTATGAATGAAGTTTTGACTTTGTCTTATTCCTTCATCCGAATTTGGTGATAACCAGAATATGCATCGAGAAAACACAGGAGTTCCGAGCCTACCGGGGAATTGATAACTTGATCAATTCTAGGCAGAGTGGACGAATCTTTGGGACAAGCCTTGTTCAAGGCAGTATAACCAACACACATCCTTAAATCGGTGGTGTCCTTTTTAGGGACCATTATAGGATTGGTCGACCACTCAGTGTGGATGACCTCTTCTATGAATTCGGCTAACTCGAGTCGGGCTAGTTCCTTAGCTATTTCTTTTTGCTTTTCATCACCGAAACATCATAAGACTATTTGACGGGTTTAGTGCTTAGGCGTACATTTAGAGAGTGCTCATCAAGTTCCCTAGTTACTCCGATCTTGTAAGATGGTTGCCATGCGACGATATCTTGATTTGCTTAGAGGAACTTGACAAGCGCGCTTTCCTATGCGCTATCTAGGCCAACACCTATCTGGGTCACCTTGGAGGGGTAATCATCCTTCAACGGTGTCTTCTTCGTCTCTTCTGATGCCTTGAACTCCGGAGTCGGCTTTGTTACCTCCTTCTTCGTTGCGGGCATCTCGGATGGATCAATGGTCTTCTTGATCTCCTGATACTCCTGGGCATGCAACATGGCTTCAGCAAAGGCAGCATTTCTGTCCTTGCACTCTTGTGCCTGTTTGGGTCTCCCCTAATGGTGATCACGCCTTTGGGACCTGGAATTTTCATCATATTGTAAATGTAACACGGACGAGCCATAAAATCCTAGTATGCCGGACGTCTGAATATAGCGTGATACACGCTCTTGAACGGGACCACTTTGAAGGAAAGTGCTTCCGTTCGATAGTTCTTTGGAGTTCCAAAGGTAACATCCAAAGTGATCTCTCCCAAGGAATTTTCTTGTCTTCCTGGGACGACTCCGTAAAAGGTCACAGAGCTGTGGTTTAGCTGTGTCTATGAGATCCGCATTCGGCGTAGCGTTTCAACATACAAAATATTAATGTTGTTGCCGCCGTCCATGATAGTCTTAGAGAAACCATAGCCGTCAATAAGTGGGTTGAGGACTAAGGCGTATTTTCCTCGCCTGTGCAACTTAGGCCGATGATCAGTATGGTCAAAGGTGATTGCCACTTCTGACCAGTACAAGAATTGTGGGACAGCCGGAACAGTTGCGTTGAGGTCATGCAAAACTGCCTTCTTGGCCTTAGCTGGTTGAGACCCAAGGAAAGTGACATAAGTGTCCTTCTTCGTTGGAAAGTTCTTCTTTCCATCCGGCTTGGGATTTGAAGGGTCAACTTCCTCCATGTCGGAATCTTCCTTGGTCTCCTTCTCTTTTTCGGCATTCTTTTTTCCCTTCTTCCGCTTAGCCCAATAGCCAGCGGTATCGTCTTTCTTGATGTAGTCGTTGAAATGACACTCGGCGTTTGTATGAGACGAGCCCCCGTTGGCATCTAAGTGATGCACACACGGGTTGTTGGCAATGTCGGCCCAGGAATAGGTTTTTCTAGGTTGCTGGTCTCCTCTACCCTGGACTCTTGATGTCCCACGACCGCGACCGTGGCCACCACCACGCCCTCCTCGTCCTCCAGACCTGAAAGTAGTAGTGACCACTGCTGTTTCCGCATTGGGTTTTTCCTCCGAGGTATTCTTGCGATTCTGAGCTTGTTGCTTTGGTTGTTTTGCTGACTATGGCACAACTAGGGCGTTAAGTAATCCCTCTATGTCGTCGTTAGCGTCTGCATATTTGCTCGCTATTTCTATCATCTCTCCCAGATCAGTGACCTTGTCGCACTTCAAGAGGTGACGTAGTAAACCAATTTGGATTCCTTCATTGAAAGCTTCAGTCACAGTTTGATCATTTACTCCTTCACAGGAGTTCTTGGTGTCGATCCATCATCCGAGGTAATCTCGTCAAGTTTCTCTGGCTTTCTGGGTGCAACTCTGTAGGTCTCCTACCATACAGGGCCTCCGATATGTGCCTTCGAAATTCCGAAGGAACGCACTTTGCATATCATACCAGTTGTGGATGGTATTCTCCGAAAGTTCATTGATCCATGATCGTGCCGTCTTCCACAACATAAGTGAGAGATATCAGGTTGCGACCAAGCTATTTTGCCTTTAGTGATGCAGCAAGCCTGGAAAAAATCCTAGAGCTAAGTATCTGGCTGGGCCACACCATCGTAGAATTGGATGTGTCTTGAGATAGCAAACCCCTCTGGGAAGTTTGTTTGTCAAATACGCGGTCCGAAGAACTTTGGATCTATGTAGATATTATCTGACTCGTAGGGTCTATGTTAGGGTTGATCCAGTGTCTCGCGTCACTTGGTGACAGGGAATACCGTCTTGGTTGTTCGCTATAGCTGCAGTGCCTTGGAGTCAGACTTCTGCTTCTGCCACCACGACGCCCTCCTTGGCCTCCTTGAGAACCGTTGTGATGGCTACTTGGCGGAGAGGGTGGTGCATGTCGATTATTTTTGGCTGATTGCCAACCTCCATCCGGAGCGTCATTATCCCGGTTCCGGGGAGGGTCTTCATTGCGATGAGCCCCTAATGGCTTGACTCGGCACGGTGTCCATCGTTCCCACCGCGATGGGGCTCAGCCGGACGGCTTGCATGTCTAGGAGGTGGCATCCTTTGACGACCCTCCTCCCGGACTTTCTCTTTGTCTTCTTCCCTGTGATTGTTCGACTCTCGCTGGGGAGGGTTTCTCTGATACAGTGCAGCAATCGCCTCGTGCTCCACGGCTGGAGCGACGTTGCTCTAGTTACATGCGGTTCTGTGGCGCTGCCCTGAAGATCCGATTCTTGAGTAGTTGTCTTCCCGACGGTCGGAACGGTAATGTTGTTCGGGGACCCATTGGGGCCTTACGTCATTCCAGGCCGGATCTATGCGATATTGATCTGATTGAGAGACCAATTTTATGCTCCCAGGTTTTGTGAGATTCTATTGCTCCAAACCCTTGATGAGTAGCTTTATGCCCAACCGGACCTATTCGGGGACTGGATTATTTTCTAGGATATCTCGAGCTACGGTAGTGTTTTGTACTGGTGTTGGGTACACCAGATCGCCCTTGCTGTCGAGTCGAGGCATCCCTGGGTCCCCCTGAAAGAGAACCTTGTGAACTTCCGGAAACTTATTGACATGCGTGTGTCATTTCCAGGTCTTCTAATGCTGCAGAGAGATGTACTTCTCCATAGTAGCTATGCGCTTCTTCTCTTCCTCGATGTTGTTGGCTTCATCTAGGAGTACTTGGCGACGCGCTTCTAGGGCCTGAGCCCTTTCTTCCAACTCTTCAGCAGTAAGTTCTGCAGCTGTAGGGATAGGTGTAGTTAACGCATCATCGATGAGTTTACGGGCACCAGCAGTGACCACGTGTCCATCCACCGAAGCTTCTTTGGGCTCGTCTGGGATTAGTGCTCCATCCGAGTCTTCCTCATATTCCTCGGTAATCACTTCCTCTGCTAGAGGGTATTTTGTTGGGGTCTTGTTCTTCTTCTTTGCCTTCTTGGCAGCGCCGGTAGAACAGACGGCTTTGGGCCCGTTTCCTGGAGTCAAGCTCTAATCGGTACTTTCGGACATCTCGACGTCGGGATTGTCGCCGAGATCCATGTCATCCTGCACTTTGGGAGAGTTTTCTCCAGATCCTTCGTCCATGGCTTCTCCTTCTTCTGCAGCTTTGGAGTTGAACTCCTCTTCGTATTCCGTGGAGAACTTTCGGAAATCCGCCGACATCATGGAATCATCCGAAGATGTCGGTAAGTCGGTGTTTGTCTTGATCGCCTCTAGCATTGAGTCTTCGTTGTCTCCAGCATCGGTAGAGCCGGATCTAGATCCAACATATCCGACAAAGTGCGACCTGTGTGTCCTAAGGTAGTTACGGCTTTCCTCGTGGGATTCCTTGAAAATTCTGATGGTCTCGAGGACCTCAACCCTGTTTGCGCCTTGCATCATCATGCGCCTCAACGTATGCCTCAGGAAAGGTTGATCTGTTCTGGCATTCAACCAAGGTTATTGTCTTGCTCCTCCTGGACTTCAACCTCAGCGGGTAGATCGAACTGGGATTCGGCCTCCCTAGGAAGATCCACTCTAGATTCAACTTGCACCGTAAGATCTTCTTCAGGTTCAGCTTTCTCCATTATCTTTGCAACAGGTGCAGGCTGGGTGGGATTAGGGTTTTCTGAGATTCGGAACTCTGCCACTTCTGCGGACAAAGTGGACCCAGAGATTTCTTCTGCCTCTATCATCACCGCTGGGGTGGGCGGGGCAGGTTCAGCGAAATCGATGTACACATCGATCTCGCCAAAATACAAGATGGTGTAAGAAGTCACGGCCTCCCTAGCCGGAATCCAGGTCTCATCGAGAACAATGAGAGGGATGTCGCTGGCGTAGAGGACGCGACCGATGATGATTGTCTTGCCGATTCCGATTCTTGCAGATTCCGCTCGGATCACAGATCCGAAGCTCACTTGCCCCACGGTGGCCGCCAACTGTTGTCGGATTGATGACAAGTATGCCATGAGGGGGTCCTCAGGGTGTGTAGAAGAGAGGGGTGTGATAGGTACGGTGTTTCGGGATGGTGAGCACACATGTTTACCCAGGTTCAAATCCGCTAGCTTTGGACGGATCCTACTCCTGCTAGCAATCCAGGAATACGACAGAGCCAGAATATGGGTTACAAGGGTTTCGCTTGTGCGAGTTGAGATTGTGGACTATTTGAAATGGATTGTATGGGCACCTAGGGGGGGTGAAAAGGTGCTACTTCAAATTTTAATGCTTTTTCAATTTTAGGCTTGACACGAAAGGTAAATTCTCTAGATATAATACTATGCAGAATTTCCCTATATGCAAACCTAATTACTAGCAAGTAAAGGCAAGTGAGATAGAGGAACGAGTAAACCGTAGTGGAGCGCGCATAGACACAAGATTTGTTTTACCGTAGTTCCTTCCTTGTTAAGGGAAGTATATCTGCATTGGAGGGGTGGGCGGTACTAAGACCACCACACCACGATAGACCTCAGCCTGTTCTCCGATGGATACCGCCATCAAAGTCCTGATCCACCTTTCCACTATAGGAACCCTTCGAGGCGGGAACCGACGCCTTTATACAACTAGTGGGGCACAACTCCACAACCAAATTGGAGGCTCCCATAATGACAACAAGCTGCAACAAGAACAATAGTTATCAATATCAAAACACAAGATCTAGATATTAACGAGAATACTAGATCGGGGATTTCTCCAAGTGAATGGAGAGGAGTTGATGCGCTTGATTCGGGGCGACGATGTATGATGTCTCCTACTTCAATTCCCCCAAAAGATCGAAGCCTTTGGGTGGTTGAAGTAGGAGATCTAGAGAGAGAGAGCTTTTATAGCTGGTCTGATCTTTTTCGAATGAACCAAGCAAGCTAAGAGGAGGGGAAGACGTGGCTTTTATACCCCTTGTCCAGATGGAGACGTTGGAGCTTTTTGGGGATGGATTGTCCGTCCTGAGTGAGGGCCGGATTATCCGTCCTAAGGAAAACTCCGGCCCATCCTCGGACTATTTGGGGAATAATCCGCCCCCAGACTGAGCGACGCGCCGAGACAGCCTTTGCGTGTCTCCTGGGGGCCGGATTATCCAGCCCAAGGTGAGGTCCAGGTTATCCGATCGGGGGAAGAAAATCTGCCCCACTTCGGATTGTCCGGGGGAAAGTCCGCCTCTAGTCAAAGCGTCGCGCCATGCCAACCCTTGCTCGTCTCCTGGGGTCCGGATTTTCCGGCCCATGGTGAGGGCCGGATTATCCGTCCAGGGGAAGCAAATCCACCCTGTTTCGGATTTTCCTGGGGAAAATCCGCCCCCATTCTGAGACTCACGCCATTCCAGCCTTTGCCAAGAGGGCCAGGCCGGATTATCCGGCCCTTGATGGGGACGGATAATCCGGCCCCCAAACACAATAAACATTTCCCTGCACACTTAGCACACATGATAAAACTCCACGGTATTATTATCTAACACACAAGACACAGGGAACCATGAAATGTTCTTTCATTCTCCCCCTTTTTGGTGTTACATGACAATACTAGGATTTGCAAGATAGTTCTCAAGACAACAATATTTAATGAAATGAAAAAGACTCCCCCTCAATCTGTGCATAATAAAATTTGCATTTGAATACAAATACACACAAGACGGTACAAGTCTATTTCATTGAAACATATGCAAAATATTCATACCACCGAGTGAGAGATAGAGGCGTCCTCAATATATCATAAGAACATCCAATGATAGCCATAATGAGCGCCTCCCTCGATATAGATATCCAATATATCCAATATGATAGGTGAATCCATAATGATAATCCACAAGATAAATCCAGAGCCACACAAACATAGTCTCATACATAACAAATCACAGATAAAAGTTCAACGCTAAATGGGCACAAGCGAGAGAAAGACCGAAAAGATAAAGTGCAAATGCTTGTTCCCGACCCATGCAAATCCATGAAGACCTAATATTACTACTTCTCCCCCTTTCGCATCGAAACGCCAAAAAGGAAGAAGAGCGATGCTAGCGCCCCAAGGGATCACTCATAGTCATCATCCGGCCTACACTTGGGCCGGATTATCTGGCCTAAAATCTAAAGTTCTGTTAGACACAGATTTAGGCCCGCGCGTCCCCAAACAAAACCCCCACAAGGTGAACAAAGGACTTGTGTGCTAGAAGAGATGGCTTAGGGGTAGGGAGAGGCTTGGGATTAGAAAACCAAACTAAGATGGTACTACACACTCAAAATTGAAAGAATCAAATCAACTAAAGGCCAAAATTGAGTGTGATTTCCATAATAACACGAGATGAGCAAAAACAAGCAAAAAGATCCACATAAATCCAACTCTTCTCATGGAAGAGGGCGGTGGACGAGGCCACCTTGTTGGAGTGCATGGTATGACACCACGAAGATATATCTTGGGTTCATGACCAATACTCATCATTAAGCTCACATATCACAAAATGATATTAAGAGAAATGATTTGACTTGCTTTCGGCATTATGGGGGGAGGGTTAGCCCAATAAATTGGGACCACACTCCCCCTATATCCATGCCCAAACCTAGACCAAATAAGGATGAGATGTAGGGATGAGTGGATGGGTAATCAAGACAAGCTCCTTGAATCAACGATATTTAGCTCATTCCTCAAGTAACAAAACCTTGCTTCATCAAGTGGCTTCGTGAAAATTTCAGCAAGTTTGTTCTTCGTGCTCACAAAAGATAGATCAATATCACCTTGAGCAACATGGTCCTGAATAAAATGATTTCGAATATCAGTATGCTTCGTCCTTGTGTGTTGTACCAGATTGTATGCAATTTTGATTGCACTTTCATCATCGCATAAAAAGAGGCACTTTGTCACAATTGACACCGTATTCCTTTAAAGTTTGCGTCATCCATAATAATTGAGTACATGCACTAGCAGCAGCCACATATTCAGCTTCGGCGGTGGAGAGAGATATACCATTCTGCTTTTTAGAAGACCATCATACTAGAGACCTTCCCAAGAATTGACAAGCTCTAGAAGTTGATTTCTGATCATCCTTATCACCAGCCAAATCTAAATCAGTATAGCCACATAGAGATAAATTGGAGCCCTTGGGATACAATAGACCAAAATTAGGGGAATAACCAAATATCGGAAGATCCTCTTTACCGTCACTAAGTGGCTATCTTTAGGAGCTGCTTGATACCTCGCACACACACCTACACTCAACACAATATCGGGTCTAGATTCTTAGAGGTAAAGGAGAGAGTCGATCATGGACCAGTATACCTTTTGGTCCACATCTTTACCATGGGGATTAAGTTCAAGGTGACATTTTGTTTGCATCGGAGTGGCGGCGCCATTAAGATCCGTCATCTTGAATCTCTTGAGCATGTCTTGGATGTACTTTGCTTGATTTACGAAGGTTCCTTCTCTAAGTTGTTTGATCTCAAATGCAAGAAAGAACCGTAACTCCCCCATCATAGACATCTCAAACCTGTCAATCATAATCTTTGAAAATTCATCATTAAAAGCTTTATTAGTGGAGCCAAAGATAATGTCGTCTACATATAGTTGGCATACGAAGAGCTCCCCCTTAACCATCTTAGTAAAAAGAGTGGGATCGATTTGCCCAACTTCGAAGCCACGGTCTAGCAAAATATCTTTAAGGTGCTCATACCACGCATGTGGGGCTTGTTTAAGGCCATAGAGTTCCTTATTGAGTTTGTAGACATGGTTCAGAAAGTTCGGATCCTCAAATCTCGGGGGTTGCTTTACATATACCAACTCATGCAGAGGACCATTAAGAAAAGCATTCTTAACGTACATTTGTTGGAATTTAAAAATGTTATGAGCAGCATAAGAAAGAAGGATACAGATGGACTCAAGACGAGCCACTGGTCCATAAGTCTCACCGAAGTCGATGCCTCCACTTGGGAATAGCCTTGTTCCACGAGTCTTGCCTTGTTCCTTACAACAATGCCATTTTCATCTTGCTTATTATTGAAGATCCACTTTGTGCCGATAACATTGCGGCAATCCTTGGGCTTCTCTACTAATTTCCAAACCTTGTTGCATTCAAAGTTATTCAAATCTTCATGCATAGCAACAACCCAGTCCGGATCTTCAAGAGCTTCAAACACCTTCTTGGGTTCCACCATTGTAATGTGAGCTTGATGCTCACCGAAACTTGCCCAGTCCCTTCTTGAGGATACCCTTCGTCGAAGATCACCTACAACTTTGTCAAGAGTGTGACCCCTTAATTCAAGGTTCCTATCCGCACAAGATTTGCGACGAAGTTCAATTAGCTTATTGTCTCTTGGGGGAATAACTTCATCATTTGAGTCTTCGTTGGACTCATTGGCTTGGCCTTGATCTTCAGCTTGATTAACAGGAATAGGAGATGATGAATCTTGCCCTTGATGTTGAGCAACAGCCATAATAGGAGGTTGCTGCTCTTCAGGCTTTTCAAGGCCGGTTAATCCGGCCGAGGGTGGGGCTGGATAATCCGGCCTGGGGAACCTGAAGCATCTTCGCATTCTAGACTGGTTCTTGCTCGAATTGGAGAGGGGCCGGATAATCCGGGGTAAGCCGGAAAATCCTGCCTAGGACTTGAAGCAGATTCTTTGACATTTTGATCAATTCTACCAGTTGAGGATGGTTGGGCGGATAATCCGGTGTCCACCAGATAATCCGGCCTAGAGCTTTTAGGAGCATTTTGATCATCAGCATTTTGTGGGGTTGGTGTAGAAGTTTCTCCAATGGTAGGAGCATGTTGAGCTTGTGTTGATGAGGGCTCTACTTGAGTAGAGCATTGTCCTTCCCGATCCGCCACAAGGGGTTCCTCAATGGGGCGGAAAAAACCCACTCCCATTCTTCTTATGGCATCTTGGGGTATTTCAACATCTGCATCACAAACATCAACTTGCCCTGTACGGGAGCCATCATTTTCCTCGAACACCACACTACAAGATTCTACAACAGTTCCGCAGAGCTTATTGTAGACTTTATAAGTGTGGGATTCGGCACCATAACCAACAAAAATTCCTTCTAAAGCCTTAGACTCAAATTTTGATAAACGAACTCCTTTAATGAGAAAGAGACACTTACAACCAAATACCCGAAAGTAGGAGATGTTTGGCTTGTTACTAGTAAGTATTTCATACGGAGTCTTGTCCAAGATTTTGCGGAGATAGAGCCGGTTGGATGAATGTCATGCGGTAGATATTGCTTCAACCCATAAGTTATATGGAGACTTAAATTCAGCTAGGATAGATACGGCCATATCCATTAAGGTCCGGTTCTTCCTCTCGGCAACACCATTTTGTTGAGGGGTGTACGCAACGGAATATTGATGTCTTATCCCCTCTTCACTTAGGAATTAATTTAAGGTGTAGTTCTTGAACTCGGAGCTGTTATCACTTCTTATTGCCAATATAGTGACATTGTGTTGATGTTGAACCTCGTTGGCAAAGTCGATGACTGTTTGTTGAGTCTCGCTCTTCAACTTGAAGAAATAGACCCATGTGTATCTTGAGTAATCATCAACAATCACGAGGCAATATTTGTTCCCACCAAGACTTGCATGAGATGGAGGACCAAAGAGATTCACATGGAGGAGCTCCAAAATCCTCTTTGATGAAATAATGGTCTTCCTTCGATGGGGAGAATCATGCATTTTCCCTTCAATGCAAGCCCTGCAAACACGATCTGTGGCAAAGGAAACATTTTCTTTTAGTCTAAGGATGTGGCCACCCTGGTGGAGACTTTGCAAAGTTCTCATATTGACGTGGGCTAGTCGGCGATGCCATAGCCAACCCGCGTCGGCCTTTCCAAAAAGACACATCGGGCCTGTAGTGGTTTTCTCTGAAAAGTACACCACATACAGGTCATTTTCGACACATCCCACGAAAGCGACATTTAGAGACTTGCTCCACAAGAGTACCACCAAATCAGCATCAATAAAAACTACAAAGCCCATCTTACCAAGGGCACGAACTGAAAGTAAATTGTAACTGAGGGTCTCAACAAGCACGATGTCCACGATAAAGATATCATGAGCAACCACAACTTTGCCAAGACCCAATACCTCCGATTTTAAATTGTCACAATAGGAGACGGTTATGTGATCATAGTTGGCCTGCATCTATGAGATAATCTCCTTGCTTCCGGTCATATGACTAGTGCACCCGCTATCGAGTACCCATTTAGACCCACCGGAAGCATAGCCCTGCAAGAAAGTCACTTCTTGGTTTTAGGTACCCATTTTTCAATGGGTCCTCTCATGTTAGTGACAAGGGTCTTGGGAACCTAAATAGACCAAGCAATGTAACTATCATAAGGACCTACATAGCTAGCATATACATCACCATAATAATCACAAAATAAATCATAATTAGGATTATTAGCCCCTGCAAAACAATCACTGTTAGTCTTGTCATTAGAGGTGGTGCTTGTCTTTGGTTGAGCAGTTTTGCTCTTCTTCTTCTTGTTGTGCTTCTTCTTGTTTGTCTTGGGGAGATAACCAAGACCTTCTTTCCCATTGTTTGTCCTTTGCTTGGTAAGCACCTCATCTAGGACCTTTATACCTTTATGTTGAGATCCCTTTACAAGTTCTTCTTTTAACCTTGTATTTTCTTCAACAATGTCTTCGTGTCCACAAGATGGAGTGGAGGTGCTGGGCATATCATACTTGTCCAATTGAGATTGGAGCTGATCACGAGACTCATTTAGAGTAGAATGTTCACTCTCCAATGCCTTGTGAGCAATGTCAAGTTTCTCAAACTTCTCTGGGAGTCTAGCATGAGCAGCACCAAATTCAACATTTTCCTTCTTTAGTTTCTTTACCTTAGCAAGAGCATTATAACGTTCTTCCATGAGCTGGGCAACAACCTCTTCATGGGATTCCTCAATTGACTCGAGTTTCTCCTCCAAGGATACTCGAGCTTCCTCTTATTATTATAAGGCATTCTTCAAGGAGGCTATCTCCAAGGCTTCTTCTCTTTCAATTCCACCCTTTTCTTCGAGAAGAGCTTCGGAATGAGCAAGGTTACTCATAAGAGCATCAAAGTGAAGTTTGTGCTAACCTTGCAAGTTAGTGAAAAAATTGTCCAAAGCAATAACTTCTTGTTTTATCTTAAGACTAGTATGATCATCCATATCCATATTTATATTAGTCTTAGGAAACAAAGAAATAGAAGATGATACCTCGGACCCTCATGCCATGAGGCAAGTGACGTTGTTGTTGATGACATTTTCGTTCGGAGAGTCGAAGAGTGAAGACAGGGTGGATGTGGTGGCTATAGCAGCCACCTCTCGAGCACTATCCTCATCCTCTTCGTCTTCACTTGTAGAGGAATATTCTTCTTGGGCCACCAAGAAATCTTGGGTTGCTTCTTGTAAGGAAAATTCTTTTTGATAAATGGCTTCTTTCGAGGTGCCTTGGACTTTTCTTTAAGGATGAGCCTGCCACCGTTGTCTTCTCTACTTTGATATGGACATTCAGCCACAAAGTGCAACCTATCTCCACAATTGTAGCAAGTTCTCAGTTTTGGGCCATTCTCTCTTCTTCCACTTGACCCATTCTTGAGCTCGAGTTCAGACTTGGCCTTGGCTGGATCCTTCCAAAAATTCCTTGCATAGAAAGCCATGTACTCACCACGGGCACGCTTGACTTCCTTGGGACAGCCCATGGAGACACCCTCGTATCCTCTTTCATCCTCATCTTGTTCAACAACATTTGCCTTTAGGGCAACATTAACTCCTTTTTGCATTCCAATAGCCCGGGCACGGGCATCTTCAGCGTTCTTAGCTACAACCTTGAATGACACCATTTCTTGCATGACTTCATCGGAAGTCATTTGATGGTAGTTGTGTCTACCTTGCAAACTCTTCAAGTCCGTTGGATCAAATGGCATTAGAGCACTCACATATATCCTTTTTATCCAAGCATCATCAATGTGAGTGGCTCCATGCTTTCTAAATGTTGTTGCAATGCCCTTGAGCCTTCTATACATATCTTCATGGTCTTCACCATCCAACATGTAAAATCATTCAGCTTCATTGCTAAGGGCATCATACATATTTCTTCTCATGCTTTCATTTCCAATGAATAGGTCGGTGAGTGCATACCAAGCTTCTTTGGCGGTGTTGAAATGCTCAACGTGGGGCATGTCCTTGGGACCCACTCCGAGCTGAATCATGTGGAGAGCCGTTGCATTCAGTTGACTATCCACAACTTCTCTCCTAGTCAAGTTGGTGGGGTCTCCAATATGAAGACCATCTTCGATAATCCTCCAAAGCTGAATCGATGAACTGCATACATGAGATTTCATTAAGAATTTCCATTGATTAAATGAAGATGCAGTAAGCTTGGGTGGATCACCCCTATTGTTTATATGAGCATGAGGGATAGGTGGGTCAGGAGAATATAGATGAGGAACCTCACTATAATCCTCCTTACCACTTCCCTTCTTGAGGCGAAACCATTATGTTTTTCACCTACCACTTCATCTTCCTTAGATCCGGCGTGAGTCGTATCCTTGGATAGAGGAGTAGTGGCCTCAGAGGAAGATGGAGATGGGGCTGTAGATGACGTGAGGCGAGCAATCATTTGCTGCATCTCCTCCATCTTGGTCTCAAAGGATTTCAACAAGGTTGTTTCCAACGTCTTGAGGTCATCCATTGTGACCTTGTCCATAGCCTCATTCCCATTTTCCTTAGTACCCATACTTCTCTTAGGCGGTTAAGCCCGAATAAAGAGTCGGGGCTCTGATACCAATTGAAATGGATCGTATGGGCACCTAGAGGGCGGGTGAATAGGTGCTACTTCAAATTTTAATGCTTTTTCAATTTTAGGCTTGACACGAAAGGTAAATTCTCTAGATATACTACTATGGAGAATTTACCTATGCAAACCTAATTACTAGCAAGTAAAGGTGACTGAGATAGAGGGACAAGTAAACCGTACTGGAGCACGCGGAGAAACAAGATTTGTTTTACCGTAGTTCCTTCCTTCTTAAGGGAAGTACATCTATGTTGGAGGAGTGGGCGGTACTAAGACCACCACACCACGATAAGCCTCACCCTGTTCTCCGATGGATCCTGCCACCAAAGGCCTGATCCACGTTTCCACTATAGGAACCCTTCGAGGCGGGAACCAGTTCCTTTACACAACTAGCAGGGCACAACTCCACAACCAAATTGGAGGTTCCCGTAATGACAACAAGCTGCAACAAGAACAATAATTATCAATAACAAAACACAAGATCTAGATATTAACGAGAATAATAGATCGGGGATTTCTCCAAGTGAATGGAGAGGAGTTGATGCGATTGATTTGGGAGGACGATGTATTATGTCTCCTCCTTCAATTCCCCCAAAGATCGAAGCCTTCAGGTGGTTGAAGTGGGAGATCTAGAGAGAGAGCTTTTGCAACTGGTTTGATCTTTGTCGAATGAACCAAGCAAGCTGACAGGAGGGGAAGACGTGGCTTTTATACCCCCTATCCAGATGGAGCCATTAGAGCTTTTTGGGGATGGATTATCCGTCCTGAGTGAGGGCCAGATTATCTGGCCTGAGGAAAACTCCTCCCCAGCATCGGACTATCCGGGGAATAATCCTCCCCTAGACTGAGCGACGCGCCAAGCCAGCCTTTGCTTGTCTCCTGGGGGCCAGATTATCCGGCCCAAGGTGAGGGTCGGATTATCCGGTCCGGGGAAGAAAATCCGCCCCGTTTCAGATTTTTCGGGGGAAAATCCGCACCCAGTCTGAGACTAGCGCCATGCCAGCCTTTGCCAAGATGGTCAGGCCGGATTATCCGACCCTTGATGGGGGCGGATAATCCGGCCCCCAAACACAATAAACATTTCCCTGCATAATTAGCACACATGAGAAAACTCCACAGTATTGTTATCTAACACGCAAAACACAGGGAACCATGAAATGTTCTTTCACTATTGTGAGGTGCCCTAAGGGCGTACCCTAGGACGGCATATATAGATATCCGGCCTAGGGTTTATAGGAGATACCTATCCCGCTACGACTAAGAGTCGGTTATAGAGTACATCTTGAACTACAAGTAACATCACAGGCTTATGTCGGTAAGCCTTCTAGGCCTTGCCGTAGCCGGACTGGACTCCGTCTCTTCTCCCTGACTGGGTTGCCCGTGAAGCAAAGCTCTAACCCGAAGTGGGCCACCCTGGTCAGTGAGGTACAATGACGATACCCAGAAAGTATATCCCCAACAGCGGCGCTACCAGACAACTACGCCAAAGCTGGAGGCTGACGAGTAAAGCTCCAGCTGATGAGTAAAGCTCCAACTGACGGACAAAGTGCCGGCTGACGAAGAAAGTTCTAGATGATGAATAAAGTGAAGGCGCGGGACATTGTAGCGGTGTCCTCCCTGTACTGGAGGCTTGACTGGACCCGGGCCTACCGTTCGGGCCCGTCCACCCGGCCCACTTTGTAAACCCAAATCCAAACCGTAAACCCTAGAGCCCACTTTGTAAGCTACCTCTCCCAACTAGTATATAAGGGGAGGTAGTGCTAGGGTTCTAGGTAGACAATTACAAGTTAGAAGTTCTCTAGATTGGACAAGTTGAGTAGTTCCTCTTCTTCCTCTAGCCAGGAGCAACTAGGGAAATAGTTCAAGGAGCACCTGTACTGGGTATTCACCGCTTGATAGTAGATCCTTGCAGGAGTAGGAGCGTTACCTCGACAAGAGGGCTCCGAACCTGGGTACATCGCTATGTTTGCAGTATCTGTGCCCAACCCGTTATGAGTAGCCACCAATAGCATCCTGATTGTCCCCTCTCATGCCATCCCCGATGGCACTATCGTGTTCCACACCACGACATGATTAGAGTAACCTCATCTACTTACCAGATGGATATGTCTCGCTCCGGACTGCACTCCCAATTTAGAATGGCTCCACCCCAAACCAAGCTTCCCTTTTGGTTGTTGTCTACGTAATGTTGTGGGGCAATAATTGAAATATCTGAACAACACTAGGAGAGATGTTGCAAACTTTCTTGCATTTTTGACACTGGTCTGGAATTGAAATAGCAAATCCACAATGAACCGAAGGGAAAATGGAGTTATGGTGAACTGGTGATGTCCACTTGTTTGAACTTCGAAGGGAAAATAAAAGATGGGGGAGAGGAAAGACCAGGTCGAGGGTAAGGAGATGGAGTGCGGACATGAAGCATGGAATATGTCACCTACTCACCTACACGGTGGAGTTCCCATGCTGGTTGGTCGACGGACTTGCCGATATGCGTGCCCCATGGGCCCGTTGTCCCGGAGTCGCCTATTTTTGTCTTGGTCTTGCCTGCAGCATTGCCACCTATCCTTTGCTTCCTCCTAGATCAAACAGAGGCCAACACTGGGCAAAAAAATTGAAGAAACGCGAGCAGACGGCTGGCTGGGCATGTTGCCATCTGGAGTTGTGGCAACGACTACCGATGCTTGGCCACTTGGGTGGCGAGGAGAACTTCTGCTAGCCACCTCATGAAGAGGAAGACGATATGCGAGGAGGCGAAATGACATTTTCTATAGGCGGTGATGAAGACGTGCACATGAGATGAGGATAAGCAGATGAAAGCGGTGAAGTTGGCCCCAGTAGAAACCGATAGACATGTACTCCACCACTGACCGGAGATGAAACATCTCCACCGAGCATCCGCAGTAAAGGAGGAGATCAGCGACGTGGCCAATGGCGGAGAAAGATCTATAGTACGGCCTAGTGCGCAGCCGTGACCGCGGAGGCAGGGCATCCATGGGCTGACAGCGGAGGCAGAGGAAGGGCGGTGCCGATGCGGAGGCAAAGGCCGGAAAATCCGTGGCAGAGCAAAGGAGTGGCAGAGCGGTGTTGGACACTGGCCACCACTGACGGCTTCCTTGCAGGGAGGGAGGCGGTGACCCGTGTGCTGGTCACCACCGCGGTTTCCTCGCTCTCCATACGGCGCAGGTGCCTCTCCTTTCCTACCGCTCTCCTTCGGTAGGTGAGAGTAAGGGGAGATCAACCATGGGGGACGACTAGGTTGGGAATTCTAGGAAGAGGAGAACACACGCGTCAAAGGAACAAGAGAGTGGAACAAAAACAACAGTCAACTGAACTAAAATGTGTCGGTAGACAGAAAAGACGAACAATGCAGTGATGCCATGCACACCAAACCGCACGGACACAATAGAACACGTCCAAGAAAGAGGGGAAGAAGCCAAAAAAAACCAATCAGGTCACACGACCATAGCGATCACAAGAGGCGTTCATTAAACAGGAAGTGAGGAACCAAAGTCCGCCGAAGCCATGCATCAGCTCGACACGTAAATGAGAAACGGAGCCAAAAATCTGGTAAAAAAGAGAAGATACCATGTGTAGGATAGTATGTATTGGAAGGGACGTCTCACAGCGACGCACCAAAAACGGTTGGTCCGTGCCAAAACAAAATTTATAGACAAATAGCAGGATAATACATAGTTTTAAATAATAAATTCAAACATTATTACATAGTTTGCATAGTTTTAAACAATAAATTCAAACCTTATTACATAGTTTGCATACTTTTAAACAATAAATTCAAACCTTATTACATAGTCTGCATTGTTTTAAACAATAATTTTAAACTTTATTACATAGTTTTATTTAAATAAAGAACAATTTCACACAACAATTCAAATAGAAATATATAATTATCCATATAAGAATCAAAAGATACAAACTGAAGAGTCAGTCGATGTTTCCTTTGAGCACCCACGTATGCTCCATTACATAATTTTGGAACATGAAGCCGTGGGTTGCAGATTTGTTGATCCATGGCGATTGTGTCTGATCACTCCTGATGATAATGTTGTGCATGATCACAGAACATTTCATAACCTCCCACATCTAAGACTCCGACCATCAGAGATCAGGGTATCGAACAATATCAAAACTCTACTAGAGCACACCAAAATCTTGCTCGACATCCTTCTGACAAGTAACCTAGGACTGTGCTTCTTTGTGTGAGGGTCTAGGATTATCTTCATGAATGTAGACCACAATAGGTATAATACCATGTGCTAGATAGCATCGTTTGTTTCCGTACCCACCGGGCTGTGAGACCCGTCCAATGCTGATGTGGTAGCGGAAACTCTTGCCCGAGGCAGGTTCTCATCGTCATGGTGCTCATTGGCGGCCGACGGGGAACAAAGACCATGCTGTCTGTGGATTCTCGTGGCCAAGAGATGTTGTGACAGCGGAAACCCTGGTCGATCACGTCAGTATGCATTAGTAGTGCCACAATTTTCTCAATTTTGTTGCATATTGAAATTTTTAAGATGACATAAACTGTGGATTTGTTGGCTAGGCTGATCCTGAGTGGTGTTTGCCACTACAACGTGGAATATCCAATTGTGGGATAGGTATGCGAAGAGCAACACTATAAGAATTGAAGAGAACATTCAAAATATAGAGTTAGTAAAAAACTTGATTCAAGAGAAGAACAAGTTGGAAAAAATACACTAAATTGGTAGATAATATCCACAAGTGGATGGATTGCACTGAGAACCATGTGTTGGATCACAATGTGGCAAAGTTGAAGGAGAATTGTAAGGAGAAAACCAAGCTTGAGTTGGTCAAGATGGAGAGGGACAGAGATCAACTATAGAGGAGAAGAAAAATAGGATGAATGACCTATAAAAAAGTTCGGAATAGATGTTGGTGGATTTCTAAAAAGTTAAACAAATGAGAGAACAAAGAAAATATTAAAATAATCAAACAAATTTGTGAATGCTGCCACTAGTGCAAACTAGTTACTTACAGACGGTCCTTACAGATGGTTTACCCCTAAAATAGGAATAATCTATTGTTTTCAGCAACCTCAGGCAGTCGTTATTTTGTGACCGTCTCTAACGGCAGCCTCAGACGGTTAGAAATGAACACCGTCTCTAGTACTACTTCCTCCACAGCCGATTGTTAAAGCAAAAGGTAAATAATGTCCATCTCCCTAGAATTTTGAACTACAACCATTTATAAAAAGGATCCGCTTCCATGAGCGTCCTGAGGAAGACCCTTGTACCGCCAGTTTCGAAAACTTGTAACTAGGACAATTATTAGTTGTGACCGCATCGAATATATATTTGACTAGAGGTGGTTTCAATCATAGACTATATAAGGTCTCCTTTGACGATTACATATTGGTCTAGGATTCATGCTGGTGAGATGCCTTGGAGATTCGTTAACCAGTTTTCCTGTGTTATTTTGAAGGTGCATTTTAATCTTGCTTAGTTTTATTCTTGTACAATCTATTTTTTAGGCAAACAACATATATCATGCAATCAATTCTCACATACAAATTAGTAACATATAAAATAATGATCATATTAACAACTACTTTGTGAATTTAAAAAACCGAGACATGGCTATTATAACCACGACTAGGGTAAAAATGGCACCAAAGGCAGCCGCGGTGACCCAGCGTACCACTACATGATGTAGTATACTATAGTAATTGATATAATACCAATAAAACACCGTTCCACTAGTATTATGTCCCCTAGAATGGTACAACAGGCGGTTCAAAGTCATGACTATAGATTACAACTCAACACTTTACAAAAGATCCAGAAAACTTGCTCGAAACAGTGAGGACAACAATATACAGAAGAAAACTACAAACAACCACTCGAAGACTATTCTACAATCATTACTACTATTAACATATATTTATGGCTTGCGATTGTTGCTATAGCAATGATGTATAGAAGTAGGTTCTAGTATCTAGGGATTCATCTGTAATTTACTCTTCATGTTCTCTTTTATTGTCTTTGATGTAGTCATCGACTTCATTGATCCACACTGGATATATTCAACTCTTCAAAGTAGTTCTTCTTCTGAGTTCGTAATTCATTGCTCAGAGTTCTAGCAAGGGTTAAGAAGGTACGATTGAGTACAAACGTACTCAACAAGTTCACTAAAAAGGACTATTTGATGCACTATCTACAACCATAGACCAAAGATCATAGGCTATGCAGGTTTTCGTAAATATTTCTTTAAAGGTTGTTTTTATTCTGAAAAGCTATGTCCATCAGCCTTCACAGGTTTACCAAAACTTCATGGAGTTCCTTTCCTGCCGTGATTGTAGCTCCTTCTCAGAACAGGGAGTAACATGTCATACTTTTTTACACTCTGCAGAGGTTCGTTCCTTTACCCATATGAGTTTCTTATCCATGTTGTAGAACCAAGTAGCTAGCTTGTCCATACTTCCTTTGTATGGGCCCTAGGATGCAAAATGTTGAGGCCCTTCACTCTGAGAAAATAATATATATTTGTGTTGCCAAAAATTAGTTCTAGGATGAACCTCGCATACCATTTGTATGCAAGTCTTATAAAAAACACAACATCATGCATTCCATCTAAAAAATTGATATGCATAGAGGATATGCAAGAATTTTAGTTGCCAACATGTTGTACAGAGTAGACAAGCTATTTGTAGATGATGATGTGGTAGTTTTGGCGTGAATCTTGATCTACTTCTTCTACTTGTTCCTAAGATCTTCTTGTCCTGCTGGATCCTATTTCTGCAGAGGTGGTGCACTTTACCCACAAGACTTGGTTTCCCAAGACAAAACCTTTCAGAAGCTTTCCCTTAGACCAACATGGACGCGCTCCAACCTATCAATCACTACCACCCACTGTCCATGTGGCTAAGTTCTTGCAACCTATATGATCATGGCAGAGCCCATATTGCCAAGTCGTTGCACTTGAAGCTTCTCAACATTTGACATCTCAAATCTCTTTGTTTCCTGGGTGGCCGTCCACAAGTGAGATACACAAGCCAAGTCCATGGCCTTGTGAACCACTCAACATAAACCATTCCTTCCATTTCCACCCAGGTGATTCATTAACTTAGTTATTTTATTAATCAAAAACATAAGTCCTCAGACTTAGAGATTTTTCCACAGTGAATATATATGCCACCCAAGTTTTCTATTAGCTAGGCTAAGCTTGGTAGTAATAGGATTCTTATCTTAGGAAAATCCTTCTAAGGATTTATCTACTAGTTTTCCTATAGTAAGGTCTATACTTAGCTAAATAAAAACCATGCAAGTTTTACTTAGCAAAAACACTAATGCATAGTGAAAATAATGGGACATAAGATATGAAGCATCACTTGCCTTTTTGGTAGAGGATATAGGTTCACTCCTTGTCCTTGCAACACTCACACTCTTCAAGTCACTACAATCAATCAAGCAAGGCACAACTTAATCTACCAATCAAGCAAAACAACACGCACAAAATAACAAAATCAAGAAATGCATGCAAGCATGCAAAGGATGGTTCTAATTGTAAAGGTGGTCTCCACTAGGCTTCTAAACTTTGTAAGTTCCAAATTGGTCATTTACCAAAATGGCAAAGTCATTTGTAAAAGGGGTTTCATTAGATTCCTAAACTTTGTAAGATCCAAAATGGTCATTTACCAAAGTGGCAAAGTTAAAGAAATGCATGCAAGCATGCCAAGCTTTGTTTTGTTTTGAAAAAGGGGTTCCTAATGGGTCATAGACTTTTGGGAACACCTATTGGTCTTTTTGTGAAGTGGCTAAGTCATTTGCAAAAGGTTTCACTATAAAACCATTTGCAAAACAAAGTGTCATTCTATGTGGTGTAGAAACATTTCTACTAGGGTATTAACCTATAGGTTTCACCAAATGAGTTGCTATTGCAAATCTTAGTGTTTTGGGTCAGTAGGTTTGGTTCAAAACATTTTCTCCAAAGTTTTCTTTATGAAAGCATTTTCATAAACAAAACAAATAGTTTTAATTAGCTAGAAATGGACTAAACTAATTAATCCATCCTATTCATTTCCAAAATCACTTTCCAAACTATGGGCTGCTTCCTAGGGTCAGTAAGGTCACAACAAACTAAATTACAAAGGTTTTAACCTAAATATCATTTTTTAAATGATTTTTCTAATGTTAGCAAGCACACAAAAGAATCTGCAAAATCAAACAAGCTAACAAATACTATTTGCTAAACTAAGGGCAGGGTTGGCTAGGTCTTGTCTTGCTGATTCCAACGACATCAAATTTGTAAAATTTGGACGTGTGGATCAAAAGATACAAGGGTTTGAAAATGGCAAAAGTTTCTGTTTTCAAATCTGTTTTTAAACAGAATACTGGACACGCTGCGTGATCTTACTGGTCGATACCGGTTCGGCCGGATCGGCTCTGTGGAACGTTGGATATATTTAGATCGAGCGGTCCAGAGGTCATACCTCTTCGCGACTAAGTGAACTAATCGTGAGCGCTGGATATAGATCGAACGGCTGCTAACAATCAAACCAACAATGGCGGCGGCTGCGGTGGCTAACGGCGGCGGAAGCGGTCGGTCGATAACGGTGCGGCGATCTGAAGCGAGAGAGAGAGGGCATGCTCACCGAGCTCGGAGTTTGCGGTGAAGCTCGGCGTCTTGATGGCTCGGCGACGGCGCTCTGGTTCGGCCGCGATTGCTCGTCGGAGTTGTTGCGGGCGTCGGTGTTCTCGGGTTGTCGTGGGCGTCGGCGTGGATCACGAGAGGACAAGCAGGTCTGGTTAGACGCAGGAGGTCATCGAGCTATGGGCGTGAGCGAGAGGGCTCGGGGCGGTCGAGGCTTACCGGGAACGTTGCGGAGAAAAGCGACGGCGGTTGCTCACGATTAACGACGGCGGCCTTCACGGTGTGATCTAGGACGAGGGCGATGGCATTAGTTGCGGAAGAAGTCACTGGTCTTAGGCGCATCATTGAAAAGAAGAGGCGGCTGGAAGCTACTGTGGAGTTAAATCGGAGAAGAAGGCAGATGGCAGCGGTGGTCGTCGTCGAAGGCAAGTTTGAGGCATCCGCGGATGAATGGAAGGCACTATGAAACGCTTGTGGAGTGTGTAGTATGTGTGCGTGGTCGAGAGGTCAAGGGCAGCGTGTCTGGCTGGAATCGGCCGGAGGCGGTGGTTGGAAGCAGTGAGGTGCGGCCGATTGAGGCGACTGGTGGCTCTCGGCGTGAGGTCTGGGGAAGGAAGGAGGAGGAGGCGGTTAAGTAGGCGTAGTCACGGCGAGAGATTAACGCAGCGTTCGCGAATTAACTTCAGCAGAATCAAAGCAGAAAGCAGCAGGTGAGGAGAAGGAGTGAGGAGGAAGAAGGAGGTGGCGGTGGGGTCCTCTGGTCGATGGAAAAAGAAAGGAAGGAGGGTCCACTTGTCATCGGCTCGTGGGTTCGATCATGTAAGAAAAGCAGTTGAGGTGTGGGAGAGAGGTGGGGTCATCTCGTCGGTAGTGAGGGAGGAGGAGTGGGTCCTGGTTTTCATTGACTACGTGGTAGGAATATGGGTGAAAAGGTTTCTTGAGGGAAAGACTGGCTGGGCCTGGGTGGGCCTTAGTGAAATTTGGTCGACCTTTTCTTATTTTTTCTGTCTAAATCTTTTCTTTTCTAATTCTTTTTCTGTTTTGAATTTCAAACAATTATTCACACATTCAAACAATTTCAAACAATCACTCAACTTCACTTTGAATTTGGTTACTGTTTGGCAACATAATCCAAATCTCAAAATGAAATATTATTTTATTTATTTTAGGATCCATTTATTATTTAAATAAAGTGGATCTTAAGTTATTAGGGTTTGATTTATTTAACAAAATTTCCATTTGAAATCCAATTATTTTCAAAACCAAACCAGAAGGTTTAATTTGAAAAATAAAGGAATACTTGGAAACTTATTTAAATAAATACATAAGTTTTGGTGTTTTAAAAATGGGAAAGCCTTTACTTAAATAAAATTGGATATTTAAATCCTTATTATTTTATTTAAATAATCCTTTACTCATTTTTAATCAAAGTAAAACCTTTTAATAAAAGATTTCAAAGTAGTAATAAAATACTTGGTGTTCATTTAAAATGGGAAAAGCTTTTACTTAAATAAAATTGGATATTTAAATCCTTTATTTTATTTAAATAAACCTTTACTCACTTTATCAAAACAAAATATTTTATTTCAAAAGTTTGGCCAAAATTAATTTGGCTTATCTTTTCATTTGAAACCAAAGTCTTTTATTAAAAGATCTAAATTTGTGTTTCCAAAACAATTTATTTTCCTTTGATAAATGTTTTATCTTTATAAATCCCTTTAGGATTATTGATCACCAATTGGTATGGCTTTTGGTAAGGGCTTTATTGGCTTTGTAAATTCAATTTCCTTATCTTATATTATTCACAAGATTTTGTCTATGGTTCCAGACTAAGTGAAACCAATCTCTAAGGTCTTTTCTTGATCCTTTGAGAATATTTGTTGATCAACTTTGGTATGGATCAAATCCATAGATTTGGGGTAACTTTGGAAAATAATTTCCTTCCATTAGGGTTTAGGGTTTTGGATTACTTTCCAAATGTTCAAATTTCCAGATACATTCATTGAGGAATGCATTTCCCTTGATTTGGATTTTTGTTGAATTCAAACTTTAACCAAAGTTTGTTCAAGATGGGATTTTAAGTCTCCTTTTAGAAACAAAAGTTTCTTTTCACCCTGATTTTCAAAAAAAATTTATTTTGTTATTTTATTGTTCACATTACAAGATTTGGAAAATCTTGGGATGTGACAGAAAATAACACACATCCAATGACATTGGTGGATCCATGTGGTTTATGAAAAGAACACACATGCATTGAACTCTAGTGGATCCATGTGGTTTATGAAATTAACACACATGCAATGACTCTAGTGATGGTTTAGAAGAAGAACACACATGCAATGACTCTAGTATATCCATGTGGTTTATGAAAAGAACACCAATGCAATGAACTCTAGTGGATCCATGTGGTTTATGAAATGAACACAAATGCAATGAACTCTAGTGGATCCATGCAGTTTATGAAAAGAATACATACGCAATGACACTTGTGGATCCATGTGGTTTATGAAAAGAACACACATGCACTGAACTCTAGTGGATTCATGTGGTTTATGAAAAGAACACACAAGCAATGACTCTAGATGTGGTTTATGAAAAGAACACACATGCAATGCCACTGGTGGATCCATGTGGTTTATGAAGAGAACAGACATTCAATGACACTGGTGGATCCACGTGGTTTATGAAAAGAACACAAATGCAATGAACTCTAGTGGATCTGTGAGGTTTATGAAAAGAACACACATGTAATGACTCTAGTGGATCCATGTGGTTTAGAAGAAGAACACACATGCAATGACACTAGTGGATCAATGTGGTTTATGAAAAGAACACACATGCAATGAACTCTAGTGGATCCATGTGGTTTATGAAATGAACACAGATTCAATGGACTCTAGTGGATCCATGTGGTTTATGAAAAGAACACACATGCAATGACTCTAGTGGTGGTTTATGAAAAAGAACACACATGCAATGACTAGTGGTGGTTTAGGAGAAGAACACACATGCAATGACTCTAGTGGATCCATATTTTTTATGAAAAGAACACACATGCAATGACTCAAGTGGTGGGTTATGAAAAGAACACATATGCAATGACACTGGTGGATCCATGTGGTTTATGAAAAGAACACACATCCAATGACAATGGTGGATCCATGTGGTTTATGAAATAACACACATCCAATGACATTGGTGGATCCATGTGGTTTATGAAAAGAACACACATGAAGTGAACTCTAGTGGATCCATTTGGTTTATGAAAAGAACACACATGCAATGACTCTAGTGATGGTTTAGAAGAAGAATACACATGCAATGACTCTAGTTGATCCATGTGGTTTAAGAAAGACACCAATGCAATGAACTCTAATGGATCCATGTGGTTTATGAAATGAACGCAAATGCAATGAACTCTAATGGATCAATGTGGTTTATGAAAAGAACACACATGCAATGAACTCTAGTGGATCCATGTGGTTTATGAAATGAACACAGATTCAATGGACTCTAGTGGATCCATGTGGTTTATGAAAAGAACACACATGCAATGACTCTAGTGGTGGTTTATGAAAAAGAACACACATGCAATGACTAGTGGTGGTTTAGGAGAAGAACACACATGCAATGACTCTAGTGGATCCATACTTTTTTTATGAAAAGAACACACGTGCAATGACTCTAGTGGCGGGTTATGAAAAGAACATAGATGCAATGACACTGGTGGATCCATGTGGTTTATGAAAAGAACACACATCCAATGGCACTGGTGGAACCATGTGGTTTATGAAAAGAACACACATGCAAGTAACTCTTGTGGATCCATGTGGTTTATGAAAAGAACACAAATGCAATAACTATAGATGTGGTTTATGAAAATAACACACATGCAATGACACTGGTGGATCCATGTGGTTTATGAAAATAACACACATTCAATGATAGTAGTCGATCCATGTGGTTTATGAAAATAACACAAATTCAATGAACTCTAGTAGATCCATGTGGTTTATGAAAAGAACACACATGCAATGACTCTAGTGGTGGTTTATGAAAAAGAACACACATGCATTGACTAGTGGTGGTTTAGGAGAAGAACACACATGCAATTACTCTAGTGGATCCATATGTGGTTTATGAAAATACCACACATGCAATGACTCCATTGGTGGTTTATGAAAAGAACACACATCCAATGACACTGGTGGAACCATGTGGTTTATGAAAATAACACACATGGAATTAACACTAGTGGATCCATGTGGTTAATGAAAAGAACACACATGCAATGACTATAGATGTGGTTTATGAAAATAACACACATGCAATGACACTGGTGCATCCATGTGGTTAATGAATAGAACACACATTCAATGACAGTAGTGGATCCATGTGGTTTATGAAAAGAACACACATGCAATGAACTATAGTGGATCCATGTGGTTTATAAAAAGAACACACATGCTATGGTGGCATCACTGCAAGTGTTCTGTTCCTAAAACCACAATGATGCACACTAATACACTCACACATCCAATGAAAAGAACACACATGCAATGACACTAGCTATGGTTTATGAAAAGAAGACACATGCAATGATTGTAGTTATGGTTTATGAAATGAACACAAATGCAATGAACTCTAGTGGATCCGTGAGGTTTATGAAAAGAACACACATGTAATGACTCTAGTGGATCCATGTGGTTTAGAAGAAGAACACACATGCAATGATACTTGTGGATCCATGTGGTTTATGAAAAGAACACACATGCAATAAACTCTAGTGGTGGTTTAGGAGAAGAACACACATGCAATGACTGGTGGATCCATATGTGGTTTATGAAAAGAACACACATGCAATGACTCTAGTGGTGGTTTATGAATAGAACACACAGGCAATGACTCTAGTGGTGGTTTATGGAAAGAACACACATGCAATGACATGGGTGGATCCATGTGGCTCTAGTGGTGGTTTATGAAAATAACACACATGCAATGACACTGGTGGATCCATGTGGTTTATGAAAATAACACACATCCAATGACATTGGTGGATCCATGTGGTTTATGAAAAGAACACACATGCAGTGAACTCTAGTGGATCCATGTGGTTTATGAAAAGAACACACATGCAATGACTTTAGTGATGGTTTAGAAGAAGAACACACATGCAATGACTCTAGTATATCCATGTGGTTTATGAAAAGAACACCAATGCAATGAACTCTAGTGGATCCATGTGGTTTATGAAATGAACACAAGTGCAATGTACTCTAGTGGATCCATGCAGTTTATGAAAAGAATACATACGCAATGACACTGGTGGATCCATGTGGTTTATGAAAAGAGCACACATGCAATGAACTCTAGTGGATCCATGTGGTTTATGAAAAGAACACACAAGCAATGACTCTAGATGTGGTTTATGAAAAGAACACACATGCAATGACACTGGTGGATCCATGTGGTTTATGAAAAGAACACACATTCAATGACACTAGTGGATCCATGTGGTTTATGAAAAGAACACACATTCAATGACACTGGTCGATCCATGTGGTTTATGAAAAGAACACACATTTAATGACACTGGTGGATCCATGTGTTTTTTGAAAAGAACACACATTCAATGAACTCTAGTGGATCTATGTGGTTTATGAAAAGAACACACATGCAATAAACTCTAGTGGATCCACGTGGTTTATGAAATGAACACAAATTCAATGAACTCAAGTGGATCCATGTGGTTTATGAAAAGAACACACATGCAATGACTCTAGTGGCGGTTTATGAAAAAGAGCACACATGCAATGACTAGTGGTGGTTTAGGAGAAGAACACACATGCAATGACTCTAGTGGATCTATATTTTTTTATGAAAAGAACACACATGCAATGACTCTAGTTGTGGGTTATGAAAAGAACACAAATGCAGTGACACTGGTGGATCCATGTGGTTTATGAAAAGAACAAACATCCAATGACACTGGTGGAACCATGTGGTTTATGAAAAAAACACACATGAAATTAACGCTAGTGGATCCATGTGGTTTATGAAAAGAACACACATGCAATAACTATAGATTTGGTTTATAAAAATAACACACATGCAATGACACTGGTGGATCCATGTGGTTTATGAAAAGAACACAAATTCAATGAACTCTAGTAGATCCATGTGGTTTATGAAAATAACACACATGCAATGACTCTAGTGGTGGTTTATGAAAAAGAACACACATGCATTGACTAGTGGTGGTTTAGGAGAAGAACACACATGCAATTACTCTAGTGGATCCATCTGTGGTTTACGAAAATACCACACATGCAATGAATCCAGTGGTGGTTTATGAAAAGAACACACATCCAATGACACTGGTGGAACCATGTGGTTTATGAAAAGAACACACATGCAATTAACTCTAGTGGATCCATGTGGTTTATGAAAAGAACACACATGCAATGACTATAGATGTGGTTTATGAAAATAACACACATGCAATGACACTGGCGGATCCATGTGGTTAATTACACACATTCAATGACAATAGTGGATCCATGTGGTTTATGAAAAGAACACACATGCAATGAACTATAGTGGATCCATGTGGTTTATAAAAAGAACAGACATGCTATGGTGGCATCACTACAAGTGTTCTATTCCTAAAACCACAATGATGCAAACTAATACACTCACACATCCAATGGAAAGAACACACATGAAATGACTCTAGCTATGGTTTATGAAAAGAATACACATGCAATGATTCTAGTTGTGATTTATGAAAAGAACACAAATGCAATGACCTCTAGTGGATCCGTGTGGTTTATGAAGAGAACACACATGCAATGACTCTAGTGGATCCATGTTGTTTAGAAGAAGAACACACATGCAATGACACTGGTGGATCCATGTGGTTTATGAAAAGAACACACATGCAATGAACTCTAGTGGTCTTTTAGGAGAAGAACGCACATGCAATGACTGGTGGATCCATATGTGGTTTATGAAAAGAATACACATGCAATGACTCTATGGTGGTTTATGGAAAGAACACACATGCAATGACTGGTGGATCCATATGTGGTTTATGAAAATAATACACACAGAAATGACTCTAGTGGTGGTTTATGGAAAGAACACACATGCAATGACACTAGTGGATCCATGTGGCCCTAGTGGTGGTTTATGAAAATAACACACATGCTATGACACTGGTGGATCCATGTGGTTTATGAAAATAACACACATCCTATGACATTGGTGGATCCATGTGGTTTATGAAAAGAACACACATCCTATGACATTGGTGGATCCATGTGGTTTATGAAAAGAACACACATGCAGTGAACTCTAGTGATGATTTAGAAGAAGAACACACATGCAATGACTCTAGTACATCCATGTGGTTTATGAAAAGAATACACACGCAATGACTCTATGGTAGTTTATGGAAAGAAGACATATGCAATGATTCTAGTTATGGTTTATGAAAAGAACACAAATGCAATGAACTCTAGTGGATCCATGAGGTTTATGAAAAAAAAACACATGTAATGACTCTAGTGGATCCATGTGGTTTAGAATAAGAACACACATGCAATGACACTGGTGGATCCATGTGGTTTATGAAAAGAACACACATGCAATAAACTATAGTGGTGGTTTAGGAGAAGAACACACATGCAATGACTGGTGGATCCATATGTGGTTTATGAAAAGAACACAAATGCAATGACTCTAGTGGTGGTTTATGAATAGAACACACAGGCAATGACTCTAGTGGTGGTTTATGGAAAGAACACACATGCAATGACACGGGTGGATCCATGTGGCTCTAGTGGTGGTTTATGAAAATAACACACATGCAATGACACTGGTGGATCCATGTGGTTTATGAAAATAACACACATCCAATGACATTGGTGGATCCATGTGGTTTATGAAAAGAACACACATGAAGTGAACTCTAGTGGATCCATGTGGTTTATGAAAAGAACACACATGCAATGACTCTAGTATATCCATGTGGTTTATGAAAAGAACACCAATGCAATGAACTCTAGTGGATCCATGTGGTTTATGAAATGAACACAAATGCAATGAACTCTAGTGGATCCATGCAGTTTATGAAAAGAATACATACGCAATGACACTGGTGGATCCATGTGGTTTATGAAAAGAACACACATGCAATGAACTGTAGTGGATTCATGTGGTTTATGAAAAGAACACACAAGCAATGACTCTAGATGTGGTTTATGAAAAGAACACACATGCAATGCCACTGGTGGATCCATGTGGTTTATGAAGAGAACAGACATTCAATGACACCGGTGGATCCATGTGGTTTATGAAAAGAGCACACATTATATGACACTGGTGGATCCATGTGGTTTATGAAAAGAACACACATTCAGTGACACTGGTGGATCCATGTGGTTTTTGAAAAGAACACACATTCAATGAACTCTAGTGGATCAATGTGGTTTATGAAAAGAACACACATGCAATGAACTCTAGTGGATCCATGTGGTTTATGAAATGAACACAAATTCAATGGACTCTAGTGGATCCATGTGGTTTATGAAAAGAACACAAATGCAATGACTCTAGTGGTGGTTTATGAAAAAGAACACACATGCAATGACTAGCGGTGGTTTAGGAGAAGAACACACATGCAATGACTCTAGTGGATCCATATTTTTTTATGAAAAGAACACACATGCAATGACTCTAGTGGTGGGTTATGAAAAGAACACAGATGCAATGACACTGGTGGATCCATGTGGTTTATGAAAAGAACACACATCCAATGGCACTGGTGGAACCATGTGGTTTATGAAAAGAACACACATGCAAGTAACTCTTGTGGATCCATGTGGTTTATGAAAAGAACACACATGCAATAACTATAGATGTGGTTTATGAAAATAACACACATGCAATGACACTGGTGGATCCATGTGGTTTATGAAAAGAACACACATTCAATGACAGTAGTCGATCCATGTGGTTTATGAAAATAACACAAATTCAATGAACTCTAGTAGATCCATGTGGTTTATGAAAAGAACACACATGCAATGACTCTAGTGGTGGTTTATGAAAAAGAACACACATGCATTGACTAGTGGTGGTTTAGGAGAAGAACACACATGCAATAATTTTAGTGGCTCCATATGTGGTTTATGAAAATACCACACATGCAATGACTCCAGTGGTGGTTTATGAAAAGAACACACATCCAATGACACTGGTGGAACCATGTGGTTTATGAAAATAACACACATGGAATTAACACTAGTGGATCCATGTGGTTTATGAAAATAACACACATGCAATGACTATAGATGTGGTTTATGAAAATAACACACATGCAATGACACTGGTGGATCCATGTGGTTAATGAATAGAACAAACATTCAATGAAAGTAGTGGATCCATGTGGTTTATGAAAAGAACACACATGCAATGAACTATAGTGGATCCATGTGGTTTATAAAAAGAACACACATGCTATGGTGGCATCACTGCAAGTGTTCTGTTCCTAAAACCACAATGATGCAAACTAATACACTCACACATCCAATGAACAGAACACACATGCAATGACACTAGCTATGGTTTATGGAAAGAAGACACATGCAATGATTGCAGTTATGGTATATGAAAAGAACACAAATGCAATGAACTCTAGTGGATTCGTGAGGTTTATGAAAAGAACACA
The DNA here is from genome assembly GCA_023614405.1 of Avena insularis. NCBI lineage: Eukaryota > Viridiplantae > Streptophyta > Magnoliopsida > Poales > Poaceae > Avena > Avena insularis. The sequence continues at coordinate 496,728 of JAJUPC010000162.1, read as the reverse complement.
CATGTAATGACTCTAGTGGATCCATGTGGTTTAGAATAAGAACACACATGCAATGACACTTGTGGATCCATGTGGTTTATGAAAAGAACACACATGCAATAAACTCTAGTGGTGGTTTAGGAGAAGAACACACATGCAATGACTGGTGGATCCATATGTGGTTTATGAAAAGAACACACATGCAATGACTCTAGTGGTGGTTTATGAATAGAACACAGGCAATGACTCTAGTGGTGGTTTATGGAAAGAACACACATGCAATGACACGGGTGGATCCATGTGGCTCTAGTGGTGGTTTATGAAAATAACACACATGCAATGACACTGGTGGATCCATGTGGTTTATGAAAATAACACACATCCAATGACATTGGTGGATCCATGTGGTTTATGAAAAGAACACACATGAAGTGAACTCTAGTGGATCCATGTGGTTTATGAAAAGAACACACATGCAATGACTCTAGTGATGGTTTAGAAGAAGAACACACATGCAATGACTCTAGTATATCCATGTGGTTTATGAAAAGAACACCAATGCAATGAACTCTAGTGGATCCATGTGGTTTATGAAATGAACACATATGCAATGAACTCTAGTGGATCCATGCAGTTTATGAAAAGAATACATACGCAATGACACTGGTGGATCCATGTGGTTTATGAAAAGAACACACATGCAATGAACTCTAGTGGATTCATGTGGTTTATGAAAAGAACACACAAGCAATGACTCTAGATGTGGTTTATGAAAAGAACACACATGCAATGCCACTGGTGGATCCATGTGGTTTATGAAGAGAACAGACATTCAATGACACTGGTGGATCTATGTGGTTTATGAAAATAGCACGCATTATATGACACTGGTGGATCCATGTGGTTTATGAAAAGAACACACATTCAATGACACTGGTGGATCCATGTGGTTTTTGAAAAGAACACACATTCAATGAACTCTAGTGGATCAATGTGGTTTATGAAAAGAACACACATGCAATGAACTCTAGTGGATCCATGTGGTTTATGAAATGAACACAAATTCAATGGACTCTAGTGGATCCATCTGGTTTATGAAAAGAACACACATGCAATGACTCTAGTGGTGGTTTATGAAAAAGAACACACATGCAATGACTAGTGGTGGTTTAGGAGAAGAACACACATGCAATGACTCTAGTGGATCCATATTTTTTTATGAAAAGAACACACATGCAATGACTCTAGTGGTGGGTTATGAAAAGAACACATATGCAATGACACTGGTGGATCCATGTGGTTTATGAAAAGAACACACATCCAATGGCACAGGTGGAACCATGTGGTTTATGAAAAGAACACACATGCAAGTAACTCTTATGGATCCATGTGGTTTATGAAAAGAACACACATGCAATAACTATAGATGTGGTTTATGAAAATAACACACATGCAATGACACTGGTGGATCCATGTGGTTTATGAAAAGAACACACATTCAATGATAGTATTCGATCCATGTGGTTTATGAAAATAACACAAATTCAATGAACTCTAGTAGATCCATGTGGTTTATGAAAAGAACACACATGCAATGACTCTAGTGGTGCTTTATGAAAAAGAACACACATGCATTGACTAGTGGTGGTTTAGGAGAAGAACACACATGCAATTACTCTAGTGGCTCCATATGTGGTTTATGAAAATACCACACATGCAATGACTCCAGTGGTGGTTTATGAAAAGAACACACATCCAATGACACTGGTGGAACCATGTGGTTTATGAAAATAACACACATGGAATTAACACTAGTGGATCCATGTGGTTTATGAAAATAATACACATGCAATGACTATAGATGTGGTTTATGAAAATAACACACATGCAATGACACTGGTGGATCCATGTGGTTAGTGAATAGAACACACATTCAATGACAGTAGTGGATCCATGTGGTTTATGAAAAGAACACACATGCAATGAACTATAGTGGATCCATGTGGTTTATAAAAAGAACACACATGCTATGGTGGCATCACTGCAAGTGTTCTGTTCCTAAAACCACAATGATGCAAACTAATACACTCACACATCCAATGAAAAGAACACACATGCAATGACACTAGCTATGGTTTATGAAAAGAAGACACATGCAATGATTGCAGTTATGGTTTATGAAAAGAACACAAATGCAATGAACTCTAGTGGATCCATGAGGTTTATGAAAAGAACACACATGTAATGACTCTAGTGGATCCATGTGGTTTATGAAAAGAACACACATGCAATAAACTCTAGTGGTGTTTTAGGAGAAGAACACACATGCAATGACTGGTGGATCCATATGTGGTTTATGAAAAGAACACACATGCAATGACTCTAGTGGTGGTTTATGAATAGAACACACAAGCAATGATTCTAGTGGTGGTTTATGGAAATAACACACATGCAATGACACGGGTGGATCCATGTGGCTCTAGTGGTGGTTTATGAAAATAACAAACATGCAATGACACTGGTGGATCCATGTGGTTTATGAAAATAACACACATCCAATGACACTGGTGGATCCATGTGGTTTATGAAAAGAACACGCATGCAGTGAACTCTAGTGGATCCATGTGGTTTATGAAAAGAACACACATGCAATGACACTGGTCGATCCATGTGGTTTATGAAAAGAACACACATTTAATGACACTGGTGGATCCATGTGTTTTTTGAAAAGAACACACATGCAATGAACTATAGTGGATCCATGTGGTTTATAAAAAGAACACACATGCTATGGTGGCATCACTGCAAGTGTTCTATTCCTAAAACCACAATGATGCAAACTAATACACTCACACATCCAATGGAAAGAACACACATGCAATGACTCTAGCTATGGTTTATGAAAAGAAGACACATGCAATGATTCTAGTTGTGATTTATGAAAAGAACACAAATGCAATGAACTCTAGTGGATCCGTGTGGTTTATGAAAAGAACACACATGCAATGACTCTAGTGGATCCATGTTGTTTAGAAGAAGAACACACATGCAATGACACTGGTGGATCCATGTGGTTTATGAAAAGAACAGACATTCAATGACACTGGTGGATCTATGTGGTTTATGAAAATAGCACACATTATATGACACTGGTGGATCCATGTGGTTTATGAAAAGAACACACATTCAATGACACTGGTGGATCCATGTGGTTTTTGAAAAGAACACACATTCAATGAACTCTAGTGGATCAATGTGGTTTATGAAAAGAACACATATGCAATGAACTCTAGTGGATCCATGTGGTTTATGAAATGAACACAAATTCAATGGACTCTAGTGGATCCATCTGGTTTATGAAAAGAACACACATGCAATGACTCTAGTGGTGGTTTATGAAAAAGAACACACATGCAATGACTAGTGGTGGTTTAGGAGAAGAACACACATGCAATGACTCTAGTGGATCCATATTTTTTTATGAAAAGAACACACATGCAATGACTCTAGTGGTGGGTTATGAAAAGAACACATATGCAATGACACTGGTGGATCCATGTGGTTTATGAAAAGAACACACATCCAATGGCACAGGTGGAACCATGTGGTTTATGAAAAGAACACACATGCAAGTAACTCTTATGGATCCATGTGGTTTATGAAAAGAACACACATGCAATAACTATAGATGTGGTTTATGAAAATAACACACATGCAATGACACTGGTGGATCCATGTGGTTTATGAAAAGAACACACATTCAATGATAGTATTCGATCCATGTGGTTTATGAAAATAACACAAATTCAATGAACTCTAGTAGATCCATGTGGTTTATGAAAAGAACACACATGCAATGACTCTAGTGGTGCTTTATGAAAAAGAACACACATGCATTGACTAGTGGTGGTTTAGGAGAAGAACACACATGCAATTACTCTAGTGGCTCCATATGTGGTTTATGAAAATACCACACATGCAATGACTCCAGTGGTGGTTTATGAAAAGAACACACATCCAATGACACTGGTGGAACCATGTGGTTTATCAAAATAACACACATGGAATTAACACTAGTGGATCCATGTGGTTTATGAAAATAATACACATGCAATGACTATAGATGTGGTTTATGAAAATAACACACATGCAATGACACTGGTGGATCCATGTGGTTAATGAATAGAACACACATTCAATGACAGTAGTGGATCCATGTGGTTTATGAAAAGAACACACATGCAATGAACTATAGTGGATCCATGTGGTTTATAAAAAGAACACACATGCTATGGTGGCATCACTGCAAGTGTTCTGTTCCTAAAACCACAATGATGCAAACTAATACACTCACACATCCAATGAAAAGAACACACATGCAATGACACTAGCTATGGTTTATGAAAAGAAGACACATGCAATGATTGCAGTTATGGTTTATGAAAAGAACACAAATGCAATGAACTCTAGTGGATCCATGAGGTTTATGAAAAGAACACACATGTAATGACTCTAGTGGATCCATGTGGTTTAGAATAAGAACACACATGCAATGACACTTCTGGATCCATGTGGTTTATGAAAAGAACACACATGCAATAAACTCTAGTGGTGTTTTAGGAGAAGAACACACATGCAATGACTGGTGGATCCATATGTGGTTTATGAAAAGAACACACATGCAATGACTCTAGTGGTGGTTTATGAATAGAACACACAAGCAATGATTCTAGTGGTGGTTTATGGAAATAACACACATGCAATGACACGGGTGGATCCATGTGGCTCTAGTGGTGGTTTATGAAAATAACAAACATGCAATGACACTGGTGGATCCATGTGGTTTATTAAAATAACACACATCCAATGACACTGGTGGATCCATGTGGTTTATGAAAAGAACACGCATGCAGTGAACTCTAGTGGATCCATGTGGTTTATGAAAAGAACACACATGCAATGACACTGGTCGATCCATGTGGTTTATGAAAAGAACACACATTTAATGACACTGGTGGATCCATGTGTTTTTTGAAAAGAACACACATGCAATGAACTATAGTGGATCCATGTGGTTTATAAAAAGAACACACATGCTATGGTGGCATCACTGCAAGTGTTCTATTCCTAAAACCACAATGATGCAAACTAATACACTCACACATCCAATGGAAAGAACACACATGCAATGACTCTAGCTATGGTTTATGAAAAGAAGACACATGCAATGATTCTAGTTGTGATTTATGAAAAGAACACAAATGCAATGAACTCTAGTGGATCCGTGTGGTTTATGAAAAGAACACACATGCAATGACTCTAGTGGATCCATGTTGTTTAGAAGAAGAACACACATGCAATGACACTGGTGGATCCATGTGGTTTATGAAAAGAACACACATTCAATGACACTGGTGGATCCATGTGGTTTATGAAAAGAACACACATTCAATGACACTGGTGGATCCATGTTGTTTATGAAAACAACACACATTTAATGACACTGGTGGATCCATGTGGTTTTTGAAAAGAACACACATTCAATGAACTTTAGTGGATCCATGTGGTTTATGAACAGAACACACATGCAATAAACTCTAGTGGATCCATGTGGTTTATGAAATGAACACAAATTCAATGAACTCAAGTGGATCCATGTGGTTTATGAAAAGAACACACATGCAATGACTCTAGTGGTGGTTTATGAAAAAGAGCACACATGCAATGACTAGTGGTGGTTTAGGAGAAAAACACACATGCAATGACTCTAGTGGATCTATATATTTTTTATGAAAAGAACACACATGCAATGAATCTAGTTGTGGGTTATGAAAAGAACACATATGCAATGACACTGGTGGATCCATGTGGTTTATGAAAAGAACACACATCCAATGATACTAGTGGAACCATGTGGTTTATGAAAAGAACACAGATGAAAATAACGCTAGTGGATCCATGTGGTTTATGAAGAGAACACACATGCAATAACTATAGATGTGGTTTATGAAAATAACACACATGCAATGACTTTGGTGGATCCATGTAGTTTATGAAAAGATCACACATTCAATGATAGTAGTGGATCCATGTGGTTTATGAAAAGAACACAAATTCAATGAACTCTAGTGGATCCATGTCGTTTATGAAAAGAACACACATGTAATGATTCTAGTGCTGGTTTATGAAAAAGAACACACATGCATTGACTAGTGGCGGTTTAAGAGAAGAACACACATGCAATTACTCAAGTGGATCCATATGTGGTTTATGAAAATACCACACATGGAATGACTCCAGTGGTGGTTTATGAAAAGAACACACATGCAATGACACTGGTGGATCCATGTGGTTTATGAAAAGAACACACATCCAATGACACTGGTGGAACGATGTGGTTTATGAAAAGAACACACATGCAATTAACTCTAGTGGATCCATGTGGTTTATGAAAAGAACACACATGTTATGAATATAGATGTGGTTTATAAAAAGAACACACATCTAATTACACTAGTGGATCCGTGTGGTTCAAGAAAAGAACACACATGCAATGAACTCTCGTAGATCCATGTGGTTTATGAAAATAACACACATGCATTGAACTCTAGTGGATCCACATGGTTTTTGAAAATAATACACATGAAATGATTCTAGTCGTGGTTTAGGAGAAGAACGCACATGCAATGACTCTAGTGGATCCATATGTAGTATAGAAAAAGAACACAAATTCAATGTGACTGGTGGATCCAATTGGTTTATGAAAAGAACACGAATGCAATGACTCTAGGGGGATCCATCTGGTTTATGAAAAGAACACACATGCAATGAACTATAGTGGATCCATGTGGTTTATCAAAAGAACACGCATGCTATGGTGGCATCACTGTAAGTGTTCTGTTCCTAAAACTCCAATGACGCACAATAATACACTCACACATTCAATGAAAAGAACACACATGCAATGACTCTAGCTGTGGTTTATGAAAAGAAGACACATGCAATGACTCTATTTGTGGTTTATGAAAAGAACACAAATGCAATGAACTCTAGTGGATCCGTGTGGTTTATGAAAAGAACACACATGCAATGACTCTAGTGGATCCATGTGGTTTATGATAAGAACACACATGCAATGATCTCTAGTGGTAGTTTAGGAGAAGAACACACATGAAATGACTCTAGTGGATCGATATGTGGTTTATGAAAAGAACACACATGCAATGCCTCTAGTGGTGATTTATGAAAATAACACACATGCAATGCCTCTAGTGGTGGTTTATGAAAATAACACACATGCAATGCCTCTAGTGGTGGTTTATGAAAACAACACACATGGAATGACACTGGTGGATCCATGTGGCTCTAGTGGTGGTTTATGAAAATAACACACATGCAATGACACTGGTGGATCCATGTGGTTTATGAAAATAACACGCATCCAATGACACTGGTGGATCCATGTGGTTTATGAAAAGAATGACTCTAGTGATGGTTTACAAGAAGAACACACATGCAATGACTCTAGTAGATCCATGTGGTTTATGAAAAGAACACCAATGCAATGAACTCTAGTGGATCCATGTGGTTTATGAAATGAACACAAATGCAATGAAATCTAGTGGATCCATGGGGTTTATGAAAAGAATACATACACAATGACACTAGTGGATCCATGTGGTTTATGAAAAGAACACACATGCAATGAACTCTAGTGGATCCATGTGGTTTATGAAAAGAACACACATGCAATGACTCTAGATGTGGTTTATGAAAAGAACACACATGCAATGAACTCTAGTGGATCCATGTGGTTTATGAAAAGAATACACACGCAATGACTCTAATGTGGTTTATGAAAAGAACACACATGCAATGATTCTAGATGTGGTTTATGAAAAGAGCACACATGCAATGATTCTAGATGTGGTTTATGAAAAGAACACACATGCAATGACACTGGTGGATCCATGTGGTTTATGAAAAGAACACACATTCAATGATACTGGTGGATCCATGTGGTTTATGAAAAGAACACACATTCAATGTCACTGGTGGATCCATGTGGTTTTTGAAAAGAACACACATTCAATGAACTCTAGTGGATCCATGTGGTTTATGAAAAGAACACACATGCAATGAACTCTAGTGCATCCATGTGGTTTATGAAATGAACACAAAAATTCAATGAACTCTAGTGGATCCATGTGGTTTATGAAAAGAACGCACATGCAATGAACTCTAGTGGATCCATGTGGTTTATGAAATGAACACAAATTCAATGAACTCTAGTGGATCCATGTGGTTTATGAAAAGAACACACATGCAATGACTCTAGTGATGGTTTATGAAAAAGAACACACACGCAATGACTAGTGGTGGTTTAGGAGAAGAACACACATGCAATGACTCTAGTGGATCCATATTTGTTTTATGAAAAGAACACACATGCAATGGCTCTAGTGGTGGGTTATGAAAAGAAGACAGATGCAATGAGACTGGTGGATCCATGTGGTTTATGAAAAGAACACACATCCAATGACACTGGTGGAACCATGTGGTTTATGAAAAGAACACACATGCAATTAACTCTAGTGGATCCATGTGGTTTATGAAAAGAATGTAACATCCCAATTTCAGCAACCCTAATTAGTTGTCCAGAATGCAAAAATCACGGGGAGCAAAAACTTTTTCTTGTTTAGTGATGAAGTGTTTGCCTATCGTTTGACTATGTTTATGATTATGATTGTGTATTAGAAGATATACCCCTTACCTCAACACCAGTTGACAAAAGTTGCTTCCCAAAACTGTCTTGGCTTAATTTCCATATTCTCAAATGTTCTGGCATTTCAAAACATGAGCCAAGAATCCTTTGCAAACCAACTATTTTAGTAACTTATGTTTCCCTAAACTATGGAGAGCAACCTATTATAATCTCCTTATGTTTTATAGATAGAACCTTCAACCATTCTTATCTTTAGGTTCCCAAAATCTCTTTTTTTTAAAGCTTTTGAATTCTAATCTTGGTAGAGATACCAAGGACTCTCATCTTATCCAACCCACAACCTTTTCAAAATACCCATCCTTACCTTGAGCTAGGTTTGATGGTAGCCCTAGTAGTAGGTTTCCTTTGTTTGTAAGATGAGTTGCCTTGATCTGCTGTTTGACTTGATTGCTTAGGAAGTAGTATGAGCCACTCTAGGAGCTCATCACAAGGATCAATATGTTTCCAAATCATCACACCCTAAGTAAGAATACAAAGCTGGATATGATCCCTAGCTACTAGGTGATCATCTAAAACCTCTAACCAGACCTCTTCTAAAGTGATCCCTCCTAGGAGCTTCCAAGTCTTTGAAGACCAGTATCAAGCAAGGATACTTCCCACTCAATCTGCACTTCAACATAATCCACTTGATGATGCTTTGGAACCTTTCAACCCATCAAAATCATCACCACCCGCATTCTAGTCAAAAAACCCTAAGTCTACCAAATTTGGCTAAGTTTGGAAAACTATTTCCAACATCACCTTTTTGAATGCCTCCTTTTCTTAACCCTGGTGCATTTTTAAAAATGCATTTGAACCATCTTGTTAACCATCCTAAGTACTACCAAGGCCAACTCTTTCCCTTGGTTATATCATCCTCGAACCCACTTGTTCCTGATGGTTTTGCAGGCAAGAAAATAACTATTCCTCCGAATCTAGTCAACATGCCTATTTTGACAGAAGCTCACACCACCATGCAACCTTCTGTGGACCAACTCTTTGCATGGTTTTGTTCTACTCATATAGCTCTATAAATATCTACTTCACTTGTTCCAAGTGGATCTTTGTGCTTCTTAAACCCACAAGGTTTTGAAGGCTAGTTGATAATCTGCTTTGGCAGGCTTATTTTATTCAAAGTTTGAAAGCCTGTCTTGGTGAGCTCAAGCAGGATCAAGCTCAAAACTATACACCATGGTGATCTATATCACTAGGCCCATCCATCCATCTATTCCATGCCCCAAGGGGAGATCTGAGCTCCAAGATCCAACAAGGTTTTGGTGGTATGAAAATAACATCACCCTAGATCCTCAATTCCTTGTTCCCATCTAATTCAAGTTGGACTTACCATTCCCAAGGCTGCAAATGCTTGCTACACCTTGTCTACATCATCTACCTTGATCATCAATATTTATCAAATATTATCCATAATTATTATGGCTCCAGATCTAATTAATCTCTTTAATAGACAAAATCTCCAAAACTTCTTACATAAAGGAAAGTTTGGTTTTTTACAAAACACTTCCCAACTTTTTGGCTAAATTGTGGTCCACATATCATACCCCTTCTTCCCACTTCAAAAATAAATATTTTTGAAGAGCTTTATTATTTCTTTTTGCCCATTTTCTTAAATGGCTGAATTGGAATAATAATTGTTTCAAATACTTTTATCTTCCAATAAATCTTGGGAAAATTCCCCTAAGTGTGTATTCACACTTGGGACCATCTCACATCAAAAACTCAACTTTTCCAATTCAAAAATATCATATAAATTCCTTAAAAACCTTCTCTGCACTATTTGAATAATTGATATAAAGTGCATCCAGAATTCTCTAAAAATCTCAAATAAATCCTAGTGATGCATCTCAACCTTACCCATCTAGCAACAACATTGGATCATCTGGACCTGGTACAAACTAAGAAGTTCTTCATAAGCAATCATATGACCAATACTTGATTTAAATCAAGCTCATAATCTAAACTCTCTCCAACCTTCATAAAAACTTGCTCAGTACCTCTCCTCAGCACCAGGACACACCCAGGTTGACCAACACTGTATCATCACTGTTCATCTTGTCCTCTTATGCTTGGAAGTGAGAGAGAGATAGAGACAAGCATGTGAGGCCCATTAATTGCAGCAGCTGCACTCCCTCCCTCTCTGAGCTACAACACGACCAGGGCACCCGACCTCTCTCCTCAGCTGACCACCTCCATGTCCAACCCGACCAATCCCCTGCCTAGCCACCTCCATGTCCTTCCCATGGAACAAGTCCATCATGGACCTCTCCTCTCGGGTTAAATAGGCCAGAGGCCACCCCGTGCCTCCCCTGCCCCTCGTTTGCTTCTTCTCCCTTCTTCTTACCACCCCAGCACCCCCTCTCCCTCTCCATTTCCCTGTGCTGCTCGAGAGAGAGAGAGAAAAGATCCTCCGGCTCCTCCTCGAAAACAAGCTAAGCTCCCTCCTCCTCCCCTCTCCACCTCTGCATGTCACTCCCTGGTGCTCCCCTACCCTCCCTTACTCTTGCCCTTCTGTTTTCCTTACTTAGGAACAGGTCCACTAGTGGCGTCGTCGAGCTCCGACGAGGTGGCTCTCGGGCATCCTCGTGCGAGCCAGATCCTGGCACGGAAACCCACCATGTCGCCCCACTCCGGGTTCGTCGTGGTGCTCCATGTCCTCCTGCGGCCCTGCCGACGCCCCCTCGGTGAGCTCCCCGTTGTTCCCCTGACGCTGGCGCTCTATTCTGCGGAGACGACGGACAGACACCGTCGATCTCCTATAGATCCAATGGCCGGAGGTTCTCCGTACCCCTTCGACCGCTAGGGCCGCTAACCAGCGGGCCCCGCCTGGTGGATTCAAAACCGCGCTCCCGCTCACTGGCCTCGCCCGGGTGGGCCGATTTCGCCCAGGCCGGCCCAACTCGGCGCAGATCCCAGCCTGGCGCTCCCCTTTTCTTTTTATTTTTAATAGTCCTGTAAAAACCCAGAAGTTTAGCCTTAGATTAAATCATTTCAAAAATGCTAATCAACTTCAAATTACCAGATCTAAAATCTACCATGTTCCTGAATGTTTTGTGCAACATGCAGAACTGGTCTTTTGCCAAAAATAATTTTCATTATTTATTGGCAATTAATCCACTAAAAGTTGTCTTTTGCACTAAATAAATTCCTCAGGGAGTTGTACATATCCATTTGGGATGAATCAAAGTTCTGCTGGAAGGTAATTGCTATACCAATAATTTAGCATACGCCTTATGCCAAGCTGAATAGTAGTTTGTCTATAGTAAAAATAACAAAACTATTAGTTTCCGCCTTTAGAAATTTTTCTAGGCCAAACCTTAAATGGTATGGACCTCATTCCAACTCTCTATGATGTGTTACATCCAGTTATATCTAAATCCAGGAGATCAAGAATTATTGAGCTCCTGAGGATTTCTAATGAATTAAACATTTCTGTCCATAGTGTTATCACTAGATAAATCGTCACAGTAAGTCCACATCTCCAAAAAGGTTGATTCCAATTTCTACAGAAAGGTATTCTAAATACCTACCATATGTCCTTGGAATCAAATCAAAAGCCTCTGTAGATTAAATATGGGTAAAAAGACAAAACAGCTACAAAACTACCTTTGGGAATTTCCTAAGGGCATTCTGGTAAATATTTTGACATGATTCCAACTCTTTTTGGATTAGTGCATAAAACCCTACTGAACCCACCAAGGAAGTAATTTTTGGAGCTCTAGAACTTTTCTGGTGAATTTTTCGTAAAACTAGAGCTTTTATCACTAGAAAATTCATAAGAAATTAAAGAAAAGTGATAAAACCTTGAAACCACTTTTGTTGGTCTTGTTTTGTCAAAATCTACCTGATGGTATTCTGGTTGCACATTGATACCATAATTACCCAGGCCTTGGTCCCAAACCACTTCATTAGTGGTTTTGACCATTTCCCAAATAAAGGAAATCCCACCACTCCAAATAGGGTTTTTGCAATGGTTCTAAACCCAACCACTCAAAACCTACTGAATATTATAATTGTATTGTCCACTTTCTTGCTGTTTGAATGTCCACTTGTATGCATTGTTTTGATTGTGGTCTTGCTTGTTTGCATGTATACTCAATGACGACGATAGTTGCGCTTGTATTGATGCTGAGAAGAAGAGATCTTAGTATTATTGGTATTGGTATTCTTGGTTATCTAAAGAAGAATCCCAGGGACATATTGCCATATTGCTGATCATCAGGCAAGCCACCTTCTTGCTCATAAGCCTCATCCTATTGTTTTACTTATGCATGTTTTACTTACTGTTTTATGAAAACTGCATTGTTTCACTATATGACGTCGTATATCTGGTAGTGGTTTGGCTCCTCCAAACCATTAATCAATGGTACTACTAAGTACATCCCTCTCTATGATACCTAGTTGTCCCTAATATGGTAGATGGTGTAACACACCATACCCCTTTGGAGACCCCGATTTAGCCGAAGCAAAGCTTTAGGATGGGAAGACCCCAGAAAAGTTTTACCAAATGTTTTATGATAAAACCTTGGTGAGGTGGGACCTACCAATAGTTGTTGAGAAAGAAAAAGGTTTTGTTTTACAAAACGCTGAAGGAAAGCTGGAGGAAAAAGGTTTACAAATACGCACCCGGTTCTTTGCAGTTTAGCTATAACAACTTAACCCGTGCAACCACATAACTCTGGAATGGGACAGGGATGGATTTGATGTTTTTCTATTCTGGTATAAGCTGCCTCACAACTACTACAGGGGATCGCAATCCCTGGAGGCTGGGCCTTCTCCCTTAAAGGTCCATGTGGGACATCGACCTAGAGAAGGAACGAACTGTCTACGGGCAGCTAGGCGTTACTATGAGCCCCTCATTGAAAGCACCCATTGTTTAAAGTGTAAAATGCGCTCTGGTTGGTCCTCGGTACCCGACGTCCTGGTTTTGAGGGGAATAACTTTTATAAGGTAGGCACTTATATTGGAGTGGGCATCTGGAGAGTCTTGATCGGTTACTCGACCCACGATCGGTGTAGATCAGGGTAGTGTACCTGGATTATGTGGGGAAAGTGTGCAACCTCTACAGAGTGTAAATCTATTCGAATAGCCATGTCCGCAGTCATGGACGGGTGGGACAAACTTCTGTAGAGCGGTGCTGATTTTTTTCCAAAAAGGATTTCGGAAAAGAAATGGCTTTGGAAATGTATTGACCATGGGATGGTCGTAAAGGAGAAAGGTTTTAACCATGGCATGGTCAGAAGGAGGAGAAAGGAGTTTGGTCGTGGGATGACCTGAAGACGGGAACAAATGGGTACCCCAATCCTAGTGTTTACAAAACTTTTCAAAAAGGTTTCCAAAATGGTTTACAAAAGTTTTCAACAAAGATATGTAGATGCTATATCTACAAGAGAAACTATTTGAGAAAAGAACCTCTCTTGAAGCCCTCCTACTAATACAACCATATTGCATATCCTCTTGTTATTATTATTTTCCTGAGGTGGTTTGTGAGTACATTCAAAGTACTCACTGGCATTGTCCCTGGCTATTAACTTGGTCAGATATCAGGAAGAGGAGGAAGATTATGGCTAAGCGAGCTAGGACATTCTCCCATCCAGTTGCCTCTAGGTTAGGCATGGCTCGGGCTCTACGCTTAATGAAGTTCCGCTGATGTTGATCGATGTAGCCATAATGGCAACTAAGGTATGACATGTATTCGTTATGTATTGGATGTTTACTTTGATACTTGTCTGTTATGTGCCACGACTAACTGATCATGGGATCGCGGTTGTATGCATAACAGAGATACTCGGAGGATTAATCCGGGGGCCCCACAGACTTGGTATTAGAGCCATCCTGACTGTAGGAGAACCTTAGTTAGCATGGTCGCTAGACAGGAACCTTATTTTGAAAATCTCGGCTTTCGAAAAACTAGTTTCCCACTGAGTTTCAAAAAGTTCTAATTCTTCTCTTACTCTAAGTAAATGCTTTCAAAAATGGTTTCCTCTAACTCTCGTCCAAACTTCAAACCTACGGATTTTAAATAACTAGGATCTAGAACCCGGTAAAGACAATGAGAACAAGATGAAGACAAGCAACTACCAGCAAACACAAGGAGACTAAAATACGTTCTACCCGCGGAATCCCCATAATTAGAAGACATCAAGTGTTGCACTATCAAGAAGCGTCCAAGATACAACGAAGGCTTCATCTACAAGACAGTGACTCCTACCTAAAGAAAGACGATATCTAGGGACAATAGTCCTAAGAATAGGATTCCCCTACATCGCGAGTAGTTAACTCCTTGGTCCCTGGCGTTGACCGTGTTTGCTTGCCTAAGTGCATCCTTTGTTGGTTGATGTGTGTTGTTTGCCGAGGACATTGCGATCCCCTTGCTCTGTTCTCCTTGTTTGTATGTTCTGTTTTGCTTTGACCTCTTAAAAAATGTGACTCGAGGAGCGATAACCCACCTAGTAACTCAGGAAACCCCTATGCTAGTTATTGGTAATGAGACCCAGACTAACCTTGAGAGTATATGAGAGGAAAAGCATCGCAAGAACCAGGAGTTCGTCATCGTCAAGTCAGAACAACTCGAAGATTTCACCTCAGCAGGATGACATACCTCGTCTAACTCACCTCCCAAGACTCGTCAATAGCACCACACTCCCCGATTCCTCGATATATTACAGCAAGAAATCCTGTTGAAGTCGGAAGTCGATCAATGAAGGATCCTCAATATCCCCAAGAAACCACCCGATGAGTCAACCAAGACAAGAAGTGAAGACCTAACCACACTAACCTTTAGTGTATTAGAGCTTCCGACCACCACAGGAGACTAACTATTCTAGTCGACCCTACCCAAAACAACGGGAAGTTCCTCCCTAGAAGGTTAGAAATACCCCTAAACCCAGATAATAAGGAAGCGTGAAGGCAACTAGTCCACTCTGCCATCGAGCAAAAACAACACAAGGACTTCAAGTGAAGAAGTTTTCTCCGAAGTTAGCTTCCCTACCTCGACTGAAGACAATCCTGGTGAGTCGTAAAGCGCTAACTAAAGGCTTTGTTAGGAAACCACCCTCGCCAAGGTTCGAGAGATAGGATGTCACTTATAGACCTCAACTCACGACGTAGGGAAGATTCCACATTCCTCTAGCATCACGCCAGCACTCCAAGCTAGAAGATGCACACCCTTCTCAAAGAACCTTAGTAAATCTCTAAGGTGGAAAGACTGCATCTTTCCACTCAAGCTCCAGAAGAATGGCTACCATAAGATACTTCAATCTTCGAATCCGACGTCTCCTCGCCTGAAGGATTGCCGGATCACTAAACCCTCAGTTCCAACCCATTAGAATACCTGCGATTTCAACAGATTTAAATAGGCTAAGTTCAATTAATAGTAGATAAGCCCCGTAAAACATAGCTTCACGGATGCCATCTGAAGATTCCAACTCCAGAAGGAAGATTGACGCCAATCTTCAAAACATTAATCTACAACTCCAAGAAGAAAGGACTATGTCAACTCCTCGAATCTACCCAAGTTTAATCCTAAGGGGGAAAGATTGTGTCTTTCCCACCAAAATAGAGTAACCCTTCACTAGAAGCAAGCTCCTATGAGTACCGACCGTAAAGTCTTTAATTAGGATATGCTACGCCCCTAAAGAAGAGTCGTGGACCCTCAGAGAAAGGTACGCCAAGCCGTAGATTCTATCCTACGACGAGTACCCCGTGAAGTTCAGCATCAAGATAGTCTGCCCATTCTAAGCCCTCGAGATATAGAGTCGAGAAGGAAAAGAAGGTCATCCCTCGCAATCGGGACTAGACTCTGCTCAACTCTCCGCGCATCCCAAAAGACTGAAGCTCAACTTCATCGATGTAGTAACCACTTTCAAAGAAGGAGTTCGTAAGATAGTACGCGTAAGACACCTAGTATCAACCCAACTCAAAATCCCCTAACCTTACTCTCCTGAATCTCGAGACAAGATTATTTTAAGAGGGAATGGTCTATAACATCCCAATTTCAGCAACCCTGATTAGTTGTCCAGAATGCAAAAATCAGGGGGAGCAAAAACTTTTTCTTGTTTAGTGATGAAGTGTTTGCCTGTTGTTTGACTATGTTTATGATTATGATTGTGTATTAGAAGATATACCCCTTACCTCAACACAAGTTGACAAAAGCTACTTCCCAAAACTGTCTTGGCTTAATTTCCATATTCTCAAATGTTCTGGCATTTCAAAACCTGATCCAAGAAGCCTTTGCAAACCAACTATTTTAGTAGCTTCTGTTTGCCTAAACTATGGAGAGCAATCTATTATAATCTCCTAATGTTTTATAGACAGAACCTTCAACCATTCTTAACTTTAGGTTCCCAAAACCTCTTTTTTTAAAGCTTTTGAATTCTACTCTTGGTAGAGATACCAAGGACTCTCATTTTATCCAAACCACAACCTTTTAAAAATACCCATCCTTACCTTGAGCTAGGTTTGATGGTAGCCCTAGTAGTAGGTTTGCTTTGTTTGTAAGATGAGTTGCCTTGATCTGCTGTCTGACTTGATTGCTTAGGAAGTAGTATGAGCCACTCTAGGAGCTCATCACTAGGATCAATATGTTTCCAAATCATCACACCCTAAGAAAGAATACAAAGCTAGATATGATCCCTAGCTACTAGGTGATCATCTAAAACCTCTAACCAGACCTCTCCTGAAGTGATCCCTCCTAGGAGCTTCCAAGTCTTTGAAGACCAGTATCAAGCAAGGATACTTCCCACTCAATATGCACTTCAACATAATCCACTTGATGATGCTTTGGAACCTTGCAACCCATCAAAATCATCACCACCCGCATTCTAGTCAAAAACCCTAAGTCTGCCAAATTTGGCTAAGTCTGGAAAACTATTTCCAACATCACCTTTTTTAATGCCTCCTTTTCTCAACCCTGCTGCATTTTTAAAAATACATTTGAAACATCTTGTTAACCATCCTAATGACTACCAAGGCCAACTCTTTCCCTTGGTTATATCATTCTCGAACCCACTTTTTCTTGATGGTTTTGCAGGTAAGAAAATAACTATTCCACTGAATCTAGTGAACATGCCTACTTTGACAGAAGCTCACACCACCATGCAACCTTCTTTGGACCAACTCTTTGCATGGTTGTGTTCTACTCATATAGGTCTATCAATATATACTTCACTTGTTCCAAGTGGATCTTTGTGCTTCTTAAACCCACAAGGTTTTGAAGGCTAGTTGATAATCTACTTTGGCAGGCTTATTTTATTCAAAGTTTGAAAGCCTGTCTTGGTGATCTCAAGCAGGATCAAGCTCAAACGTATACACCATGGTGATCTACATCACTAGGCCCATCCATCCATCTATCCCATGCCCCAAGGCGAGATCTGAGCTCCAAGATCCAATAAGGTTTTGGTGGTATGAAAATAACATCACCCTAGATCCTCTATTCCTTGTTCCCATCTAATTCAAGTTGGACTTACCATTCCCAAGGTTGCAAATGCTTGCTACACCTTGTCTGCATCATCTACCTTGATCATCACGATTTATCAAATATTATCCATAACTATTATGGCTCCAAATTTAATTAATCTCTTTAATAGACAAAATCTCCAAAACTTCTTACATAAAAGAAAGTTTGGTTTTTTCCAAAACACTTCCCCAACTTTTGGGATCAATTGAGGTCCACATATAATACCCCATCTTCCCACTTAAAAAATAAATATTTTTGAAGAGCTTTATTATTTCTTTTTGCCCATTTTCTTAAATGGCTGAATTGGAATAATAATTGTTTCAAATACTTTTATCTTCAAATAAAGCTTGGGAAAATTCCCCTAAGTGTGTATTCACACTTGGGACCATCTCACATCAAAAACTCAACTTGTCCAATTCAAAAATATCATATAAATTCCTAAAAACCCTCTCTGCACTATTTGAATAATTGATATAAAGTGCATCTAGAATTCTCTAAAAAATCTCAAATAAATCCTAGTGATGCATCTCAACCTTACCCATCTACCAGCAACATTGGGTCATCTAGACCTGGTACAAATCTAAGAAGTTCTTCATAAGCAATCATATGACCAAGACTTGATTTAAATCAAGCTCATAATCTAAACTCTCTCCAACCTTCATAAAAACTTGCTCAGTACCTCTCCTCAGCACCAGGACACACCTAGGTCAACTAGCACTGTAGCATCATTATTCATCTTGTCCTCTTATGCTTGGAAATGAGAGAGAGAGACAAGCATGTGAGGCAAATTAATTGCAGCAGCTGCCACTCCCACCCTCTCTGAGATACAACACGACCATGGCACCCCACCTCTCTCCTCAGCACCGCCCAACCCGACCAATCCCCTGCCTGGCCACCTCCATGTCCTCCCCATGGAACAAGTCCATCATGGACCTCTCCTCTCGGGTTAAATAGGCCAGAGGCCACCACGTGCCTTCCATGCCCCTCATTTGCTTCCTCTCCCTTCTTCTTACCACCCCAGCACCCCCTCTCCCTCTCCACTGCCCTGTGTTGCTCGAGAGAGAGAGAGAGAGAAAAGAGCCTCGGGCTCCTCCTCGAAAACAAGCTAAGGTCCCTCCTCCTCCCCTCTCCTCCTCTACATGTCACTCCCTGGTACTCCCCTACCCTCCCTTACTCTTCCCCTTATGTTTTCCTTACTCAGGAACAACTCCACTGGTGGTGCCATCGAGCTCCTACGAGGTTGCTCTCGGGCGTCCTCGAGCGAGCCAGGGCCCGGCGCGGAAACCCACCATGCCGCCCCTCTCCGGGCTCGTCGCGGTGCTCCGCGTCCTCCTGCGGCCCCGCCGACGCTTCCCAAACCCCCGGTGAGCTCCCCGCTATTCCCCTGCCGCTGTCTAGGGTTTCTGCCGGTGGCGCTCTGTTCTGCGGAGACGACGGCCAGACACCGTCGATCTCCTATAGATCCAACAACCGGAGGTGCCCCATACCCCTTCGACCACTGGGGCCGTTGACTAGCGGGCCCTGCCTGGCGGATTCGAACACGCGCTCCCGCTCGCTGGCCTCGCCCGGATGGGCCGATTTCGCCCAGGCCGGCCCAACTCAGCGCAGATCCCGGCCTGGCGCTCCCCTTTTCTTTTTCTTTTTAATAGTTCTGTAAAAATCCAGAAGTTTGGCCTTAGATTAAATCATTTCAAAAATACTAATCAACTTCAAATTACCAGATCTAAAATCTACCATGTTCCTGAATGTTTTATGCACCATGCAGAACTGTCTTTTGCCAAAAATAATTTTCATTATTTATTGGAAATTAATCCACTTAAAGTTTTCTTTTGCACTAAATAAATTCCTCATGTTGTTCTACATATCCATTTGGTATGAATCAAAGTTCTGCTGGATGGTAATTGCTATACCAATAATTTAGCATATGCCTTATGCCAAGGTGAACAGTAGTTTGTCTATAGTAAAAATAACAAAAACTATTAGTTTCTGCCTTTAGAAATTTCTATAGGCCAAACCTTAAATTGTATGTACCTCATTCCAACTCTCTATGATGTGCTTCATCCAGTTATATATAAATCCAGGAGATCAAGAATTATTGAGCTTCTGAGGATTTCTAATGAATTAAACATTTCCGTCCATAGTGTTATCACTAGATAAATCATCCCAGTAAGTCCACAAATCCAAAAAGGTTGATTCCAATTTCTACAGAAAGGTATTCTAAATACATACCATGTATCCTTAGAATCAAATCAAAAGCCTCTGTAGATTAAATCTGGGGAAAAAGACAAAACAACTACAGAACTACCTTTGGGAATTTCCTAAGGGCATTCTGGTAAATATTTTGACATGATTCCAGATCTTTTTAGATCAGTGCGTAAAACCCAACTAAACCCTCCAAGGAAGTAATTTTTGGAGCTCCAGAACTTTTGTGGTGAATTATTTCCTAAAACTAGAGCTTTTATCACTCGAAAATTCATAAGAAATTAAAGAAAAGTGATAAAACCTTGAAACCACTTTTGTTGGTCTTGTTTTGTCAAAACCTACTTGATGGTATTCTAGCTGCACATTGATACCATACTTACCCAGGCCTTGGTCCCAAACCCATTCATTAGTGGTTTTGACCATTTCCCGAATAAAGGAAATCCCACCACTTCAAATAGGGTTTTTGCAATGGTTCTAAACCCAACCACTCAAAACCTACTGAATATTATAATTGTATTGTCCACTTTCTTGCTGTGTGAATGTCCACTTGTATGCCTTGTTTTGATCGTGGTCTTGCTTGTTTGCATGTATACTCGATGACGACGATAGTTGCTCTTGTATTGATGCCGAGAAGAAGAGATCTTATTATTATTGGTATTGGTATTATTGGTTATCTATAGAAGAAGTCCAGGGAAATATTGCCATATTGCTGATCATCAGGCAAGCCACCTTCTTGCTCATAAGCCTCGTCCGACTGTTTTACTTATGCATGTTTTACTTACTTTTTTATGAAAACTACATTGTTTCACTATATGACGTCGTATATCTGGTAGTGGTTTGGCTCCTCCAAACCATTACTCAATGGTACTACTAAGTACAACCCTCTCGATGATACCTACTTGTCCCTAGTATGGTAGATGGTGTAACACACCATACCCCTTTGGAGACCCCGATTTAGCCGAAGCAAAGCTTTAGGATGGGAAGACCCCGGAAAAGTTTTACCAAATGTTTTATGATAAAACCTTGGTGAGGTGGCACCTCCAAAGAGTTGTTGAGAAAGAAAAAGGTTTTGTTTTACAAAATGCTGAAGGAAAGATGGAGGAAAAAGGTTTACAAAAACACACCCGGTTCTTTGCAGTTTAGCTATAACAACTTAACCCGTGCAACCACATTACTCTAGAATGGGACAGGGCTGGATTTGATGTTTGTCTATTCTGGTATGAACTGCCTCGTAACTACTACAGGGGATCGCGATACCCGGAGGCTGGGCCTTCTCCCTTAAAGGTCCATGTGGGACATCGACCTGGAGAAGGAACAAACTGTTTGTGGGCAGCCAGGCGTTACTATGAGCCCCTCATTGAAAGCGCCCACTTTGTAAAGTGTAAAATGCCCTCCGGTTGGTCCTCGGTACCTGACATCCCGGTTTTGAGGGGTGTAACACTCATAGGGTAGGCACTTATATTGGAGTGGGCATCCGGAGAGTCTTGATCGGTTACTCGACCCACGATCGGTGTAGATCAGGGTAGTGTACCCGGATGATGTGGGGAAAGTGTACAACCTCTACAGAGTGTAAATCTATTCGAATAGCCGTGTCCGCGGTCATGGACGGGTTGGACAAACTTCTATAGAGTGGGGCTGATTTTTTTTCAAAAAGGATTTTGGAAAAGAAATGGCTTTGGAAATGTTTTGACCATGGGATGGTCGAAAGGATAAAGGTTTTGACCATGGGATGGTCGGAAGGAGGAGAAAGGAGTTTGGTCGTGAGACGACCTGAAGACGGGAGCAAATGGGTACCCCAATCCTAGTGTTTACAAAACTTTCAAAAAGGTTTCCAAAATGGTTTACAAAAGTTTTCAACAAAGATATGTAGATGCTATATCTACAAGAGAAACTATTTGAGAAAAGAACCTCTCTTGAAGCCCTCCTACTAATACATCCATATTGCATATCCTCTTGTTATTATTATTTTCCTGAGGTGGTTTGCGAGTACATTCAAAGTAATCACTGGCATTGTCCCTGGCTATTAACTTGGTCAGATATCAGGAAGAGGAGGAAGTTGATGGCTAAGCGAGCTAGGACGTTCTCCCAGTCAGTTGCCTCTAGGTTAAGGCATGGCTCGGGCTCTACGCTTAATGAAGTTCCACTGATGTTGATCGATGTAGCCATAATGGCAACTAAGGTATGACATGTATTCATTATGTATTGGATGTTTACTTTGATACTTGTCGGTTATGTGCCACGACTAACTGATCATGGGATCATGGTTGTATGCATAACAGGGATTCTCGGAGGATTAATCCGGGGGCCCCACAAACAACACACATGCAATGACTATAGATGTGGTTTATGAAAATAACACACATGCAGTGACACTAGTGGATCCATATGGTTTATGAAAAGAACACACATTCAATGAAAGTAGTGGATCCATGTGGTTTATGAAAAGAACACACATGCAATGAACTATAGTGGATCCATGTGGTTTATGAAAAGAACACACATGCTATGGTGGCATCACTGCAAGTGTTCTTTTCCTAAAACCCCAATGATGCACACTAATACACTCACACATCCAATGCAAAGAACACATATGCAATGACTCTAGCTGTGGTTTATGAAAAGAACACACATGCAATGACTCTAGTTGTGGTTTATGAAAAGAACACAAATGCAATGAACTCTAGTGGATCCGTGTGGTTTATGAAAATAACACACATGCAATGACTCTAGTGGATCCATGTGGTTTACGAAAAGAACACGCATGCAATGAACTTTAGTGGTAGTTTAGGAGAAGAACACACATGCAATGACTCTTGTGGATCCATATGTGGTTTATGAAAAGAACACACATACAATGACTCTAGTGGTGGTTTATGAAAATAACACACATGGAATGACTCTAGTGGTGGTTTATGAAAACAACACACATGCAAACACACTGGTGGATCCATGTGGCTCTAGTGGTGGTTTATGAAAATAACACGCATGCAATGAAACTGGTGGATCCATGTGGTTTATGAAAATAACACACATCCAATGACACTGGTGGATCCATGTGGTTTATGAAAAGAACACACATGTAGTGAACTCTAGTGGATCCATGTGGTTTTTGAAAATAACACACATGCAATGACACTAGTGGTGGTTCATGAAAAAGAACACACATGCAATGACTCTAGTGGTGGTTTATGAAAAGAACACACATGCAATGACTCTAGTGGTGGTTTATGAAAATAACATACATGCAATGACACTGGTGGATCCATGTGGTTTATGAAACGAACACACATCCAATGACACTGGTGGAACCATGTGGTTTATGAAAAGAACACACGTGGAATTAACTCTAGTGGATCCATGTGGTTCATGAAAAGAACACACATGCAATGACTATACATGTGGTTTATGAAAATAACACACATGCAATGACACTGGTGGATCCATGTGGTTTATGAAAACAACACACATTCAATGACAGTAGTGGATCCATGTGGTTTATGAAAAGAACACACATTCAATGAACTCTAGTGGTTTCATGTGGTTTATGAAAAGAACACACATGCAATGACTCTAGGGGGATCCATGTGGTTTATGAAAAGAATACACATGCAATGAACTATATTGGATCCATGTGGTTTATGAAAAGAACACACATGCTATGGTGGCATCACTGCAGGTGTTCTTTTCCTAAAACCCCAATGATGCACACTAATACACTACAACATCCAATGAAAAGAACACACATGCAAGGACTCTAGCTGTGGTTTATAAAAAGAACACACATGCAATGACTCTAGTTGTGGTTATGAAAAGAACATAAATGAAATGAACTCTAGTGGATCCATGTGGGTTATGAAAAGAACACACATGCAATGACTCTAGTGGATCCATGTGGTTTATGACAAGAACACACATGTAATGAACTCTAGTGGTAGTTTAGGAGAAGAACACACATGCAATGACTCTAGTGGATCCATATGTGGTTTATGAAAATAACACACATGCAATGACTCTAGTGGTGGTTTATGAAAATACCACACAGGCAATGACTCTAGTAGTGGTTTATGAAAACAACACACATGCAATGTGTAGCATCCCAATTGTCTAACAATTGCAATGCTACTAGCCTAGTCTATATATATTCTACTTCCTATATATAATTGTTGCATCATAATTATATCATGCTCATGTCATCATGCCACCTTGCATTTGAGCATCAGGTAAAACCCTTTTCATTTGGTTCTATCTCATATGCATTTATTAATTGTATTTGCCTCTTGATACATTGTAGTTGGCTCTTGATACAAACCTTTGGATCTGTTAATATTACTGTTAAAACTGTTGTTATTAATTCACGGACATCCGTCTATCTATGGTTAGGCGGATGGTTAGCGAGTATCCCTAGAATTGTTAGGTATTATCTTTTGCTGCAATTGCGTCACCCCAGGTTGTGTCCCCTTTAGAGGCATAAAGACTTGCTGAAAATTTCTAGGGTCTCACACGATAAATTGTTTGATTCAGATGAATGTAAACTCGCAAGATGGATACTGGGTGGAGGAGACGGACAATGTGGGCAACGATCACCGGTGTAGAGATTCCGGAACGGGATCCGTGAGATCTGTATGGATGTGTTTATTTATGGGGCATCTTATGCCGATTTGCTTCTTATCCATACCGGATCTTGTTTTCCGCTCACCGATACTCTAATGTTTGATGTATGAGGAGCTATCCTAAACTATTATATCTATCTAGGATATTTGGATCTTGCCGTATGCTGCAATATTTCTATTCCTTTTAGATGGAATGGCTCTAAGGACTTGTATGGTGGCTTGCATACATACTCATTTGTGTATGTAGTTGATCCTTCGCCGCCGACACGCCGCTTGTTCTTATCCCGATGTTTGGAAATGGTTAGGACGGTCGAAAGGTCTACCTGTGAGTGGCATTTGGCCCCACCGTACTATTTTAACCATTTCCGCTCATCCAGGCTTGTAACTAAGTGCGTAATTCACCGAGGTAGTTACAATTGGTATCAGAGCCATCCCGCCCTTCAGGGTCTCAACCAAATGGTCGTTGTCAGTCTAGCAAATATTTTTGGTAGCTATGTATACTAGGGAAAAACAAAACGCGAGAGTAGGACTGCTTCCACTTTTCTTCTTACCCAACCACCCACCCTTTTCTGGTAAGGAAGTGTAACATTTTCAATCCTTATCTTAAAATTCAAACTAGGATTCACGTGTTCTGGGTTTCCCTAGTACCATAGAAAGTGTGTGTGTGTGTAATTCCTTGTCTATCTGTTGCATCCAACATGTTATCTTTATCTGCCTTTTGGTTATCAACTGTTGGTACATTCCATACCGACAGGCTCTTGCAAACCGCATGATCTATCCGAATTCTTGTTAACCGGTGCCATCTTCTTAAGGGTGTTCTTCCTTCCAGCATGCTTTCACAGAATGTGGAGTTGCTAATCGCTACCTGATAAGTGATTTTGCGCATCTATTGGTATTTTAATGCCAAAAAAAAATGCGGGAAATTTTCTTTGATACATCTGTGCTTCCACACTCCTTTTCAGTCGTGTGTGAAACATTATCTATCTCCCTTTTATCAGCATGTCCATGCTAACTCATTCTTTTGTCACCGGCGCTTAATCCTGGAGTTTTATTTCAACTCCAATTCTCTTGGGCTAATTACATAACATGTGTCGATCCGATGCTGGTGATTGTAATTTGGTTCTCAGCATAGCTATATGACACTTATCATGAGTGGAATATGTAAAATGCTATCAACACTATCCTCCAAATGGTGACGGTTATCTCCTGTGATTTTGAGTACACCGTGATCATATCTATGCATATTCAAGCATCTTTGGCAATCCGGAGTCTCCCAAAGCACTACGGCGGTCTACCATCTATCCATCATGCTGCACATCTTTTTGAACTCTATATCTGCAAAATTCTCTTTGAAACGAGGGAATTGCATCTTTTCGTCTCTGGTAGCTTTGCTTGAGGTATGAGCTATCATCGTTTCTTTATACAAGATCTCTTTATCTTTGTAACCGGTGATCCGATCGGCAATGTGAACCAGGTGACATCTCTTTTTCTTCCGAAGGACCAGATAATCTATTCTTCCAGTGCATCTTCTTCAACACGAACCCGTGCTCTTAATATTGATCTTTCTAAGAGCGTTGAGCTCAGAAAGTGTTTCGAGCATTTGTTTGTTTCTCTCGCCTTTTGAACTTGGTATTCTGGGAATATCCTGTTAATCCATGGGGGTATATGTTGATAATATGCTTGCCTATTCGATATCAATGGAAGAACATGGAAGATCATCTGTGTCTCTTTCTCTCAAGCTTCGAGAACACCGCTTGTGTGCAAAGTCTCAAAGTGAGAATTCTGACTTTTTGAAGTCACCTATCTCGGCCACGTCCTTCTGCTAAATAGATCGCTTCAATTCTGGAATCAGCAAGTCCATTGTTAATTCCATCTTCCATCTTCAATCAAACCCGGAGTTTTCCTTGTTGGCAAGTTATCATCGTCGTTTCGCTAAAGATTTTCCTCAAGACCGCTAAACCTCTCTCAATCTTTTCAAGAACAACATGGAGTTCTTTTCACCTCAGTCTCGTCAAGTAATCTCTTGAAACCCTCTCGCTCTGTCGTATATGCTCAATCCACCGGAGGCCAGGAAGACCTTCCAGATCTTCCTTCATATCTTTCTGGTGGCTTGGTACTTCAGACATGACGACAACATCATCATCTTTATCTATCTATGAATCCGGTGAATCGTTTGCATCTATCCTTGTTTTCAAACGAAGTTCCACGAGTTATTGTCAATACCTTCAGTCTGTTTCGGTAGTTGGGTTGCATGGTTTTCTTATTCATGTGTGGAGTAATGTTTTGAGTGCGGGATGGAGTAGCTACCATACCACTACTCTTATCATTCGCTCTTGTACATTGAATTGGTGAATTAATGTGATTTCACTCATTCCACGGAAGTTAGAAGTGGCCTTTATCCCTTGATACTTTTACTTCCGTCCTTGTTTTTCTGGAGTGCTCTCTCGAAGAAAGTAATCAATAATCCCTTGTTGGTGGTCTGTCTATTATAGATGGAGCAAAATCTTCAATTATCTGGTGGAAACAAACGAAACTCCTTTCGCCTCGCCTTTCTAACGATGCTCGACATCCCCAAACAAGATGAAAGGAAACTATCTCTTTGTTTCATCAATTCTTTTTTCTGTGGTAAAGCCAATTATGGTTGATGCCATCAGCCGCAAATCTATTGCGTTAGCCTCAAGGCTAAAGAAAGCAATAAGTATCTCTACAATCAACTCCAGATCTTCCATATTCTTTGCTTCTCGGGAGTCCACCATGATCTGGCTTCACATCCGTCTCTAGAAGTTATATCCGCGCACCTCAATTGCGTGATCCTTGGTTCTTACCAGCGCAAGAAGAATCTAATCCGACGATGTCTAACTAAATCTTTCTGTTGATATCAAGGGACTCTATTGTTTGAAGGCAATATTGTTTCCGTACTTCATTTCTCAAATCCGAGAGAAGATACGATGCTATTGTCATAGTGGTTCAAACCTCTCCAACCTAGTCTTCCGGCGAAACAAAGGTTCATCCTCTCTAGTATCGATAAATCTTTAATCTTAACGGTGTGTCTTCCTTTATCCATGATACATCATCTTTTCCTTTTCTTTCACAAGTGGTTATATTCTTTTATCATGTTTCTTGAGAAAACCGGAGCTATGTCCATCCTATCCTTCTTGTCTCACGGCAATCCTTCAACTCTTCTAACTTGTTGTTTCTCGAGCAAAACGCAAGACTCGCAGCAAGTCTAGCAAGTTATTTCGTTGTTCATCAACTTGGGAACGTGAGGGTCACCTTCGTTTGAACACCCGCCTCTCCTTGTGTTGTTTTCCTTTTCCTAGGAATCTCGGGGCGAGATTCTTGTTTCGTGGGGGAGAGTTGTAGCATCCCAATTGTCTAACAATTGCAATGCTACTAGCCTAGTCTATATATATGCTACTTCCTATATATAATTGTTGCATCATAATTATATCATGCTCATGTCATCATGCCACCTTGCATTTGAGCATCATGTAAAACCCTTTTCATTTGGTTCTATCTCATATGCATTTATTAATTGTATTTTCCTCTTGATACATTGTAGTTGGCTCTTGATATATTGTTTAATGCCCAATTTGAGTTGAGGGCATCTCTTTTAAATTCCTTCCATCTACTAACTTGCCATATCACCTCCTCTTTGATTTCATCTTCTATTTCCAACCATGTATAGGTATGTGGTCATATTGTTGGATGACATTTTAATTCTTTCCACATGTATATTATGGGTCCCCCTCTTCTTCTACACATGGCTATATGGTTGTGATCCAAATCATCTCTAGCATGCCATGTAAACATGTCCATTCTCAAAATCTTGGTTTAATTGCATCTTTTATCTTTGCAAACCTTCTCCTCACATGTATGTGCCCCATATTTTGTTCCACAAAATATGCTCACATGCATGCAAGTCACTTATTGCATACTCCATGGAATCATAACCCTTGGCCTTCTATTCTTTGTTTTTTTTTTTGGTTTGAGCTTTGCTTTTAAATTCAATCTAGTTGTCCTCGTGTTTTTGAATCTCTTAAACCCTATTTTAAACCTACCTCTTTGTTTTGGGCTAAACCAAACCATCATCCTCACTCTAATCTACCTAGCTAACCAAAATCTTCCATCTCTCTCTCTACCCCCTCCATGCCGAAGCATCAACCCCAGCCCTAGGCTACCCCATCTACCCCTCTAAACCCCATCAAACCAAACCCTAAGCCATCTCCCTATCTCTCTTTTTCTCTATACCATGAGGACCACCTAACCCTAACCCGAGGCCACCATCTAACCTTGCCGAGCTACCCCTTCCCCTCTCCCTCTCTCTTGGCTTCCCCTCTCTCCCTACCAGGCAGGCTCCACCACGTCTCACCCCTCATCTGCCCTCCCCACTCCTTTCTTTGGCTTCAAGACAAAGAGAAGAGAAGAGGAGAGACTACCCGATGCATCCTTCCTCCTCTCTTTTCCACTTTTTGCAAAGCTACCACCACCCCCATGTGCTTCCCTTTTTCCTCTCTACCGCCTCACCCCACCCAGATCCCATCTAGGAGGCGCCCAAGCCCCTCACCACTTCTCCTTCTTCCTCCCAAGACGCCATGGCCATCTCCTCCTCCTAAACCCTAGCCACGCCCCCCTCTGTCCTTTGTCGTTCCGGTGGACGCTGTCGATCCATGAGTACCAGTATTTTCCCCGCCACCTCACCGTCGCTTCGACCTGCAGTGCGGTTCGAACTCGCCGGAGCATCATCGACGCCACCATGCCGCGAGGGAGCCGACGAAGCCGGCCACGAGCCACGCCGTTTATCTTGTCCGCCTCGAGCA
The DNA here is from genome assembly GCA_023614405.1 of Avena insularis. Taxonomy (NCBI): domain Eukaryota; kingdom Viridiplantae; phylum Streptophyta; class Magnoliopsida; order Poales; family Poaceae; genus Avena; species Avena insularis. Next base: position 466,881 of record JAJUPC010000162.1, on the reverse strand, counting down.
CGCTTGTCTGCACCGGATGGTCGCTGGTGAGCACCTCTACCTCTCGGACATCTTCCTTTTCCTTCTAGCCCGCTGCAACGCCGCCGCTCCGTCGAAAGCAGCCTGGCACCGCCGCAGGCTCTGGCAGACAAAGAACTGCAGCAGCTTCGCCCCGCCTCGTTTTTCGCCGTGTCTCACCGTAGGCCGCCTGCGTGCGAAGCCTAAACGAGAAGTGTAGCCCGCACCACCTTCCATCTTTCCTTTTGCGTTGGCGAGATTCGCCGCTGCTTGGTCGCCATCGTCGTCCGAACTCCGACCGATCCCCGTCGGTCGCAGATGGCGGCAGACCGGCCGCGGCGGCGACGCTTTTTCAGAAATAACCCTGCCGTTTTTCCCGCCTGAACCCGCCGTCCCCGGAGCCCCACCTGTCAGCCCCGGTACATTCTTGCAAGTAAACCCCCGCGCTTTGTGGATTCTCAACCCGCGCTCCCCTGGATCGCCCACGTGTTGCCCACCGGCTGGCCGTGCGCGTGAGTGGCCCCACGGATCGGCCGGTCCCACATGTCGGTCTCGGTGGCTAGACAAACGCGCGGTAAGAAAGGTCCAGTTCAGTCCCCGCCACGCCGGTTGCTGCTGAGTCAGCGCTGGACCCACTTGTCGGTGTCTATGGCTAGGTTTGTCTGAGTACGAAAAGGATTTCTGTTTTTCTGTTTTAATTCAAACTTTTCAAAATTGTTTTAAATTCAAATTCAAATCTGTTTTCAAATAACTTTTAAAATATAATTCCAAATTAAACATGTAATATATGTTTTGAAATCAGAAAAATGTGAGGAATTCAAATATGCCCTTCAAAAGATATTTTGAACACTTTAAAATTCGAGTTGATTAAAATTACAATAAAATGCCCTTTTTCTTAATTAATTAATAACTTTTGTTCTATAACCCCAAATTTGACAAATGATATGTCTAAAATGATCAGCTCGACGAGACCTTTCTGTTTATGCATTCCATGTTCTGAATTGCAGCATGCATCATATAAATATAAAGTATACAGCAACTTATTCGAGTATAAAATGTGACTAAAACTCAATAGAGTGCCTTATTCTTGTATTCCACACCTCACCCATGCCATGCTACTTTATTGCCATGCAAATTGTGCATCATTCATCATGGCATGATTGTTTGCTTGTCGCATTTTATTCATATGCTTGTGCACTTTATTTATGTTGGCCCTTGTTTGTTTGGTTCTTCTTGAATAGACGCGAAAGGTGGGATATATCAAGAAACCCAGTGAGCACTACCTGCATCCTTCTCTCGCTTCAACTGAGCTGCCAGGCAAGCACTACCACATGCTTGCATACATATAGTACCTATTGCCTCTATCTTATTCTTGCATCATTGAGTCGCGATTGCATTAAACTGAATCCCATGTATTGCATAGCCTTTACTTTTAAACCCCATCGAAGCTTGTTCCTCCATCCCATGAGCCATTACTACAGGAGTTGTTTGAGCCATGCGGGTCGTAGAACAGCATGTGTAGGGTATGTGAGTGTCTGATGGATAACGAGGTACCTAAACAACTTAACCTGAGTAGTAATGGGATAACTAATGAAAGTGGCATCAGTGAGCAATATCTGCTATTTGGTTTTTCATGCTCACTTGTGTCCCGTAGGACCCCGAGTACTTGATTCCTGTTCCTTGAATATTCGCGCTATCCACATCCGGGAGGCTTATGAACCCCCCTGAGCCAGAGCTTGATTCATTCTTATTTCTTGGGGCCACAAACTAGTTTGGGGTTTTATTACTATCCTGTACTTATGCCATGCTTTATCGCTTATTTACGATTGTGCGAGGAGCACCAGACTGCTTAGGATCGTGACACGTTTATCAGACGACAAGCCCACCACACTTTCGGTTCGATCGTTACTGTACCGCCCACACAAACCTTGAGTCCGTCTCGAGCTGGCCAACTTCGCTATGGGTAGCTTATTGGGGTGGCCCCTGAAATATTTCTGAATCCTGTGATCGCTTTGTCGTGAATGCCTCGCTGGGTTTTGAGTTGGTTTTTCCGAGGTTGATCGAGTGTGTGTTATTTGTGCACCTGTAGGGTAAAACTTTCTGAAAGCCGTGTCCGCGGTTATGGACGACTTGGAGCACAGTTTCTCGATCATAGACAAGTATAACTAAAGTACCGCTTTTAATTTGACTAAGTACCTGACTAGTAAATAGTGCAACACTCATGGAATGGATAATAAAACTGCCAACGGATGGGGGGTCCGCTTCGCCTCGCTGGTAAGCGAGGAGGAGGATGGATCTTAATATTACGTTAAAACTGTTGTTATTAATTCCGGACATCCGCTATCTATGGTTAGGCGGATGGTTAGCGAGTATCCCTAGAATTGTTAGGTATTATCTTTGCTGCAATTGCGCCACCCTGTGTTGTGTCCCTTTAGAGGCATAAAGACTTGCTGAGTACCCTAGGGTCTCACACGATAAATTGTTTGATTCAGATGAACAGTAAACTCGCAAGATGGATCTGGGTGGAGGAGACGACGATGTGGGCAACGATCACTCGTGTAGAGATTCCGCGAACGGGATCCGTGAGATCTGTATGCGGGATGTGTTTATTTATGGGGCATCTTATGCCGATTTGCTTCTTATCCGCATTTCGGATCTTGTTTTCCGCTCACCGATACTCGATGTTTGATGTATGAGGAGCTATCCTAAACTATTATATCTATCTAGGATATTTGGATCTTGTCGTATGGCGTTGCAATATTTCTATTCCTTTTAGATGGAATGGCTCTGAGGACTGTTGTATGGTGGCTTGCATACATACTCATTTGTGTATGTAGTTGATCCCTTCGCCTGCCGATTACGCCGCTCGTTCTTGTCCCGATGTTTGGAAATGGTTAGGATGGCCGAAAGGTCTACCTGTGAGTGGCATTTGGCACCACCGTACTATTTTAACCATTTCCGCTCATCCAGGCTTGTAACTAAGAGCGTAATTCACCGAGGTAGTTACACAATGACACTGGTGGATCCATGTGGCACTAGTGGTGGTTTATGAAAATAACATGCATGCAATGACACCGGTGGATTCATGTGGTTTATGAAAATAACACACATCCAATGACACTAGTGGATCCATGTGCTTTATGAAAAGAACACACATGCAGTGAAATCTAGTGGATCCATGTGGTTTATGAAAAGAACACACATGGAATGACTCTAGTTCTGGTTTATGAAAAAGAACACACATGCAATGACTAGTGGTGGTTTAGGAGAAGAACACACATGCAATGGCTCTAGTGGATCCATATGTGGTTTATGAAAAGAATACACATGCAATGACTCTAGTGGTGGTTTATGAAAAGAACACACATCCAATGAACTCTAGTGGATCCATGTGGTTTATGAAAATAACACACATGAAATGAACTCTAGTGGTGGTTTAGGAGAAGAACGTGCATGCAATGCTGGTGGATCCATATGTGCTTTATGAAAAGAACACACATGCAATGACTCTAGTGGTGGTTTATGAATAGAACACACATGCAATTACTCTAGTGTTGGTTTATGAAAATAACACACATGCAATGACACTGGTGGATCCATGTGGTTTATGAAAGCAAGACACATCCAATGACTCTAGTGGTGGTTTACGAAAAGAACGCACATGCAATGACACTGGTGGATCCATGTGGTTTATGAAAAGAACACACATCCAATGACACTGGTGCATCCATGCAGTTTATGAAAAGAACACACATTCAATGACACTGGTGGATCCAAGTAGTTTATGAAAAGAATACACATGCAATGACTCTAAGGGGATCAATGTGGTTGATGAAAAGAACGCACATGCAATGAACTCTAGTGGATCCATGTGGTTTATGAAAAGAACACACATGATATTGTGGCATCACTGCAAGTGTTCTTTTCCTAAAACCCCAATGATGCACACTAATACACTCACACATCCAATGAAAATAAAACACATGCAATGACTCTAGCTGTGGTTTACGAAAAGAACGCACATGCAATGACTCTAGTTGTGGTTTATGAAAAGAACACAGATGCAATGAACTCTAGTGGATCCGTGTGGTTTATAAAAAGAACAGACATGCAATGACTTTAGTGAATCCATGTGGTTTATGAAAAGAACACACATGCCATGAACTCTAGCGGTAGTTTAGGAGAAGAACACACATGTAATGACTCTAGTGGTGGTTTATGAAAAGAACACACATGCAATGACTCTAGTGGTGGTTTATGAAAACAACACAAATGCAGTGGCACTGGTGGATCCATGTGGCTCTAGTGGTGGTTTATGAAAATAACGCACATGCAATGAAATGGTGGATCCATGTAGTTTATGAAAATAACACACATCCAATGACACTGGTGGAGCCATGTGGTTTATGAAAATAACACACATGCAGTGAACTTTAGTGGATCCATGTGGTTTATTAAAAAACACACATGCAATGATTCTAGTGATGGTTTAGAAAAAGAACACACATGCAATGACTCTAGTAGATCTATGTGGTTTATGAAAAGAACACCAATGCAATGAACTCTAGTGTATCCATGTGGTTTATGAAAATAACACACATGCAATGACACTAGTGGATCCATGTGGTTTTTGAAAAGAACACAAATGCAATGACTCTAGTGGTGGTTTATGAAAATAACACACATGCAATGACTCTAGTGGTGGTTTATGAAAACAACACACATGATGTGACACTGGTGGATCCATGTGGATATAGTGGTGGTTTATGAAAATAACACACATGCAATGACACTGGTGGATCCATGTAGTTTATGAAAATAACACACATCCAATGACACTGGTGGATCCATGTGGTTTATGAAAATAACACACATGCGGTGAACATTAGTTGATCCATGTGGTTTATGAAAAAACACACATGGAATGATTGTAGTGATGGTTTAGAAGAAGAACACACATGCAATGACTCTAGTAGATCTATGTGGTTTATGAAAAGAACACCATTGCAATGTACTCTAGTGTATCCATGTGGTTTATGAAATGAACACAAATGCAATGAACTCTAGTGGATCCATGTGGTTTATGAAAAGAACACACATGGAATGACAATAGTGCATCCATGTGGTTTATGAAAAGAAAACAAATGCAATGAACTCAAGAGGATCCATGTGGTTTATGAGAAGAACACACATGCAATGACTCTAGATGTGGTTTATGAAAAGAACACACATGCAATGACACTAGTGGATCCATGTGGTTTTTGAAAAGAACACACATTCAATGACACTGGTGGATCCATGTGGTTTATGAAAAGAACACATATTCAATGACACTGGTGGATCCATGTGGTTTATGAAAAGAACACACATGCTATGGTGGCATCACTGCAGGTGTTCTTTTCCTAAAACCCCAATGATGCACACTAATACACTACAACATCCAATGAAAAGAACACACATGCAAGGACTCTAGCTGTGGTTTATAAAAAGAACACACATGCAATGACTCTAGTTGTGGTTATGAAAAGAACATAAATGAAATGAACTCTAGTGGATCCATGTGGTTTATGAAAAGAACACACATGCAATGACTCTAGTGGTGGTTTATGAATAGAACACACAGGCAATGACTCTAGTGGTGGTTTATGGAAAGAACACACATGCAATGACATGGGTGGATCCATGTGGCTCTAGTGGTGGTTTATGAAAATAACACACATGCAATGACACTGGTGGATCCATGTGGTTTATGAAAATAACACACATCCAATGACATTGGTGGATCCATGTGGTTTATGAAAAGAACACACATGCAGTGAACTCTAGTGGATCCATGTGGTTTATGAAAAGAACACACATGCAATGACTTTAGTGATGGTTTAGAAGAAGAACACACATGCAATGACTCTAGTGGATCCATATGTGGTTTATGAAAATAACACACATGCAATGACTCTAGTGGTGGTTTATGAAAATACCACACAGGCAATGACTCTAGTAGTGGTTTATGAAAACAACACACATGCAATGACACTGGTGGATCCATGTGGCACTAGTGGTGGTTTATGAAAATAACATGCATGCAATGACACCGGTGGATTCATGTGGTTTATGAAAATAACACACATCCAATGACACTAGTGGATCCATGTGCTTTATGAAAAGAACACACATGCAGTGAAATCTAGTGGATCCATGTGGTTTATGAAAAGAACACACATGGAATGACTCTAGTTCTGGTTTATGAAAAAGAACACACATGCAATGACTAGTGGTGGTTTAGGAGAAGAACACACATGCAATGGCTCTAGTGGATCCATATGTGGTTTATGAAAAGAATACACATGCAATGACTCTAGTGGTGGTTTATGAAAAGAACACACATGCAACGACAATGGTGGATCCATGTGGTTCATGAAAAGAACACACATCCAATGAACTCTAGTGGATTCATGTGGTTTATGAAAATAACACACATGAAATGAACTCTAATGGTGGTTTAGGAGAAGAACGCGCATGCAATGACTGGTGGATCCATATGTGCTTTATGAAAAGAACACACATGCAATGACTCTAGTGGTGGTTTATGAATAGAACACACATGCAATTACTCTAGTGTTGGTTTATGAAAATAACACACATGCAATGACACTGGTGGATCCATGTGGTTTATGAAAACAACACACATCCAATGACTCTAGTGGTGGTTTACAAAAAGAACGCACATGCAATGACACTGGTGGATCCATGTGGTTTATGAAAAGAACACACATCCAATGACACTGGTGCATCCATGCAGTTTATGAAAGGAACACACATTCAATGACACTGGTGGATCCAAGTAGTTTATGAAAAGAATACACATGCAATGACTCTAAGGGGATCAATGTGGTTGATGAAAAGAACGCACATGCAATGAACTCTAGTGGATCCATGTGGTTTATGAAAAGAACACACATGATATTGTGGCATCACTGCAAGTGTTCTTTTCCTAAAACCCCAATGATGCACACTAATACACTCACACATCCAATGAAAATAAAACACATGCAATGACCCTAGCTATGGTTTACGGAAAGAACGCACATGCAATGACTCTAGTTGTGGTTTATGAAAAGAACACAGATGCAATGAACTCTAGTGGATCCGTGTGGTTTATAAAAAGAACACACATGCAATGACTCTAGTGAATCCATGTGGTTTATGAAAAGAACACACATGCCATGAACTCTAGCGGTAGTTTAGGAGAAGAACACACATGTAATGACTCTAGTGGTGGTTTATGAAAAGAACACACATGCAATGACTCTAGTGGTGGTTTATGAAAACAACACAAATGCAGTGACACTGGTGGATCCATGTGGCTCTAGTGGTGGTTTATGAAAATAACGCACATGCAATGAAATGGTGGATCCATGTAGTTTATGAAAATAACACACATCCAATGACACTGGTGGAGCCATGTGGTTTATGAAAATAACACACATGCAGTGAACTTTAGTGGATCCATGTGGTTTATTAAAAAACACACATGCAATGATTCTAGTGATGGTTTAGAAAACAAACACACATGCAATGACTCTAGTAGATCTATGTGGTTTATGAAAAGAACACCAATGCAATGAACTCTAGTGTATCCATGTGGTTTATGAAAATAACACACATGCAATGACACTAGTGGATCCATGTGGTTTTTGAAAAGAACACAAATGCAATGACTCTAGTGGTGGTTTATGAAAATAACTCACATGCAATGACTCTAGTGGTGGTTTATGAAAACAACACACATGATGTGACACTGGTGGATCCATGTGGATCTAGTGGTGGTTTATGAAAATAACACAGATGCAATGACACTGGTGGATCCATGTAGTTTATGAAAATAACACACATCCAATGACACTGGTGGATCCATGTGGTTTATGAAAAGAACACACATGCAATGAACTTTAGTTGATCCATGTGGTTTATGAAAAAACACACATGGAATGATTGTAGTGATGGTTTAGAAGAAGAACACACATGCAATGACTCTAGTAGATCTATGTGGTTTATGAAAAGAACACCATTGCAATGTACTCTAGTGTATCCATGTGGTTTATGAAATGAACACAAATGCAATGAACTCTAGTGGATCCATGTGGTTTATGAAAAGAACACACATGGAATGACAATAGTGCATCCATGTGGTTTATGAAAAGAAAACAAATGCAATGAACTCAAGAGGATCCATGTGGTTTATGAGAAGAACACACATGCAATGACTCTAGATGTGGTTTATGAAAAGAACACACATGCAATGACACTAGTGGATCCATGTGGTTTATGAAAAGAACACACATTCAATGACACTGGTGGATCCATGTGGTTTATGAAAAGAACACATATTCAATGACACTGGTGGATCCATGTGGTTTATGAAAAGAACACACATGCTATGGTGGCATCACTGCAGGTGTTCTTTTCCTAAAACCCCAATGATGCACACTAATACACTACAACATCCAATGAAAAGAACACACATGCAAGGACTCTAGCTGTGGTTTATAAAAAGAACACACATGCAATGACTCTAGTTGTGGTTATGAAAAGAACATAAATGAAATGAACTCTAGTGGATCCATGTGGTTTATGAAAAGAACACACATGCAATGACTCTAGTGGATCCATGTGGTTTATGACAAGAACACACATGTAATGAACTCTAGTGGTAGTTTAGGAGAAGAACACACATGCAATGACTCTAGTGGATCCATATGTGGTTTATGAAAATAACACACATGCAATGACTCTAGTGGTGGTTTATGAAAATACCACACAGGCAATGACTCTAGTAGTGGTTTATGAAAACAACACACATGCAATGACACTGGTGGATCCATGTGGCACTAGTGGTGGTTTATGAAAATAACATGCATGCAATGACACCGGTGGATTCATGTGGTTTATGAAAATAACACACATCCAATGACACTAGTGGATCCATGTGCTTTATGAAAAGAACACACATGCAGTGAAATCTAGTGGATCCATGTGGTTTATGAAAAGAACACACATGGAATGACTCTAGTTCTGGTTTATGAAAAAGAACACACATGAATGACTAGTGGTGGTTTAGGAGAAGAACACACATGCAATGGCTCTAGTGGATCCATATGTGGTTTATGAAAAGAATACACATGCAATGACTCTAGTGGTGGTTTATGAAAAGAACACACATGCAATGACAATGGTGGATCCATGTGGTTCATGAAAATAACACACATCCAATGAACTCTAGTGGATTCATGTGGTTTATGAAAATAACACACATGAAATGAACTCTAATGGTGGTTTAGGAGAAGAACGCGCATGCAATGACTGGTGGATCCATATGTGCTTTATGAAAAGAACACACATGCAATGACTCTAGTGGTGGTTTATGAATAGAACACACATGCAATTACTCTAGTGTTGGTTTATGAAAATAACACACATGCAATGACACTGGTGGATCCATGTGGTTTATGAAAACAACACACATCCAATGACTCTAGTGGTGGTTTACAAAAAGAACGCACATGCAATGACACTGGTGGATCCATGTGGTTTATGAAAAGAACACACATCCAATGACACTGGTGCATCCATGCAGTTTATGAAAGGAACACACATTCAATGACACTGGTGGATCCAAGTAGTTTATGAAAAGAATACACATGCAATGACTCTAAGGGGATCAATGTGGTTGATGAAAAGAACGCACATGCAATGAACTCTAGTGGATCCATGTGGTTTATGAAAAGAACACACATGCTATTGTGGCATCACTGCAAGTGTTCTTTTCCTAAAACCCCAATGATGCACACTAATACACTCACACATCCAATGAAAATAAAACACATGCAATGACTCTAGATGTGGTTTATGAAAAGAACACACATGCAATGACTCTAGTTGTGGTTTATGAAAAGAACACAGATGCAATGAACTCTAGTGGATCCGTGTGGTTTATGAAAAGAACACACATGCAATGACTCTAGTGAATCCATGTGGTTTATGAAAAGAACACACATGCCATGAACTCTAGTGGTAGTTTAGGAGAAGAACACACATGCAATGACTCTAGTGGTGGTTTATGAAAAGAACACACATGCAATGACTCTAGTGGTGGTTTATGAAAACAACATAAATGCAGTGACACTGGTGGATCCATGTGGCTCTAGTGGTGGTTTATGAAAATAACGCACATGCAATGAAATGGTGGATCCATGTAGTTTATGAAAATAACACACATCCAATGACACTGGTGGAGCCATGTGGTTTATGAAAATAACACACATGCAGTGAGCTTTAGTGGATCCATTTGGTTTATTAAAAAACACACATGCAATGATTCTAGTGATGGTTTAGAAAAAGAACACACATGCAATGACTCTAGTACATCTATGTGGTTTATGAAAAGAACACCAATGCAATGAACTCTAGTGTATCCATGTGGTTTATGAAAATAACACACATGCAATGACACTAGTGGATCCATGTGGTTTTTGAAAAGAACACAAATGCAATGACTCTAGTGGTGGTTTATGAAAATAACACACATGCAATGACTCTAGTGGTGGTTTATGAAAACAACACACATGCAGTGACACTGGTGGATCCATGTGGATCTAGTGGTGGTTTATGAAAATAACACACATGCAATGACACTGGTGGATCCATGTAGTTTATGAAAATAACACACATCCAATGACACTGGTGGATCCATGTGGTTTATGAAAAGAACACACATGCAATGAACTTTAGTTGATCCATGTGGTTTATGAAAAAACACACATGGAATGATTATAGTGATGGTTTAGAAGAAGAACACACATGCAATGACTCTAGTAGATCTATGTGGTTTATGAAAAGAACACCATTGCAATGTACTCTAGTGTATCCATGTGGTTTATGAAATGAAGACAAATGCAATGAACTCTAGTGGATCCATGTGGTTTATGAAAAGAACACACATGGAATGACAATAGTGCATCCATGTGGTTTATGAAAAGAAAACAAATGCAATGAACTCAAGAGGATCCATGTGGTTTATGAGAAGAACACACATGCAATGACTCTAGATGTGGTTTATGAAAAGAACACACATGCAATGACACTAGTGGATCCATGTGGTCTATGAAACGAACACACATTCAATGACACTGGTGGATCCATGTGGTTTATGAAAAGAACACATATTCAATGACACTGGTGGATCCATGTGGTTTATGAAAAGAACACACATGCTATGGTGGCATCATTGCAGGTGTTCTTTTTCTAAAACCCTAATGATGCACACTAATACACTACAACATCCAATCAAAAGAACACACATGCAAGGACTAAGGCTGTGGTTTATAAAAAGAACACACATGCAACGACTCTAGTTGTGGTTATGAAAAGAACATAAATGAAATGAACTCTAGTGGATCCATGTGGTTTATGAAAAGAACACACATGCAATGACTCTAGTGGATCCATGTGGTTTATGAGAAGAACACACATGCAATGACTCTAGATGGGGTTTATGAAAAGAACACACATGCAATGACACTAGTGGATCCATGTGGTTTATGAAAAGAACACACATTCAATGACACGGGTGGATCCATGTGGTTTATGAAAAGAACACATATTCAATGACACTGGTGGATCCATGTGGCTTTTGAAAAGAACACACATTCAATGAACTCTAGTGGATCCATGTGGTTTATGAAAAGAACACACATGCAATGAAATCTAGTGGATCCATGTGGTTTATGAAATGAACACAAATGCAATGAACTCTTGTGGATCCATGTCGTTTAATAAAAGAACACACATGCAATGACTCTAGTGGTGGTTTATGAAAAAGAACACACATGCAATGACTAGTGGTGGTTTAGAAGAAGAACACACATGCAATGACTCTAGTGGATCCATATGTGGTTTATGAAAAGAACACACATGCAATGGCTCTAGTGGTGGTTTATGAAAAGAACACACATGCAATGACACTGGTGGATCCATGTGGTTTATGAAAAGAACACATATCCAATGACATTGGTGGAACCATATGGTTTATGAAAAGAACACACATGCAATTAACTCTAGTGGGTCCATGTGGTTTATGAAAAGAACACACATGCAATGACTATAGATGTAGTTTATGAAAATAATAGACATGCAATGACACGGGTGCATCCATGTGTATTATGAATAGAACACATATTCAATGACAGTAGTGGATCCATGTGGTTTATGAAAAGAACACACATTCAATGAACTCTAGTGGATCCATGTGGTTTATGAAAAGAACACACATGCAATGAACTCTAGTGATGGTTTAGGAGAAGACCACACATGCAATGAACTCTAGTGCTGGTTTAGGAGAAGAACACACATGCAATGACTGGTGGATCCATATGTGGTTTATGGAAAGAACACACATGCAATGACTATAGTGGTGGTTTATGTATAGAACACACATGCAATGACTCTAGTGGTGGTTTACGAAAAGAACACATGCAATGACACTGGTGGATCCATGTGGTTTATGAAAACAACACAAATCCAATGACTCTAGTGGTGGTTTATCAAAACAACACACATGCAGTGACACTGGTGGATCCATGTGGCTCTATTGGTGGTTTATGAAAATAACACACACGCAATGACACTGGTGGATCCATGTCGTTTATGAAAATAACACAAATCCAATGACATTGGTGGATCCATGTGGTTTATGAAAATAACACATATGCAGTGAACTTTAGTGGATCCATGTGGTTTATGAAAACAACACACATGCAACGACTCTAGTGATGGTTTAGAAGAAGAAAACACATGCATTGACTCTAGTAGATCTATGTGGTTTATGAAAAGAACACCAATGCAATGACTCTAGTGGATCCATGTGGCTCTAGTGGTGGTTTATGAAAATAACACACAAGCAATGACACTGGTGGATCCATGTTGTTTATGAAAATAACACACATCGAATGACATTGGTGGATCCATGTGGTTTATGAAAAGAACACACATGAAGTGAACTCTAGTGGATCCATGTGGTTTATGAAAAGAACACACATGCAATGACTCTAGTGATGGTTTATGAAAAGAACACACATTCAATGACACTGGTGGATCCATGTTGTTTATGAAAATAACACAAATCCAATGACATTGGTGGATCCATGTGGTTTATGAAAATAACACATATGCAGTGAACTTTAGTGGATGCATGTGGTTTATGAAAACAACACACATGCAACGAATCTAGTGATGGTTTAGAAGAAGAAAACACATGCATTGACTCTAGTAGATCTATGTGGTTTATGAAAGAGCACCAATGCAATGAACTCTAGTATATCTATGTGGTTTATGAAAATAACACACATGCAATGACACTAGTGGATCCATGTGGTTTTTGAAAAGAACACAAATGCAATGATTCTAGTGGTGTTTTATGAAAATAACACACATGCAATGACTCTAGTGGTGGTTTATGAAAACAACACACATGCAGTGACACTAGTGGATCCATCTGGATCTAGTGGTGGTTTATGAAAATAACACACATGCAATGACATTGGTGGATCCATGTAGTTTATGAAAATAACACACATCCAATGACACTGGTGGATCCATGTGCTTTATGAAAATAACACACATGCGGTGAACTTTAGTGGATCCATGTGGTTTATGAAAAAACACACATGGAATGATTCTAGTGATGGTTTAGAAGAATAACACACATGCAATGACTCTAGTATATCTATGTGGTTTATGAAAAGAACACCAATGCAATGTACTCTAGTGTATCCATGTGGTTTATGAAATGAACACAAATGCAATGAACTCTAGTGGATCCATGTCGTTTATGAAAAGAACACACATGGAATGACGATAGTGCATCCATGTGGTTTATGAAAAGAAAACAAATGCAATGAACTCAAGAGGATCCATGTGGTTTATGATAAGAACACACATGCAATGACTCTAGATGTGGTTTATGAAAAGAACACACATGCAATGACACTAGTGGATCCATGTGGTTTATGAAAAGAACACACATTCAATGACACTGGTGGATCCATGTGGTTTATGAAAAGAACACATATTCAATGACAGTAGTGGATCCATGTGGTTTATGAAAAGAACACACATTCAATGAACTCTAGTGGATCCATGTGGTTTATGAAAAGAACACACATGCAATGAACTCTAGTGCTGGTTTAGGAGAAGACCACACATGCAATGAACTCTAGTGCTGGTTTAGGAGAAGAACACACATGCAATGACTGGTGGATCCATATGTGGTTTATGGAAAGAACACACATGCAATGACTATAGTGGTGGTTTATGTATAGAACACACATGCAATGACTCTAGTGGTGGTTTACGAAAAGAACACATGCAATGACACTGGTGGATCCATGTGGTTTATGAAAACAACACAAATCCAATGACTCTAGTGGTGGTTTATCAAAACAACACACATGCAATGACATTGGTGGATCCATGTGGCTCTATTGGTGGTTTATGAAAATAACACACACGCAATGACACTGGTGGATCCATGTCGTTTATGAAAATAACACAAATCCAATGACATTGGTGGATCCATGTGGTTTATGAAAATAACACATATGCAGTGAACTTTAGTGGATCCATGTGGTTTATGAAAACAACACACATGCAACGACTCTAGTGATGGTTTAGAAGAAGAAAACACATGCATTGACTCTAGTAGATCTATGTGGTTTATAAAAAGAACACCAATGCAATGACTCTAGTGGATCCATGTGGCTCTAGTGGTGGTTTATGAAAATAACACACAAGCAATGACACTGGTGGATCCATGTTGTTTATGAAAATAACACACATCGAATGACATTGGTGGATCCATGTGGTTTATGAAAAGAACACACATGAAGTGAACTCTAGTGGATCCATGTGGTTTATGAAAAGAACACACATGCAATGACTCTAGTGATGGTTTATGAAAAGAACACACATTCAATGACACTGGTGGATCCATGTTGTTTATGAAAATAACACAAATCCAATGACATTGGTGGATCCATGTGGTTTATGAAAATAACACATATGCAGTGAACTTTAGTGGATGCATGTGGTTTATGAAAACAACACACATGCAACGACTCTAGTGATGGTTTAGAAGAAGAAAACACATGCATTGACTCTAGTAGATCTATGTGGTTTATGAAAGAGCACCAATGCAATGAACTCTAGTATATCCATGTGGTTTATGAAAAGAACACACATGCAATGAACTCTAGTGGATCCATCTGGTTTATGAAATGAACACAAATGCAATAAACTCTCGTGGATCCATGTGGTTTAAGAAAAGAACACACATGCAATGACTCTAGTGGTGGTTTATGAAAAAGAACACACATGCAATGACTAGTGGTGGTTTAGAAGAAGAACACACATGCAATGACTCTAGTGGATCCATATGTGGTTGATGAAAAGAACACACATGCAATGACTCTAGTGGTGGTTTATGAAAAGAACACACATCCAATTACACTAGTGGATCCATGTGGTTTATGAAAAGAACACACATCCAATGACACAGGTGGAACCATGTGGTTTATGAAAAGAACACACATGCAATTAACTCTAGTGGAACCATGTGGTTTATCAAAAGAACACACATGCAATGACTAAAGATGTACTTTATGAAAATAACACACATGCAATGACACGGGTGTATCCATGTGGTTTATGAATAGAACACACATTCAATGACAGTAGTGGATCCATGTGGTTTATGAAAAGAACACACATTCAATGAACTCTAGTGGATCCATGTTGTTTATGAAAAGAAAACACATGCAATGAACTCTAGTGCTGGTTTAGGAGAAGAACAAACATGCGATGAACTCTAGTGCTGGTTTATGAAAAGAACACACATGCAATGACACTGGTGGATCTATGTGGTTTATGAAAAGAACACACGTCCAATGACACTGGTGGAACCATGTGGTTTATGAAAAGAACACACATGGTATTAACTCTAGTGGATCCATGTGGTTTGTGAAAAGAACACACATGCAATGACTATAGATGTGGTTTATGAAAATAACACACATGCAATGACACTTGTGGATCCATGCGGTTAATGAAAAGAACACACATTCAATGACAGTAGTGGATCCATGTGGTTTATGAAAAGAAAAAACATTCAATGAACTCTAGTGGATCCATGTGGTTTATGAAAAGAACACACATGCAATGAACTCTAGTGCTGGTTTAGGAGAAGAACACACATGCAATGAAATCTAGTGCTGGTTTAGGAGAAGAACACACATGCAATGACTGGTGGATCCATATTTGGTTTATGGAAATAACACACATGCAACGACTCTAGTGATGGTTTATGAATAGAACACACATGCAATGACTCTAGTAGTGGTGTATGAAAAGAACACATGCAATGATACTGGTGGATCCATGTGGTTTATGAAAACAACACAAATCCAATGAGTCTAGTGGTGGTTTACGAAAAGAACACACATTCAATGACACTGGTGGATCCATGTGGTTTATGAAAAGAACACACATTCAATGACACTGGTGGAATCATGTGGTTTATGAAAAGAACACACATTCAATGACACTGGTGGATGCATGTGGTTTTTGGAAAGAAAACACATTCAATGAACTCTAGTGGATCCATGTGGTTTATGAAAAGAACACACATGCAATGAACTCTAGTGGATCCATGTGGTTTATGAAATGAACACAAATGGAATGAACTCTCGTGGTTCCATGTGGTTTATGAAAAGAACACACATGCAATGACTCTAGTGGTGGTTTATGAAAAAGAACACACATGCAATGACTAGTGGGGGTTTAGAAGAAGAACACACATGCAATGATTCTAGTGGTGGTTTATGAAAAGAACACACATGCAATGACACTGGTGGATCCATGTGGTTTATGAAAAGAACACACATCCAATGACAATGGTGGAACCATGTGGTTTATGAAAAGAACACACATGCAATGACTCTAGTTGTGGTTTATGAAAAGAACATACATGCAATGACTCTAGTTGTGGTTTATGAAAAGAACACAAATGGAATGAACTCTAGTGGATCTGTGTGGTTTATGAAAAGAACACACATGCAATGACTCTAGTGAATCCATGTGGTTTATGAAAAGAACACACATGCACTGAACTCTATTGGTAGTTTAGGAGAAGAACACACATGCAATGACTCTAGTGGTGGTTTATGAAAATAACACACATGCAATGACCCTAGTGGATCCATATGTGGTTTATGGAAAGAACACACATGCAATGACTCTAGTGGTGGTTTATGAAAAGAACACACATGCAATGACTATAGATGTAGTTTATGAAAATAATACACATGCAATGACACGGGTGCATCCATGTGGTTTATGAATAGAACACATATTTAATGACAGTAGTGGATCCATGTTGTTTATGAAAAGAACACACATTCAACGATCTCTAGTGGATCCATGTGGTTTATGAAAAGAACACACATGAAATGAACTCTAGTGCTAGTTTAGGAGAAGAACACACATGCAATGAACTCTAGTGCTGGTTTAGGAGAAGTACACACGTGCAATGACTGGTGGATCCATATGTGTTTTATGGAAAGAACACACATGCAATGACTCTAGTGGTGGTTTATGAATAGAACACACATGTAATGACTCTAGTGGTGGTTTATGAAAAGAACGCATGCAATGACACTGGTGGACCCATGTGGTTTATGAAAACAACACAAATCCAATGACTCTAGTGGTGGTTTACGAAAAGAACAAACATTCAATGACACTGGTGGATCCATATGGTTTATGAAAAGAACACACATTCAATGACACTGGTGGATCCATGTGGTTTATGAAAAGAACACACATTCAAAGACACTGGTGGATCCATGTGGTTTTTGAAAAGAACACACATTCAATGAACTCTAGTGGATCCATGTGGTTTATGAAAAGAACACACATGCAATGAACTCTAGTGGATCCGTGTGGTTTATGAAATGAACACAAATGGAATGAACTCTCGTGGTTCCATGTGGTTTATGAAAAGAACACACATGCAATGACACTGGTGGATCCATGTGGTTTATGAAAAGAAGACACATCCAATGACACTGGTGGAACCATGTGGTTTATGAAAAGAACACACATGCAATGACTCTAGTTGTGGTTTATGAAAAGAACATACATGCAATGACTCTAGTTGTGGTTTATGAAAAGAACACAAATGGAATGAACTCTAGTGGATCTGTGTGGTTTATGAAAAGAACACACATGCAATGACTCTAGTGAATCCATGTGGTTTATGAAAAGAACACACATGCACTGAACTCTATTGGTAGTTTAGGAGAAGAACACACATGCAATGACTCTAGTGGTGGTTTATGAAAATAACACACATGCAATGACTCTAGTGGATCCATATGTGGTTTATGGAAAGAACACACATGCAATGACTCTAGTGGTGGTTTATGAAAAGAACACACATGCAATGACTATAGATGTAGTTTATGAAAATAATACACATGCAATGACACGGGTGCATCCATGTGGTTTATGAATAGAACACATATTTAATGACAGTAGTGGATCCATGTTGTTTATTAAAAGAACACACATTCAACGAACTCTAGTGGATCCATGTGGTTTATGAAAAGAACACACATGAAATGAACTCTAGTGCTAGTTTAGGAGAAGAACACACATGCAATGAACTCTAGTGCTGGTTTAGGAGAAGTACACACGTGCAATGACTGGTGGATCCATATGTGGTTTATGGAAAGAACACACATGCAATGACTCTAGTGGTGGTTTATGAATAGAACACACATGTAATGACTCTAGTGGTGGTTTATGAAAAGAACACATGCAATGACACTGGTGGACCCATGTGGTTTATGAAAACAACACAAATCCAATGACTCTAGTGGTGGTTTACGAAAAGAACACACATTCAATGACACTGGTGGATCCATATGGTTTATGAAAAGAACACACATTCAATGACACTGGTGGATCCATGTGGTTTATGAAAAGAACACACATTCAATGACACTGGTGGATCCATGTGGTTTTTGAAAAGAACACACATTCAATGAACTCTAGTGGATCCATGTGGTTTATGAAAAGAACACACATGCAATGAACTCTAGTGGATCCGTGTGGTTTATGAAATGAACACAAATGGAATGAACTCTCGTGGTTCCATGTGGTTTATGAAAAGAACACACATGCAATGACTCTAGTGGTGGTTTATGAAAAAGAACACACATGCAATGACTAGTGGTGGTTTAGAAGAAGAATACACATGCAATGACTCTAGTGGTGGTTTATGAAAAGAACACACATGCAATGACACTGGTGGATCCATGTGGTTTATGAAAAGAACACACATCCAATGACACTGGTGGAACCATGTGGTTTATGAAAAGAACACACATGCAATGACTCTAGCTGTGGTTTATGAAAAGAACACACATGCAATGACTCTAGTTGTGGTTTATGAAAAGAACACAAATGCAATGAACTCTAGTGGATCTGTGTGGTTTATGAAAAGAACACAAATGCAATGAACTCTAGTGGATCCGTGTGGTTTATGAAATGAACACAAATGGAATGAACTCTCGTTGTTCCATGTGGTTTATTAAAAGAACACACATGCAATGACTCTAGTGGTGGTTTATGAAAAAGAACACACATGCAATGACTAGTGGTGGTTTAAAAGAAGAATACACATGCAATGACTCTAGTGGTGGTTTATGAAAAGAACACACATGCAATGACACTGGTGGATCCATGTGGTTTATGAAAAGAACACACATCCAATGACACTGGTGGAACCATGTGGTTTATGAAAAGAACACACATGCAATGACTCTAGCTGTGGTTTATGAAAAGAACACACATGCAATGACTCTAGTTGTGGTTTATGAAAAGAACACAAATGCAATGAACTCTAGTGGATCTGTGTGGTTTATGAAAAGAACACAAATGCAATGAAGTCTAGTGGATCTGTGTGGTTTATGAAAAGAACACACATGCAATGACTCTAGTGAATCCATGTGGTTTATGAAAAGAACACACATGCAATGACTATAGATGTAGTTTATGAAAATAATACACATGCAATGACACAGGTGCATCCATGTGGTTTATGAATAGAACACATATTTAATGACACTAGTGGATCCATGTGGTTTATGAAAAGAACACACATTCAACGAACTCTAGTGGATCCATGTGGTTTATGAAAAGAACACACATGAAATGAACTCTAGTGCTAGTTTAGGAGAAGAACACACATGCAATGAACTCTAGTGCTGGTTTAGGAGAAGTACACACGTGCAATGACTGGTGGATCCATATGTGGTTTATGGAAAGAACACACATGCAATGACTCTAGTGGTGGTTTCTGAATAGAACACACATGAAGTGACTCTAGTGGTGGTTTATGAAAAGAACACATGCAATGACACTGGTGGATCCATGTGATTTATGAAAAGAACACACATTCAATGAACTTTAGTGGGTCCATGTGGTTTATGACAAGAACACACATGTAATGAACTCTCGTGATTCATGTGGTTTATGAAAAGAACACACATTCAATGACACTGGTGGATCCATTTGGTTTATCAAAAGAACACAGATTCAATGACACTAGTGGTTCCATGTGGTTTTTGAAAAGAACACACATTCAATGAACTCTAGTGGATCCATGTGGTTTATGAAAAGAACACACATGCAATGAACTCTAGTGGATCCATATGGTTTATGAAATGAACACAAATGCAATGAACTCTCGTGGATCCATGTGGTTTAAGAAAAGAACACACATGCAATGACTCTGGTGGTGGTTTATGAAAAAGAACACACATGCAATGACTAGTGGTGGTTTTGAAGAAGAACACACATGCAATGACTCTAGTGGATCCATATGTGGTTTATGAAAAGAACACACATGCAATGACTCTAGTGGTGGTTTATGAAAAGAACACACATGCAATGACACTGGTGGATCCATGTGGTTTATGAAAAGAACACACATCCAATGACACTGGTGGAACCATGTGGTTTATGAAAAGAACACACATGCATTTAACTCTAGTGGATCCATGTGATTTATGAAAAGAACACACATGCAATGACTATAGATGTAGTTTATGAAAATAATACACATGCAATGACACGGGTGCATCCATGTGGTTTATGAATAGAACACATATTTAATGACAGTAGTGGATCCATGTTGTTTATGAAAAGAACACACATTCAACGAACTCTAGTGGATCCATGTGGTTTATGAAAAGAACACACATGAAATGAACTCTAGTGCTAGTTTAGGAGAAGAACACACATGCAATGAACTCTAGTGCTGGTTTAGGAGAAGTACACACGTGCAATGACTGGTGGATCCATATGTGGTTTATGGAAAGAACACACATGCAATGACTCTAGTGGTGGTTTATGAATAGAACACACATGTAATGACTCTAGTGGTTGTTTATGAAAAGAACACATGCAATGACACTGGTGGATCTATGTGGTTTATGAAAACAACACAAATCCAATGACTCTAGTGGTGGTTTACGAAAAGAACACACATGCAATGAACTCTAGTGCTGGTTTAGGAGAAGAACAAACATGCAATGACACTGGTGGATCTATGTGGTTTATGAAAAGAACACACGTCCAATGACACTGGTGGAACCATGTGGTTTATGAAAAGAACACACATGGTATTAACTCTAGTGGATCCATGTGGTTTGTGAAAAGAACACACATGCAATGACTATAGATGTGGTTTATGAAAATAACACACATGCAATGACACTTGTGGATCCATGCGGATAATGAAAATAACACACATTCAATGACAGTAGTGGATCCCTGTGGTTTATGAAAAGAACAAACATTCAACAAACTCTAGTGGATCCATGTGGTTTATGTAAAGAACACACATGCAATGAACTCTAGTGCTGGTTTAGGAGAAGAACACACATGCAATGAAATCTAGTGCTGGTTTAGGAGAAGAACACACATGCAATCTAGTGGTGGTTTATGAAAAGAACACACATGCAATGACTATAGATGTAGTTTATGAAAATAATACACATGCAATGACTCTAGTGGATCCATATGTGGTTTATGGAAAGAACACACATGCAATGACTCCAGTGGTGGTTTATGAAAAGAACACACATGCAATGACTATAGATGTAGTTTATGAAAATAATACACATGCAATGACACGGGTGCATCCATGTGGTTTATGAAAACACACACATTCAACGAACTCTAGTGGATCCATGTGGTTTATGAAAAGAACACACATGAAATGAACTCTAGTGCTAGTTTAGGAGAAGAACACACATGCAATGAACTCTAGTGCTGGTTTAGGAGAAGTACACACGTGCAATGACTGGTGGATCCATATGTGGTTTATGGAAAGAACACACATGCAATGACTCTAGTGGTGGTTTATGAAAACAACACAAATCCAATGACTCTAGTGGTGGTTTACGAAATGAACACACATTCAATGACACTGGTGGATCCATATGGTTTATGAAAAGAACACACATTCAATGACACTGGTGGATCCATGTGGTTTATGAAAAGAACACACATTCAATGACACTGGTGGATCCATGTGGTTTTTGAAAAGAACACACATTCAATGAACTCTAGTGGATCCATGTGGTTTATGAAAAGAACACACATGCAATGAACTCTAGTGGATCCGTGTGGTTTATGAAATGAACACAAATGGAATGAACTCTCCTGGTTCCATGTGGTTTATGAAAAGAACACACATGCAATGACTCTAGTGGTGGTTTATGAAAAAGAACACACATGCAATGACTAGTGGTGGTTTAGAAGAAGAATACACATGCAATGACTCTAGTGGTGGTTTATGAAAAGAACACACATGCAATGACACAGGTGGATCCATGTGGTTTATGAAAAGAACACACATCCAATGACACTGGTGGAACCATGTGGTTTATGAAAAGAACACACATGCAATGACTCTAGTTGTGGTTTATGAAAAGAACACACATGCAATGACTCTAGTTGTGGTTTATGAAAAGAACACAAATGCAATGAACTCTAGTGGATCTGTGTGGTTTATGAAAAGAACAGACATGCAATGACTCTAGTGAATCCATGTGGTTTATGAAAACAACACACATGCAATGACTATAGATGTAGTTTATGAAAATAATACACATGCAATGACACGGGTGCATCCATGTGGTTTATGAATAGAACACATATTTAATGACAGTAGTGGATCCATGTGGTTTATGAAAAGAACACACATTCAACGAACTCTAGTGGATCCATGTGGTTTATGAAAAGAACACACATGAAATGAACTCTAGTGCTAGTTTAGGAGAATGTAACATCCCTAAATTCATATTTCAAAGCTCATTCATATCATCCTTGCATCCTTCATCATTTAGGGTTTTCTCAAAAAAATCATTTCAGAAACAGAAGCTTGTGCTATGATTTCATGTGAGCCAATTTAACTCAAATGGCCATCACCCTTTGAAACTTGATTGTTTAGGAACTTGTTTGCTTGCTTCCATTGTTGGAAGGTTTAGGTGTAAAAGTTTAACCAAAGTTTTCAACTCAGAAATAATTTCAAAACCCTATTTTGTTTTAAAACATTTGCAAACCAGGGAAAAGTCTCTGATTGTTTTAAGCCCAAGCTTGACCAAGCCCTTGCAGGGTAACTACATGTTTAAATGACTGGTTTTTGAAACCACAGTACCCTACAAAAGTTCCCAGAATTGTTTGAATTCAAAAAGGATTTGAATTCATATCAAAATCATTTCAGAAAATAGAATTAGAAAAAGAAAAGAAGCATTCAAATGAAAAGGGCCGCGCGCCAGGTTTCTGGCCCAGCAACGAATCAAGCCCAACTAGCCCACCCGGGGGTTTCCTTTTCTTCTCTCACGCTGAAGACGATAATTAGTCACGATGCATGCACCCCACCTCCACCTCATGCACTTCGCTGACGAGCGGGCCTCCTCCACGTCAGCATCGTCTTCCCCCTGAATCCGCGCACGATCTCCGCCGCTGGCCGTTGCAGCAGTGATACCCCGAGCTTAATTGGCATTGATGTGACGAGCGTTTCCTGTCGAGCCTCTAGCTATAAGATCCCCACCTCCCCGCGACCATTTTCCCCCAGTCAATTCTGCCTCCACGCCATCAGGCTGCCCACGACTCACACAACACCGCCACAGACAGAGCTCACTCCGGCGATCGATTCCGGTAAGCTCCGTGCGCCCCTTCCTCTCTGATTCATTCGAGCCACTTCGCAATCTCCTTGCGCACCTCCTGACCCCACCAGTTCATCCTGTACTGCCCCAGGTCGCCGTTTCCGCTCGACGCCGCAAGCATCTGACGACCACCTCGACTCCGGCGACCAAAATCCGTAAGTCCCGTGCGCCCCTTCACTTCTGACTCACACGAGATTGTTCGCCACGTTCTTGCGCATCTCCTAAACCCTCTGGCTTGTGTTAGGGCGACGCGGAACCTCGGCAACGACTCCGACAACAACCACCCGACGCCGTGCACAACTCCGACGAGGAATCATCACCGTGACAGCACGCCCCTTCGCAAACCGACGCTACCTTGAGCTTCAGCAGCTTCCTGCGAACCTGGTATGACCCTTCTCCCTCTCGCGGACGACCTGGAACGCACGCGCCGCCGTAGACCGAACGCTCCGCCGCTCGCTGACGCCGCGCGCCGCCAGGACATGGTCGCTTGCTCGCGCGCCGTTAGATCTAGATCCGAGCGCTAGGATAGATTCATTTAACTGCGAAGCGGTACGCGATCTGGAGCGTGCGATCTGTTTAGATCCTGCGGCTGCAGAGCTCGATCCGGTGCGAACCGGTACGCGCCAATCACAACACGACGCGTGGCTAGGAACAGATCTAAAAACAGATTTTAAATCAGATTTTGATCCAAATTTCAAATGCTTATAACTTTTGATTGCCACGTTGGTTTTTTGCAAACCTTATACCGTTGGATTCAGTGAAACAAGACCTTTCTGAATATCCAATGTGTTTAACAAATAGTAACCATTAGAATGACTTTGTTTGTAGAAACATGTTTAAGGCTATTTTGAGTATGGATTTAGTTTAGTAATTTGTTTTAGGGTTAAATAAGTTTGTTTTGGCAATTTTGTGTCTTGTTATGTTTCTGTAAACATGCACTTGCTTGTTAGAGTTTTCAAAATCACCACTTAGTAAATTCATGCATGCATGCATTCATATTATTTTTTGATTGTATATATATTTGTGTGTAATTGTATGCTACAATTTTGTGTAGACCTTGCTAGTGATTGTGACTGTGAAGAGTGCTACTCTCCCCATTACCAAGGCAAGTGATGCTTCATACTTTTGTCCCATTATTTACACTATGCATTAGTGATATTTTCTAAGTAGGACTTGCATGGAATTTTGCTAAGTATAAACTATGCTATGGGAAAACCTAGTAGATGAAACCTTAGTAGAAATTTCCTAAGTTAAGATTCCTACTACTATCATGCTTAGCTTAGCTAATAGAAAACAAGGGTGGAATATATATTCACACTATGGAAAATTTCTAAGTCTGTGGACTTATGTTTTGTTTAATAAAACAACTAAGTGAATGAATCACCTGGGTGGAATGGAAGGAATGGTTTGTGTTGAGTGGTTACACAAGGCCAGGGGACCGTGAACCTTGTGTATCTCACTTGTGGATGGCCACCCAGAACAAAGAGATTTGAGATGTCAAATGTTGAGAAGCTTCAAGTGCAGCCACTTGGCATTATGGGCTCACGGATCATATAGGTTGCAATAACTTAGCCAAATGGACAGTTGGTGGTAGGGGATTGATAGGTTGGAGCGAGTCCATGTTGGTCTAAGGAAGGCTTCGAAGATCTTGTCTTGGTGAAACCAAGTCTTGTGGGGAAAGTGCACCACCTGCAGAGTGTAAAATCTAAGTACTTAGCCATGTCCCTGGAAAAGGACAATTTGAGCATCAAGACATGGAATCTATCAAGAATCTCCTCATCCCAATTTCTAAGTAAAAACTTGTGGGTGAACAAGGGTTAAAAGGATCTTCAGTCTTTGATTGGTAGATGCCTTGGGGGATTTGTGCCAAACAAAAACTTAGTGTTTTCAAATAATAAGGAAGAAATCTATTTTGAGCAATGCAAGCCTAAGCTCCACTTAGCCAAATGCATATAGTATTATAGTCCACTTTAAATAAGCTAAGGTATCACTTGCCAATACTATTCCAAAGTATTGACTCTGTGGTCAGAATTTTGTAATGTTGCAGGTTACTCCAATGATGAATAGGAGTCATGAGTCTACACTCAACATGCTTGCCTGTGGCACATGAAGATGAAGACTTATGTTTATTTACTTATTCCATAAACTCTTGTATTAGGCCTTTGGCCCCGAGTTGTAAAAGACTATGTTTTATCTCTGGAATGAATGTAATAAACGACCTTTGTATCTGTGTACTTCATCTTAAACTGTGGATGCTAGCATTGATCCAGGGACTAGCATTGCAATCACAGGGATCCTTTCCTTTATAAAGGAGGGGTCTAACAGATGGTATCAGAGCACTGTGTTGCCTGTAGGATTATGACCCTAGGATTGGAAACCACTAAGGAAAATTTTTAACTACTTCTACACTTGTCTATTCTTCTCGTAAACTTTTCTAATCTTCTCATTCTCATCTCTATTTGTAGATGAACTCCATCAACGAAGCCGTGAAGAAAGGACCACTCATGACCATGACCTTGGAGTGTGAAACGGAGTTTCCCAAAATTCTCAAGGACCTCATGGAGGCAATGGAAGCACATGGTGCAGCTGTGTACAAGGGCTTTCCAGTGATGGAGGAAGGAGTGGAGTATTGGTGGGTGCAACTTCACTTGTACAAAAACAAGGAAGACAACCACAAAGAAAGAGGCTTCTGCATGTACACCAACACTATGATGCACACCACATTCTTTGAGTCAGCCAGAGAAGCAGCTTGGAAGACTATCAAAGAACTCAGTGCTAGAGTCAAGTGCAAGATACTCAACCTCCAAAAAGACTTAGAGAAAGAGAAGGAACATACCCAAGAGTTGGAAGTCACCAACCAAACCTTAAGGGGAGATATTATAGACTTAGTGATGGAAGCATGTGAACAAGATAAGCTGATTGCCTCTAGGAACATTGTGTTAGCCACCAGATCCAGTGACATAGGTTTGTAAACGCACTTCGTTAGTTGGACCACCACCTATCACCTTATTTTCCAAATGATACCTTAAATAAGTTTGAACCTTGGTTGATGTAATGGAATCATGTATGCATGACTTGTGTGATTTTTGTGTTCCATGGATATGTATGAATGTTTGTCTTGTTTATTTTAAATTGTGTTGTTCTAACTTTTTCAATCTTATAAATAGATGCCTATTACCATCAGCACTGTTGAGGAGTTCCAGGTTACCCGTTTTGGTCCTCGTATCGTAGAGCTTACTACCTTGCTCGATCTCCCTCTTCCCACCATTACGGTGCACCCACTCACCAAGTTTGAGAGGAAGGACCTCTGGGGCTTCAAGGTGAACCAGCCAGGACGCCAGACAGAGCCTACTACGGAGGCCATCGTCTTCAAGCTTATGCACGATGACAGGGAGAGAGGCATGGAAGTTGTCATGCAGACTGATAGGGATTGTTGGGTCGTCACTCCCGACAGGTTAGAGGCACTCACTTCCACGCCTTCGGAAGGCGTGATGATGACAGAGAGTCCATCGACTTTGAGGACGACTCGAGGGCCACAGCAGAGCCGATACGCCTGTACCTCCAGGACTTAGAGACTCTTATTAGGCACGTGGATACTGACAGGACCAATGTCATGCTCAGTAATGACGAGCTCCAGGTGCAGCTTCGCGAGAAGGACAAGCTCTTCGCGCAGCAGGGCGAGATTGTCAAGGAGATGGAGGCGAGGTTCGAGACCCAGGACCGTAAGTTCAAGAGTCAAGAGAAACGTGTCCAGGATAGGAACAAGAAGATTCGGGACATGACCGAGGAACTGCAGTCCAAGGACTTCGAGTTAGAGCAGCAGCAGACAGTGATTGAGAGACTTCGTTCCCAGAAGAGGGCTCTCAAGGCCAAGATCGACTCCTTGACCACCACCATTGAGGAGAACAAGACCGCAATGGAGAACGCAGGTCTTACCTTTGTCAAGGAGGATATTGATGCTGACGAGTAGACTTGACTACTCAGTTACCTCTATTTACCGTACTTGTTATTTGTGAACTTATTATTGGACCATCCGACATGTGGATGGCTTGCCACTTGTGTGTTTTTTTACTTTGAGACTTGTTATCTTGTTGTTGAACTTTTGATCCTTGTTGCATGCTATGTGTTTGCTTACGTGATGTATTGTGCATAAACATCTATGGGTTTCTCATTCTTTCCTTGAATAAACCACAGATGCCTCACCGTCGCGCAAACCCCAACCCCAACAACATTACCCCGAAAATGCAACAGATGATGAATGCGCAGACACAGCTTATGCAAATGATGACGACATTCATCCAAAACCAGAACAACAACCCCAATAACAACAACAACAACAACAACAACAACAATAACAACCCTCCGGGTTTTGATATGCTCACCAGATTTCTGCATCTGAGGCCAGCTAAGTTTTCGGGAACGACTGATCCCATGGTGGCCAATGATTGACTACGTTCTGTGAACAAAGACTTAGTGACCGTGGGCTGCACGGATGCTGAAAAAGTCAGGTTCGCAGCACATCTGTTGGAAGGACCAGCCGCCGCATGGTGGGACAACTTCCAGATCACCACTCCTATTGATGAGGTGACTTGGGCTATCTTTGAAGATGGCTTTCACACTACTCATATCTCACCAGGAATGATGAGCCTGAAAAAGAAGGAGTTTCACAACTCGGCAAATACCACCACAGCGTGGCTGAATATATAGAAGAGTTCAACAATCTGGCGCGCTATGCACTGGATGAGGTTGACATAGATGCCAAAAGAAAGGAAAAGTTTCTGTAAGGCTTGAATGATGAGCTGAATCTGCAGCTGTCTGTGGCATATGTTCCAACTTATCAGTCGTTGTGTGACAAGGCTGTTATTGTGGAGAATAAAATGAAGCAAGTCGAGAGTAGAAAGAGGAAACACTCTGACAAGCACAGCTCGGGATCGTCTCATAAACGATCTCACTACGATGATAGTGTCAGCTCAGGATCCCACAAGCATGGGAAATTTAACAAGCACCACAACCACAACCGTCATGACAGCAAGCATCATCGCAGTCATGACAATGATAAGTACAAAAATCACAAGAGTGGACATAAGAGCCACCATAGTGGAAGTGTGTAGGGTCCCCAACCTTTTCATAAGATTGAGCCCCCTGTGTTTACAATGCTAGTCCCTGGATCAATAGCTAGCATCCACAGTTCAGATGTAATATCAAGAGACAAAGGTCATAATACAACTTTATAACCAGGAATAACATAATTTTATTACATCAAACATAGCTCATTGGCTATTTACATTACATTGCAGCGGAATAACTATAGTCATGGGTCCTTCATCTTCAAAGCGCCACAGGCAGACATGTTGGTTGTAGGCTTTGTAATCCTAATCAGTCAATCTTCGCTAAAAACAATCAATCCTGCAACATAATAAGTTACAGCCACAAGGGTCAATACATTTGAATTGTATTGGCAAGTTTCACTTCTATGTGTAATATAGGTGGATCCTATCACTACATGCATATTTGGCTAAGTAGAGTTTCAGGCTCATTTGCATAAAGCAATATTTTATCCTAACTTTTCAAAAATGGTTTTTGGTCCTTTGTCCAATCTCCTTTCAAAAATCTCTTGAACTCCTTGGTAAAAACCCAAGTGTTCAAGTCCTTGTCAAAAATCTCTTGAGCACCTTAGTAACTCCAAGTACATCAAGTTTTGTCAAAATCTCTTGAGCTTCTGGGTAACTCCAAGTGCATCAAGTTTTGTCAAAATCTCTTGAGTTCCTTGGTAACTCCAAGTACATCAAGTTTTGTCAAAATCTCTTGAGCTTCTTGGTAACTCCAAGTGCATCAAGTTTTGTCAAAATCTCTTGAGTTCCTTGGTAACTCCAAGTGCATCAAGTTTTTAAAAGTTTTCTTTTAGATATTAGAATGTCGAGATCTTCCATAGCTTCAGGCCTTTAGTTGCTCAGTATTGTCCATAACCGGGGACACGGCTAAGTACTTAGATTTTATTATCTTCTGCAGAAGTTGTACACTTTACCCACATGTCACACTCATCTTGTTGCCACCAAGGGTCTGGATTAGTACTACCAAGATGGAATCTTGGCAGATTGAGAATATGTGAAGTCTTTCCAAAAGGTCCTCCCATACACCATTGCTAGCTTGTCTTTAGCCCCATGAAGCATTCCAGATCCCCATGTCAGTAACTAAAGGCAATGTATGGGTCTTCCTAATGTAATTGACTAAGCCAGAGCCATAATAGCATGTGGTTGCACACGAAAGCCACAATTGGAGAAGCATGTTCAATCTCTAAGTTTCCTAGGTGGGTTTTCTTTTGGAGCACAACACAAAGAGATTACCATCTGTAGGGTCCCCAACCTTTTCATAAGATTGAGCCCCCTGTGTTTACAATGCTAGTCCCTGGATCAATAGCTAGCATCCACAGTTCAGATGTAATATCAAGAGACAAAGGTCATAATACAACTTTATAACCAGGAATAACATAATTTTATTACATCAAACATAGCTCATTGGCTATTTACATTACATTGCAGCGGAATAACTATAGTCATGGGTCCTTCATCTTCAAAGCGCCACAGGCAGACATGTTGGTTGTAGGCTTTGTAATCCTAATCAGTCAATCTTCGCTAAAAACAATCAATCCTGCAACATAATAAGTTACAGCCACAAGGGTCAATACATTTGAATTGTATTGGCAAGTTTCACTTCTATGTGTAATATAGGTGGATCATTTTAGGTGGTGTAGAAATATTTCTACTAGGGTATTAACCTATAGGTTTCACCAAATGAGTTGCTATTGCAAAACTTGGTGTTTTGGGTCAGTAGGTTTGGTTCAAAACATTTTCTCCAAAGTTTTCTTTATGAAAGTATTTTCATAAACAAAACAAATAGTTTTTAGTTAGCTAGCAATGGACTAAACTAATTAATCCATCCTATTCTTTTCCAAAATCATTTTTAACTCCATGGGTTGGTTCCTAGGGTCAGTAAGGTCACAACAAACTAAATTGCAAAGGTTTTAACCTAAAAATCATTTTTAAATGATTTTTCTAATCTAAACAAGCAATCAAAAGTTTCTGCAAAGTTAAACAAGCTAACAGTTACTATATGCTAAACTAAGGGCAGGGTTGGTTAGAGCTTGTCTTGCTGATTCCAACGACATCAAATTTGTAAAATTTGGACGTGTGGATCAAAAGATACATGGGTTTGAAGTTTGCAAGAAATTATGTTTTCAAATTCTGTTTTAAACCTAACATGCGACACGCGGCGCTATCTCATTGGCTGATACCGGTTCGGTGTGGATCACGCTGCGGTGCGTTAGATCTAATTAGATCGTACGGTGCAGAGAGCATACCCATTCGCGTTTAAGTGGTTCTATCTAGTGCGTACGATCCAGATCCAACGGCTGTTATCGCCTGGACAAGAACTGGCGGCGCTGACGGTGGCTAGCGGCGGAGCTATCGGTCGATGCGGCGGGCGAAGGGCAGACGCAGAGGAGTAGGGAGTAGGCTCACCGTGATCGCCGAGGCACGGGGATGCTCAACCTGCTCGCTTCGGTTGAAGGGGCGCACGGGGCTGTCCTAGATTGCTCGTCGAGTCCTTGTCGCCGTGCTCTCTGTTGAAGACGGTGGCGAGGCTACGGTGCACTCCAGAGGAAAATAGAGGTGGCATTAGATGCGGGCGTGTGCACTGAACACAGGAGTAACATCAGAAGGACAAGGGGTGGTCTGGTCTTACCGGTGGGCTTCGCCGGAGTTTGCAGACGGCAGCGGTGCTGGAGGTTGTCGTTGCCGACGCTCTGGAGCGCCCGCGGTCGTACAAAGGGCACAGGTGGATGCGCCTGGATGTGGTGAATATGCCTGCGTGTAGAGGGAGTCGAGGGGCGGCCGTGGTTCACCGGATTTTTCTGGAGAAAGTCGCCGGAGCAGAGAAGTCGAGCTCGAAATTCCGGCAGCCTCGTGGCAGAGAGGAGACGGGGTTTGAGGGGAAAGATAGAGCGGAGGGGGGGCGAATAAGTACGCGTGATCACAGCGGGGAGTTATTCGGCCAATTACGCGTATTGACGCCGGCAATAACTCGGTAAGCAATTTGGGCGACGAGGTCTCGTTGAAGACGATGAATAGTGAAGGGTGGGTCCCGTCGTCAGTGGGGAAAACGTTTCAGGTGGGGTCCTCTGGTCAGCGTCGGTGCGGGTATGTGTTCTTGTGCAAAATGTTTCGTGCAGACTGAGCTGGGCTAGGCTGCTGTTGGGCCACTTTGTTGGGCTAGGTTTGTTTTCTCTATTTTTTTTTCTGTCTGTTTTTATTCTTTTCTAATTTTATTTTCTGTTTTTAATTTCAAACAAATATTCAAGCAATCAAACAAGGTTCAAATCAATTCAAACAAACAACAAACTTTTCATTTGAATTTGGTTCTGTTTGTCAACATAATCCAAATCCAAAATGAAATAATATTTTTATTTATTTTAGGATCCATTTAATAATTAAATAAAATGGATCTTTATTTAATAAAATAGGGTTTTGATTTATTTAATAAAATTTCCATTTGAAATCCAAGTATTTTCAAAACCAACCCAAAAGGTTTTATTTGAAAAATAAAAGAATACTTGGAAACTTTATTTAAATAAATAAATAAGTTTTTGGTGTTTAATTAAAATGGGAAAGCCTTTACTTAAATAAAATTGGATATTTAAATCCTTATTATTTTATTTAAATAATCCTTTACTCATTTTAATCAAAGCAAAACCTTTTAATAAAAGATTTCAAAGTAGTAATAAAATACTTGGTGTTCATTTAAAATGGGAAAAGCCTTTACTTAAATAAAATTGGATATTTTAATCCTTATTATTTTAGTTAAATAATCCTTTACTCATTTTATCGAAACAAAATATTTTATTACAAAAGCTTGGCCAAAATTAATTTGGCTTATCTTTTCATTTGAAAACAAAGTCTTTTATTAAAAGATCTAAATTAGTATTTCCAAAACAACTTATTTTCCTTTGATAAATGTTTATCTTTATAAATCCCTTTAGGATTAATTGTTCACCAAATGGTATGGGCTTTTTGGGTAAGGGCTTTATTAGCTTTGGAAATTCAATTTCCTTATCTTTTTATATTCATAAGGTTTTGTCCATGGTTCCAACTAAGTGAAACCAACTTCTATGGTCTTTCTTGATCCTTTGTGATTATTTGATGATCAAATTTGGTATGGATCAAATCCATAGATTTGGAGATACTTTGGAAAATGATTTCCTTCCATTAGGGTTTAGGGATTTAGATTTACTTTCCTAGTGTTCAAATTTCCAGATACATTCATTGAGGAATGCATATCCCTTGATTTGGATTTTTGTTGAATTCAAACTTTAGCCAAAGTTTGTTCAAGATGGGATTTTAAGTTTCCTTTTAGAAACAAAAGTTTCTTTTCACCCTGATTTTCAACAAAAATTTATTTTGTTTATTTTATTTTTCACATTACAAGATTTGGAAAATCTTGGGATGTGACAATTTCACCTTAAAAGAAATCTCGTCCCGAGATTTGGGAAGGCTAGGGTTACAAGTTGGCTTCAAGGCAACTAGGGTACTACCACCCTTAAAATAAAGTCTCATAGGGTTACATTGATGGTTCTCTTGTCTATAGGTTCAACACTTGATATTCAGACAAGAAATCCTTATTTGACTCAACTGAGTTATCTAAATACTGTCATCCACTTCTTCTATCTCTTCAATGTTTCCATCCATGTCAATGTGGTTCACATGTCCTTTCTGGGTCACATTGGAGTCATTTCCATTGGCTCTTCTAGCAGCCTTTTTCTTTTTCTTCTCAGGACAGTTTGATGCATAGTGTCCAAGTTTCTTGCAGGTATATTGCAACCTGGCTAATGTCTTTCTTCCTGAATTTGTCTTGTTGGTTCTGACCAAGGTTATCTCCATTGTCAATATCATCTCCATTATTATCACTTCCATTGTTGTTGTGGTGATATTGATGTGATTCAGAATCTTCATTGCTCTTTTTGAATGAATGCTTCTTCTTTGATGATCCTGAATGATTTTTGAGTTTATGCTTCCTCTTTTTATTCTCAACTTGATTCATCTTGTTTTCCAAAATGATGGCTTTGTCACAGAGTGATTGATAAGTTGGGACATAGGAAACCACTAGCTGTAGGTTCAACTCATCATTAAGTCCTTCAAGAAATTTTTCTTTTCTCTTAGCATCTGTATCAACTTCATCTGGTGCATAGCGTGCATTGTTGAATTCTTCAATATACTCAGCCACCGAGGTGATGTTGTTTCAGATTGTGAAACTCCTTTTTCTTCAAGTACATTACTCCAGGTGAGATGTGAGTGGTTCTGAATCCATCCTCAAAAATAGCCCAAGTTACATCTTCAAGGGGAGTGGTGATTTGGAAGTTGTCCCACCATGTTGCTGCTGGTCCTTCAAGTAAAAATGCTGCAAACCTAACTTTTCTCCATCGGTGCATATGATCACTAAGTCTTTGTTTACTGAACGTAACCAATCATCAGCTTCCATTGGATCAGTTGTTCCAGAGAACCTTGCAGGCCTAAGTTTCAGAAATTTGGTGAGCATGTCTAGGGCTGGAGGATTATGCTGATTGTTGTTGTTGTTGTTATTCAAATTCTGTATGAATGTGGTCATTTGCTGCATCAACTGTGTCTGAGCCGCCATCATCTGTTGCATCTCAGGGGTGAAGTTGTTGTTTTGGTTGGGGTTGGCACGACGGGGAGGCATCTGTTGGTGTGATAGGGATAAGTATTGGTGGATAGGTTTTTAAGAAGTCCTAACACACAACTCAAAACAATCAAGTTCAATCAAACAATCCAACCATCAAACATTCAACAAGCAATCAATCACTTAACAACTTATGAGCTTAACTCATGAGTTGAAGTAAACAACAAGTTTCAAGCATATTTTTAGGCAACCAAAATAATTTTGTTACACCACATAAGTTGGTGGGTTTGACTTAAACTAAATATGGTGGTCCATCTATATGGTTCACTTGAAATCTTTCCATCCTTCTTGGTTGATTCTTCTTGAATGAGATCATGGTTCCCTTGGGAAAATTCTTGTGTCTTGGTCACAAATACTTCAAAGATGTTGATGGCTCCTTCTAAGTTGTTTTCCTTAGTCTTCAAGTCTTTGAGCATGATTTCTTTGTCTCACTTGTAGTCCTTGGTAACATCTAAGTTGGGAGTCCTTGTTGAGAATAAGGTTGAAATCACTTGAAGATGTTGAAGTCATTGGAGTTGAAGAAGTCTTGTGCACATGGTGAAGTCTTTGGTCAAAGGGTAGGCTTTTCCATCAAGTTTGAAGTAGAAGAGATGTAGAGTTGAAACCAAAATGATTGAGGAAAGAGTTTACAAGATTTGTTTTCGTAAATAAGTTTTTGGAATAAGACAACTCCTATTGTCTAAGGGTTTTTTTTTTCCAATCCTAGGGTTACAAATCCTACAGGCAACACAACCTGGCTCTGATACCATCTGTAGGGTCCCCAACCTTTTCATAAGATTGAGCCCCCTGTGTTTACAATGCTAGTCCCTGGATCAATAGCTAGCATCCACAGTTCAGATGTAATATCAAGAGACAAAGGTCATAATACAACTTTATAACCAGGAATAACATAATTTTATTACATCAAACATAGCTCATTGGCTATTTACATTACATTGCAGCGGAATAACTATAGTCATGGGTCCTTCATCTTCAAAGCGCCACAGGCAGACATGTTGGTTGTAGGCTTTGTAATCCTAATCAGTCAATCTTCGCTAAAAACAATCAATCCTGCAACATAATAAGTTACAGCCACAAGGGTCAATACATTTGAATTGTATTGGCAAGTTTCACTTCTATGTGTAATATAGGTGGATCCTATCACTACATGCATATTTGGCTAAGTAGAGTTTCAGGATCATTTGCATAAAGCAATATTTTATCCTAACTTTTCAAAAATGGTTTTTGGTCCTTTGTCCAATCTCCTTTCAAAAATCTCTTGAACTCCTTGGTAAAAACCCAAGTGTTCAAGTCCTTGTCAAAAATCTCTTGAGCACCTTAGTAACTCCAAGTACATCAAGTTTTGTCAAAATCTCTTGAGCTTCTGGGTAACTCCAAGTGCATCAAGTTTTGTCAAAATCTCTTGAGTTCCTTGGTAACTCCAAGTACATCAAGTTTTGTCAAAATCTCTTGAGCTTCTTGGTAACTCCAAGTGCATCAAGTTTTGTCAAAATCTCTTGAGTTCCTTGGTAACTCCAAGTGCATCAAGTTTTTAAAAGTTTTCTTTTAGATATTAGAATGTCGAGATCTTCCATAGCTTCAGGCCTTTAGTTGCTCAGTATTGTCCATAACCGGGGACACGGCTAAGTACTTAGATTTTATTATCTTCTGCAGAAGTTGTACACTTTACCCACATGTCACACTCTCATCTTGTTGCCACCAGTGGCCGCTGGATTAGTACTACCAAGATGGAATACTGGCAGATTGAGAATATGACGAAGTCTTTCCAAAAGGTCCTCCCATACACCATTGCTAGCTTGTCTTTAGCCCCCATGAAGCATTCCAGATCCCCATGTCTGGTAACTAAAGGCAATGTATGGGTCTTCCTAATGTAATTGACTAAGCCAGAGCCATAATAGCATGTGGTTGCACACGAAAGCCACAATTGGAGAAGCATGTTCAATCTCTAAGTTTCCTAGGTGGGTTTTCTTTTGGAGCACAACACAAAGAGATTACCATCTGTAGGGTCCCCAACCTTTTCATAAGATTGAGCCCCCTGTGTTTACAATGCTAGTCCCTGGATCAATAGCTAGCATCCACAGTTCAGATGTAATATCAAGAGACAAAGGTCATAATACAACTTTATAACCAGGAATAACATAATTTTATTACATCAAACATAGCTCATTGGCTATTTACATTACATTGCAGCGGAATAACTATAGTCATGGGTCCTTCATCTTCAAAGCGCCACAGGCAGACATGTTGGTTGTAGGCTTTGTAATCCTAATCAGTCAATCTTCGCTAAAAACAATCAATCCTGCAACATAATAAGTTACAGCCACAAGGGTCAATACATTTGAATTGTATTGGCAAGTTTCACTTCTATGTGTAATATAGGTGGATCCTATCACTACATGCATATTTGGCTAAGTAGAGTTTCAGGCTCATTTGCATAAAGCAATATTTTATCCTAACTTTTCAAAAATGGTTTTTGGTCCTTTGTCCAATCTCCTTTCAAAAATCTCTTGAACTCCTTGGTAAAAACCCAAGTGTTCAAGTCCTTGTCAAAAATCTCTTGAGCACCTTAGTAACTCCAAGTACATCAAGTTTTGTCAAAATCTCTTGAGCTTCTGGGTAACTCCAAGTGCATCAAGTTTTGTCAAAATCTCTTGAGTTCCTTGGTAACTCCAAGTACATCAAGTTTTGTCAAAATCTCTTGAGCTTCTTGGTAACTCCAAGTGCATCAAGTTTTGTCAAAATCTCTTGAGTTCCTTGGTAACTCCAAGTGCATCAAGTTTTTAAAAGTTTTCTTTTAGATATTAGAATGTCGAGATCTTCCATAGCTTCAGGCCTTTAGTTGCTCAGTATTGTCCATAACCGGGGACACGGCTAAGTACTTAGATTTTATTATCTTCTGCAGAAGTTGTACACTTTACCCACATGTCACACTCTCATCTTGTTGCCACCAGTGGCCGCTGGATTAGTACTCACCAAGATGGAATACTGGCAGATTGAGAATATGACGAAGTCTTTCCAAAAGGTCCTCCCATACACCATTGCTAGCTTGTCTTTAGCCCCCATGAAGCATTCCAGATCCCCATGTCTGGTAACTAAAGGCAATGTATGGGTCTTCCTAATGTAATTGACTAAGCCAGAGCCATAATAGCATGTGGTTGCACACGAAAGCCACAATTGGAGAAGCATGTTCAATCTCTAAGTTTCCTAGGTGGGTTTTCTTTTGGAGCACAACACAAAGAGATTGCCATAGAATGGTTCCTTTTGTTGCCACCTTCTCCAAAACTTAAAGTATCCTCCACCTAGGTGGTTCATTGAGTCCTTGTTTTATTATTTAAAACACAAGTCCTTTTCTCAACTTTGTAAAATCTCAACATGTATCTCTTTTCAAAATATAGCATGGCTAAGCATGTACATCTACAAGGTTTTCACTAAGTAAGGTGAGGGAATCCTATTAGGATTTAGCATAGCATAAGTATAAATTTTTTTTCATGGATGTTCTCAAAATCCACTAAGTATAATGAAAATAGTAGGACTTTTGTATGATAGTGCAACTTGCCTTTTTGGGTAGGGAATGATGGTTCACTCCTTGATCTTGCTAGTCTCACACTTCACTACAAGTCAATCAAGCAAACACCAAATCAACTAACATTCCAAACAAAGTCATGCAAAGGTTGGTTCTATTGTAAGGATGGTCTTCACTAGGCTTCTAAACTTTGTAAGTTCCAAATTGGTCATTTACCAAAATGGCAAAGTCATTTGCAAAGAGGGTCTCCATTAAATTCCTAAACTTTGTAAGATCCAAAATGGTCATTTACCAAAGTGGCAAAGTTAAGAAATGCATGCAAGCATGCCAAGCTTTGTTTTGTTTGAAAAAGGGGTTCCTAATGGGTCATAGACATTTGGGTACACCTAATGGTCATTTTGCAAAGTGGCAAGGCCATTTGCAAAAGGGTTTCACCTCAAAACCATTTTCAAAACAAAGGGTCATTTTAGGTGGTGTAGAAATATTTCTACTAGGGTATTAACCTATAGGTTTCACCAAATGAGTTGCTATTGCAAAACTTGGTGTTTTGGGTTGAGGTTTGGTTCAAAACATTTTCTCCAAAGTTTTCTTTATGAAAGTATTTTCATAAACAAAACAAATAGTTTTTAGTTAGCTAGCAATGGACTAAACTAATTAATCCATCCTATTCTTTTCCAAAATCATTTTTAACTCCATGGGTTGGTTCCTAGGGTCAGTAAGGTCACAACAAACTAAATTGCAAAGGTTTTAACCTAAAAATCATTTTTAAATGATTTTTCTAATCTAAACAAGCAATCAAAAGTTTCTGCAAAGTTAAACAAGCTAACAGTTACTATATGCTAAACTAAGGGCAGGGTTGGTTATAGCTTGTCTTGCTGATTCCAACGACATCAAATTTGTAAAATTTGGACGTGTGGATCAAAAGATACATGGGTTTGAAGTTTGCAAGAAATTCTGTTTTCAAATTCTGTTTTAAACCTAACAGGCGACACGCGGCGCTATCTCATTGGCTGATACCGGTTCGGTGTGGATCACGCTGCGGTGCGTTAGATCTAATTAGATCGTACGGTGCAGAGAGCATACCCATTCGCGTTTAAGTGGTTCTATCTAGTGCGATTTATCCATCCAACTACCGTTATCGCCGGACAAGAATCGGCGCCGACGGCTAGCGGCGGCGATGCCGATCGAAGGCTGGCGAAGCAGGACGCAAGAGGAGTAGGGAGTAGGCTCACCGTGATCGCCGAGGCACGGGGATGCTCAACCTGCTCGCTTCGGTTGAAGGGGCGCACGGGGCTGTCCTAGATTGCTCGTCGGAGTCCTTGCTGCCGCGTGCTCTGTGAAAGACGGTAGCGAGG
The DNA here is from genome assembly GCA_023614405.1 of Avena insularis. Taxonomy (NCBI): domain Eukaryota; kingdom Viridiplantae; phylum Streptophyta; class Magnoliopsida; order Poales; family Poaceae; genus Avena; species Avena insularis. Next base: position 426,904 of record JAJUPC010000162.1, on the reverse strand, counting down.
CTACGGTGCACTCAGAGGAAAATAGAGGTGGCATTAGATGCGGGCGTGTGCACTGAACACGTGGAGTAACATCGAAGGACAAGGGGTGGTCTGGTCACCGGTGGGCTTCGCCGGAGTTTGCGTACGGCGGTGCTGGAGGTTGTCGTTGCCGACGCTCTGGAGCGCCCGCGGTCGTACAAAGGGCACAGGTGGATGCGCCTGGATGTGGTGAATATGCCTGCGTGTAGAGGGAGTCGAGGGGCGGCCGTGGTTCACCGGATTTTTCTGGAGAAAGTCGCCGGAGCAGAGAAGTCGAGCTCGAAATTCCGGCAGCCTCGTGGCAGAGAGGAAAGATAGAGCGGGGCGAATAAGCACGCGTGATCACAGCGGGAGTTATTCGGCCAATTACGCGTATTGACGCCAGCAATAACTCGGCGGCAACGGCTGGGCGACGAGGTCTCGTTGAAGACGATGAATAGTGAAGGGTGGGTCCCGTCGTCAGTGGGGAAAACGTTTCAGGTGGGATCCTCTGGTCAGCGTCGGTGCGGGTATGTGTTCGTGTGCAAAACGTTTCGTGCGGTGAAAGCTGGCTGGCTGCTGTTGGGCCACTTTGTTGGGCTAGGTTTGTTTTCTCTATTTTTTTAATCATTTTATTCTTTTCTAATTTTATTTTCTGTTTTTAATTTCAAACAAATATTCAAGCAATCAAACAAGGTGCAAATCAATTCAAACAAACAACAAACTTTTCATTTGAATTTGGTTCTGTTTGTCAACATAATCCAAATCCAAAATGAAATAATATTTTTATTTATTTTAGGATCCATTTAATAATTAAATAAAATGGATCTTTATTTAATAAAATAGGGTTTTGATTTATTTAATAAAATTTCCATTTGAAATCCAAGTATTTTCAAAACCAACCCAAAAGGTTTTATTTGAAAAATAAAAGAATACTTGGAAACTTTATTTAAATAAATAAATAAGTTTTTGGTGTTTAATTAAAATGGGAAAGCCTTTACTTAAATAAAATTGGATATTTAAATCCTTATTATTTTATTTAAATAATCCTTTACTCATTTTAATCAAAGCAAAACCTTTTAATAAAAGATTTCAAAGTAGTAATAAAATACTTGGTGTTCATTTAAAATGGGAAAAGCCTTTACTTAAATAAAATTGGATATTTAAATCCTTATTATTTTATTTAAATAATCCTTTACTCATTTTATCGAAACAAAATATTTTATTACAAAAGCTACCAAAATTAATTTGGCTTATCTTTTCATTTGAAAACAAAGTCTTTTATTAAAAGATCTAAATTAGTATTTCCAAAACAACTTATTTTCCTTTGATAAATGTTTATCTTTATAAATCCCTTTAGGATTAATTGTTCACCAAATGGTATGGGCTTTTTGGGTAAGGGCTTTATTAGCTTTGGAAATTCAATTTCCTTATCTTTTTATATTCATAAGGTTTTGTCCATGGTTCCAACTAAGTGAAACCAACTTCTATGGTCTTTCTTGATCCTTTGTGATTATTTGATGATCAAATTTGGTATGGATCAAATCCATAGATTTGGAGATACTTTGGAAAATGATTTCCTTCCATTAGGGTTTAGGGATTTAGATTTACTTTCCTAGTGTTCAAATTTCCAGATACATTCATTGAGGAATGCATATCCCTTGATTTGGATTTTTGTTGAATTCAAACTTTAGCCAAAGTTTGTTCAAGATGGGATTTTAAGTTTCCTTTTAGAAACAAAAGTTTCTTTTCACCCTGATTTTCAACAAAAATTTATTTTGTTTATTTTATTTTTCACATTACAAGATTTGGAAAATCTTGGGATGTGACAAAGTGGAAGTGGAAACCAGCCTAAAAAGGACCTCAGTCAGGTTGAATGCTACAAATGCAAGAAGCTGGGGCATTATGCTAATGAGTGCCCTGAGAAGAAAGTTGAAGGACCTAACAAGCCCAGTCCTTTTCAGAAAGGACAGGTTAACCACATCAATGTGGAGGAAGTCTATGAGGAGCCTGATGCCGTTGCTGGTAAGTTCAGACTCAATTCCATTACATCATTTGTACTCTTTGACACTGGTGCATCCCATTCATTCATATCAAAAGCATTTGTTGATAGAAACGGGTTTGCATCTGAAAACATTGGGTGTCCGATAAAAGTTAGCTCTCCAGGAGGAGATATGATAGTGAGTCTTGGATGTCGGGATCTAGTCATAGAGATCGGAAAACATAAGTTTCCAGTGAACCTAATAATCCTAAATTCCCAAGGATTAGATGTGATTTTGGGAATGGATTGGATGGCTAAGTATGAGGGAGTACTAGATTGTGCCAATCGTACAGTTGCACTCACAACCCCGGAAGGTAAGAGGATAAGATTCAAGTCCAATTTTGAATCTAAAGAAAGTAAGCTGAATTCTCTTAAGGGGGTTAGCATGGACACTGTGCCAATTGTGTGTGAATATCCGGATGTGTTTCCGGAAGAGTTACCGGGAATGCCACCAGATAGAGATGTAGAGTTTATAATAGATTTGGTACCAGGTTCTGGACCAAGAGCAAAGAGGCCTTATAAAATGTCAGTTGACGAACTAAAGGAACTCAAGAAACAACTTGGAGAACAATTGCAGAAAGGATTCATCCAGCCAAGTTCTTCATCTTGGGGAGCTCCAGTTTTGTTCGTGGAAAAGAGAGATAGAACTCAAAGATTATGCATAGATTACCGTTCTCTCAACGAGGTAACCATCAAGAACAAATATCCTTTGCCAAGAATCAACGACTTGTTTGATCAGCTAGAAGGAGCATGTGTGTTCTCGAAGATTGATCTTCGGTCAGGCTATTTTCAACTCAAGATAAGAGAGCAAGACATACCTAAAACAACATTCACCACCAGGTATGGATTGTATGAGTACACTGTGATGCCTTTTGGTTTAACCAACGCTCCAGCATACTTCATGAATATGATGAACAAAGTGTTCATGGAATTTCTCGACAAGTTCGTTGTCGTTTTCATCGATGACATCTTAGTCTACTCCAAGAGCAAGGAAGAGCATGAAAGACATCTACGCTTGATACTTGAGAAACTGAGGGAACATAAGCTTTATGCCAAATTCAGCAAGTGTGAGTTTTGGTTAGAGGAAGTTGGATTTCTTGGTCACGTTATGACAAAGGACGGTGTAGCAGTTGATCCTGCTAAAGTTTCAGCTGTGATAGAATGGGAATCTCCTAAGAACGTAAAAGAGGTTCGTAGTTTTCTTGGTTTAGCAGGATACTACAGAAGATTCATAGAAAATTTTTCAAAGGTTGCCAAACCAATGACAGAATTGTTAAAGAAAGATAAGAAATTTGCTTGGTCTGAAGGTTGTGAACTCAGCTTTCAAGAATTAAAGAAGAGACTTGTGTCAGCACCAGTTCTGTGCCTACCAGACTTGGAAAAGGATTTCCAAGTGTATTGTGATGCTTCTCATCAAGGATTAGGTGTCGTACTTATGCAAGGCAGAAAAGTTGTGGCTTATGCCTCGAGACAACTCAAAACTCATGAAGTAAATTATCCTACTCATGATTTAGTGTTAGCCGCTGTTGTCCATGCACTCAAAACATGGAGACACTACCTTTTGGGAAAACGTTGTGAAGTATTCACCGATCATAAGAGTTTGAAGTATATCTTCACCCAGAAGGAAATCAATATGAGACAAAGGAGATGGCTAGAACTTATCAAGGATTACGACTTGAGTTTGCAATACCACCCCGGTAAAGCAAATGTAGTAGCAGATGCTCTAAGTCGTAAGGCGTTTGTAAATGGCCTTACCAAAGGTGAATTGCCAGATGACTTGTGTAAGCAATTCAAGGAACTCAGGTTGGAGATTGTGCCAGAAGGACATCTTATGTCTTTGGATGTTCAACCCACTCTGTTGGATAAGATTAAAGAAGCCCAAAAGACGGATAAAGAAATCGAAGAGATTAAGGAAAGGATTAGCCAAGGGAAAGCTAAAAGTTACCAAATAGAAGAAAAACGTACATTATGGCACGGGAAACCTATTTATGTTCCACAAGATCCTCAATTGATAAACTGATTCTACAAGAAGACCATAACTCTCCATATTCTATTCACCCGGAAACACCAAAATGTACATGGATATGAAAGAAAGATTTTGGTGGAACAATCTCAAAAGGGACATCGCCGAACACATTGCTTTGTGTGATGTTTGTAGTAGAGTGAAAGCGGAGTATCAGAAACCAGCAGGTTTGCTTCAACCAATGCCTATTCCTGAATGGAAGTGGGAAAATATTGGTATGGATTTCATTACCGGATTACCAAGGACCAGGTCAGGGTATGATTCCATATGGGTAGTAGTGGATCGCCTAACTAAAGTGGCCCATTTTATACCCGTAAAGACAACTTATACCAGTGCCAAGTTAGCCAAAATCTACATGAGCAGAATTGTATGCCTTCACGGTGTGCCTAAGAGTATTGTGTCTGATAGAGGAACTCAGTTCACTTCTCACTTTTGGAGACAGCTTCATGAATCTTTAGGAACGAGGTTGGAATTCAGCACGTCTTTTCATCCTCAAACGGATGGACAAACGGAAAGGACTAACCAAATTCTTGAAGACATGTTGAGGGCATGTGCCCTAGACTATGGAGCAAGTTAGTGAAAGTCGCCTTTACGCAGAGTTCTCTTACAATAACAGTTACCAATCTAGCATTGGGATGGCACCATTTGAGTTTCTCTACGGAAGGAAGTGTACCACCCCATTGCTATGGAATGGTGTGGGAGAAAGAAGTTTGTTTGGACCAGATCTTATCAAAGACGCCGAAGAAAAGGTCAAATTGGTTAGGGACAGGTTGAAGATAGCACAGTCCCGACAGAAAAGCTACGCGGATTCTAAGCGTAGAGAAGTCACCTACGAAGTTGGGGATAGAGCTTATCTTAGAGTATCACCACTTCGTGGAGTGAAAAGATTTGGAGTCAAAGGAAAGTTGGCACCAAGATATGTTGGGCCATTCAACATTCTAAGTCGCAATGGAGAAGTTGCATATGAAATCGAACTGCCAGCATCTTTATTAGCAGTCCATAATGTTTTTCATGTGAGTCAGCTTAAGAAATGTCACCCGGAAATGGAAGAATCTTCTTTGAAGGATACCATATCTTTGGAAGAAGTTTAACTAGAAAGTGATCTCACCTATGAAGAAAAGCCTGTCAAGATTCTTGAGACTGCAGAAAGAGTCACGAGGACAAAAACTATCTAGTTTTGCAAAGTGCAATGGAATCATCATTCCGAACAGGAAGCAACATGGGAAAGAGAAGATGATCTTCGGAAAGACCACCCTCACCTATTTGCTAGCCAATCCGAATCTCGAGGGCGAGATTCATCTTAAGGGGGTTAGATTTGTAACATCCCTAAATTCATATTTCAAAGCTCATTCATATCATCCTTGCATCCTTCATCATTTAGGGTTTTCTCAAAAAAATCATTTCAGAAACAGAAGCTTGTGCTATGATTTGATGTGAGCCAATTTAACTCAAATGGCCATCACCCTTTGAAATTTGATTGTTTAGGAACTTGTTTGCTTGCTTCCATTGTTGGAAGGTTTAGGTGTAAAAGTTTAACCAAAGTTTTCAACTGAGAAATAATTTCAAAACCCTATTTTGTTTTAAAACATTTACAAACCAGGGACAAAGTATCTGATTGTTTTAAGCCCAAGCTTGACCAAGCCCTTGCAGGGTAACTACATGTTTAAATGACTGGTTTTTGAAACCACAGTACCCTACAAAAGTTCCTAGAATTGTTTGAATTCAAAAAGGATTTGAATTCATATCAAAATCATTTCATAAAATAGAATTAGAAAAAGAAAAGAAGCATTCAAATGAAAAGGGCCGCGCGCCAGGTTTCTGGCCCAGCAACGAATCAAGCCCAACTAGCCCACCCGGGGGTTTCCTTTTCTTCTCTCACATGCGAGCGCACGCAATTAGTCGCTGACAGACAGACCCCACCTCCACCTCACGCACTTCGCTGACGAGCGGGCCTCCTCCACGTCAGCATCGTCTTCCCTCGAATCCAGAAGACGATCTCCGCCGCTGGCCATTGCAGCAGTGATACCCCGAGCTTAATTGGCATTGATGTGACGAGCGTTTCCTGTCGAGCCTCTAGCTATAAGATCCCCACCTCCCCGCGACCATTTTCCCCCAGTCAATTCTGCCTCCACGCCATCAGGCTACCCACGACTCACACAACACCGCCGTAGACAGAGCTCACTCCGGCGATCGATTCCGGTAAGCTCCGTGCGCCCCTTCCTCTCTGATTCATTCGAGCCACTTCGCAATCTCCTTGCGCACCTCCTGACCCCACCAGTTCATCTCAGTCGCCCAGTCGCCGTTTCCGCTCGACGCCGCAAGCATCTGACGAACACCTCGACTCCGGCGACCAAAATCTGTAAGTCCCGTGCGCCCCTTCACTTCTGACTCACACGAGATTGTTCGCCACGTTCTTGCGCATCTCCTAAACCCTCTGGCTTGTGTTAGGGCGACACGGAACCTCGGCAACGACTCCGACAACAACCACCCGACGCCGTGCACAACTCCGACGAGGAATCATCACCGTGACAGCACGCCCCTTCGCAAACCGACGCTACCTTGAGCTTCAGCAGCTTCCTGCGAACCTGGTATGACCCTTCTCCCTCTCGCGGACGACCTGGAACGACGCGCCAGTCAGACCGAACGCTCACTGGCCGACGCCACAGGACATGGTCGTTGTCTTTCGCTACGTTAGATCTAGATCCGAGCGCTAGGATAGATTCATTTAACTGCGAAGCGGTACGCGATCTGGAGCGTGCGATCTGTTTAGATCCTGCGGCTGCAGAGCTCGATCCGGTGCGAACCGGTACGCGCCAATCACAACACGACGCGTGGCTAGGAACAGATCTAAAAACAGATTTTAAATCAGATTTTGATCCAAATTTCAAATGCTTATAACTTTTGATTGCCACGTTGGTTTTTTGCAAACCTTATACCGCTGGATTCAGTGAAACAAGACCTTTCTGAATATCCAATGTGTTTAACAAATAGTAACCATTAGAATGACTTTGTTTGTAGAAACATGTTTAAGGCTATTTTGAGTATGGATTTAGTTTAGTAATTTGTTTTAGGGTTAAATAAGTTTGTTTTGGCAATTTTGTGTCTTGTTATGTTTCTGTAAACATGCACTTGCTTGTTAGAGTTTTCAAAATCACCACTTAGTAAATTCATGCATGCATGCATTCATATTATTTTTTGATTGTATATATATTTGTGTGTAATTGTATGCTACAATTTTGTGTAGACCTTGCTAGTGATTGTGATTGTGAAGAGTGCTACTCTCCCCATTACCAAGGCAAGTGATGCTTCATACTTTTGTCCCATTATTTACACTATGCATTAGTGATATTTTCTAAGTAGGACTTGCATGGAATTTTGCTAAGTATAAACTATGCTATGGGAAAACCTAGTAGATGAAACCTTAGTAGAAATTTCCTAAGTTAAGATTCTTACTACTATCATGCTTAGCTTAGCTAATAGAAAACAAGGGTGGAATATATATTCACACTATGGAAAATTTCTAAGTCTGTGGACTTATGTTTTGTTTAATAAAACAACTAAGTGAATGAATCACCTGGGTGGAATGGAAGGAATGGTTTGTGTTGAGTGGTTACACAAGGCCAGGGGACTGGTGAACCTTGTGTATCTCACTTGTGGATGGCCACCCAGGAACAAAGAGATTTGAGATGTCAAATGTTGAGAAGCTTCAAGTGCAGCCACTTGGCATTATGGGCTCTGCCTGGATCATATAGGTTGCAATAACTTAGCCAAATGGACAGTTGGTGGTAGAGGATTGATAGGTTGGAGCGCGTCCATGTTGGTCTAAGGGAAGGCTTCTGAAAGATCTTGTCTTGGTGAAACCAAGTCTTGTGGGGAAAGTGCACCACCTCTGCAGAGTGTAAAATCTAAGTACTTAGCCATGTCCCTGGAAAAGGACAATTTGAGCATCAAGACATGGAAGCTATCAAGAATCTCCTCATCCCAATTTCTAAGTAAAAACTTGTGGGTGAACAAGGGTTAAAAGGATCTTCAGTCTTTGATTGGTAGATGCCTTGGGGGATTTGTGCCAAACAAAAACTTAGTGTTTTCAAATAATAAGGAAGAAATCTATTTTGAGCAATGCAAGCCTAAGCTCCACTTAGCCAAATGCATATAGTATTATAGTCCACTTTAAATAAGCTAAGGTATCACTTGCCAATACTATTCCAAAGTATTGACCCTCTGTGGATGTAACTTGTAATGTTGCAGGTTACTCCGATGATGAATAGGAGTCATGAGTCTACACTCAACATGCTTGCCTGTGGCACATGAAGATGAAGACTTATGTTTATTTACTTATTCCATAAACTCTTGTATTAGGCCTTTGGCCCCGAGTTGTAAAAGACTATGTTTTATCTCTGGAATGAATGTAATAAATGACCTTTGTATCTATGTACTTCATCTTAAACTATGGATGCTAGCATTGATCCAGGGACTAGCATTGCAATCACAGGGATCCTTTCCTTTATAAAGGAGGGGTCTAACAGAGAAGAACACACATGCAATGAACTCTAGTGCTGGTTTAGGAGAAGTACACACGTGCAATGACTGGTGGATCCATATGTGGTTTATGGAAAGAACACACATGCAATGACTCTAGTGGTGGTTTATGAATAGAACACACATGCAGTGACTCTAGTGGTGGTTTATGAAAAGAACACATGCAATGACACTGGTGGATCCATGTGGTTTATGAAAACAACACAAATCCAATGACTCTAGTGGTGGTTTACGAAAAGAACACACATTCAATGACACTGGTGGATCCATGTGGTTTATGAAAAGAACACACATTCAATGACACTGGTGGAATCATGTGGTTTATGAAAAGAACACACATTCAATGACACTGGTGGATGCATGTGGTTTTTGAAAAGAACACACATTCAATGAACTCTAGTGGATCCATGTGGTTTATGAAAATAACACACATGCAATGAACTCTAGTGGATCCATGTGGTTTATGAAATGAACACAAATGGAATGAACTCTCGTGGTTCCATGTGGTTTATGAAAAGAACACACATGCAATGACTCTAGTGGTGGTTTATGAAAAAGAACACACATGCAATGACTAGTGGTGGTTTAGAAGAAGAACACACATGCAATGACTCTAGTGGTGGTTTATGAAAAGAACACACATGCAATGACACTGGTGGATCCATGTGGTTTATGAAAAGAACACACATCCAATGACGCTGGTGGAACCATGTGGTTTATGAAAAGAACAAACATGCAATGACTGTAGCTGTGGTTTATGAAAAGAACACACATGCAATGACTCTAGTTGTGGTTTATGAAAAGAACACAAATGCAATGAACTCTAGTGGATCTATGTGGTTTATGAAAAGAACACACATGCAATGACTCTAGTGAATCCATGTGGTTTATGAAAAGCACACACATGCAATGAACTCTAGTGGTAGTTTAGGAAATGAACACACATGCAATGACTCTAGTGGTGGTTTATGAAAATAACACACATGCAATGACTCTAGTGGATCCATGTGGCTCTAGTGGTGGTTTATGAAAATAACACACATGCAATGACACTGGTGGATCCATGTAGTTTATGGAAATAACACACATCCAATGACACTGGTGGATCCATGTGGTTTATGAAAATAACACACATGCAGTGAACTTTAGTGGATCCATGTGGTTTATGAAAAAAAACACATGCAATGATTTTAGTGATGGTTTAGAAGAAGAACACACATGCAATGACTCTAGTAGACTATGTGGTTTATGAAAAGAACACCAATGCAATGAACTCTAGTGTATCCATGTGGTTTATGAAATGAATAAAAATGCAATGAACTCTAGTGGATCCATGTGGTTTATGAAAAGAACACACATGCAATGACACTAGTGCATCCATGTGGTTTATGAAAAGAACACAAATGCAATGAACTCAAGTGGATCCATGTGGTTTATGAGAAGAACACACATGTAATGACTCTAGATGTGGTTTATGAAAAGAACACACATTCAATGACGCTGGTGGATCCATGTGGTTTATCAAAAGAACACAGATTCAATGACACTGGTGGATCCATGTGCTTTCTGAAGAGAACACACATTCAATGAACTCTAGTGGATCCATGTGGTTTATGAAAAGAAAACACATGTAATGAACTCTCGTGGATCCATGTGGTTTATAAAAAGAACACACATTCAATGACACTGGTGGATCCATGTGGTTTATCAAAAGAACACAGATTCAATGACACTGGTGGATCCATGTGGTTTTTGAAAAGAACACACATTCAATGAACTCTAGTGGATCCATGTGGTTTATGAAAAGAACACACATGCAATGAACTCTAGTGGATCCATCTAGTTTTTGAAATGAACACACATGCAATGAACTCTCGTGGATCCATGTGGTTTAAGAAAAGAACACACATGCAATGACTCTAGTGGTGGTTTATGAAAAAGAACACACATGCAATGACTAGTGGTGGTTTTGAAGAAGAACACACATGCAATGACTCTAGTGGATCCATATGTGGTTTATGAAAAGAACACACATGCAATGACTCTAGTGGTGGTTTATGAAAAGAACACACATGCAATGACACTGGTGGATCCATGTGGTTTATGAAAAGAACACACATCCAATGACACTGGTGGAACCATGTGGTTTATGAAAAGAACACACATGCAATTAACTCTAGTGGATCCAGGTGGTTTATGAAAAGAACACACATGCAATGACTATAGATGTAGTTTATGAAAATAATACACATGCAATGACATGGGTGCATCGACGTGGTTTATGAAAAGGACACATATTTAATGACAGTAGTGGATCCATGTGGTTTATGAAAAGAACACACATTCAACGAACTCTAGTGGATCCATGTGGTTTATGAAAAGAACAAACATGAAATGAACTCTAGTGCTAGTTTAGGAGAAGAACACACATGCAATGAACTCTAGTGCTGGTTTAGGAGAAGTACACACGTGCAATGACTGGTGGATCCATATGTGGTTTATGGAAAGAACACACATGCAATGACTCTAGTGGTGGTTTATGAATAGAACACACATGCAATGACTCTAGTGATGGTTTATGAAAAGAACACATGCAATGACACTGGTGGATCCATGTGGTTTATGAAAACAACACAAATCCAATGACTCTAGTGGTGGTTTACGAAAAGAACACACATTCAATGACACTGGTGGATCCATGTGGTTTATGAAAAGAACACACATTCAAAGACACTAGTGGATCCATGTGGTTTATGAAAAGAACACACATTCAATGACACTGGTGGATCCATGTAGTTTTTGAAAAGAACACACATTCAATGAACTCTAGTGGATCCTTGTGGTTTATGAAAAGAACACACATGCAATGAACTCTAGTGGATCCATGTGGTTTATGAAATGAACACAAATGGAATGAACTCTCGTGGTTCCATGTGGTTTATGAAAAGAACACACATGCAATGACTCTAGTGGTGGTTTATGAAAAAGAACACACATGCAATGACTAGTGGTGGTTTAGAAGAAGAACACACATGCAATGACTCTAGTGGTGGTTTATGAAAAGAACACACATGCAATGACACTGGTGGATCCATATGGTTTATGAAAAGAACACACATCCAATGACATTGGTGGAACCATGTGGTTTATGAAAAGAACACACATGCAATGACTCTATCTGTGGTTTATGAAAAGAACACACATGCAATGACTCTAGTTGTGGTTTATGAAAAAAACACAAATGCAATAAACTCTAGAGGATCTGTGTGGTTTATGAAAAGAACACACATGCAATGACTCTAGTGAATCCATGTGGTTTATAAAAAGAACACACATGCAATGAACTCTAGTGGTAGTTTAGGAGAAGAACACACATGCAATGACTCTAGTGGTGGTTTATGAAAATAACACACATGCAATGACTCTAGTGGATCCATGTGGATCTAGTGGTGGTTTATGAAAATAACACACATGCAATGACACGGGTGGATCCATGTAGTTTATGGAAATAACACACATCCAATGACACTGGTGGATCCATGTGGTTTATGAAAATAACACACATGCAATGAACTTTAGTGGATCCATGTGGTTTATGAAAAAACACATGAAATGATTCTAGTGATGTTTTAGAAGAAGAACACACATGCAATGACTCTAGTAGACTATGTGGTTTACGAAAAGAACCCCAATGCAATGAACTCTAGTGTATCCATGTGGTTTATGAATTGAACAAAAATGCAATTAACTCTAGTGGATCCATGTGGTTTATGAAAAGAACACACATGCAATGACACTAGTGCATCCATGTGGTTTATGAAAAGAACACAAATGCAATGAACTCAAGTGGATCCATGTGGTTTATCAGAAGAACACACAAGTAATGACTCTAGATGTGGTTTATGAAAAGAACACACATTCAATGACACTGGTGGATCCATGTGTTTTATCAAAAGAACACAGATTCAATGACACTGGTGGATCCATGTGGTTTCTGAAAAGAACACACATTCAATGAACTCTAGTGGATCCATGTGGTTTACGAAAAGAAAACACATGTAATGAACTCTCGTGGATCCATGTGGTTTATGAAAAGAACACACATTCAATGAAACTGGTGGATCCATGTGGTTTATCAAAAGAACATGATTCAATGACCTTTGGTGGATCCATGTGGTTTTTGAAAAGAACACACATTCAATGAACTCTATTGGATCCATGTGGTTTATGAAAGAACACACATGCAATGAACTCTAGTGGATCCATCTGGTTTATGAAATGAACACACATGCAATGAACTCTCGTGGATCCATGTGGTTTAAGAAAAGAACACACATGCAATGACTCTAGTGGTGGTTTATGAAAAAGAACACACATGCAATGACTAGTGGTGGTTTTGAAGAAGAACACACATGCAATGACTCTAGTGGATCCATATGTGGTTTATGAAAAGAACACACATGCAATGAATCTAGTCGTGGTTTATGAAAAGAACACACATGCAATGACACTGGTGGATCCATGTGGTTTATGAAAAGAACACACATCCAAGGACACTGGTGGAACCATGTGGTTTATGAAAAGAACACACATGCAATTAAATCTAGTGGATCCATGTGGTTTATGAAAAGAACACACATGCAATGACTATAGATGTAGTTTATGAAAATAATACAGATGCAATGACACGGGTGCATCCATGTGGTTTATGAATAGAACACATATTTAATGACAGTAGTGGATCCATGTGGTTTATGAAAAGAACACACATTCAACGAACTCTAGTGGATCCAATGGGTTTATGAAAAGAACACACATGAAATGAACTCTAGTGCTAGTTTAGGAGAAGAACACACATGCAATGAACTCTAGTGCTGGTTTAGGAGAAGAACACACGTGCAATGACTGGTGGATCCATATGTGGTTTATGGAAAGAACACATATGCAATGACTCTGGTGGTGGTTTATGATTAGAACACACATGCAATGACTCTAGTGGTGGTTTATGAAAAGAACACATGCAATGACACTGGTGGATCCATGTGGTTTATGAAAACAACACAAATCCAATGACTCTAGTGGTGGTTTACGAAAAGAACACACATTCAATGACACTGGTGGATCCATGTGGTTTATGAAAAGAACACACATTCAATGTAACATCCCTAAAAATCATGTTTCAAAACTCATTCATATCATCTTTGCATCATTCATCCATTTAGGGTTTTTCTCAAAATCATTTAGAAACACAGACTTTGGCTATGATTTCATGTGGGCAATTTATCTCAATTGGCCATCACCCTTTGAGATTTGATTGTATATGAACTTGTTTGCTTGCCTCCATGGTTGGAAAGATTAGAAGTAGCATTTAAACCCAAGATTCCAAATTTAGAAATATTTTATAAACCCTATTCCAAATATTTGCAACTAGAGCAAATCTCTGTTTATTTTGAAACCCAAGCTTGACCAAGCCTTTGCAAGGTAACCACTAGGTTATTTGATTGTTTGTGAACCCACAGAACCCTGCAAAAATCCCCAAAGAAGTTTGAATTCAAAAGGATTTGAATTCATATCAAATTCTATTCAGAAAATGGAATTAGAAAAAGAAAAAGCTTAAAGAAAGGAAAAGGGCCGAGCGGCCAGAATCTGGCCCAGCAACACATCGAGCCCAGCAAGCCCACCCGGGGATCTCCTTTTCCTTCTCACACGCGCGAGCACACGCAACAGACGACAGGCCTGACCCACCAACACCTCGCTCTTGACGAGGCGGGCCGATCCACGTCGTCCTCGTCTTCCCCAGACCGCGCCTGCGACCACGTCGCCGCAGCAGTGAAGGTCGGTAATGGCGCGGCGTAAATGGGCATTAAAACTCGAGCGTTTCCTGTCGATTCCCCGGCTATAAGATCCTCTCTGCCCCGCGATCTTTTTCCCCCAAACACCTCGCTCACTCCGCCACCAGGCTGCCCTCAATCAGCTTTGCACCGCCTTGACAGAGCCTCTCCGGCGATCGATTCCGGTGAGTCGAGCTCCCCTCGCCTCTCGTTCTTACAATCTGACTTAGCGTGTCTTTGCGCATCTCCTGACCTCACTAGTCCATCCTGTACTGCCCCAGGTCGCCGGTTCCACTTGATACCGCAACCACCGTCGTCTGCACGAACTCCGGCGAACTCCAGTGGTAAGTCCAGACCGCCCCGCGCTTTCTAGTTCACGCATAGCTCTCTCGACTCGTGAATCTAACCGTGTCCTCGCCTTGCCTTGGGGTGATCCACAGCGACGTCCACGACGACCACCCGACGCACCCGACGCCGCCACGAACTCCGGCGAGCAATCTAGGACAGCCCCGAGCGCCCCTTGACCAACCGCGAGTACGACGAGCTTCGCCGTGACCTCCTGAGCCCGGTGAGCTACTCCTCTTTCTCCCTCGCCGTACATCATCGGCAACGCCATCGACCGCAGTTCCGCTGCCGGTAGCCCGCTCGCCGCCGTTCGGCGGTCGATAAGAACCGTTAGATCTGCATCGATGGCTTAGATAGAATGACTAATCGAAGGGTGCAGCGTTGATCTGAGCCGCACCTGCCCCTTTAGATCCAGCGGTCTGTATCGCTCGATCCAGACGAACCGGTACGGGCGAATAAGAACATGACGCGTGGCTAGGTTAGATCTGGAAATAGAATTTAAAACCAAAATTTGATCCAAATTCAATTGCTTATATGTTTTGAATTCCACGTTGGAATTTTGCAAACTTTATACCGTTGGATTCAGAAAAACAAGACCTTTCTGGCTATCTAATTTGTTTAGCAAATAGTAACCATTTGATTGGATTAAATTGCAGAGACTTGTTTGAGGCCTTTTTAAGTATAGATTTAGTTTAGTATTTTTGTTTAGGGTTAAATTTTGTTTAGTTGGTAAACTAGTGGCTTGCTAAGTTTCTGTATTCATGTACTTGCTTGGTTGAGTTTTCAAAAATCATCACTTGGTAGATTCATGCATGCATGCATTCATACTGTTTCTTGTTTGTATATATTTGTGTGTAATTGTGTGCTACAACTTTGTGTGTAGATTTTGCTAGTGACTGTGATTGTGACGAGTGCTACTCTCCACACTACCAAGGCAAGTGATATCATCATGAATATTCCATTCCTATATTTTATTTATGCATTAGTAATATTTTTCTAAGTATAGGACTTGCATGGTTATTTGCTAAGAACAAGCTATGCTTTGGGAAAACCTATTAGGTGAAGCCTTAGTGAAAATTTCCTAAGTCCAGATTCCTATTACTATCATGCTTAGCCTAGCTACTAGAAAACAAGGGTGGTTTATATATTCACTATGGAAAAATTTCTAAGTCTAAGGACTTATGTTTTTAAAATAAAACAACTAAGTTAATGAACCACAGGTGGAATGGAAGGAATGGCTTATGTTGAGTGGTTCACAAGGCCATGGACTTGGCTTGTGTATCTCACTTGTGGATGGCCACCCAGGAAACAAAGAGATTTGAGATGTCAAATGCTGAGAAGCTTCAAGTGCAACCACTTGGCATTATGGGCTCTGCCATGATCTTAGGATGCTAGAACTTAGTCTCTTGGACGAGGGTGGTAGATGGGTTGATAGGTTGGAACGTCCATTTGACTAAGGAAAGGCTACTGAAGGATCATTCTTGGGAAACCAAGGCTTGTGGGAAAGTGCACCACCTCTGCAGTGTAAAACCTAAGTACTTAGCCATGTCCCAGTAAAGGACAATTTGAGCATCAAGACATGGAAACTTCAAGAATCTCATCACTCCAATTTCTAAATAAAACTTGTGGGTGAACAAAGGGATAAAAGGATCTTCAGTCATTGATTGCTAGATGCCCTGAGTGGATCTAGAGTCTTTGTTTGATAGATGCCTTGGGTGTTTTTGCCAACTAAATCTTCAGTCCTTGATTAGTAGATGCCCTGAGTGGATCTTCAGTCTTGGATTGGAAGATGACTTGGAAAGTTTTTACCAAACAAAAACTTAGTATTTTCAAAAGTTAAGGAAAAATCTATTTTGAGCAATGCAAGCCTAAGCTCCACCAGCCAAAAGCATATAGTATTATAGTCCACTTAATTATATACTAAGGTATCACTTGCCAATACTATTCCAAAGTATTGACCCTTGTGGCTGTAACTTATGATGTTGCAGGTTACTCTGATGATGATTAGGAGTCATGAGTCTACACTCAACATGCTTGCCTGTGGCACATGAAGATGAAGACTTATGTTTATTTACTTATTCCATAAACTCTTGTACTAGGCCTTTGGCCATGAGTTGTAAAAGACTATGTTTTATCTCTGGAATGACTGTAATAAACGACCTTTGTATCTGTGTACTTCATCTTAAACTGTGGATGCTAGCAATGATCCAGGGACTAGCATTGTAATCACAGGGATCTTTTCCTTTACAAAGGAGGGATCTTACAGATGGTATCAGAGCACTGTGTTGCCCGTAGGATTATGACCCTAGGATTGGAAACCACTAAGGAAAATTTTAACTTCTTCTACACTTGTCTATTCTTCTCGTAAACTTTTCTAATCTTCTCATTCTCATCTCTATTTGTAGATGAACTCCGTCAACGAAGCCGTGAAGAAAGGACCACTCATGACCATGACCTTGGAGTGTGAGACTGAGTTTCCCAAGATTCTCAAGGACCTCATGGAGACCATGGGAGTACATGGTGCAGCAGTGTACAAGGGCTTTCCAATAATGGAGGAAGGAATGGAGTATTGGTGGGTGCAACTTCACTTGTACAAGAATAAGGAAGACAACCACAAAGAAAAGGGCTTCTGCATGTACACCAACACTTTTATGCACACCACATTCTTTGAGTCAGCAAAAGAAGCAGCTTGGAATACTATCAAGGAACTAAGTGCTAGAGTCAAGTGCAAGATGCTCAACCTCCAAAAAGACTTAGAGAAAGAGAAGGAACATACCCAAGAGTTGGAAGTCAACAACCAATCCTTAAGAGGAGATATCATAGACTTAGTGATAGAAGCATGTGAACAATATAGGGTGATTGCCACTAGGAACATTGTGTTAGCCACCAGATCCAATGAGATAGGATTGTGGCGCGCCGTTAGTTGACCACCACCTATCACCTTATTTTCCAAAATAAGACCTTAAATAAGTTTGAACCTTGGTTGATGTAATGGATTTATGTATTCATGACTTGTGTGATTTTGTGGTTATGCTTGAATGTTTGTCTTGTTTAATTTAAATTTGTGTTGTTCTAACCTTTCAATCTTATAAATAGATGCCTATTGCCATCAGCACTGTTGAGGAGTTCCAGGCTACCCGTTTTGGTCCTCGTATCGTAGAGCTTACTACTTTACTCGATCTCCCTCTTCCTATCATTACGGTGCACCCACTCACCAAGTTTGAGAGGAAGGACCTTTGAGATTCAAGGTGAACCAGCAGGGGCCAGACGGAGCCTACTACGGAGGCCATCGTCTTCAAGCTTATGCACGATGACAGGAGAGAGGCATGGAAGTTGTCATGTAGGATCGATAGGGGCTGTTAGGGCGTCACTCCCGACAGTTAGAGGCACTCACTTCCACGCCTTCGGAAGGCGTGATGATGACGGAGAGTCCATTGACTTTGAGGGCGACTCGAGGTCACTGAGCCGAGCGTCGCTGTACCTCCGGACTTAGAGACTCTTATTAGGCACGTGGATACCGATGGGACCAACGTCATGCTTAGTAATGTGAGCTCAGTGCAACTTGCGAGAAGGACAAGCTCTTGGCAGCGGGGCGAGATAGTCAAGGAGATGGAGGCAAAGTTCGAGACCCAAGACCGTAAGTTCAAGAGTCAAGAGAAGCGTGTCGGGATAGGAACAAGAGGATTCGTGATATGACCGAGGAACTACGGTCAAGGACTTTGAGTTAGAGCAGCAGTGAGCGGTGATTGAGAGGCTTCGTTCCCGGAAGAGGGCTCTCAAGGCCAAGATCGACTCTTTGACCACTACCATCGAGGAGAACAAGACCGCAATGGAGAACGCAGGTCTTACCTTTGTCGGGAGGAGATTGATCTTGTGAGTAGATTTGACTACTCGATTATCTTTATTTACCGCACTTGTTATTTATGAACTTATTGTTGGACCATCCGACATGTGGATGGCTTACCACTTATGTTTGTACTTTGAGATTTTTGTTATCTTGTTGTTTAGATTTTATCCTTGTGTTGCATGTGTGATGTATTGTGCATAAATCATGTAAGGGTATCTCATTCTTATCTCTATATGAATAAACCACAGATGCCTCCCGTCGCGCAAACACCAACCCCAACCCCAACATTACCCGGAAATGCAACAAATGATGAATCTTGTGATACGGCTTATGCAAATAATGACGACGTTCATCGAACCGAACAACAACAACAACCCCAACAACAACAATAACAACAATAACAACAACAACAACCCTCCGGTTTGATATGCTCACCAGATTTAGCGTCGAGGCCAGCTAAGTTTTCAGGAACGGTGATCCCATGGTGTCCAATGATTGGCTACGTTACGTGAACAAAGACTTAGTGACCGTGGGATGCATAGATGCTGAAAAGGGGTTTGCGGCACATACATTGGAAGGACCAGCCGCGATGGTGGGACAATTTCAGTTACCGCCTATTGATGAGGTGACTTGGGCTATATTTGAAGATGGCTTTCATACTACTCATATCTCACGGTATGATGAGCACGAAAAGAAGGAATTTCACAACTGAAGCGGCGCCACCACAGTGGCTGAATACATCGAAGAGTTCAACAATCTGGCGCGCTATGCACCGGATGAGGTTGACAACGATGCCAAAAGGAAGGAAAAGTTTCTAGAAGGCTTGAATGATGAGCTAAATCTGCATTTATATGGCGTATGTTCCAACTTACCGGTCATTTGTGTGACAAGGCTGTTATTGTGGAGAATAAAATGAAGCAAGTCGAGTAAGAAGAGGAAACACTCGACAAGCACAGCTCGGGATCATCTCATAAGCGATCTCACCATGATGATAGTGTCATTCAGGATCCCACAAGCATGAGAAGTTTAACAAACACCACAATCACAACCGTCATGACAACAAGCATCATCGCGATCATGAAAATGATAAGTACAAGAACCACAAGAGTGGATATAAGAGCCACCACAGTGGAAGTGGAAGTCGACCTAAGGCGGACATCGGCCGGTCGAATGCTACAAATGCAAGAAGTGGGGCATTATGCTAATAAGTGCCACGAAAAGAAAGTTGAAGGACCTAACAAGCCAAATCCTTTTCAGAAAGGACAGGTTAACCACATCAATGTGGAGGAGGTCTTTGAAGAGCACGATGCTATTCTTTGGTAAGTTCAGACTCAATTCCATCTCAGCATTTGTACTCTTTGACCTGGTGCATCTCATTCATTCATATCTAAAGCATTTGTCGAAAGAAATGAACTACGGTAGAAACCATTGGGTGTCCTATAAGAGTAAGTTCTCTGGTGGAGAAATGATAGTAAACTCAGGATGCCATGACCTAGTCATAGAGTTTGGAAAACATAAGTTTCCAGTGAACCTAATAATCCTAAATTCCCAAGGATTGGATGTGATTTTGGGAATGGATTGGATGACTAAGTATAAGGGAGTACTAGATTGTGCAAATCATACAGTTTCACTCACAACCCCTGAAGGTAAGAGGATAATATTCAAGTCCAACTTTAAATCAAAAGGGAGTAAGCTGAATTCTCTTAAGGGGTTAGCATGGACACGTGCCAATTGTGTGTGAGTATCCGGATGTGTTCGGAAGAATTACAGAATGCCACGAGATAGAGATGTGGAGTTTATAATAGATTTGGTACCAGGTTACGGACCAAGGGCAAAGAGGCCTTATAAAATGTCGGTTAATGAACTTAAAGAACTCAAGAAACAACTTGGAGAACAATTGAATAAAGGATTCATCCAGCCAAGTTCTTCATCTTGGGGAGCTCCAGTTTTGTTCGTAGAAAAGAGAGATAGAACTCAAAGACTATGCATAGATTACCATTCTCTCAACGAGGTAACCATCAAGAACAAATATCCTTTGCCAAGAATCAATGACTTGTTTGATCAGCTAGAAGGAGCTTGTGTGTTCTCGAAGATTGATCTTCGGTCAGGCTATTTTCAACTCAAGATAAGAGAGCAAGACATACCTAAAACAGCCTTCACCACGAGGTATGGATTGTATGAGTACACGGTGATGCCTTTTGGATTAACCAACGCTCCAGCATACTTCATGAATATGATGAATAAAGTGTTCATGGAATTTCTCGACAAGTTCGTTGTCGTTTTCATCGATGACATCCTAGTCTACTCCAAGAGCAAGGAAGAACATAAAAGACATCTACGCTTGATACTTGAGAAACTAAGGGAACATAAACTTTATGCCAAGTTCAGCAAGTGTGAGTTTTGGTTAGAGGAAGTTGGATTTCTTGGTCATGTTATGACAAAGGATGGTGTAGCAGTTGATCCTGCTAAGGTTTCAGCCGTAATAGAATAGGAATCTCCTAAGAATGTAAAAGAGGTTCGTAGTTTCCTTGGTTTAGCAGGTTACTACAGAAGATTCGTTGAAAATTTTTCTAAGGTTGCTAAACCAATGACATAATTGTTAAAGAAAGATAAGAAATTTGCTTGGTCGGAAGGATGTGAACTCAGCTTTCAAGAATTAAAGAAGAGACTTGTGTCAGCACCAGTACTGTGCCTACCAGATTTGGAAAAGGAATTCCAAGTATATTGTGATGCTTCTCATCAAGGATTAGGATCCGTACTTATGCAAGGCGGAAAAGTTGTGGCTTATGCCTCGAGACAACTCAAAACTCATGAAGTAAATTATCCTACTCAAGATTTAGAGTTAGCCGCTGTTGTCCATGCACTCAAGACATGGAGACACTACCTTTTGGGAAAACGTTGTGAAGTGTTCA
This sequence comes from Avena insularis, assembly GCA_023614405.1. Classification (NCBI taxonomy): domain Eukaryota; kingdom Viridiplantae; phylum Streptophyta; class Magnoliopsida; order Poales; family Poaceae; genus Avena; species Avena insularis. The sequence goes on along the minus strand of JAJUPC010000162.1, from coordinate 405,369 downwards.
CCGACCATAAGAGCTTGAAATATATCTTCACCCAGAAGGAGATCAATATGAGACAAAGAAGATGGCTAGAACTTATCAAGGATTACGACTTGAGTTTGCAATACCACCCCGGTAAAGCAAATGTAGTAGCAGATGCTCTAAGTCGTAAAGCGTTTGTAAATGGCCTTACCAAAGGTGAATTGCGGATGACTTGTGTAAGCAATTCAAGGAACTCAGGTTGGAGATTGTGCCAAAAGGACATCTCATGTCTTTGGATGTTCAACCCACTCTGTTGGATAAGATTAAAGAAGCCCAAAAGACGGATAAAGAAATCGAAGAGATTAAGGAAAAGATTAGCCAAGGAAGGCTAAAAGTTTCCATATGGACGAACAAGGTACTTTATGGCACGAAAGCGTATTTGTGTTCCACAAGATCCGAAATCTGGAAACTGATTTTACAAGAAGCCCATAACTCTCCATATTCTATTCACGGGAAACACCAAAATGTACATGGATATGAAAGAAAGATTTTGGTGGAACAATCTTAAAAGGGACATCGCGAACATATTGCTTTGTGTGATGTGTGTAGTAGAGTGAAAGCGAGCATCGAAACCAGCAGGTTTGCTTCAACCAATGCCTATTCACGAGTGGAAGTGGGAAAATATTGGTATGGATTTCATTCTTGGATTACCAAGGACCAGGTCAGGGTATGATTCCATATGGGTAGTTGTGGATCGCCTAACTAAAGTGGCTCATTTTATACCCGTAAAGACAACTTATACTAGTGCCAAGTTAGCCAAAATCTACATGAGCAGAATTGTATGCCTTCACGGTGTACCTAAGAGTATTGTGTCTGATAGAGGAACTCAGTTCACTTCTCACTTTTGGAGACAACTTCATGAATCTTTAGGGGCAGATTGGAATTCAACTGCTTTTCATCCTGAAACTGATGGACAAGCAGAAAGGACTAATCAAATTCTTGAAGACATGTTGAGGGCATGTGCCCTAGACTATGGAGCAAGTTGGGATGAAAGTCGCCTTACATGAGTTCTCTTACAACAGTCACCAAACTAGTATTGGGATGGCACCATTTGAGTTTCTATACGGAAAAGAAGTGTACCACCCCATTGCTATGGAATGGTGTAGGAGAAAGAAGTTTGTTTGGACCAGATCTTATCAAAGACACTGAAGAAAAGGTCAAATTGGTTAGGGACAGGTTGAAGATAGCACAGTCTTGACAGAAAAGCTACGCAGATGTTAAGCGTAGGGAAATCACCTACGAAGTTGGGGATAAAGCTTATCTTAGGGTATCACCACTTCGTGGAGTGAAAAGATTTGGAGTCAAAGGAAAGTTGGCACCAAGATATGTTGGACCATTTAACATTCTAAGTCATGAGGAGAAGTTGCATATGAAATTGAATTACCAGCACCTCTATCAGATCCATAATGTTTTTCATGTAAGCCAACTTAAGAAATGTCACCGAAATGGAAGAAACATCTTTGAAGGATACCATACCTTTGGAGGAAGTTCAACTAGAAAGTGATCTCACCTATGAAGAAAAGCCTGTCAAGATTCTTGAGACCACGAAGAGTCACAAGAACAAAGACTATCAAGTTTTGCAAAGTACAATGGAATCATCATTAGAAGAAGAAGCAACATGGGAAAGAGAAGATGATCTTGGAAAGACCACCCACACCTATTTGCTAGCCAATCCGAATCTCGAGGTGAGATTCATCTTAAGGGGGTTAGATTGTAACATCCCTAAAAATCATGTTTCAAAACTCATTCATATCATCTTTGCATCATTCATCCATTTAGGGTTTTTCTCAAAATCATTTAGAAACACAGACTTTGGCTATGATTTCATGTGGGCAATTTATCTCAATTGGCCATCACCCTTTGAGATTTGATTGTCTATGAACTTGTTTGCTTGCCTCCATGGTTGGAAAGATTAGAAGTAGCATTTAAACCCAAGATTCCAAATTTAGAAATATTTTATAAACCCTATTCCAAATATTTGCAACTAGAGCAAATCTCTGTTTATTTTGAAACCCAAGCTTGACCAAGCCTTTGCAAGGTAACCACTAGGTTATTTGATTGTTTGTGAACCCTGCAAAAATCCCCAAAGAAGTTTGAATTCAAAAGGATTTGAATTCATATCAAATTCTATTCAGAAAATGGAATTAGAAAAAGAAAAAGCTTAAAGAAAGGAAAAGGGCCGAGCGGCCAGAATCTGGCCCAGCAACACATCGAGCCCAGCAAGCCCACCCGGGGATCTCCTTTTCCTTCTCACACGCGCGAGCACACGCAAACAGACGCTGACAGCCCGACCCCACCAACACCTCGCACTCTTCGCTGACGAGCGGGCCCAGTCCACGTCGTCCTCGTCTTCCCCAGACCGCGCCTGCGACCACGTCGCCGCAGCAGTGAAGGCCGGTAATGGCGCGGCGTAAATGGGCATTAAAACTCGAGCGTTTCCTGTCGATTCCCCGGCTATAAGATCCTCTACGCTTGTGATCTTTTCCCCAGACACCTCGCTCACTCCGCCACCAGGCTGCCCTCAATCAGCTTTGCACCGCCCTTGAGCCTCTCCGCGATCGATTCCGGTGAGTCGAGCTCCCTCGCCTCGTTCTTACAATCTGACTTAGCGTGTCTTTGCGCATCTCCTGACCTCACTAGTCCGTCCTGTACTGCCCCAGGTCGCCGGTTCCACTTGATACCGCAACCACCGTCGTCTGCACGAACTCCGGCGAACTCCAGTGGTAAGTCCAGACCGCCCCGCGCTTTCTAGTTCACGCACATAGCTCTGTCTCGACTCTGTGAATCTAACCGTGTCCTCGCCTTGCCTTGGGGTGATCCACAGCAACGTCCACGACGACCACCCGACGCAACCGCCGCCCACAGCAACTCCGGCGAGCAATCTAGGACAGCCCCGAGCACCCCTTGACCAACCGCGAGTACGACGAGCTTCGCCGTGACCTCCTGAGCCCGGTGAGCTACTCCTCCTTCTCCCTCGCCGTCTACATCGCCAACGCGTCATCGACCGACAGTTCCGCCGCGGTATACCGCTCGCTTGATTTACGGCGGTCGATAAGAACCGTTAGATACGCATCGATGGCTTAGATAGAATGACTAATCGAAGGGTACGTTGATCTGAGCCGCACTGCCCCTTTAGATCCAGCGTCTGTATCGCTCGATCCGAACCGAACGATGGCGAATAAGAACATGACGTGGCTAGGTTATATCTTGAAATAGAATTTAAAACCAAAATTTGATCCAAATTCAATTGCCTATATCTTTTGAATTCCACGTTGGAATTTTGCAAACTTTATACCGTTGGATTCAGAAAAACAAGACCTTTCTGGCTATCTAATTTGTTTAGCAAATAGTAACCATTTGATTGGATTAAATTGCAGAGACTTGTTTGAGGCCTTTTTAAGTATAGATTTAGTTTAGTATTTTTGTTTAGGGTTAAATTTTGTTTAGTTGGTAAACTAGTGGCTTGCTAAGTTTCTGTATTCATGTACTTGCTTGGTTGAGTTTTCAAAAATCATCACTTGGTAGATTCATGCATGCATGCATTCATACTATTTCTTGTTTGTATATATTTGTGTGTAATTGTGTGCTACAACTTTGTGTGTAGATTTTGCTAGTGATTGTGATTGTGACGAGTGCTACTCTCCACACTACCAAGGCAAGTGATATCATCATGAATATTCCATTCCTATATTTTATTTATGCATTAGTAATATTTTTCTAAGTATAGGACTTGCATGGTTATTTGCTAAGAACAAGCTATGCTTTGGGAAAACCTATTAGGTGAAGCCTTAGTGAAAATTTCCTAAGTCCAGATTCCTATTACTATCATGCTTAGCCTAGCTACTAGAAAACAAGGGTGGTTTATATATTCACTATGGAAAAATTTCTAAGTCTAAGGACTTATGTTTTTGTAAAATAAAACAACTAAGTTAATGAACCACCTGGGTGGAATGGAAGGAATGGCTTATGTTGAGTGGTTCACAAGGCCATGGACTTGGCTTGTGTATCTCACTTGTGGATGGCCACCCAGGAAACAAAGAGATTTGAGATGTCAAATGCTGAGAAGCTTCAAGTGCAACCACTTGGCATTATGGGCTCTGCCATGATCTTAGGATGCTAGAACTTAGTCTCTTGTACAGAGGGTGGTAGATGGGTTGATAGGTTGGAACGCGTCCATTTGACTAAGGAAAGGCTACTGAAGGATCATTCTTGGGAAACCAAGGCTTGTGGGGAAAGTGCACCACCTCTGCAGAGTGTAAAACCTAAGTACTTAGCCATGTCCACAGTAAAGGACAATTTGAGCATCAAGACATGGAAACTTCAAGAATCTCATCACTCCAATTTCTAAATAAAACTTGTGGGTGAACAAAGGGATAAAAGGATCTTCAGTCATTGATTGCTAGATGCCCTGAGTGGATCTAGAGTCTTTGTTTGATAGATGCCTTGGGTGTTTTTGCCAACTAAATCTTCAGTCCTTGATTAGTAGATGTCCTGAGTGGATCTTCAGTCTTGGATTGGAAGATGACTTGGAAAGTTTTTACCAAACAAAAACTTAGTATTTTCAAAAGTTAAGGAAAAATCTATTTTGAGCAATGCAAGCCTAAGCTCCACCAGCCAAAAGCATATAGTATTATAGTCCACTTAATTATATACTAAGGTATCACTTGCCAATACTATTCCAAAGTATTGACCCTTGTGGCTTTAACTTATGATGTTGCAGGTTACTCTGATGATGATTAGGAGTCATGAGTCTACACTCAACATGCTTGCCTGTGGCACATGAAGATGAAGACTTATGTTTATTTACTTATTCCATAAACTCTTGTACTAGGCCTTTGGCCATGAGTTGTAAAAAGACTATGTTTTATCTCCGGAATGACTGTAATAAGCGACCTTTGTATCTGTGTACTTCATCTTAAGCTGTGGATGCTAGCAATGATCCGAGGACTAGCATTGTAATCACAGGGATCTTTTCCTTTACAAAGGAGGGATCTTACAGATGGTATCGAAGCTTTGTGTTGCCGTAGGATTATGACCCTAGGATTGGAAACCACTAAGGAAAATTTTAACTTCTTCTACACTTGTCTATTCTTCTAAAACTTTTCTAATCTTCTCATTCTCATCTCTATTTGTAGATGAACTCCGTCAACGGCCGTGAAGAAAGGACCACTCATGACCATGACCTTGGAGTGTGAGACTGAGTTTCCCAAGATTCTCAAGGACCTCATGGAGACCATGGGAGTACATGGTGCAAAGAAGGTACAAGGGCTTTCCAAAGAATGGAGGAAGGAATGGAGTATTGGTGGGTGCAACTTCACTTGTACAAGAATAAGGAAGACAACCACAAAGAAAAGGGCTTGCATGTACACCAACACTTTTATGCACACCACATTCTTTGAGTCGAAAAGAAGCAGCTTGGAAGACTATCAAGGAACTAAGTGCTAGAGTCAAGTGCAAGATGCTCAACCTCCAAAAAGACTTAGAGAAAGAGAAGGAACATACCCAAGAGTTGGAAGTCAACAACCAATCCTTAAGAGGAGATATCATAGACTTAGTGATAGAAGCATGTGAACAAGATAGGGTGATTGCCACTAGGAACATTGTGTTAGCCACCAGATCCAATGAGATAGGATTGTAAGCGCACTTCGTTAGTTGACCACCACCTATCACCTTATTTTCCAAAATAAGACCTTAAATAAGTTTGAACCTTGGTTGATGTAATGGATTTATGTATTCATGACTTGTGTGATTTTGTGGTTATGCTTGAATGTTTGTCTTGTTTAATTTAAATTTGTGTTGTTCTAACCTTTCAATCTTATAAATAGATGCCTATTGCCATCAACACTGTTGAGGAGTTCCAGGCTACCCGTTTTGGTCCTCGTATCGTAGAGCTTACTACTTTACTCGATCTCCCTCTTCCTATCATTACGGTGCACCCACTCGCCAAGTTTCAGAGGAAGGACCTTTGGGGATTCAAGGTGAACCAGCCAGGACGCCAGACAGAGCCTACTACGGAGGCCATCGTCTTCAAGCTTATGCACGATGACAGGGAGAGAGGCATGGAAGTTGTCATGCAGGATCTGATAGGACGACTGTTAGGACGTCACTCCCGACAGGTTAGAGGCACTCACTTCCACGCCTTCGGAAGGCGTGATGATGACGGAGAGTCCATTGACTTTGAGGACGACTCGAGGGTCACAGCAGAGCCGATACGCCTGTACCTCCAGGACTTAGAGACTCTTATTAGGCACGTGGATACCGATAGGACCAACGTCATGCTTAGTAATGACGAGCTCAGTGCAGCCGAGAAGGACAAGCTCTTCGCGCAGCAGGACGAGATAGTCAAGGAGATGGAGGCAAAGTTCGAGACCCAAGACCGTAAGTTCAAGAGTCAAGAGAAGCGTGTCCAGGATAGGAACAAGAGGATTCGTGATATGACCGAGGAACTACAGTCCAAGGACTTCGAGTTAGAGCAGCAGCAGACAGTGATTGAGAGGCTTCGTTCCCAGAAGAGGGCTCTCAAGGCCAAGATCGACTCTTTGACCACTACCATCGAGGAGAACAAGACCGCAATGGAGAACGCAGGTCTTACCTTTGTCGAGGAGGAGATTGATGCTGACGAGTAGATTTGACTACTCAGTTATCTTTATTTACCGCACTTGTTATTTATGAACTTATTGTTGGACCATCCGACATGTGGATGGCTTACCACTTGTATGTTTGTACTTTGAGATTTTTGTTATCTTGTTGTTTAGATTTTATCCTTGTGTTGCATGTGTGATGTATTGTGCATAAATCATGTAAGGGTATCTCATTCTTATCTCTATATGAATAAACCACAGATGCCTCCCCGTCGCGCAAACACCAACCCCAACCCCAACATTACCCCGGAAATGCAACAAATGATGAATGCGCAGACACAGCTTATGCAAATAATGACGACGTTCATCCGTAACGAACAACAACAACAACCCCACCAACAACAAGAACAACAAGAACAACAACAACAACAACAACCCTCCGTGTTTGATATGCTCACCAGATTTCTGCCCCGAGGCCAGCTAAGTTTTCGTGAACGATCGATCCCATGGTGGCCAATGATTGGCTACGCTCGTGAACAAAGACTTAGTGACCGTAGGATGCACAGATGCTGAAAAGGTCAGTTTAAGACATGTTGGAAGGACCAGCCACGCATGGTGGGACAATTTCAGATTACCACGCCTATTGATGAGGTGACTTGGGCTATATTTGAAGATGGCTTCAGACTACTCATATCTCACCGGTATGATGAGCCTGAAAAGAAGGAATTTCACAACTGAGCGCAAGCGCCACCACAAATGGCTGAATACATCGAAGAGTTCAACAATCTGGTGCGCTATGCACCGGATGAGGTTGACACTGATGCCAAAAGGAAGGAAAAGTTTCTAGAAGGCTTGAATGATGAGCTAAATCTGCAACTGTCTGTGGCATATGTTCCAACTTACCAGTCGCTGTGTGACAAGGATGTTATTGGAGAATAAAATGAAGCAAGTCGAGAGTAAGAAGAGGAAACACTGACAAGCACACTCGGGATCATCTCATAAACGATCTCACCATGATGATAGTGTCACCAGGATCCCACAAGCATGAGAAGTTTAACAAACACCACAATCACAACCGCATGACAACAAGCATCATCGCAGTCATGAAAATGATAAGTACAAGAACCACAAGAGTGGATATAAGAGCCACCACAGGAAGTGGAAGTCGACCTAAGACGGACATCGCCTGGTCGAATGCTACAAATGCAAGAAGTTGGGGCATTATGCTAATAAGTGCCACGAAAAGAAAGTTGAAGGACCTAACAAGCCAAATCCTTTCAGAAAGGATGTTAACCACATCAATGTGGAGGAGGTCTTTGAAGAGCCTGATGCTGTTGCTGGTAAGTTCAGACTCAATTCCATCTCAGCATTTGTACTCTTTGACACTGGTGCATCTCATTCCTTCATATCTAAAGCATTTGTCGAAAGAAATGAACTACCAGTAGAAACCATTGGGTGTCCTATAAGAGTAAGTTCTCCTGGTGGAGAAATGATAGTAAACTCAGGATGCCATGACCTAGTCATAGAGTTTGGAAAACATAAGTTTCCAGTGAACCTAATAATCCTAAATTCCCAAGGATTGGATGTGATTTTGGGAATGGATTGGATGACTAAGTATAAGGGAGTACTAGATTGTGCAAATCATATAGTTTCACTCACAACCCCTGAAGGTAAGAGGATAATATTCAAGTCCAACTTTAAATCAAAAGGAGTAAGCTGAATTCTCTTAAGGGGTTAGCATGGACACGGTGCCAATTGTGTGAGTATCCGGATGTGTTCCGGAAGAATTACCAGAATGCCACCAGATAGAGATATGGAGTTTATAATAGATTTGGTACCAGGTTACGACCAAGGGCAAAGAGGCCTTATAAAATGTCAGTTGACGAACTTAAAGAACTCAAGAAACAACTTGGAGAACAATTGCAGAAAGGATTCATCCAGCCAAGTTCTTCATCTTGGGGAGCTCCAGTTTTGTTCGTAGAAAAGAGAGATAGAACTCAAAGACTATGCATAGATTACCGTTCTCTCAACGAGGTAACCATCAAGAACAAATATCCTTTGCCAAGAATCAATGACTTGTTTGATCAGCTAGAAGGAGCTTGTGTGTTCTCGAAGATTGATCTTCGGTCAGGCTATTTTCAACTCAAGATAAGAGAGCAAGACATACCTAAAACAGCCTTCACCACGAGGTATGGATTGTATGAGTACACGGTAATGCCTTTTGGATTAACCAACGCTCCAGCATACTTCATGAATATGATGAATAAAGTGTTCATGGAATTTCTCGACAAGTTCGTTGTCGTTTTCATCGATGACATCCTAGTCTACTCCAAGAGCAAGGAAGAACATAAAAGACATCTACGCTTGATACTTGAGAAACTAAGGGAACATAAACTTTATGCCAAGTTCAGCAAGTGTGAGTTTTGGTTAGAGGAAGTTGGATTTCTTGGTCATGTTATGACAAAGGATGGTGTAGCAGTTGATCCTGCTAAGGTTTCAGCCGTAATAGAATGGGAATCTCCTAAGAATGTAAAAGAGGTTCGTAGTTTCCTTGGTTTAGCAGGTTACTACAGAAGATTCATTGAAATTTTTTCTAAGGTTGCTAAACCAATGACAGAATTGTTAAAGAAAGATAAGAAATTTGCTTGGTCGGAAGGATGTGAACTCAGCTTTCAAGAATTAAAGAAGAGACTTGTGTCAAGACCAAGATCAGGCCTACCAGATTTGGAAAAGGAATTCCAAGTATATTGTGATGCTTCTCATCAAGGATTAGGATCCGTACTTATGCAAGGCGGAAAAGTTGTGGCTTATGCCTCGAGACAACTCAAAACTCATGAAGTAAATTATCCTACTCAAGATTTAGAGTTAGCCGCTGTTGTCCATGCACTCAAGACATGGAGACACTACCTTTTGGGAAAACGTTGTGAAGTGTTCACCGACCATAAGAGCTTGAAATATATCTTCACCCAGAAGGAGATCAATATGAGACAAAGAAGATGGCTAGAACTTATCAAGGATTACGACTTGAGTTTGCAATACCACCCCGGTAAAGCAAATGTAGTAGCAGATGCTCTAAGTCGTAAAGCGTTTGTAAATGGCCTTACCAAAGGTGAATTGCCAGATGACTTGTGTAAGCAATTCAAGGAACTCAGGTTGGAGATTGTGCCAGAAGGACATCTCATGTCTTTGGATGTTCAACCCACTCTGTTGGATAAGATTAAAGAAGCCCAAAAGACGGATAAAGAAATCGAAGAGATTAAGGAAAAGATTAGCCAAGGGAAGGCTAAAAGTTTCCATATGGACGAACAAGGTACTTTATGGCACAGGAAACGTATTTGTGTTCCACAAGATCCGGAAATGCGGAAACTGATTTTACAAGAAGCCCATAACTCTCCATATTCTATTCACCCGGGAAACACCAAAATGTACATGGATATGAAAGAAAGATTTTGGTGGAACAATCTTAAAAGGGACATCGCGAACATATTGCTTTGTGTGATGTGTGTAGAGTGAAAGCGAGCATCGAAACCAGCAGGTTTGCTTCAACCAATGCCTATTCACGAGTGGAAGTGGCAAAATATTTGTATGGATTTCATTAATGGATTACCAAGGACCAGGTCAGGGTATGATTCCATATGGGTAGTAGTAGATCGCCTAACTAAAGTGGCTCATTTTATACCCGTAAAGACAACTTATACTAGTGCCAAGTTAGCCAAAATCTACATGAGCAGAATTGTATGCCTTCACGGTGTACCTAAGAGTATTGTGTCTGATAGAGGAACTCAGTTCACTTCTCACTTTTGGAGACAACTTCATGAATCTTTAGGGACGAGATTGGAATTCAGCACTGCTTTTCATCCTGAAACTGATGGACAAACAGAAAGGACTAATCAAATTCTTGAAGACATGTTGAGGGCATGTGCCCTAGACTATGGAGCAAGTTGGGATGAAAGTCTGCCTTACGCAGAGTTCTCTTACAACAACAGTCACCAAACTAGTATTGGGATGGCACCATTTGAGTTTCTATACGGAAGAAAGTGTACCACCCCATTGCTATGGAATGGTGTGGGAGAAAGAAGTTTGTTTGGACCAGATCTTATCAAAGACGCCGAAGAAAAGGTCAAATTGGTTAGAGACAGATTGAAGATAGCACAGTCTCGACAGAAAAGCTACGCAGATGTTAAGCGTAGGGAAATCACCTATGAAGTTGGGGATAAAGCTTATCTTAGAGTATCACCACTTCGTGGAGTGAAAAGATTTGGAGTCAAAGGAAAGTTGGCACCAAGATATGTTGGACCATTTAACATTCTAAGTCGCAAGGGAGAAGTTGCATATGAAATTGAATTACCAGCACCTCTATCAGCAGTCCATAATGTTTTTCATGTAAGCCAACTTAAGAAATGTCACCCAGAAATGGAAGAAACATCTTTGAAGGATACCATACCTTTGGAGGAAGTTCAACTAGAAAGTGATCTCACCTATGAAGAAAAGCTCACAAGATTCTTGAGACCACGTAAAGAGTCACAAGAACAAAGACTATCAAGTTTTGCAAAGTACAATGGAATCATCATTCCGAAGAAGAAGCAACATGGGAAAGAGAAGATGATCTTCGGAAAGACCACCCACACCTATTTGCTAGCCAATCCGAATCTCGAGGGCGAGATTCATCTTAAGGGGGTTAGATTGTAACATCCCTAAAAATCATGTTTCAAAACTCATTCATATCATCTTTGCATCATTCATCCATTTAGGTTTTTCTCAAAATCATTTAGAAACACAGACTTTGGCTATGATTTCATGTGGGCAATTTATCTCAATTGGCCATCACCCTTTGAGATTTGATTGTCTATGAACTTGTTTGCTTGCCTCCATGGTTGGAAAGATTAGAAGTAGCATTTAAACCCAAGATTCCAAATTTAGAAATATTTTATAAACCCTATTCCAAATATTTGCAACTAGAGCAAATCTGTTTATTTTGAAACCCAAGCTTGACCAAGCCTTTGCAAGGTAACCACTAGGTTATTTGATTGTTTGTGAACCCACAGAACCCTGCAAAAATCCCCAAAGAAGTTTGAATTCAAAAGGATTTGAATTCATATCAAATTCTATTCAGAAATGGAATTAGAAAAGAGAAAGCTTAAAGAAAGGAAAGGGCGAAGGCCAGAATCAGCCCAGAACACATCGAGCCCAGCAAGCCCACCCGGGATCTCCTTTTCCTTCTCACACGCGAGCACACGAACTTGTCGACCCCACCAACACCTCGCACTCTTCACCGACGAAGCGGCCCATCCACGTCGTCTCGTCTTCCCAGACCGCATGCGACCACGCCGCTATAGCGATGAAGGCCGGTAATGGCGCGGCGTAAATGGGCATTAAAACTCGGCGCTTCTGCCGATTCCCGGCTATAAGATCCTCTCTGCCCCGCGATCTTTTTCCCCCAGACACCTCGCTCACTCCGCCACCAGGCTGCCTCAATAAGCTTTGCACCGCCGCAGACAGAGCCTCTCCGTGATCGATTCCGTGAGTCTAGCTCCTCCGCCTCTCGTTCTTACAATCTGACTTAGCGTGTCTTTGCGCATCTCGACCTCACTAGTCCGTCTGCATTGCCCAGTCGCGGTTCCACTTGATACCGCAACCACCGTCGTCTGCACGAACTCCGGCGAACTCCAGTGGTAAGTCCAGACCGCCCCGCGCTTTCTAGTTCACGCACATACTCTGTCTCGACTCGTGAATCTAACTGTCTCGCCTTGCCTTGGGGTGATCCACAGCAACGTCCACGACGACCACCCGACGCAACCGCCGCCCACAGCAACTCCGGCGAGCAATCTAGGACAGCCCCGAGCACCCCTTGACCAACCGCGAGTACGACGAGCTTCGCCGTGACCTCCTGAGCCCGGTGAGCTACTCCTCCTTCTCCCTCGCCGTCTACATCATCGGCAACATCATCGACCGACAGTTCCGTCGCCGGTAGCCACCACTCCGCCGCCAGTTTCTGGCCAGGTCGATAAGAACCGTTAGATCTGCATCTGATGGCTTAGATAGAATGACTAATCGAAGGGGTACGCGTTGATCTGAGCCGCACCTGCCCCTTTAGATCCAGCGGTCTGTATCGCTCGATCCAGACGAACCGGTACGGGCGAATAAGAACATGACGCGTGGCTAGGTTAGATCTGGAAATAGAATTTAAAACCAGAAATTTGATCCAAATTCAATTGCCTATATCTTTTGAATTCCACGTTGGAATTTTGCAAACTTTATACCGTTGGATTCAGAAAAACAAGGCCTTTCTGCCTATCTAATTTGTTTAGCAAATAGTAACCATTTGATTGTCTTAAATTGCAGAGACTTGTTTGAGGCCTTTTTAAGTATAGATTTAGTTTAGTATTTTTGTTTAGGGTTAAATTTTGTTTAGTTGGTAAACTAGTGGCTTGCTAAGTTTATGTATTCATGTACTTGCTTGGTTGAGTTTTCAAAAATCATCACTTGGTAGATTCATGCATGCATGCATTCATACTATTTCTTGTTTGTATATATTTGTGTGTAATTGTGTGCTACAACTTTGTGTGTAGATTTTGCTAGTGATTGTGATTGTGACGAGTGCTACTCTCCACACTACCAAGGCAAGTGATATCATAATGAATATTCCATTCCTATATTTTATTTATGCATTAGTAATATTTTTCTAAGTATAGGACTTGCATGGTTATTTGCTAAGAACAAGCTATGCTTTGGGAAAACCTATTAGGTGAAGCCTTAGTGAAAATTTCCTAAGTCCAGATTCCTATTACTATCATGCTTAGCCTAGCTACTAGAAAACAAGGGTGGTTTATATATTCACTATGGAAAAATTTCTAAGTCTAAGGACTTATGTTTTGTAAAATAAAACAACTAAGTTAATGAACCACCTGGGTGGAATGGAAGGAATGGCTTATGTTGAGTGGTTCACAAGGCCATGGACTTGGCTTGTGTATCTCACTTGTGGATGGCCACCCAGGAAACAAAGAGATTTGAGATGTCAAATGCTGAGAAGCTTCAAGTGCAACCACTTGGCATTATGGGCTCCATGATCTTAGGATGCTAGAACTTAGTCTCTTGGACAGAGGGTGGTAGATGGGTTGATAGGTTGGAACGTCCCATTTGACTAAGGAAAGGCTATCAAGGATCATTCTTGGGAAACCAAGGCTTGTGGGGAAAGTGCACCACCTCTGCAGAGTGTAAAACCTAAGTACTTAGCCATGTCCCTGGTAAAGGACAATTTGAGCATCAAGACATGGAAACTTCAAGAATCTCATCACTCCAATTTCTAAATAAAACTTGTGGGTGAACAAAGGGATAAAAGGATCTTCAGTCATTGATTGCTAGATGCCCTGAGTGGATCTAGAGTCTTTGTTTGATAGATGCCTTGGGTGTTTTTGCCAACTAAATCTTCAGTCCTTGATTAGTAGATGCCCTGAGTGGATCTTCAGTCTTGGATTGGAAGATGACTTGGAAAGTTTTTACCAAACAAAAACTTAGTATTTTCAAAAGTTAAGGAAAAATCTATTTTGAGCAATGCAAGCCTAAGCTCCACCAGCCAAAAGCATATAGTATTATAGTCCACTTAATTATTTACTAAGGTATCACTTGCCAATACTATTCCAAAGTATTGACCCTTGTGGCTGTAACTTATGATGTTGCAGGTTACTCTGATGATGATTAGGAGTCATGAGTCTACACTCAACATGCTTGCCTGTGGCACATGAAGATGAAGACTTATGTTTATTTACTTATTCCATAAACTCTTGTACTAGGCCTTTGGCCATGAGTTGTAAAAGACTATGTTTTATCTCTGGAATGACTATAATAAACGACCTTTGTATCTGTGTACTTCATCTTAAACTGTGGATGCTAGCAATGATCCAGGGACTAGCATTGCAATCACAGGGATCTTTTCCTTTACAAAGGAGGGATCTTACATTCAATGACAATGGTGGATCCATGTGGTTTATGAAAAGAACACACATTCAATGACACTAGTGGATCCATGTGGTTTTTTAAAAGAACACACATTCTATGAACTCTAGTGGATCCATGTGGTTTATGAAAAGAACAAACATGCAATGAACTCTAGTGGATCCATGTGGTATATGAAAAGAACACAAATGGAATGAACTCTCGTGGTTCCATGTGGTTTATGAAAAGAACACACATGCAATGACTCTAGTGGTGGTTTATGAAAAAGAACACACATGCAATGACTAGTGGTGGTTTAGAAGAAGAACACACATGCAATGACTCTAGTGGTGGTTTATGAAAAGAACACACATGCAATGACACTGGTGGATCCATGTGGTTTATGAAAAGAACACACATCCAATGACACTGGTAGAACCATGTGGTTTATGAAAAGAACACACATGCAATGCCTCTATTTGTGGTTTATGAAAAGAACACACATGCAATGACTCTAGTTGTGGTTTATAAAAAGAATACAAATGCAATGAACTCTAGTGGATCTGTGTGGTTTATGAAAAGAACACACATGCAATGACTCTAGTGAATCCATGTGGTTTATGAAAAGAACACACATGCAATGAACTCTAGTGGTAGTTTAGGAGAAGAACACACATGCAATGACTCTAGTGGTGGTTTATGAAAATAACACACATGCAATGACTCTAGTGGATCCATGTGGCTCTAGTGGTGGTTTATGAAAATAACACACATGCAATGACACTGGTGGATCCATTTAGTTTATGGAAATAACACACATCCAATGACACTGGTGGATCCATGCGGTTTATGAAAATAACACACATGAAGTGCACTTTAGTGGATCCATGTGGTTTATGAAAAAAACACATGCGATGATTCTTGTGATGGGTTAGAAGAAGAACACACATGCAATGACTCTAGTAGACTATGTGGTTTATGAAAAGAACACCAATGCAATGAACTCTAGTGTATCCATGTGGTTTATGAAATGAACAAAAATGCAATGAACTCTAGTGGATCCATGTGGTTTATGAAAAGAACACACATGCAATGACACTAGTGCATCCATGTGGTTTATGAAAAGAACACAAATGCAATGAACTCAAGTGGATCCATGTGGTTTATGAGAAGAAGACACATGTAATGACTCTAGGTGTGGTTTATGAAAAGAACACACATTCAATGACACTGGTGGATCCATGTGGTTTATCAAAAGAACACAGATTCAATGACACTGGTGGATCCATGTGGTTTCTGAAAAGAACACACATTCAATGAACTCTAGTGGATCCATGTGGTTTATGAAAAGAAAACACATGTAATGAACTCTCGTGGATCCATGTGGTTTATGAAAAGAACACACATTCATTGACACTGGTGGATCCATGTGGTTTATCAAAAGAACACAGATTCAATGACACTGGTGGATCCATGTGGTTTTTGAAAAGAACACACATTCAATGAACTCTAGTGGATCCATGTGGTTTATGAAAGAACACACATGCAATGAACTCTAGTGGATCCATCTGGTTTATGAAATGAACACACATGCAATGAACTCTCATGGATCCATGTGGTTTAAGAAAAGAACACACATGCAATGACTCTAGTGGTGGTTTATGAAAAAGAACACACATGCAATGACTAGTGGTGGTTTCGAAGAAGAACACACATGCAATTACTCTAGTGGATCCATATGTGGTTGATGAAAAGAACACACATGCAATGACTCTAGTGGTGGTTTATGAAAAGAACACACATGCAATGACACTGGTGGATCCATGTGGTTTATGAAAAGAACACACATCCAAGGACACTGGTGGAACTATGTGGTTTATGAAAAGAACACACATGCAATTAAATCTAGTGGATCCATGTGGTTTATGAAAAGAACACACATGCAATGACTATAGATGTAGTTTATGAAAATAATACACATGCAATGACACGGGTGCATCCATGTGGTTTATGAATAGAACACATATTTAATGATGAGTGGATCCATGTGGTTTATGAAAAGAACACACATTCAACGAACTCTAGTGGATCCATGTGGTTTATGAAAAGAACACACATGAAATGAACTCTAGTGCTAGTTTAGGAGAAGAACACACATGCAATGAACTCTAGTGCTGGTTTAGGAGAAGGACACACGTGCAATGACTGGTGGATCCATATGTGGTTTATGGAAAGAACACATATGCAATGACTCTGGTGGTGGTTTATGAATAGAACACACATGCAATGACTCTAGTGGTGGTTTATGAAAAGAACACATGCAATGACACTGGTGGATCCATGTGGTTTATGAAAACAACACAAATCCAATGACTCTAGCGGTGGTTTAGGAAAAGAACACACATTCAATGACACTGGTGGATCCATGTGGTTTATGAAAAGAACACACATTCAATGACAATGGTGGATCCATGTGGTTTATGAAAAGAACACACATTCAATGACACTAGTGGATCCATGTGGATTTTGAAAAGAACACACATTCAATGAACTCTAGTGGATCCATGTGGTTTATGAAAAGAACACACATGCAATGAACTCTAGTGGATCCATGTGGTATATGAAATGAACACAAATGGAATGAACTCTCGTGGTTCCATGTGGTTTATGAAAAGAACACACATGCAATGACTCTAGTGGTGGTTTATGAAAAAGAACACACAGGCAATGACTAGTGGTGGTTTAGAATAAGAACACACATGCAATGACTCTAGTAGTGGTTTATGAAAAGAACACACATGCAATGACACTGGTGGATCCATGTGGTTTATGAAAAGAACACACATCCAATGACACTGGTGGAACCATGTGGTTTATGAAAAGAACACACATGCAATGACTCTATCCGTGGTTTATGAAAAGAACACACATGCAATGACTCTAGTTGTGGTTTATAAAAAGAACACAAATGTAATGAACTCTAGTGGATCTGTATGGTTTATGAAAAGAACACACATGCAATGACTCTAGTGAATCCATGTGGTTTATGAAAAGAACACACATGCAATGAACTCTAGTGGAAGTTTAGGAGAAGAACACACATGCAATGACTCTAGTGGTGGTTTATGAAAATAACACACACGCAATGACTCTAGTGGATCCATGTGGCTCTAGTGGTGGTTTACGAAAATAACACACATGCAATGACACTGGTGGATCCATGTAGTTTATGGAAATAACACACATCCAATGACACTGGTGGATCCATGTGGTTTATGAAAATAACACACATGAAGTGCACTTTAGTGGATCCATGTGGTTTATGAAAAAAACACATGCGATGATTCTAGTGATGGTTTAGAAGAAGAACACACATGCAATGACTCTAGTAGACTATGTCGTTTATGAAAAGAACACCAATGCAATGAACTCTAGTGTATCCATGTGGTTTATGAAATGAACAAAAATGCAATGAACTCTAGTGGATCCATGTGGTTTATGAAAAGAACACACATGCAATGATAGTAGTGCATCCATGTGGTTTATGAAAAGAACACAAATGCAATGAACTCAAGTGGATCCATGTGGTTTATGAGAATAAGACACATGTAATGACTCTAGATGTGGTTTATGAAAAGAACACACATTCAATGACACTGGTGGATCCATGTGGTTTATCAAAAGAACACAGATTCAATGACACTGGTGGATCCATGTGGTTTCTGAAAAGAACACAATTCAATGAACTCTAGTGGATCCATGTGGTTTATGCAAAGAAAACACATGTAATGAACTCTCGTGGATCCATGTGGTTTATGAAAAGAACACACATTCAATGACACTGGTGGATCCATGTGGTTTATCAAAAGAACACAGATTCAATTACACTGGTGGATACATGTGGTTTTTGAAAAGAACACACATTCAATGAACTCTAGTGGATCCATGTGGTTTATGAAACAACACACATGCAATGAACTCTAGTGGATCCATCTAGTTTATGAAATGAAGACACATGCAATGAACTCTCGTGGATCCATGTGGTTTAAGAAAAGAACACACATGCAACGACTCTAGTGGTGGTTTATGAAAAAGAACACACATGCAATGACTAGTGGTGGTTTTGAAGAAGAACACACATGCAATGACTCTAGTGGATCCATATGTGGTTTATGAAAAGAACACACATGCAATGACTCTAGTGGTGGTTTATGAAAAGAACACACATGCAATGACACTGGTGGATCCATGTGGTTTATGAAAAGAACACACATCCAATGACACTGGTGGAACCATGTGGTTTATGAAAAGAACACACATGCAATTAACTCTAGTGGATCCATGTGGTTTATGAAAAGAACACAAATGCAATGACTATAGATGTAGTTTATGAAAATAATACACATGAAATGACACGGGTGCATCCATGTGGTTTATGAATAAAACACATATTTAATGAAAGTTGTAGATCCATGTGGTTTATGAAAAGAACACACATTCAACGAACTCTAGTGGATCCATGTGGTTTATGAAAAGAACACACATGAAATGAACTCTAGTGCTAGTTTAGGAGAAGAACACACATGCAATGAACTCTAGTGTTGGTTTAGGAGAAGAACACACTTGCAATGACTGGTGGATCATTATGTGGTTTATGGAAAGAACACATATGCAATGACTCTAGTGGTGGTTTATGAATAGAACACACATGCAATGACTCTAGTGGTTGTTTATGAAAAGAACACATGCAATGACACTGGTGGATCCATGTGGTTTATGAAAACAACACAAATCCAATGACTCTAGTGGTGGTTTACGAAAAGAACACACATTCAATGACACTGGTGGATCCACGTGGTTTATGAAAAGAACACACATTCAATGACACTGGTGGATCCATGTGGTTTATGAAAAGAACACACATTCAATGACACTGGTGGATCCATGTGGTTTTTGAAAAGAACACACATTCAATGAACTCTAGTGGATCCATGTGGTTTATGAAAAGAACACACATGCAATGAACTCTAGTGGATCCATGTGGTTTATGAAATGAACATAAATGGAATGAACTCTCGTGGTTCCATGTGGTTTATGAAAAGCACACACATGCAATGACTCTAGTGGTGGTTTATGAAAAACAACACACATGCAATGACTAGTGGTGGTTTAGAAGAAGAACACACATGCAATGACTCTAGTGGTGGTTTATGAAAAGAACACACATGCAATGACACTGGTGGATCCATGTGGTTTATGAAAAGAACACACATCCAATGACACTGGTGGAACCATGTGGTTTATGAAAAGAACACACATGCAATGACTCTATCTGTGGTTTATGAAAAGAACACACATGCAATGACTCTAGTTGTGGTTTATGAAAAGAACACAAATGCAATGAACTCTAGTGGATCTGTGTGGTTTATGAAAATAACACACATGCAATGACTCTAGTGAATCCATGTGGTTTATGAAAAGAACACACATGCAATGAACTCTAGTGGTAGTTTAGGAGAAGAACACACATGCAATGACTCTAGTGGTGGTTTATGAAAATAACACACACGCAATGACTCTAGTGGATCCATGCGGCTCTAGTGGTGGTTTACGAAAATAACACACATGCAATGACACTGGTGGATCCATGTAGTTTATGGAAATAACACACATCCAATGACACTGGTGGATCCATGTGGTTTATGAAAATAACACACATGAAGTGCACTTTAGTGGATCCATGTGGTTTATGAAAAAAAACACATGCGATGATTCTAGTGATGGTTTAGAAGAAGAACACACATGCAATGACTCTAGTAGACTATGTCGTTTATGAAAAGAACACCAATGCAATGAACTCTAGTGTATCCATGTGGTTTATGAAATGAACAAAAATGCAATGAACTCTAGTGGATCCATGTGGTTTATGAAAAGAACACACATGCAATGACAGTAGTGCATCCATGTGGTTTATGAAAAGAACACAAATGCAATGAACTCAAGTGGATCCATGTGGTTTATGAGAATAAGACACATGTAATGACTCTAGATGTGGTTTATGAAAAGAACACACATTCAATGACACTGGTGGATCCATGTGGTTTATCAAAAGAACACAGATTCAATGACACTGGTGGATCCATGTGGTTTCTGAAAAGAACACACATTCAATGAACTCTAGTGGATCCATGTGGTTTATGAAAAGAAAACACATGTAATGAACTCTCGTGGATCCATGTGGTTTATGAAAAGAACACACATTCAATGACACTGGTGGATCCATGTGGTTTATCAAAAGAACACAGATTCAATTACACTAGTGGATCCATGTGGTTTTTGAAAAGAACACACATTCAATGAACTCTAGTGGATCCATGTGGTTTATGAAAGAACACACATGCAATGAACTCTAGTGGATCCATCTGGTTTATGAAATGAAGACACATGACATGAACTCTCGGGGATCCATGTGGTTTAAGAAAAGAACACACATGCAACGACTCTAGTGGTGGTTTATGAAAAAGAACACACATGCAATGACTAGTGGTGGTTTTGAAGAAGAACACACATGCAATGACTCTAGTGGATCCATATGTGGTTTATGAAAAGAACACGCATGCAATGACTCTAGTGGTGGTTTATGAAAAGAACACACATGCAATGACACTGGTGGATCCATGTGGTTTATGAAAAGAACACACATCCAATGACACTGGTGGAACCATGTGGTTTATGAAAAGAACACACATGCAATTAACTCTAGTGGATCCATGTGGTTTATGAAACGAACACAGATGCAATGACTATAGATGTAGTTTATGAAAATAATACACATGAAATGACACGGGTGCATCCATGTGGTTTATGAATAGAACACATATTTAATGAAAGTAGTGGATCCATGTGGTTTATGAAAAGAACACACATTCAACGAACTCTAGTGGATCCATGTGGTTTATGAAAAGAACACACATGAAATGAACTCTAGTGCTACTTTAGGAGAAGAACACACATGCAATGAACTCTAGTGCTGGTTTAGGAGAAGAACACACTTGCAATGACTGGTGGATCATTATGTGGTTTATGGAAAGAACACATATGCAATGACTCTAGTGGTGGTTTATGAATAGAACACACATGCAATGACTCTAGTGGTGGTTTATGAAAAGAACACATGCAATGACACTGGTGGATCCATGTGGTTTATGAAAACAACACAAATCCAATGACTCTAGTGGTGGTTTACGAAAAGAACACACATTCAATGACACTGGTGGATCCACGTGGTTTATGAAAAGAACACACATTCAATGACACTGGTGGATCCATGTGGTTTATGAAAAGAACACACATTCAATGACACTGGTGGATCCATGTGGTTTTTGAAAAGAACACACATTCAATGAACTCTAGTGGATCCATGTGGTTTATGAAAAGAACACACATGCAATTAACTCTAGTGGATCCATGTGGTTTATGAAATGAACACAAATGGAATGAACTCTCGTGGTTCCATGTGGTTTATGAAAAGAACACACATGCAATGACTCTAGTGGTGGTTTATGAAAAAGAACACACATGCAATGACTAGTGGTGGTTTAGAAGAAGAACACACATGCAATGACTCTAGTGGTGGTTTATGAAAAGAACACACATGCAATGACTCTAGTGGTGGTTTATGAAAAAGAACACACATGCAATGACTAGTGGTGGTTTAGAAGAAGAACACACATGCAATGACTCTAGTGGTGGTTTATGAAAAGAACACACATGCAATGACACTGGTGGATGCATGTGGTTTATGAAAAGAACACACATCCAATGACACTGGTGGAACCATGTGGTTTATGAAAAGAACACACATGCAATGACTCTATTTGTGGTTTATGAAAAGAACACAGATGCAATGACTCTAGTTGTGGTTTATGAAAAGAACACAAATGCAATGAACTCTAGTGGATCTGTGTGGTTTATGAAAAGAACACACATGCAATGACTCTAGTGAATCCATGTGGTTTATGAAAAGAACACACATGCAATGAACTCTAGTGGTATTTTAGGAGAAGAACACACATGCAATGACTCTAGTGGTGGTTTATGAAAATAACACACACGCAATGACTCTAGTGGATCCATGTGGCTCTAGTGGTGGTTTATGAAAATAACACACATGCAATGACACTGGTGGATCCATGTAGTTTATGGAAATAACACACATCCAATGACACTGGTGGATCCATGTGGTTTATGAAAATAACACATATGCAGTGCACTTTAGTGGATCCATGTGGTTTATGAAAAAAAACACATGCAATGATTCTAGTGATGGTTTAGAAGAAGAACACACATGCAATGACTCTAGTAGACTATGTGGTTTATGAAAAGAACACCAATGCAATGAACTCTAATGTATCCATGTGGTTTATGAAATGAACAAAAATGCAATGAACTCTAGTGGATCCATGTGGTTTATGAAAAGAACACACATGCAATGACACTAGTGCATCCATGTGGTTTATGAAAAGAACACAAATGCAATGAACTCAAGTGGATCCATGTGGTTTATGAGAAGAACACACATGTAATGACTCTAGATGTGGTTTATGAAAAGAACACACATTCAATGACACTAGTGGATCCATGTGGTTTATCAAAAGAACACAGATTCAATGACACTGGTGGATCCATGTGGTTTCTGAAAAGAACACACATTCAATGAACTCTAGTGGATCCATGTGGTTTATGAAAAGAAAACACATGTAATGAACTCTCGTGGATCCATGTGGTTTATGAAAAGAACACACATTCAATGACACTGTTGGATCCATGTGGTTTATCAAAAGATCACAGATTCAATGACACTGGTGGATCCATGTGGTTTTTGAAAAGAACACACATTCAATGAACTCTAGTGGATCCATGTGGATTATGAAAGAACACACATGCAATGAACTCTAGTGGATCCATCTGGTTTATGAAATGAACACACATGCAATGAACTCTCGTGGATCCATGTGGTTTAAGAAAAGAACACACATGCAATGACTCTAGTGGTGGTTTATGAAAAAGAACACACATGCAATGACTAGTGGTGGTTTTGAAGAAGAACACACATGCAATGACTCTAATGGATCCATATGTGGTTTATAAATAGAACACACATGCAATGACTCTAGTGGTGGTTTATGAAAAGAACACACATGCAATGACACTGGTGGATCCATGTGGTTTATGAAAAGAACACACATCCAATGACACTGGTGGAACCATGTGGTTTATGAAAAGAACACACATGCAATTAACTCTAGTGGATCCATGTGGTTTATGAAAAGAACACACATGCAATGACTATAGATGTAGTTTATGAAAATAATACACATGCAATGACACGGGTGCATCCATGTGGTTTATGAATAAAACACATATTTAATGAAAGTAGTGGATCCATGTGGTTTATGAAAAGAACACACATTCAACGAACTCTAGTGGATCCATGTGGTTTATGAAAAGAACACACATGAAATGAACTCTAGTGCTAGTTTAGGAGAAGAACACACATGCAATGAACTCTAGTGCTGGTTTAGGAGAAGAACACACTTGCAATGACTGGTGGATCATTATGTGGTTTATGGAAAGAACACACATGCAATGACTCTAGTGGTGGTTTATGAATAGAACACACATGCAATGACTCTAGTGGTGGTTTATGAAAAGAACACATGCAATGACACTGGTGGATCCATGTGGTTTATGAAAACAACACAAATCCAATGACTCTAGTGGTTGTTTACGAAGAGAACACACATTCAATGACACTGGTAGATCCATGTGGTTTATGAAAAGAACATACATTCAATGACACTGGTGGATGCATGTTGTTTTTGAAAAGAACACACATTCAATGAACTCTAGTGGATCCATGTGGTTTATGAAAACAACACACATGCAATGAACTCTAGTGGATCCATGTGGTTTATGAAATGAACACAAATGGAATGAACTCTCGTGGTTCCATGTGGTTTATGAAAAGAACACACATGCAATGACTCTAGTGGTGGTTTATGAAAAAGAACACACATGCAATGACTAGTGGTGGTTTAGAAGAAGAACACACATGCAATGACTCTAGTGGTGGTTTATGAAAAGAACACACATGCAATGACACTGGTGGATCCATGTGGTTTATGAAAAAAACACACATCCAATGACACTGGTAGAACCATCTGGTTTATGAAAAGAACACACATGCAATGACTCTATCTGTGGTTTATGAAAAGAACAAACATGCAATGACTCTAGTTGTGGTTTATGAAAAGAACACAAATGCAATGAACTCTAGTGGATCTGTGTGGTTTATGAAAAGAACACACATGCAACGACTCTAGTGAATCCATGTGGTTTATGAAAAGAACACACATGCAATGAACTCTAGTGGTAGTTTAGGAGAAGAACACACATGCAATGACTCTAGTGGTGGTTTATGAAAATACAACACATGCAATGACTCTAGTGGATCCATGTGGCTCTAGTGGTGGTTTATGAAAAGAACACACATGCAATGACTCTAGTGAATCCATGTGGTTTATGAAAAGAACACACATGCAATGAACTCTAGTGGTAGTTTAGGAGAAGAACACACATGCAATGAATCTAGTGGTGGTTTATGAAAATAACACACACGCAATGACTCTAGTGGATCCATGTGGCTCTAGTGGTGGTTTATGAAAATAACACACATGCAATGACACTGGTGGATCCATGTAGTTTATGGAAATAACACACATCCAATGACACTGGTGGATCCATGTGGTTTATGAAAATAACACACATGCAGTGCACTTTAGTGGATCCATGTGGTTTATGAAAAAAACACATGTAATGATTCTAGTGATGGTTTAGAAGAAGAACACACATGCAATGACTCTAGTAGACTATGTGGTTTATGAAAAGAACACCAATGCAATGAACTCTAATGTATCCATGTGGTTTATGAAATGAACAAAAATGCAATGAACTCTAGTGGATCCATGTGGTTTATGAAAAGAACACACATGCAATGACACTAGTGCATCCATGTGGTTTATGAAAAGAACACAAAAGCAATGAACTCAAGTGGATCCATGTGGTTTATGAGAAACACACATGTAATGACTATAGATGTTGTTTATGAAAAGAACACACATTCAATGACACTAGTGGATCCATGTGGTTTATCAAAAGAACACAGATTCAATGACACTGGTGGATCCATGTGGTTTCTGAAAAGAACACACATTCAATGAACTCTAGTGGATCCATGTGGTTTATGAAAAGAAAACACATGTAATGAACTCTCGTGGATCCATGTGGTTTATGAAAAGAACACACATTCAATGACACTGTTGGATCCATGTGGTTTATCAAAAGAACACAGATTCAATGAAACTGGTGGATCCATGTGGTTTTTGAAAAGAACACACATTCAATGAACTCTAGTGGATCCATGTGGATTATGAAAGAACACACATGCAATGAACTCTAGTGGATCCATCTGGTTTATGAAATGAACACACATGCAATGAACTCTCGTGGATCCATGTGGTTTAAGAAAAGAACACACATGCAATGACTCTAGTGGTGGTTTATGAAAAAGAACACACATGCAATGACTAGTGGTGGTTTTGAAGAAGAACACACATGCAATGACTCTAGTGGATCCATATGTGGTTTATGAATAGAACACACATGCAATGACTCTAGTGGTGGTTTATGAAAAGAACACACATGCAATGACACTGGTGGATCCATGTGGTTTATGAAAAGAACACACATCCAATGACACTGGTGGAACCCTGTGGTTTATGAAAAGAACACACATGCAATTAACTCTAGTGGATCCATGTGGTTTATGAAAAGAACACACATGCAATGACTATAGATGTAGTTTATGAAAATAATACACATGCAATGACATGGGTGCATCCATGTGGTTTATGAATAAAACACATATTTAATGAAAGTAGTGGATCCATGTGGTTTATGAAAAGAACACACATTCAACGAACTCTAGTGGATCCATGTGGTTTATGAAAAGAACACACATAAAATGAACTCTAGTGCTAGTTTAGGAGAAGAACACACATGCAATGAACTCTAGTGCTGGTTTAGGAGAAGAACACACTTGCAATGACTGGTGGATCATTATGTGGTTTATGGAAAGAACACACATGCAATGACTCTAGTGGTGGTTTATGAATAGAACACACATGCAATGACTCTAGTGGTGGTTTATGAAAAGAACACATGCAATGACACTGGTGGATCCATGTGGTTTATGAAAACAACACAAATCCAATGACTCTAGTGGTTGTTTACGAAGATAACACACATTCAATGACACTGGTAGATCCATGTGGTTTATGAAAAGAACATACATTCAATGACACTGGTGGATCCATGTTGTTTTCGAAAAGAACACACATTCAATGAACTCTAGTGGATCCATGTGGTTTATGAAAAGAACACACATGCAATGAACCCTAGTGGATCCATGTGGTTTATGAAATGAACACAAATGGAATGAACTCTCGTGGTTCCATGTGGTTTATGAAAAGAACACACATGCAATGACTCTAGTGGTGGTTTATGAAAAAGAACACACATGCAATGACTAGTGGTGGTTTAGAAGAAGAACACACATGCAATGAATCTAGTGGTGGTTTATGAAAAGAACACACATGCAATGACACTGGTGGATCCATGTGGTTTATGAAAAGAACACACATCCAATGACACTGGTGGAACCATCTGGTTTATGAAAAGAACACACATGCAATGACTCTATCTGTGGTTTATGAAAAGAACACACATGCAATGACTCTAGTTGTGGTTTATGAAAAGAACACAAATGCAATGAACTCTAGTGGATCTGTGTGGTTTATGCAAAGAACACACATGCAATGACTCTAGTGAATCCATGTGGTTTATGAAAAGAACACACATGCAATGAACTCTAGTGGTAGTTTAGGAGAAGAACACACATGCAATGACTCTAGTGGTGGTTTATGAAAATACAACACATGCAATGACTCTAGTCGATCCATGTGGCTCTAGTGGTGGTTTATGAAAATAACACACATGCAATGACACTGGTGGATCCATGTAGTTTATGGAAATAAAACACATCCAATGACACTGGTGGATCCATGTGGTTTATGAAAATAACACACATGCAGTGAACTTTAGTGGATCCATGTGGTTTATGAAAAAAAACACATGCAATGATTCTAGTGATGGTTTAGAAGAAGAACACACATGCAATGACTCTAGTAGACTATGTGGTTTATGAAAAGAACACCAATGCAATGAACTCTAGTGTATCCATGTGGTTTATGAAATGAAAAAAAATGCAATGAACTCTAGTGGATCCATGTGGTTTATGAAATGAACACACATGCAATGACACTAGTGCATCCATGTGGTTTATGAAAAGAACACAAATGCAATGAACTCAAGTGGATCCATGTGGTTTATGAGAAGAACACACATGTAATGACTCTAGATGTGGTTTATGAAAAGAACACACATTCAATGACACTGGTGGATCTATGTGGTTTATCAAAAGAACACAGATTCAATGACACTGGTGGATCCATGTGGTTTCTGAAAACAACACACATTCAATGAACTCTAATGGATCCATGTGGTTTATGAAAAGAACACACATATAATGAACTCTCGTGGATCCCTGTGGTTTATGAAAAGAACACACATTCAATGACACTGGTGGATCCATGTGGTTTATCAAAAGAACACAGATTCAATGACACTGGTGGATCCATGTGGTTTTTGAAAAGAACACACATTCAATGAACTCTAGTGGATCCATGTGGTTTATGAAAAGAACACACATTCAATGAACTCTAGTGGATCCATCTGGTTTATGAAATGAACACAAATGCAATGAACTCTTGTGGATCCATGTGGTTTAAGAAAAGAACACACATGCAATGACTCTAGTGGTGGTTTATGAAAAAGAACACACATGCAATGACTAGTGGTGGTTTTGAAGAAGAACACACATGCAATGACTCTAGTGGATCCATATGTGGTTTAGGAAAAGAACACACATGCAATGACTCTAGTGGTGGTTTATGAAAAGAACACACATGCAATGACACTGGTGGATCCATGAGGTTTATGAAAAGAACACACATCCAATGACACTGGTGGAACCATGTGGTTTATGAAAAGAACACACATGCAATTAACTCTAGTGGATCCATGTGGTTTATGAAAAGAACACACAAGCAATGACTATAGATGTAGTTTATGAAAATAAGACACATGCAATGACACGGGTGCATCCATGTGGTTTATGAATAGAACACATATTTAATGACAGTAGTGGATCCATGTGGTTTATGAAAAGAACACACATTCAACGAACTCTAGTGGATCCATGTGGTTTATGAAAAGAACACACATGAAATGAACTCTAGTGCTAGTTTAGGAGAAGAACACACATGCAATGAACTCTAGTGCTGGTTTAGGAGAAGAACACACGTGCAATGACTGGTGGATCCATATGTGGTTTATGGAAAGAACACACATGCAATGACTCTAGTGGTGGTTTATGAATAGAACACACATGCAATGACTCTAGTGGTGGTTTATGAAAAGAACACATGCAATGACACTGGTGGATCCATGTGGTTTATGAAAACAACACACATTCAATGAACTCTAGTGGATCCATGTGGTTTATGAAAAGAACACACATGTAATGAACTCTCGTGGATCCATGTGGTTTATGAAAAGAACACACATTCAATGACACTGGTGGATCCATGTGGTTTATCAAAAGAACACAGATTCAATGACACTAGTGAATCCATGTGGTTTTTGAAAAGAACACACATTCAATGAACTCTAGTGGATCCATGTGGTTTATGAAAAGAACACACATGCAATGAACTCTAGTGGATCCATCTGGTTTATGAAATGAACACAAATGCAATGAACTCTCGTGGAAACATGTGGTTTAAGAAAAGAACACACATGCAATGACTCTAGTGGTGGTTTATGAAAAAGAACACACATGCAATGACTACTGGTGGTTTTGAAGAAGAACACACATGCAATGACTCTAGTGGATCCATATGTGGTTTATGAAAAGAACACACATGCAATGGCTCTAGTGGTGGTTTATGAAAAGAACACACATGCAATGACACTGGTGGATCCATGTGGTTTATGAAAAGAACACACATCCAATGACACTGGTGGAACCATGTGGTTTATGAAAAGAACACACATGCATTTAACTCTAGTGGATCCATGTGGTTTATGAAAAGAACACACATGCAATGACTATAGATGTAGTTTATGAAAATAATACACATGCAATGACACAGGTGCATCCATGTGGTTTATGAATAGAACACATATTTAATGACAGTAGTGGATCCATGTGGTTTATGAAAAGAACACACATTCAATGAACTCTAGTGGATCCATGTGGTTTATGAAAAGAACACACATGAAATGAACTCTAGTTCTAGTTTAGGAGAAGAACACACATGCAATTAACTCTAGTGCTGGTTTAGGAGAAGAACACACGTGCAATGACTGGTGGATCCATATGTGGTTTATGGAAAGAACACACATGCAATGACTCTAGTGGTGGTTTATGAATAGAACACACATGCAATGACTCTAGTGGTGGTTTATGAAAAGAACACATGCAATGACACAGGTGGATCCATGTGGTTTATGAAAACAACACAAATCCAATGACTCTAGTGGTGGTTTACGAAAAGAACACACATTCAATGACACTAGTGGATCCATGTGGTTTATGAAAAGAACACACATTCAATGATACTGGTGGATCCATGTGGTTTATGAAATGAACACACATGCAATGACACTAGTGCATCCATGTGGTTTATGAAAAGAACACAAATGCAATGAACTCAAGTGGATCCATGTGGTTTATGAGAAGAACACACATGTAATGACTCTAGATGTGGTTTATGAAAAGAACACACATTCAATGACACTGGTGGATCTATGTGGTTTATCAAAAGAACACAGATTCAATGACACTGGTGGATCCATGTGGTTTCTGAAAACAACACACATTCAATGAACTCTAATGGATCCATGTGGTTTATGAAAAGAACACACATATAATGAACTCTCGTGGATCCCTGTGGTTTATGAAAAGAACACACATTCAATGACACTGGTGGATCCATGTGGTTTATCAAAAGAACACAGATTCAATGACACTGGTGGATCCATGTGGTTTTTGAAAAGAACACACATTCAATGAACTCTAGTGGATCCATGTGGTTTATGAAAAGAACACACATTCAATGAACTCTAGTGGATCCATCTGGTTTATGAAATGAACACAAATGCAATGAACTCTTGTGGATCCATGTGGTTTAAGAAAAGAACACACATGCAATGACTCTAGTGGTGGTTTATGAAAAAGAACACACATGCAATGACTAGTGGTGGTTTTGAAGAAGAACACACATGCAATGACTCTAGTGGATCCATATGTGGTTTAGGAAAAGAACACACATGCAATGACTCTAGTGGTGGTTTATGAAAAGAACACACATGCAATGACACTGGTGGATCCATGAGGTTTATGAAAAGAACACACATCCAATGACACTGGTGGAACCATGTGGTTTATGAAAAGAACACACATGCAATTAACTCTAGTGGATCCATGTGGTTTATGAAAAGAACACACAAGCAATGACTATAGATGTAGTTTATGAAAATAAGACACATGCAATGACACGGGTGCATCCATGTGGTTTATGAATAGAACACATATTTAATGACAGTTGTGGATCCATGTGGTTTATGAAAAGAACACACATTCAACGAACTCTAGTGGATCCATGTGGTTTATGAAAAGAACACACATGAAATGAACTCTAGTGCTAGTTTAGGAGAAGAACACACATGCAATGAACTCTAGTGCTGGTTTAGGAGAAGAACACACGTGCAATGACTGGTGGATCCATATGTGGTTTATGGAAAGAACACACATGCAATGACTCTAGTGGTGGTTTATGAATAGAACACACATGCAATGACTCTAGTGGTGGTTTATGAAAAGAACACATGCAATGACACTGGTGGATCCATGTGGTTTATGAAAACAACACACATTCAATGAACTCTAGTGGATCCATGTGGTTTATGAAAAGAACACACATGTAATGAACTCGTGGATCCATGTGGTTTATGAAAAGAACACACATTCAATGACACTGGTGGATCCATGTGGTTTATCAAAAGAACAGATTCAATGACACTAGTGAATCCATGTGGTTTTTGAAAAGAACACACATTCAATGAACTCTAGTGGATCCATGTGGTTTATGAAAAGAACACACATGCAATGAACTCTAGTGGATCCATCTGGTTTATGAAATGAACACAAATGCAATGAACTCTCGTGGAAACATGTGGTTTAAGAAAAGAACACACATGCAATGACTCTAGTGGTGGTTTATGAAAAAGAACACACATGCAATGACTACTGGTGGTTTTGAAGAAGAACACACATGCAATGACTCTAGTGGATCCATATGTGGTTTATGAAAAGAACACACATGCAATGGCTCTAGTGGTGGTTTATGAAAAGAACACACATGCAATGACACTGGTGGATCCATGTGGTTTATGAAAAGAACACACATCCAATGACACTGGTGGAACCATGTGGTTTATGAAAAGAACACACATGCATTTAACTCTAGTGGATCCATGTGGTTTATGAAAAGAACACACATGCAATGACTATAGATGTAGTTTATGAAAATAATACACATGCAATGACACAGGTGCATCCATGTGGTTTATGAATAGAACACATATTTAATGACAGTAGTGGATCCATGTGGTTTATGAAAAGAACACACATTCAACGAACTCTAGTGGATCCATGTGGTTTATGAAAAGAACACACATGAAATGAACTCTAGTTCTAGTTTAGGAGAAGAACACACATGCAATGAACTCTAGTGCTGGTTTAGGAGAAGAACACACGTGCAATGACTGGTGGATCCATATGTGGTTTATGGAAAGAACACACATGCAATGACTCTAGTGGTGGTTTATGAATAGAACACACATGCAATGACTCTAGTGGTGGTTTATGAAAAGAACACATGCAATGACACAGGTGGATCCATGTGGTTTATGAAAACAACACAAATCCAATGACTCTAGTGGTGGTTTACGAAAAGAACACACATTCAATGACACTAGTGGATCCATGTGGTTTATGAAAAGAACACACATTCAATGATACTGGTGGATCCATGTGGTTTATGAAAAGAACACACATTCAATGACACTGGTGGATCCATGTGGTTTATGAAAAGAACACACATGCAATGAACTCTAGTGGATCCATGTGGTTTATGAAATGAACACAAATGGAATGAACTCTCGTGGTTCCATGTGGTTTATGAAAAGAACACACATGCAATGACTCTAGTGGTGGATTATGAAAAAGAACACACATGCAATGACTAGTGGTGGTTTAGAAGAAGAACACACATGCAATGACTCTAGTGGTGGTTTATGAAAAGAACACACATGCAATGACACTGGTGGATCCATGTGGTTTATGAAAAGAACACACATCCAATGACACTGGTGGAACCATGTGGTTTTTGAAAAGAACACACATGCAATGACTCTATCTGTGGTTTATGAAAAGAACACACTTGCAATGACTATAGTTGTGGTTTATGAAAAGAACACAAATGCAATGAACTCTAGTGGATCTGTCTGGTTTATGAAAAGAACATACATGCAATGACTCTAGTGAATCCATGTGGTTTATGAAAAGAACACACATGCAATGAACTCTAGTGGTAGTTTAGGAGAAGAACACACATGCAATGACTCTGGTGGTGGTTTATGAAAATAACACACATGCAATGACTCTAGTGGATCCATGTGGCTCTAGTGGTGGTTTATGAAAATAACACACATGCAATGACACTGGTGGATCCATGTAGTTTATGGAAATAACACACATCCAATGACACTGGTGGATCCATGTGGTTTATGAAAATAACACACATGCAGTGAACTTTAGTGGATCCATGTGGTTTATGAAAAAAAACACATGCAATGATTCTAGTGATGGTTTAAAGAACACACATGCAATGACTCTAGTGGACTATGTGGTTTATGAAAAGAACACCAATGCAATGAACTCTAGTGTATCCATGTGGTTTATGAAATGAACAAAAATACAATGAACTCTAGTGGAACAATGTGGTTTATGAAAAGAACACACATGCAATGACACTAGTCCATCCATGTGGTTTATGAAAAGAACACAAATGCAATGAACTCAAGTGGATCCATGTGGTTTATGAGAAGAACACACATGTAATGACTCTAGATGTGGTTTATGAAAAGAACACACATTCAATGACACTGGTGGATCCATGTGGTTTATCAAAAGAACACATGCAATGACACTAGTGGATCCATTTTGTTTATGAAAAGAACACACATTCAATGAACTCTAGTGGGTCCGTGTGGTTTATGAAAAGAACACACATGTAATGAACTCTCGTGGATCCATGTGGTTTATGAAAAGAACACACATTCAATGACACTGGTGGATCCATGTGGTTTATCAAAAGAACACAGATTCAATGACACTGGTGGATCCATGTGGTTTTTGAAAACAACACACATTCAATGAACTCTAGTGGATCCATGTGGTTTATGAAAAGAACACATATGCAGTGAACTCTAGTGGATCCATCTGGTTTATGAAATGAACACAAATGCAATGAACTCTCGTGGATCCATGTGGTTTAAGAAAAGAACACACACGCAATGACTCTAGTGGTGGTTTATGAAAAAGAACACACATGCAATGACTAGTGGTGGTTTTGAAGAAGAACACACATGCAATGACTCTAGTGGATCCATATGTGGTTTATGAAAAGAACACACATGCAATGACTCTAGTGGTGGTTTATGAAAAGAACACACATGCAATGACACTGGTGGATCCATGTGGTTTATTAAAAGAACACACATCCAATGACACTGGTGGAACCATGTGGTTTATGAAAAGAACACACATGCAATTAACTCTAGTGGATCCACGTGGTTTATGAAAAGAACACACAAGCAATGACTATAGATGTAGTTTATGAAAATAAGACACATGCAATGACATGGGTGCATCCATGTGGTTTATGAATAGAACACATATTTAATGACAGTAGTGGATCCATGTGGTTTATGAAAAGAACACACATTCATCAAACTCTAGTGGATCCATGTGGTTTATGAAAATAACACACATGAAATG
This sequence comes from Avena insularis, assembly GCA_023614405.1. Taxonomy (NCBI): domain Eukaryota; kingdom Viridiplantae; phylum Streptophyta; class Magnoliopsida; order Poales; family Poaceae; genus Avena; species Avena insularis. Next base: position 370,470 of record JAJUPC010000162.1, on the reverse strand, counting down.
AACTCTAGTGCTAGTTTAGGAGAAGAACACACATGCAATGAACTCTAGTGCTGGTTTAGGAGAAGAACACACGTGCAATGACTGGTGGATCCATATGTGGTTTGTGGAAAGAACACACATGCAATGACTCTAGTGGTGGTTTATGAATAGAACACACATGCAATGACTCTAGTGGTGGTTTATGAAAAGAACACACATTCAATGAACTCTAGTGGATCCATGTGGTTTATGAAAAGAACACACATGTAATGAACTCTCCTGGATCCATGTGGTTTATGAAAAGAACACACATTCAATGACACTGGTGGATCCGTGTGGTTTATCAAAAGAACACAGATTCAATGACACTAGTGGACCATGTGGTTTTTGAAAAGAACACACATTCAATGAACTCTAGTGGATCCATGTGGTTTATGAAAAGAACACACATGCAATTAACTCTAGTGGATCCATCTGGTTTATGAAATGAACACAAATGCAATGAACTCTCGTGGATCCATGTGGTTTAAGAAAAGAACACACATGCAATGACTCTAGTGGTGGTTTATGAAAAAGAACACACATGCAATGACTAGTGGTGGTTTTGAAGAAGAACACACATGCAATGACTCTAGTGGATCCATATGTGGTTTATGAAAAGAACACACATGCAATGACTCTAGTGGTGGTTTATGAAAAGAACACACATGCAATGACACTGGTGGATCCTTGTGGTTTATGAAAAGAACACACATCCAATGACACTGGTGGAACCATGTGGTTTATGAAAAGAACACACATGCAATTAACTCTAGTGGATCCACGTGGTTTATGAAAAGAACACACATGCAATGACTATAGATGTAGTTTATGAAAATAATACACATGCAATGACACGGGTGCATCCATGTGGTTTATGAATAGAACACATATTTAATGATGAGTGGATCCATGTGGTTTATGAAAAGAACACACATTCAACGAACTCTAGTGGATCCATGTGGTTTATGAAAAGAACACACATGAAATGAACTCTAGTGCTAGTTTAGGAGAAGAACACACATGCAATGAACTCTAGTGCTGGTTTAGGAGAAGAACACACGTGCAATGACTGGTGGATCCATATGTGGTTTGTGGAAAGAACACACATGCAATGACTCTAGTGGTGGTTTATGAATAAAACACACATGCAATGACTCTAGTGGTGGTTTATGAATAGAACACACATGCAATGACTCTAGTGGTGGTTTATGAAAAGAACACATGCAATGACACTGGTGGATCCATGTGGTTTATGAAAAGAACACACATGTAATGAACTCTCGTGGATCCATGTGGTTTATGAAAAGAACACACATTCAATGACACTGGTGGATCCATGTGGTTTATCAAAAGAACACAGATTCAATGACACTAGTGGATCCATGTGGTTTTTGAAAAGAACACACATTCAATGAACTCTAGTGGATCCATGTGGTTTATGAAAAGAACACACATTCAATGAACTCTAGTGCCCATCTGGTTTACGAAATGAACACAAATGCAATCAACTCTCGTGGATCCATGTGGTTTAAGAAAAGAACACACATGCAATGACTCTAGTGGTGGTTTATGAAAAAGAACACACATGCAATGACTAGTGGTGGTTTTGAAGAAGAACACACATGCAATGACTCTAGTGGATCCATATGTGGTTTATGAAAAGAACACACATGCAATGACTCTAGTGGTGGTTTATGAAAAGAACACACATCCAATGACACTTGTGGAACCATGTGGTTTATGAAAAGAACACACATGCATTTAACTCTAGTGGATCCATGTGGTTTATGAAAATAACACACAAGAAATGACTATAGATGTAGTTTATGAAAATAAGACACATGCAATGACACGGGTGCATCCATGTGGTTTATGAATAGAACACATATTTAATGACAGTAGTGGATCCATGTGGATTATAAAAAAACACACATTCATCAAACTCTAGTGGATCCATGTGGTTTATGAAAAGAACACACATGAAATGAACTCTAGTGCTAGTTTAGGAGAAGAACACACATGCAATGAACTCTAGTGCTGGTTTAGGAGAAGAACACACGTGCAATGACTGGTGGATCCATATGTGGTTAGTGGAAAGAACACACATGCGATGACTCTAGTGGTGGTTTATGAATAGAACACACATGCAATGACTCTAGTGGTGGTTTATGAAAACAACACATGCAATGACACTGGTGGATCCATGTGGTTTATGAAAAGAACACACATTCAATGAACTCTAGTGGGTCCATGTGGTTTATGACAAGAACACACATGTAATGAACTCTCGTGGATCCATGTGGTTTATGAAAAGAACACACATTCAATGACACTGGTGGATCCATGTGGTTTATCAAAAGAACACAGATTCAATGACACTAGTGGATCCATGTGGTTTTTGAAAAGAACACACATTCAATGAACTCTAGTGGATCCATGTGGTTTATGAAAAGAACACACATGCAATGAACTCTAGTGGATCCATCTGGTTTATGAAATGAACACAAATGCAATGAACTCTCGTGGATCCATGTGGTTTAAGAAAAGAACACACATGCAATGACTCTAGTGGTGGTTTATGAAAAAGAACACACATGCAATGACTAGTGGTGGTTTTGAAGAATAACACACATGCAATGACTCCAGTGGATCCATATGTGGTTTATGAAAAGAACACACATGCAATGACTCTAGTGGTGGTTTATGAAAAGAACACACATGCAATGACACTGGTGGATCCATGTGGTTTATGAAAAGAACACACATCCAATGACACTGGTGGAACCATGTGGTTTATGAACAGAACACACATGCAATTAACTCTAGTGGATCCACGTGGTTTATGAAAAGAACACACATGCAATGACTATAGATGTAGTTTATGAAAATAATACACATGCAATGACATAGGTGCATCCATGTGGTTTATGAATAGAACACATATTTAATGACAGTAGTGGATCCATGTGGTTTATGAAAAGAACACACATTCAACGAACTCTAGTGGATCCATGTGGTTTATGAAAAGAACACACATGAAATGAAATCTAGTGCTAGTTTAGGAGAAGAACACACATGCAATGAACTCTAGTGCTGGTTTAGGAGAAGAACACACGTGCAATGACTGGTGGATCCATATGTGGTTTGTGGAAAGAACACACATGCAATGACTCTAGTGGTGGTTTATGAATAGAACACACATGCAATGACTCTAGTGGTGGTTTATGAAAAGAACACATGCAATGACACTGGTGGATCCATGTGGTTTATGAAAAGAACACACATTCAATGAACTTTAGTGGTTCCATGTGGTTTATGACAAGAACACACATGTAATGAACTCTCGTGGATCCATGTGGTTTATGAAAAGAACACACATTCAATGACACTGGTGGATCCATGTGGTTTATCAAAAGAACACAGATTCAATGACACTAGTGGATCCATGTGGTTTTTGAAAAGAACACACATTCAATGAACTCTAGTGGATCCATGTAGTTTATGAAAAGAACACACATGCAATGAACTCTAGTGGATCCATCTGGTTTATGAAATGAACACAAATGCAATGAACTCTCGTGGATCCATGTGGTTTAAGAAAAGAACACACATCCAATGACACTTGTGGAACCATGTGGTTTATGAAAAGAACACACATGCATTTAACTCTAGTGGATCCATGTGGTTTATGAAAATAACACACAAGAAATGACTATAGATGTAGTTTATGAAAATAAGACACATGCAATGACACGGGTGCATCCATGTGGTTTATGAATAGAACACATATTTAATGACAGTTGTGGATCCATGTGGTTTATGAAAAGAACACACATTCAACGAACTCTAGTGGATCCATGTGGTTTATGAAAAGAACACACATGAAATGAACTCTAGTGCTAGTTTAGGAGAAGAACACACATGCAATGAACTCTAGTGCTGGTTTAGGAGAAGAACACACGTGCAATGACTGGTGGATCCATATGTGGTTTGTGGAAAGAACACACATGCAATGACTCTAGTGGTGGTTTATGAATAGAACACACATGCAATACCTCTAGTGGTGGTTTATGAATAGAACACACATGCAATGACTCTAGTGGTGGTTTATGAAAAGAACACATGCAATGACACTGGTGGATCCATGTGGTTTATGAAAAGAACACACATGTAATGAACTCTCGTGGATCCATGTGGTTTATGAAAAGAACACACATTCAATGACACTGGTGGATCCATGTGGTTTATCAAAAGAACACAGATTCAATGACACTAGTGGATCCATGTGGTTTTTGAAAAGAACACACATTCAATGAACTCTAGTGGATCCATGTGGTTTATGAAAAGAACACACATGCAATGAATATAGATGTAGTTTATGAAAATAATACACATGCAATGACACGGGTGCATCCATGTGGTTTATGAATAGAACACATATTTAATGACAGTAGTGGATCCATGTGGTTTATGAAAAGAACACACATTCAACGAACTCTAGTGGATCCATGTGGTTTATGAAAAGAACACACATGAAATGAACTCTAGTGCTAGTTTAGGAGAAGAACACACATGCAATGAACTCTAGTGCTGGTTTAGGAGAAGAACACACGTGCAATGACTGGTGGATCCATATGTGGTTTGTGGAAAGAACACACATGCAATGACTCTAGCGGTGGTTTATGAATAGAACACACATGCAATGACTCTAGTGGTGGTTTATGAATAGAACACACATGCAATGACTCTAGTGGTGGTTTATGAAAAGAACACATGCAATGACACTGGTGGATCCATGTGGTTTATGAAAAGAACACACATGTAATGAACTCTCGTGGATCCATGTGGTTTATGAAAAGAACACACATTCAATGACACTGGTGGATCCATGTGGTTTATCAAAAGAACACAGATTCAATGACACTAGTGGATCCATGTGGTTTTTGAAAAGAACACACATTCAATGAACTCTAGTGGATCCATGTGGTTTATGAAAAGAACACACATTCAATGAACTCTAGTGCCCATCTGGTTTACGAAATGAACACAAATGCAATCAACTCTCGTGGATCCATGTGGTTTAAGAAAAGAACACACATGCAATGACTCTAGTGGTGGTTTATGAAAAAGAACACACATGCAATGACTAGTGGTGGTTTTGAAGAAGAACACACATGCAATGACTCTAGTGGATCCATATGTGGTTTATGAAAAGAACACACATGCAATGACTCTAGTGGTGGTTTATGAAAAGAACACACATCCAATGACACTTGTGGAACCATGTGGTTTATGAAAAGAACACACATGCATTTAACTCTAGTGGATCCATGTGGTTTATGAAAATAACACACAAGAAATGACTATAGATGTAGTTTATGAAAATAAGACACATGCAATGACACGGGTGCATCCATGTGGTTTATGAATAGAACACATATTTAATGACAGTAGTGGATCCATGTGGATTATGAAAAGAACACACATTCATCAAACTCTAGTGGATCCATGTGGTTTATGAAAAGAACACACATGAAATGAACTCTAGTGCTAGTTTAGGAGAAGAACACACATGCAATGAACTCTAGTGCTGGTTTAGGAGAAGAACACACGTGCAATGACTGGTGGATCCATATGTGGTTAGTGGAAAGAACACACATGCGATGACTCTAGTGGTGGTTTATGAATAGAACACACATGCAATGACTCTAGTGGTGGTTTATGAAAACAACACATGCAATGACACTGGTGGATCCATGTGGTTTATGAAAAGAACACACATTCAATGAACTCTAGTGGGTCCATGTGGTTTATGACAAGAACACACATGTAATGAACTCTCGTGGATCCATGTGGTTTATGAAAAGAACACACATTCAATGACACTGGTGGATCCATGTGGTTTATCAAAAGAACACAGATTCAATGACACTAGTGGATCCATGTGGTTTTTGAAAAGAACACACATTCAATGAACTCTAGTGGATCCATGTGGTTTATGAAAAGAACACACATGCAATGAACTCTAGTGGATCCATCTGGTTTATGAAATGAACACAAATGCAATGAACTCTCGTGGATCCATGTGGTTTAAGAAAAGAACACACATGCAATGACTCTAGTGGTGGTTTATGAAAAAGAACACACATGCAATGACTAGTGGTGGTTTTGAAGAAGAACACACATGCAATGACTCCAGTGGATCCATATGTGGTTTATGAAAAGAACACACATGCAATGACTCTAGTGGTGGTTTATGAAAAGAACACACATGCAATGACACTGGTGGATCCATGTGGTTTATGAAAAGAACACACATCCAATGACACTGGTGGAACCATGTGGTTTATGAACAGAACACACATGCAATTAACTCTAGTGGATCCACGTGGTTTATGAAAAGAACACACATGCAATGACTATAGATGTAGTTTATGAAAATAATACACATGCAATGACATAGGTGCATCCATGTGGTTTATGAATAGAACACATATTTAATGACAGTAGTGGATCCATGTGGTTTATGAAAAGAACACACATTCAACGAACTCTAGTGGATCCATGTGGTTTATGAAAAGAACACACATGAAATGAAATCTAGTGCTAGTTTAGGAGAAGAACACACATGCAATGAACTCTAGTGCTGGTTTAGGAGAAGAACACACGTGCAATGACTGGTGGATCCATATGTGGTTTGTGGAAAGAACACACATGCAATGACTCTAGTGGTGGTTTATGAATAGAACACACATGCAATGACTCTAGTGGTGGTTTATGAAAAGAACACATGCAATGACACTGGTGGATCCATGTGGTTTATGAAAAGAACACACATTCAATGAACTCTAGTGGGTCCATGTGGTTTATGACAAGAACACACATGTAATGAACTCTCGTGGATCCATGTGGTTTATGAAAAGAACACACATTCAATGACACTGGTGGATCCATGTGGTTTATCAAAAGAACACAGATTCAATGACACTAGTGGATCCATGTGGTTTTTGAAAAGAACACACATTCAATGAACTCTAGTGGATCCATGTAGTTTATGAAAAGAACACACATGCAATGAACTCTAGTGGATCCATTTGGTTTATGAAATGAACACAAATGCAATGAACTCTCGTGGATCCATGTGGTTTAAGAAAAGAACACACATGCAATGACTCTAGTGGTGGTTTATGAAAAAGAACACACATGCAATGACAAGTGGTGGTTTTGAAGAAGAACACACATGCAATGACTCTAGTGGATCCATATGTGGTTTATGAAAAGAACACATATGCAATGACTCTAGTGGTGGCTTATGAAAAGAACACACATGCAATGACACTAGTGGATCCATGTGGTTTATGAAAAGAACACACATCCAATGACACTGGTGGAACCATGTGGTTTATGAAAAGAACACACATGCATTTAACTCTAGTGGATCCATGTGGTTTATGAAAAGAAAACACATGCAATGACTATAGATGTAGTTTATGAAAATAATACACATGCAATGACACAGGTGCATCCATGTGGTTTATGAATAGAACACATATTTAATGACAGTAGTGGATCCATGTGGTTTATGAAAAGAACACACATTCAACGAAATCTAGTGGATCCATGTGGTTCATCAAAAGAACACACATGAAATGAACTCTAGTGCTAGTTTAGGAGAAGAACACACATGCAATGAACTCTAGTGCTGGTTTAGGTTAAGAACACACGTGCAATGACTGGTGGATCCATGTGTGGTTTGTGGAAAGAACACACATGCAATGACTCTAGTGGTGGTTTATGAATAGAACACACATGCAATGACTCTAGTGGTGGTTTATGAAAAGAACACATGCAATGACACTAGTGAATCCATGTGGTTTATGAAAAGAACACACATTCAATGAACTCAAGTGGGTCCATGTGGTTTATGACAAGAACACACATGTAATGAACTCTCGTGGATCCATGTGGTTTATGAAAAGAACACACATTCAATGACACTGGTGGATCCATGTGGTTTATCAAAAGAACACAGATTCAATGACACTAGTGGATCCATGTGGTTTTTGAAAAGAACACACATTCAATGAACTCTAGTAGATCCATGTGGTTTATGAAAAGAACACACATGCAATGAACTCTAGTGGATCCATCTGGTTTATGAAATGAACACAAATGCAATGAACTCTCGTGGATCCATGTGGTTTAAGAAAAGAACACACATGCAATGACTCTAGTGGTGGTTTATGAAAAAGAACACACATGCAATGACTAGTGGTGGTTTTGAAGAAGAACACACATGCAATGACTCTAGTGGATCCATATGTGGTTTATGAAAAGAACACACATGCAATGACTCTAGTGGTGGTTTATGAAAAGAACACACATGCAATGACACTGGTGGATCCATGTGGTTTATGAAAAGAACACACATCCAATGACACTGGTGGAACCATGTGGTTTATGAAAAGAACACACATGCATTTAACTCTAGTGGATCCATGTGGTTTATGAAAAGAACACACATGCAATGACTATAGATGTAGTTTATGAAAATAATAGACATGCAATGACACAGGTGCATCCATGTGGTATATGAATAGAACACATATTTAATGACAGTAGTGGATCCATGTGGTTTATGAAAAGAACACACATTCAACGAACTCTAGTGGATCCATGTGGTTCATCAAAAGAACACACATGAAATGAACTCTAGTGCTAGTTTAGGAGAAGAACACACATGCAATGAACTCTAGTGCTGGTTTAGGAGAAGAACACACGTGCAATGACTGGTGGATCCATATGTGGTTTATGGAAAGAACACACATGCAATGACTCTAGTGGTGGTTTTTGTATAGAACACACATGCAATGACTCTAGTGGTGGTTTATGAAAAGAACACATGCAATGACACTGGTGGATCGATGTGGTTTATGAAAAGAACACACATTCAATGAACTCTAGTGGATCCATCTGGTTTATGAAATGAACACAAATGCAATGAACTCTCGTGGATCCATGTGGTTTAAGAAAAGAACACACATGCAATGACTCTAGTGGTGGTTTATGAAAAAGAACACACATGCAATGACTCTAGTGGATCCATATGTGGTTTATGAAAAGAACACACATGTAATGACTCTAGTGGTGGTTTATGAAAAGAACACACATGCAATGACACTGGTGGATCCATGTGGTTTATGAAAAGAACACACATCCAATGACACTGGTGGAACCATGTGGTTTATGAAAAGAACACACATGCATTTAACTCTAGTGGATCCATGTGGTTTATGAAAAGAACACACATGCAATGACTATAGATGTAGTTTATGAAAATAATACACATGCAATGACACAGGTGCATCCATGTGGTTCATGTATAGAACACATATTTAATGACAGTAGTGGATCCATGAGGTTTATGAAAAGAACACACATTCAACGAACTCTAGTGGATCCATGTGGTTCATCAAAAGAACACACATGAAATGAACTCTAGTGCTAGTTTAGGAGAAGAACACACATGCAATGAACTCTAGTGCTGGTTTAGGAGAAGAACACACGTGCAATGAATTATGGATCCATATGTGGTTTGTGGAAAGAACACACATGCAATGACTCTTGTGGTGGTTTATGAATAGAACACACATGCAATGACTCTAGTGGTGGTTTATGAAAAGAACACATGCAATGACACTGGTGGATCCATGTGGTTTATGAAAAGAACACACATTCAATGAACTCTAGTGGGTCCATGTGGTTTGTGACAAGAACACACATGTAATGAACTCTCGTGGATCCATGTGGTTTATGAAAAGAACACACATTCAATGACACTGGTGGATCCATGTGGTTTATCAAAAGAACACATATTCAATGACACTAGTGGATCCATGTGGTTTTTGAAAAGAACACACATTCAATGAACTCTAGTGGATCCATGTGGTTTATGAAAAGAAAACACATGCAATGAACTCTAGTGGATCCATCTGGTTTATGAAATGAACACAAATGCAATGAACTCTCGTGGATCCATGTGGTTTAAGAAAAGAACACACATGCAATGACTCTAGTGGTGGTTTATGAAAAGAACACACATGCAATGACACTGGTGGATCCATGTGGTTTATGAAAAGAACACACATCCAATGACACTAGTGGAACCATGTGGTTTATGAAAAGAACACACATGCATTTAACTCTAGTGGATCCATGTGGTTTATGAAAAGAACACACATGCAATGACTATAGATGTAGTTTATGAAAATAATACACATGCAATAACACAGCTGCATCCATGTGGTTTATGAATAGAACACATATTTAATGACAGTAGTGGATCCATGTGGTTTATGAAAAGAACACACATTCAACGAACTCTAGTGGATCCATGTGGTTCATCAAAAGAACACACATGAAATGAACTCTAGTGCTAGTTTAGGAGAAGAACACACATGCAATGAACTCTAGTGCTGGTTTAGGAGAAGAACACACGTGCAATGACTGGTGGATCCATATGTGGTTTATGGAAAGAACACACATGCAATGACTCTAGTGGTGGTTTTTGAATAGAACACACATGCAATGACTCTAGTGGTGGTTTATGAAAAGAACACATGCAATGACACTGGTGGATCCATGTGGTTTATGAAAAGAACACACATTCAATGAACTCTAGTGGATCCATCTGGTTTATGAAATGAACACAAATGCAATGAACTCTTGTGGATCCATGTGGTTTAAGAAAAGAACACACATGCAATGACTCTAGTGGTGGTTTATGAAAAAGAACACACATGCAATGACTCTAGTGGATCCATATGTGGTTTATGAAAAGAACACACATCCAATGACTCTAGTGGTGGTTTATGAAAAGAACACACATGCAATGACACTGGTGGATCCATGTGGTTTATCAAAAGAACACACATCCAATGACACTGGTGGATCCATGTGGTTTATGAAAAGAACACACATGCATTTAACTCTAGTGGATCCATGTGGTTTATGAAAAGAACACACATGCAATGACTATAGATGTAGTTTATGAAAATAATACACATGCAATGACACAGGTGCATCCATGTGGTTTATGAATAGAACACATATTTAATGACAGTAGTGGATCCATGAGGTTTATGAAAAGAACACACATTCAACGAACTCTAGTGGATCCATGTGGTTCATCAAAAGAACACACATGAAATGAACTCTAGTGCTAGTTTAGGAGAAGAACACACATGCAATGACGACAGTTGGTGGTTTTGGAGAAGAACACACATGCAATGACTGGTGGATCCATATGTGGTTTGTGGAAAGAACACACATGCAATGACTCTAGTGGTGGTTTATGAATAGATCACACACATGCAATGACTCTAGTGGTGGTTTATGAAAAGAACACATGCAATGACACTGGTGGATCCATGTGGTTTATGAAAAGAACACACATTCAATGAACTCTAGTGGGTCCATGTGGTTTATGACAAGAACACACATGTAATGAACTCTCGTGGATCCATGTGGTTTATGAAAAGAACACACATTCAATGACACTGGTGGATCCATGTGGTTTATCAAAAGAACACAGATTCAATGACACTAGTGGATCCATGTGGTTTTTGAAAAGAACACACATTCAATGAACTCTAGTGGATCCATGTGGTTTATGAAAAGAACACACATGCAATGAACTCTAGTGGATCCATCTGGTTTATGAAATGAACACAAATGCAATGAACTCTCGTGGATCCATGTGGTTTAAGAAAAGAACACACATGCAATGACTCTAGTGGTGGTTTATGAAAAAGAACACACATGCAATGACTAGTGCTGGTTTTGAAGAAGAACACACATGCAATGACTCTAGTGGATCCATATGTGGTTTATGAAAAGAACACACATGCAATGACTCTAGTGGTGGTTTATGAAAAGAACACACATGCAATGACACTGGTGGATCCATGTGGTTTATGAAAAGAACACACATCCAATGACACTGGTGGAACCATGTGGTTTATGAAAAGAACACACATGCAATGACACTAGTGCATCCATGTGGTTTATGAAAAGAACACACATGCAATGACTATAGATGTAGTTTATGAAAATAATACACATGCAATGACACAGGTGCATCCATGTGGTTTATGAATAGAACACATATTTAATGACAGTAGTGGATCCATGAGGTTTATGAAAAGAACACACATTCAACGAACTCTAGTGGATCCATGTGGTTCATCAAAAGAACACACATGAAATGAACTCTAGTGCTAGTTTAGGAGAAGAACACACATGCAATGAACTCTAGTGCTGGTTTAGGAGAAGAACACACGCAAATGACTGTGGATCCATATGTGGTTTGTGGAAAGAACACACATGCAATGACTCTAGTGGTGGTTTATGAATAGAACACACATGCAATGACTCTAGTGGTGGTTTATGAAAAGAACACATGCAATGACACTGGTGGATCCATGTGGTTTATGAAAAGAACACACATTCAATGAACTCTAGTGGGTCCATGTGGTTTATGACAAGAACACACATGTAATGAACTCTCGTGGATCCATGTGGTTTATGAAAAGAACACACATTCAATGACACTGGTGGATCCATGTGGTTTATCAAAAGAACACAGATTCAATGACACTAGTGGATCCATGTGGTTTTTGAAAAGAACACACATTCAATGAACTCTAGTGGATCCATGTGGTTTATGAAAAGAACACACATGCAATGAACTCTAGTGGATCCATCTGGTTTATGAAATGAACACAAATGCAATGAACTCGTGGATCCATGTGGTTTAAGAAAAGAACACACATGCAATGACTCTAGTGGTGGTTTATGAAAAGAACACATGCAATGACTAGTGCTGGTTTTGAAGAAGAACACACATGCAATGACTCTAGTGGATCCATATGTGGTTTATGAAAAGAACACACATGCAATGACTCTAGTGGTGGTTTATGAAAAGAACACACATGCAATGACACTGGTGGATCCATGTGGTTTATGAAAAGAACACACATCCAATGACACTAGTGGAACCATGTGGTTTATGAAAAGAACACACATGCATTTAACTCTAGTGGATCCATGTGGTTTATGAAAAGAACACACATGCAATGACTATAGATGTAGTTTATGAAAATAATACACATGCAATGACACAGGTGCATCCATGTGGTTTATGAATAGAACACATATTTAATGACAGTAGTGGATCCATGTGGTTTATGAAAAGAACACACATTCAACGAACTCTAGTGGATCCATGTGGTTCATCAAAAGAACACACATGAAATGAACTCTAGTGCTAGTTTAGGAGAAGAACACACATGCAATGAACTCTAGTGCTGGTTTAGGAGAAGAACACACGTGCAATGACTGGTGGATCCATATGTGGTTTATGGAAAGAACACACATGCAATGACTCTAGTGGTGGTTTTTGAATAGAACACACATGCAATGACTCTAGTGGTGGTTTATGAAAAGAACACATGCAATGACACTGGTGGATCCATGTGGTTTATGAAAAGAACACACATTCAATGAACTCTAGTGGATGCATCTGGTTTATGAAATGAACACAAATGCAATGAACTCTCGTGGATCCATGTGGTTTAAGAAAAGAACACACATGCAATGACTCTAATGGTGGTTTATGAAAAAGAACACACATGCAATGACTCTAGTGGATCCATATGTGGTTTATGAAAAGAACACACATGCAATGACTCTAGTGGTGGTTTATGAAAAGAACACACATGCAATGACACTGGTGGATCCATGTGGTTTATGAAAAGAACACACATCCAATGACACTGGTGGAACCATGTGGTTTATGAAAAGAACACACATGCATTTAACTCTAGTGGATCCATGTGGTTTATGAAAAGAACACACATGCAATGACTATAGATGTAGTTTATGAAAATAATACACATGCAATGACACAGGTGCATCCATGTGGTTTATGAATAGAACACATATTTAATGACAGTAGTGGATCCATGAGGTTTATGAAAAGAACACACATTCAAAGAACTCTAGTGGATCCATGTGGTTCATCAAAAGAACACACATGAAATGAACTCTAGTGCTAGTTTAGGAGAAGAACACACTTGCAATGAACTCTAGTGCTGGTTTAGGAGAAGAACACACGTGCAATGACTGGTGGATCCATATGTGGTTTGTGGAAAGAACACACATGCAATGACTCTAGTGGTGGTTTATGAATAGAACACACATGCAATGACTCTAGTGGTGGTTTATGAAAAGAACACATGCAATGACACTGGTGGATCCATGTGGTTTATGAAAAGAACACACATTCAATGAACTCTAGTGGGTCCATGTGGTTTGTGACAAGAACACACATGTAATGAACTCTCGTGGATCCATGTGGTTTATGAAAAGAACACACATTCAATGACACTGGTGGATCCATGTGGTTTATCAAAAGAACACAGATTCAATGACACTAGTGGATCCATGTGGTTTTTGAAAAGAACACACATTCAATGAACTCTAGTGGATCCATGTGGTTTATGAAAAGAAAACACATGCAATGAACTCTAGTGGATCCATCTGGTTTATGAAATGAACACAAATGCAATGAACTCTCGTGGATCCATGTGGTTTAAGAAAAGAACACACATGCAATGACTCTAGTGGTGGTTTATGAAAAAGAACAAACATGCAATGACTAGTGCTGGTTTTGAAGAAGAACACACATGCAATGACTCTAGTGGATCCATATGTGGTTTATGAAAAGAACACACATGCAATGACTCTAGTGGTGGTTCATGAAAAGAACACACATGCAATGACACTGGTGGATCCATGTGGTTTATGAAAAGAACACACATCCAATGACACTGGTGGAACCATGTGGTTTATGAAAAGAACACACATGCATTTAACTCTAGTGGATCCATGTGGTTTATGAAAAGAACACACATGCAATGACTATAGATGTAGTTTATGAAAATAATACACATGCAATGACACAGGTGCATCCATGTGGTTTATGAATAGAACACATATTTAATGACAGTAGTGGATCCATGTGGTTTATGAAAAGAACACACATTCAACGAACTCTAGTGGATCCATGTGGTTCATGAAAAGAACACACATGAAATGAACTCTAGTGCTAGTTTAGGAGAAGAACACACATGCAATGAACTCTAGTGCTGGTTTAGGAGAAGAACACACGTGCAATGACTGGTGGATCCATATGTGGTTTATTGAAAGAACACACATGCAATGACTCTAGTGGTGGTTTATGAATAGAACACATATGCAATGACTCTAGTGGTGGTTTATGAAAAGAACACATGCAATGACACTGGTGGATCCATGTGGTTTATGAAAAGAACACACATTCAATGAACTCTAGTGGATCCATATGGTTTATGAAATGAACACAAATGCAATGAACTCTCGTGGATCCATGTGGTTTAAGAAAAGAACACACATGCAATGACTCTAGTGGTGGTTTATGAAAAAGAACACACATGCAATGACTCTAGTGGATCCATATGTGGTTTATGAAAAGAACACACATGCAATGACTCTAGTGGTGGTTTATGAAAAGAACACACATGCAATGACACTGGTGGATCCATGTGGTTTATGAAAAGAACACACATCCAATGACACTGGTGGAACCATGTGGTTTATGAAAAGAACACACATGCATTTAACTCTAGTGGATCCATGTGGTTTATGAAAAGAACACACATGCAATGACTATAGATGTAGTTTATGAAAATAATACATGCAATGACACAGGTGCATCCATGTGGTTTATGAATAGAACACATATTTAATGACAGTAGTGGATCCATGAGGTTTATGAAAAGAACACATATTCAACGAACTCTAGTGGATCCATGTGGTTCATCAAAATAACACACATGAAATGAACTCTAGTGCTAGTTTAGGAGAAGAACACACATGCAATGAACTCTAGTGCTGGTTTAGGAGAAGAACACACGTGCAATGACTGGTGGATCCATATGTGGTTTGTGGAAAGAACACACATGCAATGACTCTAGTGGTGGTTTATGAATAGAACACACATGCAATGACTCTAGTGGTGGTTTATGAAAAGAACACATGCAATGACACTGGTGGATCCATGTGGTTTATGAAAAGAACACACATTCAATGAACTCTAGTGGGTCCATGTGGTTTATGACAAGAACACACATGTAATGAACTCTCGTGGATCCATGTGGTTTATGAAAAGAACACACATTCAATGACACTGGTGGATCCATGTGGTTTATCAAAAGAACACAGATTCAATGACACTAGTGGATCCATGTGGTTTTTGAAAAGAACACACATTCAATGAACTCTAGTGGATCCATGTGGTTTATGAAAAGAACACACATGCAATGAACTCTAGTGGATCCATCTAGTTTATGAAATGAACACAAATGCAATGAACTCTCGTGGATCCATGTGGTTTAAGAAAAGAACACACATGCAATGACTCTAGTGGTGGTTTATGAAAAAGAACACACATGCAATGACTAGTGCTGGTTTTGAAGAAGAACACACATGCAATGACTCTAGTGGATCCATATGTGGTTTATGAAAAGAACACACATGCAATGACTCTAGTGGTGGTTTATGAAAAGAACACACATGCAATGACACTGGTGGATCCATGTGGTTTATGAAAAGAACACACATCCAATGACACTGGTGGAACCATGTGGTTTATGAAAAGAACACACATGCATTTAACTCTAGTGGATCCATGTGGTTTATGAAAAGAACACACATGCAATGACTATAGATGTAGTTTATGAAAATAATACACATGCAATGACACAGGTGCATCCATGTGGTTTATGAATAGAACACATATTTAATGACAGTAGTGGATCCATGAGGTTTATGAAAAGAACACACATTCAACGAACTCTAGTGGATCCATGTGGTTCATCAAAAGAACACACATGAAATGAACTCTAGTGCTAGTTTAGGAGAAGAACACACATGCAATGAACTCTAGTGCTGGTTTAGGAGAAGAACACACGTGCAATGACTGGTGGATCCATATGTGGTTTGTGGAAAGAACACACATGCAATGACTCTAGTGGTGGTTTATGAATAGAACACACATGCAATGACTCTAGTGGTGGTTTATGAAAAGAACACATGCAATGACACTGGTGGATCCATGTGGTTTATGAAAAGAACACACATTCAATGAACTCTAGTGGGTCCATGTGGTTTGTGACAAGAACACACATGTAATGAACTCTCGTGGATCCATGTGGTTTATGAAAAGAACACACATTCAATGACACTGGTGGATCCATGTGGTTTATCAAAAGAACACAGATTCAATGACACTAGTGGATCCATGTGGTTTTTGAAAAGAACACACATTCAATGAACTCTAGTGGATCCATGTGGTTTATGAAAAGAAAACACATGCAATGAACTCTAGTGGATCCATCTGGTTTATGAAATGAACACAAATGCAATGAACTCTCGTGGATCCATGTGGTTTAAGAAAAGAACACACATGCAATGACTCTAGTGGTGGTTTATGAAAAAGAACACACATGCAATGACTAGGTCTGGTTTTGAAGAAGAACACACATGCAATGACTCTAGTGGATCCATATGTGGTTTATGAAAAGAACACACATGCAATGACTCTAGTGGTGGTTTATGAAAAGAACACACATGCAATGACACTGGTGGATCCATGTGGTTTATGAAAAGAACACACATCCAATGACACTGGTGGAACCATGTGGTTTATGAAAAGAACACACATGCATTTAACTCTAGTGGATCCATGTGGTTTATGAAAAGAACACACATGCAATGACTATAGATGTAGTTTATGAAAATAATACACATGCAATGACACAGGTGCATCCATGTGGTTTATGAATAGAACACATATTTAATGACAGTAGTGGATCCATGTGGTTTATGAAAAGAACACACATTCAACGAACTCTAGTGGATCCATGTGGTTCATCAAAAGAACACACATGAAATGAACTCCAGTGCTAGTTTAGGAGAAGAACACACATGCAATGAACTCTAGTGCTGGTTTAGGAGAAGAACACACGTGCAATGACTGGTGGATCCATATGTGGTTTATTGAAAGAACACACATGCAATGACTCTAGTGGTGGTTTATGAATAGAACACATATGCAATGACTCTACTGGTGGTTTATGAAAAGAACACATGCAATGACACTGGTGGATCCATGTGGTTTATGAAAAGAACACACATTCAATGAACTCTAGTGGATCCATCTGGTTTATGAAATGAACACAAATGCAATGAACTCTCGTGGATCCATGTGGTTTAAGAAAAGAACACACATGCAATGACTCTAGTGGTGGTTTATGAAAAAGAACACACATGCAATGACTCTAGTGGATCCATATGTGGTTTATGAAAAGAACACACATGCAATGACTCTAGTGGTGGTTTATGAAAAGAACACACATGCAATGACACTGGTGGATCCATGTGGTTTATGAAAAGAACACACATCCAATGACACTGGTGGAACCATGTGGTTTATGAAAAGAACACACATGCATTTAACTCTAGTGGATCCATGTGGTTTATGAAAAGAACACACATGCAATGACTATAGATGTAGTTTATGAAAATAATACACATGCAATGACACAGGTGCATCCATGTGGTTTATGAATAGAACACATATTTAATGACAGTAGTGGATCCATGAGGTTTATGAAAAGAACACATATTCAACGAACTCTAGTGGATCCATGTGGTTCATCAAAATAACACACATGAAATGAACTCTAGTGCTAGTTTAGGAGAAGAACACACATGCAATGAACTCTAGTGCTGGTTTAGGAGAAGAACACACGTGCAATGACTGGTGGATCCATATGTGGTTTGTGGAAAGAACACACATGCAATGACTCTAGTGGTGGTTTATGAATAACACACATGCAATGACTCTAGTGGTGGTTTATGAAAAGAACACATGCAATGACACTGGTGGATCCATGTGGTTTATGAAAAGAACACACATTCAATGAACTCTAGTGGGTCCATGTGGTTTATGACAAGAACACACATGTAATGAACTCTCGTGGATCCATGTGGTTTATGAAAAGAACACACATTCAATGACACTGGTGGATCCATGTGGTTTATCAAAAGAACAGATTCAATGACACTAGTGGATCCATGTGGTTTTTGAAAAGAACACACATTCAATGAACTCTAGTGGATCCATGTGGTTTATGAAAAGAACACACATGCAATGAACTCTAGTGGATCCATCTAGTTTATGAAATGAACACAAATGCAATGAACTCGTGGATCCATGTGGTTTAAGAAAAGAACACACATGCAATGACTCTAGTGGTGGTTTATGAAAAAGAACACACATGCAATGACTAGTGCTGGTTTTGAAGAAGAACACACATGCAATGACTCTAGTGGATCCATATGTGGTTTATGAAAAGAACACACATGCAATGACTCTAGTGGTGGTTTATGAAAAGAACACACATGCAATGACACTGGTGGATCCATGTGGTTTATGAAAAGAACACACATCCAATGACACTGGTGGAACCATGTGGTTTATGAAAAGAACACACATGCATTTAACTCTAGTGGATCCATGTGGTTTATGAAAAGAACACACATGCAATGACTATAGATGTAGTTTATGAAAATAATACACATGCAATGACACAGGTGCATCCATGTGGTTTATGAATAGAACACATATTTAATGACAGTAGTGGATCCATGAGGTTTATGAAAAGAACACACATTCAACGAACTCTAGTGGATCCATGTGGTTCATCAAAAGAACACACATGAAATGAACTCTAGTGCTAGTTTAGGAGAAGAACACACATGCAATGAACTCTAGTGCTGGTTTAGGAGAAGAACACACGTGCAATGACTGGTGGATCCATATGTGGTTTGTGGAAAGAACACACATGCAATGACTCTAGTGGTGGTTTATGAATAGAACACACATGCAATGACTCTAGTGGTGGTTTATGAAAAGAACACATGCAATGACACTGGTGGATCCATGTGGTTTATGAAAAGAACACACATTCAATGAACTCTAGTGGGTCCATGTGGTTTGTGACAAGAACACACATGTAATGAACTCTCGTGGATCCATGTGGTTTATGAAAAGAACACACATTCAATGACACTGGTGGATCCATGTGGTTTATCAAAAGAACACAGATTCAATGACACTAGTGGATCCATGTGGTTTTTGAAAAGAACACACATTCAATGAACTCTAGTGGATCCATGTGGTTTATGAAAAGAACACACATGCAATGAACTCTAGTGGATCCATCTGGTTTATGAAATGAACACAAATGCAATGAACTCTGGGATCCATGTGGTTTAAGAAAAGAACACACATGCAATGACTCTAGTGGTGGTTTATGAAAAAGAACACACATGCAATGACTAGGTCTGGTTTTGAAGAAGAACACACATGCAATGACTCTAGTGGATCCATATGTGGTTTATGAAAAGAACACACATGCAATGACTCTAGTGGTGGTTTATGAAAAGAACACACATGCAATGACACTGGTGGATCCATGTGGTTTATGAAAAGAACACACATCCAATGACACTGGTGGAACCATGTGGTTTATGAAAAGAACACACATGCATTTAACTCTAGTGGATCCATGTGGTTTATGAAAAGAACACACATGCAATGACTATAGATGTACTTTATGAAAATAATACACATGCAATGACACAGGTGCATCCATGTGGTTTATGAATAGAACACATATTTAATGACAGTAGTGGATCCATGTGGTTTATGAAAAGAACACACATTCAACGAACTCTAGTGGATCCATGTGGTTCATCAAAAGAACACACATGAAATGAACTCTAGTGCTAGTTTAGGAGAAGAACACACATGCAATGAACTCTAGTGCTGGTTTAGGAGAAGAACACACGTGCAATGACTGGTGGATCCATATGTGGTTTATGGAAAGAACACACATGCAATGACTCTAGTGGTGGTTTATGAATAGAACACACATGCAATGACTCTAGTGGTGGTTTATGAAAAGAACACATGCAATGACACTGGTGGATCCATGTGGTTTATGAAAAGAACACACATTCAATGAACTCTAGTGGATCCATATGGTTTATGAAATGAACACAAATGCAATGAACTCTCGTGGATCCATGTGGTTTAAGAAAAGAACACACATGCAATGACTCTAGTGGTGGTTTATGAAAAAGAACACACATGCAATGACTCTAGTGGATCCATATGTGGTTTATGAAAAGAACACACATGCAATGACTCTAGTGGTGGTTTATGAAAAGAGCACACATGCAATGACACTGGTGGATCCATGTGGTTTATGAAAAGAACACACATCCAATGACACTGGTGGAACCATGTGGTTTATGAAAAGAACACACATGCATTTAACTCTAGTGGATCCTTGTGGTTTATGAAAAGAACACACATGCAATGACTATAGATGTAGTTTATGAAAATAATACACATGCAATGACACAGGTGCATCCATGTGGTTTATGAATGGAACACATATTTAATGACAGTAGTGGATCCATGTGGTTTATGAAAAGAACACACATTCAACGAACTCTAGTGGATCCATGTGGTTCATCAAAAGAACACACATGAAATGAACTCTAGTGCTAGTTTAGGAGAAGAACACACATGCAATGAACTCTAGTGCTGGTTTAGGAGAAGAACACACGTGCAATGACTGGTGGATCCATATATGGTTTGTGGAAAGAACACACATGCAATGACTCTAGTGGTGGTTTATGAATAGAACACACATGCAATGACTCTAGTGGTGGTTTATCAAAAGAACACATGCAATGACACTGGTGGATCCATGTGGTTTATGAAAAGAACACACATTCAATGAACTCTAGTGGGTCCATGTGGTTTATGACAAGAACACACATGTAATGAACTCTCGTGGATCCATGTGGTTTATGAAAAGAACACACATTCAATGACACTGGTGGATCCATGTGGTTTATCAAAAGAACACAGATTCAATGACACTAGTGGATCCATGTGGTTTTTGAAAAGAACACACATTCAATGAACTCTAGTGGATCCATGTGGTTTATGAAAGGAACACACATGCAATGAACTCTAGTGGATCCATCTGGTTTATGAAATGAACACAAATGCAATGAACTCTCGTGGATCCATGTGGTTTAAGAAAAGAACACACATGCAATGACTCTAGTGGTGGTTTATGAAAAAGAACACACATGCAATGACTAGTGGTGGTTTTGAAGAAGAACACACATGCAATGACTCTAGTGGATCCATATGTGGTTTATGAAAAGAACACACATGCAATGACTCTATGTCACATCCCAAGATTTTCCAAATCTTGTAATGTGAAAAATAAATTAAACAAAATAAAATTTTGTTGAAAATCAGGGTGAAAAGAAACTTTTGTTTCTAAAAGGAGACTTGAAATCCCATCCTGAACAAACTTTGATTAAAGTTGAATTCAACAAAAATCCAAATCAAGGGAAATGCATTCCTCAATGAATGTATCTGGAAATTTGAACATTTGGAAAGTAATCCAAAACCCTAAACCCTAATGGAAGGAAATCATTTTCCAAAGTATCTCCAAAATCTATGGATTTGATTCATACCAAAATTGATCAACAAATAATCACAAAGGATCAAGAAAGACCTTAGAGATTGGTTTCACTTAGTTTGGAACCATAGACAAGATCTTGTGAATATAATAAGATAAGGAAATTGAATTTCCAAAGCCTTTAAAGCCCTTACCAAAAGCCCATACCAATTGGTGAACAAATAATCCTAAAGGGATTAAAAAGATAAACATTTAATAAAGGAAAAATAAATTGTTTTGGAAATACTATTTTGGATCTTTTAATAAAAGACTTTGTTTTCAAATGAAAAGGTGAGCCAAATTAATTTTGGCCAAGCTTTTGTAATAAAATATTTTGCTTGGATTAAAATGAGTAAAGTTTATTTAAATAAAATAATAAGGATTTAAATATCCAATTTTATTTAAGTAAAGGCTTTTCCCATTTTAAATGAACACCAAGTATTTTATTACTACTTTGAAATCTTTTATTAAAAGGTTTTGCTTTGATTAAAATGAGTAACGGATTATTTAAATAAAATAAAGGATTTAAATATCCAATTTTATTTAAGTAAAGGCTTTCCCATTTTAATTAAAACACCAAAACTTATTTATTTATTTAAATAAGTTTCCAAGTATTCTTTTATTTTTCAAATTAAACCTTCTAGTTTGGTTTTGAAAATAATTGGATTTCAAATGGAAATTTTATTAAATAAATCAAACACTATTAATAAACTAAAGATCCATTTTCTTTAATTATTAAATGGATCTTAAAATAAATAAATATTTCATTTTGAGATTTGGATTATGTTGCCAAACAGAACCAAATTCAAAGTGAATTTGAGTGTTGTTTGATTGTTTGAATAATTGGTTGAAATTCAAAACAGAAAAAGAATTAGAAAAGTAAAAAGAGTTAGACAGAAAAAAATAGGAAAACAGAGCCTTTGGCCCAAAGCTTTGTGACAGCCCACCTAGCCCACCTCTCTTTTTCCCTCAGAAAAACTTTTCGCACCAAATAGTTAACCCGCACAGAGACTGACAGCCTGGCCCCTCTTCTCCCTCTCACTCACTCGCTGACGAGATGACCCCACCCAGCCAGTTGTCTCCCTGAAGAAAACGATTCGAACCAAATAACGAACCCACACAGTCGATGACAGCTCGGACCCACTCCCGCTCTCTCTCACGATGACGGGTCCCACGCCATCGCAGCTTCCTCCCTGACTCCTTCTCCCCTCACCGCTGCTGCTTTACCGCTTTGATTAAATTCGCTTAACGCTTGTTAATTCTCGCCGACAACGCCCATTTAACCGCCTCCTCTTGTCATTTCTGCACCTCACGCCTCGAGAGCCTCCAGGCGCCTCAATCAAGCCGCACCTCACTGCTTCCAACCACCGTCTCGGCCGATTCCAGCCAGCACACGCCGCCTTGACCTCTCGACCACGCACACATACCACACTTCGGCGCTTCGTCTGCGTTTCCCATTCGCCACGGAGCACGTAACCCCGACTCAACAAGCTCGAGCCAGCGCCGCTCCGCTTCCAACTGGCGACATCTCCCCGTAAACCTGACCTCCCTCTCATCCTCGTTGACCCGATGATGATCTACAAGCTCATACGAACCTAACGACACCTTCCGTTTGACCTAGGGCGCCCTATCCTCGCCTCCGCCGACAGTGAGCACCGCCGCTCGCTTCTCCGACGAGCCCCACCGTAAGACCAGACCGCCTTCACCTCCTTCACGCCGCATCACCGATGTACCCTTGCGCGTCTTATTGCTTTCCGTTTGTCTTCTCGTGATCCACAATGACGCCAACGACGATAACCCGAGAGCCCGCCGCGCAAAGCAACTCCGGCGAGCAATCAAGCTCACTCCAAGACGCCCGATAGGAAGACACTACCTCGAGCTTCCCACGATCTTGCGAACTCGGTGAGCATGCCCTCTTCTCTCGCTTCTGTATCGCCGCGGCATCATCGACCGACGACTCGCCGCGGTAGCCACCGCAGCGCCGCAAATGGTCGAGCACGCTAGAACCGTAGGATCTAGATCTCGATTACGATAAATCACTTAACCGCTGAAGAGGCGAGTCCTCGCGCCGACGATCTCATTTAGATCCAACGGCCACAGTAGCGTGATACGCCGAATCGGTACGAAATAGAATTATGCCGCGTGTCCCTATTCTGCTTAAAACAGAATTTGAAAATGTAAACTTTTGCCATTTTCAAACCCTTGTATCTTTTGATCCACACGTCCAAATTTTACAAATTTGATGTCGTTGGAATCAGCAAGACAAGCCCTAGCCAACCCTACCCTTAGTTTAGCAAATAGTATTTGTTAGCTTGTTTAATTTTGCAGATTCTTTTGTGTGCTTGCTAACATTAGAAAAATCATTTAAAAATGATTCTTAGGTTAAAACCTTTGCAAATTGGTTTGTTGTGGCCTTACTGACCCTAGGAACCAACCCATAGTTTGGAAAATGATTTTGGAAAAGAATAGGATGGATTAATTAGTTTAGTCCATTTCTAGCTAATTTAAAACCATTGTTTTGTTTATGAAAATGCTTTCATAAAGAAAACTTTGAGAAAATGTTTTGGACCAAACCTACTGACCCAAACACCAAGTTTTGCAATAGCAACTCATTTGGTGAACCCTATAGGTTAGTGCCTTAGTAAAAATATTTCTACACCACATAGAATGACACTTTGTTTTGAAAATGGTTTTATAGTGACACCTTTTGCAAATGACTTAGCCACTTCACAAAATGACCAATAGGTGTGCCCAAATGTCTATGACCCATTAGGAACCCCTTTTTTAAACAAATCAAAGCTTGGCATGCTTGCATGCATTACTTGAACTTTGCCACTTTGGTAAATGACCAATTTGGATCTTACAAAGTTTAGGAATCTAATAGAGACCCTCTTTGCAAATGACTTTGCCATTTTGGTAAATGATCAATTTGGAACTTACAAAGTTAGAAGCCTAGTGAAGACCATCCTTACAATAGAACCAACCTTTGCATGCTTATGCATGACTTAGATCCCATTACTTTGTGTGTGAAAAATTGTTTGTTTGACTTTGTTATTTTATGTGTGTAGTTTTGCTTGATTGGTAGATTAAGTTTGTGCCTTGCTTGATTGAATTGTAGTGACTTGAAGAGTGTGAGTGTTGCAAGGACAAGGAGTGAACCTATACCCTCTACCAAAAAGGCAAGTGATATCTTCATGAATATTCCATACCTATATTTTATACTTGCATTAGATATATTTTGTTAGGACTTGCATGCTACTTTTGTAAATTGATGATGGGAAATCCTATTTAGAATAGAATGCTAGAATTGCTAGGAAAATTCCCTAAGGATAAGTTGCCATGCTTAGCCTAGCTACTAGAAAACAAGGGTGGTTTATATATTCACACTATGGAAAAATATTCTAAGTCTAAGGACTTGTTTTTATTTAACAAAACAACTAAGTTAATGAATCACCTGGGTGGAATGGAAAGAATGGGATATGTTGAGTGGTTACACAAGGCCAGGGGTACTGGTGAACCTTGTGTATCTCACTTGTGGATGGCCACCCAGGAACAAAGAGATTTGAGTTGTCAAATGTTGAGAAGCTTCAAGTGCAACCACTTGGTAATATGGGCTGCCATGATCTTAGGATGCTGGAACTTAGTCTCTTGGACAGTGGGTGGTAGATGGGATGATAGGTTGGAGCGCGTCCATTTGACTAAGGAAAGGCTACTGAAGGATCATGTCTTGGGAAACCAAGGCTTGTGGGGAAAGTGCACCACCTCTGTAGAGTGTAAAACCTGAGTACTTAGCCATGTCCCTGGTAAAGGACAATTTGAGCATCAAGACATGGAAACTTCAAGAATCTCATCACTCCAATTTCTAAATAAAACTTGTGGGTGAACAAGGGATAAAAGGATCTTCAATCATTGATTGGTAGATGCCCTGAGTGGATCTGGAGTCTTTGATTGATAGATGCCTTGGGTGTTTTTGCCAAACAAAACTTAGTGTTTTCAAAAGTTAAGGAAAAATCTATTTTTGAGCAAAGCAAGCCTAAGCTCCACCAGCCAAATGCATATAGTATTATAGTCCACTTAAAATATACTAAGGTATCACTTGCCAATACAATTCAAATGTATTGACCCTTGTGGCTGTAACTTATGATGTTGCAGGTTTGATTGATTTAGTGAAGATTGATTGATTAGGATTACAAAGTCTACAACCAACATCTGCCTGTGGCACTTTGAAGATGAAGGACCCATGACTATAGTTATTCCGCTGCAATGTAATGTAAATAGCCAATGAGCTATGTTTGATGTAATAAAATTATCTTATTCCTGGTTATAAAGTTGTATATGACCTTTGTTTCTTGATATTACATCTAAACTGTGGATGCTAGCTATTGATCCAGGGACTAGCATTGTAAACACAGGGGACTCAATCTTATTAAAGGTTGGGGACGTTACAGAATGGTATCAGAGCATTGTGTTGCCTGTAGGATTTGTAACCCTAGGATTGGACAAAAACCCTTAGAAAATAGGAGTTGTTTTGTTCCAAAACTTATTTACAAAACAAATCTTGTAAACTCTTTCCTCAATCATTTTTGGTTTGAACTCTACTTCTCTTCTACTTCAAAACTTAATGGAAAGCCTACCCCATGACCAAAGACTACACCATGTGCAAAGGACTTCTTCAACTCTAATGACTTCAACTTCTTCAACATCTTCAACATGTACACCAAGGACTTCAACTTGGATATCACTAAAGACTACAAGTCTTGAGTAACATTTCACTTGAAGACTAGGGAAACACAACTTAGAAAGAACCATAATCACCTTTGAAGATTTGTGACCAAGACACAAGAATTCTCCAAGGATACAAAGATCTCATTCAAGAAGAATCAACCAAGAAGGATGGGAAAATCACAAGTGAACCATATAGATGGACCACCATATTTTAGTTAAGTCAAACCCACCAACTTATGTGGTGTAACAAAAATATTTTGTTGCCTAAGTATGTGCTTGAAACTGTTGTTTGAGTGGAGTGTTTGGTTTGTGATTGCTTACATTTTTGCTTGTGTGAAATGTGAAGTGTGTGAATAGAATTGACTTCCTAGAAAACCTTTTGCCTATTCTAATCCCAATCCAACCCCAAACAGATGACTTCTCCAAGAAACTCCGACATCAAGGATGGTGACAACAACAACAACCAAGAGGTCAACATGAGAGAACTCCTAGCAACCCAACACCAATTGAGCCAACTAACAGCTCAGTTCATAGCCAACAATAGTGATAAAGACCCTACCTTGCAAATGTTTTTGGAAGAACAATCCCAACTGATGCTTAAGGTGACTAATCAAATGATCAGCATGGAAGAAAACTATCCCAAAAGAGTGTATGACAACAAGGATGACAAGAATGTTATTCTAGATGGAGCCCCAGCTTGTATTATTTGTGCAGACAAGGATCACACTTCCAAGGAACATGAAGATCAATGCCCCAATTGTGAAGAGGAACATCCAGTTGGCCAATGCCCCACATCTCAAGTTACTTGTTACCTTTGTGAAGGAAACGGCCATGTCCCTATCCAATGCCCCATCTATGCTATTGTTGAACAAAGGAAACAAGAAGGATCCAAGTATGCCAAGAATGTTGATGACAAAGGAAAAGGACCAATTATACCTCCAAACAAGACAACCCAATTCAAAGGATCAAAGAAGCCCAAGAAACCAAAGCAAGACATGAGCCTTGTGCAATGTCGTAAATGTAAGGAAATGGGACACTACCCCAGTGGATGCCCAGAGAACCCGAAGAATAAAGAGATCGGCCAAGTAGTGTGCAACAACTGCAAGGAACCAGGCCACTACGTAGCAACTTGTCCACAAGAGCAACGTAAAGAACTCCAAGATATCCACTGTTTCAATTGCAAGGAACCAGGACACTATGTAAGCAACTGCCTAGAAAAGATGAAGAACAAGATAAACAAGTCTATGGAGAAACCCAACCTTAGCCCATGAGTCAAGTGAGAAAACAAGGACACTGAGCAGAAGTTTTCCAAGAAGAAGTTTTCCAAGATTCCAAGCAAGCCAAGATGTAGTTTAGTTTGAAAATTTTTAAGGGTGGTAGTACCCTAGTTGTTTTGAACCTGCTTGTAACCCTAGCCTCCCCAAATCTCGGGACGAGATTTCTTTTAAGTGGTGAACCCTGTCACATCCCAAGATTTTCCAAATCTTGTAATGTGAAAAATAAATTAAACAAAATAAAATTTTGTTGAAAATCAGGGTGAAAAGAAACTTTTGTTTCTAAAAGGAGACTTGAAATCCCATGCTGAACAAACTTTGATTAAAGTTGAATTCAACAAAAATCCAAATCAAGGGAAATGCATTCCTCAATGAATGTATCTGGAAATTTGAACATTTGGAAAGTAATCCAAAACCCTAAACCCTAATGGAAGGAAATCATTTTCCAAAGTATCTCCAAAATCTATGGATTTGATTCATACCAAAATTGATCAACAAATAATCACAAAGGATCAAGAAAGACCTTAGAGATTGGTTTCACTTAGTTTGGAACCATAGACAAGATCTTGTGAATATAATAAGATAAGGAAATTGAATTTCCAAAGCCTTTAAAGCCCTTACCAAAAGCCCATACCAATTGGTGAACAAATAATCCTAAAGGGATTAAAAAGATAAACATTTAATAAAGGAAAAATAAATTGTTTTGGAAATACTATTTTGGATCTTTTAATAAAAGACTTTGTTTTCAAATGAAAAGGTGAGCCAAATTAATTTTGGCCAAGCTTTTGTAATAAAATATTTTGCTTGGATTAAAATGAGTAAAGTTTATTTAAATAAAATAATAAGGATTTAAATATCCAATTTTATTTAAGTAAAGGCTTTTCCCATTTTAAATGAACACCAAGTATTTTATTACTACTTTGAAATCTTTTATTAAAAGGTTTTGCTTTGATTAAAATGAGTAAAGGATTATTTAAATAAAATAAAGGATTTAAATATCCAATTTTATTTAAGTAAAGGCTTTCCCATTTTAATTAAAACACCAAAACTTATTTATTTATTTAAATAAGTTTCCAAGTATTCTTTTATTTTTCAAATTAAACCTTCTGGTTTGGTTTTGAAAATAATTGGATTTCAAATGGAAATTTTATTAAATAAATCAAACACTATTAATAAACTAAAGATCCATTTTCTTTAATTATTAAATGGATCTTAAAATAAATAAATATTTCATTTTGAGATTTGGATTATGTTGCCAAACAGAACCAAATTCAAAGTGAATTTGAGTGTTGTTTGATTGTTTGAATAATTGGTTGAAATTCAAAACAGAAAAAGAATTAGAAAAGTAAAAAGAGTTAGACAGAAAAAAATAGGAAAACAGGAGCAGCCCAGCTTTGGCCCAGCAGCAGCCCACCTAGCCCACCTCTCTTTTTCCCTCAGAAAAACTTTTCGCACCAAATAGTTAACCCGCACAGAGACTGACAGCCTGGCCCCTCTTCTCCCTCTCACTCACTCGCTGACGAGATGACCCCACCCACCATTGTCTCTGAAGAAACGATTTGAACCAAATAACGAACCCAAGTCGATGATGCCGGACCCACTCCCTCTCTCTTTCACTGTGACCAGGTCCCACGCCATCCGGCCGCTCCTCTTCTTCTCCCTTCTCCTCGACCGGCCGCTTTGATTCCGTCGCTGAACTTCGCCTTACCGCCGTGTTAATTCCTCGCCGTGACAACGCCCATTGAACCGCCTCCCTCTCCTCTGTCAGTTCCCCCCGCCCTCACGCCTCGAGAGCCTCAGTGCCCTCAATCGAGCCGCACCCTCATCGCTCCAACCACCGTCTCCGGCCGATTCCAGCCAGCACACGCTGCCCCTTGACCTCTCGACCACGCACACATACTACACCCTCCCTAGCGCTTCTGTCCGTGCCTCCCATTCGACCGCGGGAGCACCAGAACCCCGACTCCAACAAGCCCCGAGCCAGCGCCGCTGTCTGCTCCAACTGCGGCGACATCTCCCCGGTAAACCTGACCTCCCCTCTCATCCTCGTTGACCCGATGATGATCTACAAGCTCACTCTGAACCTAACGACACCTTCCGTTTGACCTAGGGCGCCCCTATCCTCGCCTCCATCATCGACGCGGTGAGCACCGCCGCTTCGCTTCTCTCCGAAGCCCCACCGGTAAGACCAGACCGCCTTCACTCCTCCTTCACGCCGCATCACCGCTGTACCCTGCGCGTCTTGTTGCTTTCCGCTTTGTCTTCGTGATCCACAGCCGACGCCAACGACGATAACCCGAGAGCCCCCGGCAACTCCGTGAGCAATCAAGCTCACTCCAGTACGCCCCGCGATAGGAAGACACTACCTCGAGCTTCCCCACGATCTTGCGAACTCGGTGAGCATGCCCTCTTTCTCTCTCGCTTCCTGTATCGCCGGCACCGTCATCGACCGACGACTCCGCCGCCGGTAGCCACCGCAGCGCCGCTCGCAAATGGTCGAGCACGCTAGAACCGTAGGATCTAGATCTGACGGTTACGATAAATCACTTAACCGCGAAGAGGTACGAGTCCTGCGCCGCACGATCTCATTTAGATCCAACGGCTACAGAGCGTGATACGCAGCGAATCGGTACCGACGAATAGAATTATGCCGCGTGTCCCTATTCTGTTTAAAACAGAATTTGAAAACAGAAACTTTTGCCATTTTCAAACCCTTGTATCTTTTGATCCACACGTCCAAATTTTACAAATTTGATGTCGTTGGAATCAGCAAGACAAGCCCTAGCCAACCCTACCCTTAGTTTAGCAAATAGTATTTGTTAGCTTGTTTAATTTTGCAGATTCTTTTGTGTGCTTGCTAACATTAGAAAAATCATTTAAAAATGATTCTTAGGTTAAAACCTTTGCAAATTGGTTTGTTGTGGCCTTACTGACCCTAGGAACCAACCCATAGTTTGGAAAATGATTTTGGAAAAGAATAGGATGGATTAATTAGTTTAGTCCATTTCTAGCTAATTTAAAACCATTGTTTTGTTTATGAAAATGCTTTCATAAAGAAAACTTTGAGAAAATGTTTTGGACCAAACCTACTGACCCAAACACCAAGTTTTGCAATAGCAACTCATTTGGTGAACCCTATAGGTTAGTGCCTTAGTAAAAATATTTCTACACCACATAGAATGACACTTTGTTTTGAAAATGGTTTTATAGTGAAACCTTTTGCAAATGACTTAGCCACTTCACAAAATGACCAATAGGTGTGCCCAAATGTCTATGACCCATTAGGAACCCCTTTTTTAAACAAATCAAAGCTTGGCATGCTTGCATGCATTACTTGAACTTTGCCACTTTGGTAAATGACCAATTTGGATCTTACAAAGTTTAGGAATCTAATAGAGACCCTCTTTGCAAATGACTTTGCCATTTTGGTAAATGACCAATTTGGAACTTACAAAGTTAGAAGCCTAGTGAAGACCATCCTTACAATAGAACCAACCTTTGCATGCTTATGCATGACTTAGATCCCATTACTTTGTGTGTGTGAAAAAAAATTGTTTGTTTGACTTTGTTATTTTATGTGTGTAGTTTTGCTTGATTGGTAGATTAAGTTTGTGCCTTGCTTGATTGAATTGTAGTGACTTGAAGAGTGTGAGTGTTGCAAGGACAAGGAGTGAACCTATACCCTCTACCAAAAAGGCAAGTGATATCTTCATGAATATTCCATACCTATATTTTATACTTGCATTAGATATATTTTGTTAGGACTTGCATGCTACTTTTGTCAATTGATGATGGGAAATCCTATTTAGAATAGAATGCTAGAATTTCTAGGAAAATTCCCTAAGGATAAGTTGCCATGCCATGCTTAGCCTAGCTACTAGAAAACAAGGGTGGTTTATATATTCACACTATGGAAAAATATTCTAAGTCTAAGGACTTGTTTTTATTTAACAAAACAACTAAGTTAATGAATCACCTGGGTGGAATGGAAAGAATGGGATATGTTGAGTGGTTACACCAGGCCAGGGTACGTGAACCTTGTGTATCTCACTTGTGGATGGCCACCCAGGAACAAAGAGATTTGAGTTGTCAAATGTTGAGAAGCTTCAAGTGCAACCACTTGGTAATATGGGCTCTGCCATGATCTTAGGATGCTGGAACTTAGTCTCTTGGACAGTGGGTGGTAGATGGGATGATAGGTTGGAGCGCGTCCATTTGACTAAGGAAAGGCTACTGAAGGATCATGTCTTGGGAAACCAAGGCTTGTGGGGAAAGTGCACCACCTCTACAGAGTGTAAAACCTGAGTACTTAGCCATGTCCCTGGTAAAGGACAATTTGAGCATCAAGACATGGAAACTTCAAGAATCTCATCACTCCAATTTCTAAATAAAACTTGTGGGTGAACAAGGGATAAAAGGATCTTCAATCATTGATTGGTAGATGCCCTGAGTTGATCTGGAGTCTTTGATTGATAGATGCCTTGGGTGTTTTTGCCAAACAAAACTTAGTGTTTTCAAAAGTTAAGGAAAAATCTATTTTTGAGCAAAGCAAGCCTAAGATCCACCAGCCAAATGCATATAGTATTATAGTCCACTTAAAATATACTAAGGTATCACTTGCCAATACAATTCAAATGTATTGACCCTTGTGGCTGTAACTTATGATGTTGTAGGTTTGATTGATTTAGTGAAGATTGATTGATTAGGATTACAAAGTCTACAACCAACATCTGCCTGTGGCACTTTGAAGATGAAGGACCCATGACTATAGTTATTCCGCTGCAATGTAATGTAAATAGCCAATGAGCTATGTTTGATGTAATAAAATTATCTTATTCCTGGTTATAAAGTTGTATATGACATTTGTTTCTTGATATTACATCTAAATTGTGGATGCTAGCTATTGATCCAGGGACTAGCATTGTAAACACAGGGGACTCAATCTTATTAAAGGTTGGGGACGTTACACTCTAGTGGTGGTTTATGAAAAGAACACACATGCAATGACACTGGTGGATCCATGTGGTTTATGAAAAGAACACACATCCAATGACACTGGTGGAACCATGTGGTTTATGAAAAGAACACACATGCATTTAACTCTAGTGGATCCATGTGGTTTATGAAAAGAACACACATGCAATGACTATAGATGTAGTTTATGAAAATAATACACATGCAATGACACAGGTGCATCCATGTGGTTTATGAATAGAACACATATTTAATGACAGTAGTGGATCCATGTGGTTTATGAAAAGAACACACATTCAACGAACTCTAGTGGATCCATGTGGTTCATCAAAAGAACACACATGAAATGAACTCTAGTGCTAGTTTAGGAGAAGAACACACATGCAATGAACTCTAGTGCTGGTTTAGGAGAAGAACACACGTGCAATGACTGGTGGATCCATATGTGGTTTATGGAAAGAACACACATGCAATGACTCTAGTGGTGGTTTATGAATAGAACACACATGCAATGACTCTAGTGGTGGTTTATGAAAAGAACACATGCAATGACACTGGTGGATCCATGTGGTTTATGAAAAGAACACACATTCAATGAACTCTAGTGGATCCATCTGGTTTATGAAATGAACATAAATGCAATGAACTCTCGTGGATCCATGTGGTTTAAGAAAAGAACACACATGCAATGACTCTAGTGGTGGTTTATGAAAAAGAACAAGCATGCAATGACTCTAGTGGATCCATATGTGGTTTATGAAAAGAACACACATGCAATGACTCTAGTGGTGGTTTATGAAAAGAACACACATGCAATGACACTGGTGGATCCATGTGGTTTATGAAAAGAACACACATCCAATGACACTGGTGGAACCATGTGGTTTATGAAAAGAACACACATGCATTTAACTCTAGTGGATCCATGTGGTTTATGAAAAGAACACACATGCAATGACTATAGATGTAGTTTATGAAAATAATACACATGCAATGACACAGTTGCATCCATGTGGTTTATGAATAGAACACATATTTAATGACAGTAGTGGATCCATGTGGTTTCTGAAAAGAACACACATTCAACGAACTCTAGTGGATCCATGTGGTTCATCAAAAGAACACACATGAAATGAACTCCAGTGCTAGTTTAGGAGAAAAACACACATGCAATGAACTCTAGTGCTGGTTTAGGAGAAGAACACACGTGCAATGACTGGTGGATCCATATGTGGTTTGTGGAAAGAACACACATGCAATGACTCTAGTGGTGGTTTATGAATAGAACACACATGCAATGACTATAGTGGTGGTTCATCAAAAGAACACATGCAATGACACTGGTGGATTCATGTGGTTTATGAAAAGAACACACATTCAATGAACTCTAGTGGATCCATCTGGTTTATGAAATGAACACAAATGTAATGAACTCTCGTGGATCCATGTGGTTTAAGAAAAGAACACACATGCAATGACTCTAGTGGTGGTTTATGAAAAGAACCCACATGCACTGACTCTCGTGGATCCATATGTGGCTTTTGAACAGAACCCAGTTGCAATGACTCTAGTGGTGGTTTATGAAAAGAACACACATGCAATGACACTGGTGGATCCATGTGGTTTATGAAAAGAACACACATCCAATGACACTGGTGGAACCATGTGGTTTATGAAAAGAACACACATGCATTTAACTCTAGTGGATCCATGTGGTTTATGAAAAGAACACACATGCAATGACTATAGATGTAGTTTATGAAAATAATACACATGCAATGACACAGGTGCATCCATGTGGTTTATGAATAGAACACATATTTAATGACAGTAGTGGATCCATGTGGTTTATGAAAATAACACACATTCAACGAACTCTAGTGGATCCATGTGGTTCATCAAAAGAACACACATGAAATGAACTCTAGTGCTAGTTTAGGAGAAGAACACACATGCAATGAACTCTAGTGCTGGTTTAGGAGAAGAACACACGTGCAATGACTGGTGGATCCATATGTGGTTTGTGGAAAGAACACACATGCAATGACTCTAGTGGTGGTTTATGAATAGAACACACATGCAATGACTCTAGTGGTGGTTTATCAAAAGAACACATGCAATGACACTGGTGGATCCATGTGGTTTATGAAAAGAACACACATTCAATGAACTCTAGTGGGTCCATGTGGTTTATGAAAAGAACACACATGTAATGAACTCTCGTGGATCCATGTGGTTTATGAAAAGAACACACATTCAATGACACTGGTGGATCCATGTGGTTTATCAAAAGAACACATATTCAATGACACTAGTGGATCCATGTGGTTTTTGAAAAGAACACACATTCAATGAACTCTAGTGGATCCATGTGGTTTATGAAAAGAACACACATGCAATGAACTCTAGTGGATCCATCTGGTTTATGAAATGAACACAAATGCAATGAACTCGTGGATCCATGTGGTTTAAGAAAAGAACACACATGCAATGACTCTAGTGGTGGTTTATGAAAAAGAACACACATGCAATGACTAGTGGTGGTTTTGAAGAAGAACACACATGCAATGAATCTAGTGGATCCATATGTGGTTTATGAAAAGAACACACATGCAATGACTCTAGTGGTGGTTTATGAAAAGAACACACATGCAATGACACTGGTGGATCCATGTGATTTATGAAAAGAACACACATCCAATGACACTGGTGGAACCATGTGGTTTATGAAAAGAACACACATGCATTTAACTCTAGTGGATCCATGTGGTTTATGAAAAGAACACACATGCAATGACTATAGATGTAGTTTATGAAAATAATACACATGCAATGACACAGGTGCATCCATGTGGTTTCTGAATAGAACACATATTTAATGACAGTAGTGGATCCATGTGGTTTATGAAAAGAACACACATTCAACGAACTCTAGTGGATCCATGTGGTTCATCAAAAGAACACACATGAAATGAACTCTAGTGCTAGTTTACGAGAAGAACACACATGCAATGAACTCTAGTGCTGGTTTAGGAGAAGAACACACGTGCAATGACTGGTGGATCCATATGTGGTTTATGGAAAGAACACACATGCAATGACTCTAGTGGTGGTTTATGAATAGAACACACATGCAATGACTCTAGTGGTGGTTTATGAAAAGAACACATGCAATGACACTGGTGGATCCATGTGGTTTATGAAAAGAACACACATTCAATGAACTCTAGTGGATCTATCTGGTTTATGAAATGAACACAAATGCAATGAACTCTCGTGGATCCATGTGGTTTAAGAAAAGAACACACATGCAATGACTCTAGTGGTGGTTTATGAAAAAGAACACACATGCAATGACTAGTGGTGGTTTTGAAGAAGAACACACATGCAATGACTCTAGTGGATCCATATGTGGTTTATGAAAAGAACACACATCCAATGACACTGGTGGAACCATGTGGTTTATGAAAAGAACACACATGCATTTAACTCTAGTGGATCCATGTGGTTTATGAAAAGAACACACATGCAATGACTATAGATGTAGTTTATGAAAATAATACACATGCAATAACACAGGTGCATCCATGTGGTTTATGAATAGAACACATATTTAATGACAGTAGTGGATCCATGTGGTTTATGAAAAGAACAAACATTCAACAAACTCTAGTGGATCCATGTGGTTCATCAAAAGAACACACATGAAATGAACTCTAGTGCTAGTTTAGGAGAAGAACACACATGCAATGAACTCTAGTGCTGGTTTAGGAGAAGAACACACGTGCAATGACTGGTGGATCCATATGTGGTTTGTGGAAAGAACACACATGCAATGACTCTAGTGGTGGTTTATGAATAGATCACACATGCAATGACTCTAGTGGTGGTTTATCAAAAGAACACATGCAATGACACTGGTGGATCCATGTGGTTTATGAAAAGAACACACATTCAATGAACTCTAGTGGGTCCATGTGGTTTATGACAAGAACACACATGTAATGAACTCTCGTGGATCCATGTGGTTTATGAAAAGAACACACATTCAATGACACTAGTGGATCCATGTGGTTTATCAAAAGAACACAGATTCAATGACACTAGTGGATCCATGTGGTTTTTGAAAAGAACACACATTCAATGAACTCTAGTGGATCCATGTGGTTTATGAAAAGAACACACATGCAATGAACTCTAGTGGATCCATCTGGTTTATGAAATGAACACAAATGCAATCAACTCTCATGGATCCATGTGGTTTAAGAAAAGAACACACATGCAATGACTCTAGTGGTGGTTTATGAAAAAGAACACACATGCAATGACTAGTGGTGGTTTTGAAGAAGAACACACATGCAATGACTCTAGTGGATCCATATGTGGTTTATGAAAAGAGCACACATGCAATGACTCTAGTGGTGGTTTATGAAAAGAACACACATGCAATGACACTGGTGGATCCATGTGGTTTATGAAAAGAACACACATCCAATGACACTGGTGGAACCATGTGGTTTATGAAAAGAACACACATGCAGTTAACTCTAGTGGATCCACGTGGTTTATGAAAAGAACACACAAGCAATGACTATAGATGTAGTTTATGAAAATAAGACACATGCAATGACACAGGTGCATCCATGTGGTTTATGAATAGAACACATATTTAATGACAGTAGTGGATCCATGTGGTTTATGAAAAGAACACACATTCAACGAACTCTAGTGGATCCATGTGGTTTATGAAAATAACACACATGAAATGAAATCTAGTGCTAGTTTAGGAGAAGAACACACATGCAATGAACTCTAGTGCTGGTTTAGGAGAAGAACACACGTGCAATGACTGGTGGATCCATATGTGGTTTGTGGAAAGAACACACATGCAATGACTCTAGTGGTGTTTTATGAATAGAACACACATGCAATGACTCTAGTGGTGGTTTATCAAAAGAACACAGATTCAATGACACTAGTGGATCCATGTGGTTTTTGAAAAGAACACACATTCAATGAACTCTAGTGGATCCATGTGGTTTATGAAAAGAACACACATGCAATGAACTCTAGTGGATCCATCTGGTTTATGAAATGAACACAAATGCAACCAACTCTCATGGATCCATGTGGTTTAAGAAAAGAACACACATGCAATGACTCTAGTGGTGGTTTATGAAAAAGAACAAGCATGCAATGACTCTAGTGGATCCATATGTGGTTTATGAAAAGAACACACATGCAATGACACTGGTGGATCCATGTGATTTATGAAAAGAACACACATCCAATGACACTGGTGGAACCATGTGGTTTATGAAAAGAACACACATGCATTTAACTCTAGTGGATCCATGTGGTTTATGAAAAGAACACACATGCAATGACTATAGATGTAGTTTATGAAAATAATACACATGAAATGACACAGGTGCATCCATGTGGTTTATGAATAGAACACATATTTAATGACAGTAGTGGATCCATGTGGTTTATGAAAAGAACACACATTCAACGAACTCTAGTGGATCCATGTGGTTCATCAAAAGAACACACATGAAATGAACTCTAGTGCTAGTTTAGGAGAAGAACACACATGCAATGAACTCTAGTGCTGGTTTAGGAGAAGAACACACGTGCAATGACTGGTGGATCCATATGTGGTTTGTGGAAAGAACACACATGCAATGACTCTAGTGGTGGTTTATGAATAGAACACACATGCAATGACTCTAGTGGTGGTTTATCAAAAGAACACATGCAATGACACTGGTGGATCCATGTGGTTTATGAAAAGAACACACATTCAATGAACTCTAGTGGGTCCATGTGGTTTATGAAAAGAACACACATGTAATGAACTCTCGTGGATCCATGTGGTTTATGAAAAGAACACACATTCAATGACACTGGTGGATCCATGTGGTTTATCAAAAGAACACATATTCAATGACACTAGTGGATCCATGTGGTTTTTGAAAAGAACACACATTCAATGAACTCTAGTGGATCCATGTGGTTTATGAAAAGAACACACATGCA
The DNA here is from genome assembly GCA_023614405.1 of Avena insularis. Taxonomy (NCBI): domain Eukaryota; kingdom Viridiplantae; phylum Streptophyta; class Magnoliopsida; order Poales; family Poaceae; genus Avena; species Avena insularis. Next base: position 330,716 of record JAJUPC010000162.1, on the reverse strand, counting down.
ATGAACTCTAGTGGATCCATCTGGTTTATGAAATGAACACAAATGCAATGAACTCTCGTGGATCCATGTGGTTTAAGTAAAGAACACATGCAATGACTCTAGTGTTGGTTTATGAAAAATATCACTCATGCTATGACTAGGGGTGGTTTTGAAGTAGAACACACATGCAATGAATCTAGTGGATCCATATGTGGTTTATGAAAAGAACACACATGCAATGACTCTAGTGGTGGTTTATGAAAAGAACACATGCAATGACACTGGTGGATCCATGTGATTTATGAAAAGAACACACATCCAATGACACTGGTGGAACCATGTGGTTTATGAAAAGAACACACATGCATTTAACTCTAGTGGATCCATGTGGTTTATGAAAAGAACACACATGCAATGACTATAGATGTAGTTTATGAAAATAATACACATGCAATGACACAGTGCATCCATGTGGTTTCTGAATAGAACACATATTTAATGATGAGTGGATCCATGTGGTTTATGAAAAGAACACACATTCAACGAACTCTAGTGGATCCATGTGGTTCATCAAAAGAACACACATGAAATGAACTCTAGTGCTAGTTTAAGATAAGAAAACACATGCAATGAACTCTAGTGCTGGTTTAGGAGAAGAACACACGTGCAATGACTGGTGGATCCATATGTGGTTTATGGAAAGAACACACATGCAATGACTCTAGTGGTGGTTTATGAATAGAACACACATGCAATGACTCTAGTGGTGGTTTATGAAAAGAACACATGCAATGACACTGGTGGATCCATGTGGTTTATGAAAAGAACACACATTCAATGAACTCTAGTGGATCTATCTGGTTTATGAAATGAACACAAATGCAATGAACTCTCGTGGATCCATGTGGTTTAAGAAAAGAACACACATGCAATGACTCTAGTGGTGGTTTATGAAAAAGAACACACATGCAATGACTAGTGGTGGTTTTGAAGAAGAACACACATGCAATGACTCTAGTGGATCCATATGTGGTTTATGAAAAGAACACACATCCAATGACAGTGGAACCATGTGGTTTATGAAAAGAACACACATGCATTTAACTCTAGTGGATCCATGTGGTTTATGAAAAGAACACACATGCAATGACTATAGATGTAGTTTATGAAAATAATACACATGCAATAACACAGGTGCATCCATGTGGTTTATGAATAGAACACATATTTAATGACAGTAGTGGATCCATGTGGTTTATGAAAAGAACAAACATTCAACAAACTCTAGTGGATCCATGTGGTTCATCAAAAGAACACACATGAAATGAACTCTAGTGCTAGTTTAGGAGAGAAGAACACATGCAATGAACTCTAGTGCTGGTTTAGGAGAAGAACACACGTGCAATGACCGGTGGATCCATATGTGGTTTGTCGAAAGAACACACATGCAATGACTCTAGTGGTGGTTTATGAATAGATCACACATGCAATGACTCTAGTGGTGGTTTATCAAAAGAACACATGCAATGACACTGGTGGATCCATGTGGTTTATGAAAAGAACACACATTCAATGAACTCTAGTGGGTCCATGTGGTTTATGACAAGAACACACATGTAATGAACTCTCGTGGATCCATGTGATTTATGAAAAGAACACACATTCAATGACACTAGTGGATCCATGTGGTTTATCAAAAGAACAGATTCAATGACACTAGTGGATCCATGTGGTTTTTGAAAAGAACACACATTCAATGAACTCTAGTGGATCCATGTGGTTTATGAAAAGAACACACATGCAATGAACTCTAGTGGATCCATCTGGTTTATGAAATGAACACAAATGCAATCAACTCTCATGGATCCATGTGGTTTAAGAAAAGAACACACATGCAATGACTCTAGTGGTGGTTTATGAAAAAGAACACACATGCAATGACTAGTGGTGGTTTTGAAGAAGAACACACATGCAATGACTCTAGTGGATCCATATGTGGTTTATGAAAAGAGCACACATGCAATGACTCTAGTGGTGGTTTATGAAAAGAACACACATGCAATGACACTGGTGGATCCATGTGGTTTATGAAAAGAACACACATCCAATGACACTGGTGGAACCATGTGGTTTATGAAAAGAACACACATGCAGTTAACTCTAGTGGATCCACGTGGTTTATGAAAAGAACACACAAGCAATGACTATAGATGTAGTTTATGAAAATAAGACACATGCAATGACACAGGTGCATCCATGTGGTTTATGAATAGAACACATATTTAATGACAGTAGTGGATCCATGTGGTTTATGAAAAGAACACACATTCAACGAACTCTAGTGGATCCATGTGGTTTATGAAAATAACACACATGAAATGAAATCTAGTGCTAGTTTAGGAGAAGAACACACATGCAATGAACTCTAGTGCTGGTTTAGGAGAAGAACACACGTGCAATGACTGGTGGATCCATATGTGGTTTGTGGAAAGAACACACATGCAATGACTCTAGTGGTGTTTTATGAATAGAACACACATGCAATGACTCTAGTGGTGGTTTATCAAAAGAACACAGATTCAATGACACTAGTGGATCCATGTGGTTTTTGAAAAGAACACACATTCAATGAACTCTAGTGGATCCATGTGGTTTATGAAAAGAACACACATGCAATGAACTCTAGTGGATCCATCTGGTTTATGAAATGAACACAAATGCAACCAACTCTCATGGATCCATGTGGTTTAAGAAAAGAATACACATGCAATGACTCTAGTGGTGGTTTATGAAAAAGAACAAGCATGCAATGACTCTAGTGGATCCATATGTGGTTTATGAAAAGAACACACATGCAATGACTCTAGTGGTGGTTTATGAAAAGAACACACATGCAATGACACTGGTGGATCCATGTGGTTTATGAAAAGAACACACATCCAATGACACTGGTGGAACCATGTGGTTTATGAAAAGAACACACATGCATTTAACTCTAGTGGATCCATGTGGTTTATGAAAAGAACACACATGCAATGACTATAGATGTAGTTTATGAAAATAATACACATGCAATGACACAGTTGCATCCATGTGGTTTATGAATAGAACACATATTTAATGACAGTAGTGGATCCATGTGGTTTCTGAAAAGAACACACATTCAACGAACTCTAGTGGATCCATGTGGTTCATCAAAAGAACACACATGAAATGAACTCCAGTGCTAGTTTAGGAGAAAAACACACATGCAATGAACTCTAGTGCTGGTTTAGGAGAAGAACACACGTGCAATGACTGGTGGATCCATATGTGGTTTGTGGAAAGAACACACATGCAATGACTCTAGTGGTGGTTTATGAATAGAACACACATGCAATGACTCTAGTGGTGGTTCATCAAAAGAACACATGCAATGACACTGGTGGATCCATGTGGTTTATGAAAAGAACACACATTCAATGAACTCTAGTGGATCCATCTGGTTTATGAAATGAACACAAATGTAATGAACTCTCGTGGATCCATGTGGTTTAAGAAAAGAACACACATGCAATGACTCTAGTGGTGGTTTATGAAAAAGAACACACATGCAATGACTCTAGTGGATCCATATGTGGTTTATGAAAAGAACACACATGCAATGACTCTAGTGGTGGTTTATGAAAAGAACACACATGCAATGACACTGGTGGATCCATGTGGTTTATGAAAAGAACACACATCCAATGACACTGGTGGAACCATGTGGTTTATGAAAAGAACACACATGCATTTAACTCTAGTGGATCCATGTGGTTTATGAAAAGAACACACATGCAATGACTATAGATGTAGTTTATGAAAATAATACACATGCAATGACACAGGTGCATCCATGTGGTTTATGAATAGAACACATATTTAATGACAGTAGTGGATCCATGTGGTTTATGAAAATAACACACATTCAACGAACTCTAGTGGATCCATGTGGTTCATCAAAAGAACACACATGAAATGAACTCTAGTGCTAGTTTAGGAGAAGAACACACATGCAATGAACTCTAGTGCTGGTTTAGGAGAAGAACACACGTGCAATGACTGGTGGATCCATATGTGGTTTGTGGAAAGAACACACATGCAATGACTCTAGTGGTGGTTTATGAATAGAACACACATGCAATGACTCTAGTGGTGGTTTATCAAAAGAACACATGCAATGACACTGGTGGATCCATGTGGTTTATGAAAAGAACACACATTCAATGAACTCTAGTGGGTCCATGTGGTTTATGAAAAGAACACACATGTAATGAACTCTCGTGGATCCATGTGGTTTATGAAAAGAGCACACATTCAATGACACTGGTGGATCCATGTGGTTTATCAAAAGAACACATATTCAATGACACTAGTGGATCCATGTGGTTTTTGAAAAGAACACACATTCAATGAACTCTAGTGGATCCATGTGGTTTATGAAAAGAACACACATGCAATGAACTCTAGTGGATCCATCTGGTTTATGAAATGAACACAAATGCAATGAACTCTCGTGGATCCATGTGGTTTAAGAAAAGAACACACATGCAATGACTCTAGTGGTGGTTTATGAAAAAGAACACACATGCAATGACTAGTGGTGGTTTTGAAGAAGAACACACATGCAATGAATCTAGTGGATCCATATGTGGTTTATGAAAAGAACACACATGCAATGACTCTAGTGGTGGTTTATGAAAAGAACACACATGCAATGACACTGGTGGATCCATGTGATTTATGAAAAGAACACACATCCAATGACACTGGTGGAACCATGTGGTTTATGAAAAGAACACACATGCATTTAACTCTAGTGGATCCATGTGGTTTATGAAAAGAACACACATGCAATGACTATAGATGTACTTTATGAAAATAATACACATGCAATGACACAGGTGCATCCATGTGGTTTATGAATAGAACACATATTTAATGACAGTAGTGGATCCATGTGGTTTATGAAAAGAACACACATTCAACGAACTCTAGTGGATCCATGTGGTTCATCAAAAGAACACAATTGAAATGAACTCTAGTGCTAGTTTACGAGAAGAACACACATGCAATGAACTCTAGTGCTGGTTTAGGAGAAGAACACACGTGCAATGACTGGTGGATCCATATGTGGTTTATGGAAAGAACACACATGCAATGACTCTAGTGGTGGTTTATGAATAGAACACACATGCAATGACTCTAGTGGTGGTTTATGAAAAGAACACATGCAATGACACTGGTGGATCCATGTGGTTTATGAAAAGAACACACATTCAATGAACTCTAGTGGATCTATCTGGTTTATGAAATGAACACAAATGCAATGAACTCTCGTGGATCCATGTGGTTTAAGAAAAGAACACACATGCAATGACTCTAGTGGTGGTTTATGAAAAATAACACACATGCAATGACTAGTGGTGGTTTTGAAGAAGAACACACATGCAATGACTCTAGTGGATCCATATGTGGTTTATGAAAAGAACACACATCCAATGACACTGGTGGAACCATGTGGTTTATGAAAAGAACACACATGCATTTAACTCTAGTGGATCCATGTGGTTTATGAAAAGAACACACATGCAATGACTATAGATGTAGTTTATGAAAATAATACACATGCAACACAGTGCATCCATGTGGTTTATGAATAGAACACATATTTAATGACAGTAGTGGATCCATGTGGTTTATGAAAAGAACAAACATTCAACAAACTCTAGTGGATCCATGTGGTTCATCAAAAGAACACACATGAAATGAACTCTAGTGCTAGTTTAGGAGAAGAACACACATGCAATGAACTCTAGTGCTGGTTTAGGAGAAGAACACACGTGCAATGACTGGTGGATCCATATGTGGTTTGTGGAAAGAACACACATGCAATGACTCTAGTGGTGGTTTATGAATATATCACACATGCAATGACTCTAGTGGTGGTTTATCAAAAGAACACATGCAATGACACTGGTGGATCCATGTGGTTTATGAAAAGAACACACATTCAATGAACTCTAGTGGGTCCATGTGGTTTATGACAAGAACACACATGTAATGAACTCTCGTGGATCCATGTGGTTTATGAAAAGAACACACATTCAATGACACTAGTGGATCCATGTGGTTTATCAAAAGAACACAGATTCAATGACACTAGTGGATCCATGTGGTTTTTGAAAAGAACACACATTCAATGAACTCTAGTGGATCCATGTGGTTTATGAAAAGAACACACATGCAATGAACTCTAGTGGATCCATCTGGTTTATGAAATGAACACAAATGCAATGAACTCTCGTGGATCCATGTGGTTTAAGAAAAGAACACACATGCAATGACTCTAGTGGTGGTTTATGAAAAAGAACACACATGCAATGACTAGTGGTGGTTTTGAAGAAGAACACACATGCAATGAATCTAGTGGATCCATATGTGGTTTATGAAAAGAACACACATGCAATGACTCTAGTGGTGGTTTATGAAAAGAACACACATGCAATGACACTGGTGGATCCATGTGGTTTATGAAAAGAACACACATCCAATGACACTGGTGGAACCATGTGGTTTATGAAAAGAACACACATGCATTTAACTCTAGTGGATCCATGTGGTTTATGAAAAGAACACACATGCAATGACTATAGATGTAGTTTATGAAAATAATTCACATGCAATGACACAAGTGCATCCATGTGGTTTATGAATAGAACACATATTTAATGACAGTAGTGGATCCATGTGGTTTATGAAAAGAACACACATTCAACGAACTCTAGTGGAACCATGTGGTTCATCAAAAGAACACACATGAAATGAACTCTAGTGCTAGTTTACGAGAAGAACACACATGCAATGAACTCTAGTGCTGGTTTAGGAGAAGAACACACGTGCAATGACTGGTGGATCCATATGTGGTTTATGGAAAGAACACACATGCAATGACTCTAGTGGTGGTTTATGAATAGAACACACATGCAATGACTCTAGTGGTGGTTTATGAAAAGAACACATGCAATGACACTGGTGGATCCATGTGGTTTATGAAAAGAACACACATTCAATGAACTATAGTGGATCCATCTGGTTTATGAAATGAACACAAATGCAATGAACTCTCGTGGATCCATGTGGTTTAAGAAAAGAACACACATGCAATGACTCTAGTGGTGGTTTATGAAAAAGAACACACATGCAATGACTAGTGGTGGTTTTGAAGAAGAACACATGCAATGACTCTAGTGGATCCATATGTGGTTTATGAAAAGAACACACATCCAATGACACTGGTGGAACCATGTGGTTTATGAAAAGAACACACATGCATTTAACTCTAGTGGATCCATGTGGTTTATGAAAAGAACACACATGCAATGACTATAGATGTAGTTTATGAAAATAATACACATGCAATAACACAGGTGCATCCATGTGGTTTATGAATAGAACACATATTTAATGACAGCAGTGGATCCATGTGGTTTATGAAAAGAACAAACATTCAACAAACTCTAGTGGATCCATGTGGTTCATCAAAAGAACACACATAAAATGAACTCTAGTGCTAGTTTAGGAGAAGAACACACATGCAATGAACTCTAGTGCTGGTTTAGGAGAAGAACACACGTGCAATGACTGGTGGATCCATATGTGGTTTGTGGAAAGAACACACATGCAATGACTCTAGTGGTGGTTTATGAATAGATCACACATGCAATGACTCTAGTGGTGGTTTATCAAAAGAACACATGCAATGACACTGGTGGATCCATGTGGTTTATGAAAAGAACACACATTCAATGAACTCTAGTGGGTCCATGTGGTTTATGACAAGAACACACATGTAATGAACTCTCGTGGATCCATGTGGTTTATGAAAAGAACACACATTCAATGACACTAGTGGATCCATGTGGTTTATCAAAAGAACACAGATTCAATGACACTAGTGGATCCATGTGGTTTTTGAAAAGAACACACATTCAATGAACTCTAGTGGATCCATGTGGTTTATGAAAAGAACACACATGCAATGAACTCTAGTGGATCCATCTGGTTTATGAAATGAACACAAATGCAATGAACTCTCGTGGATCCATGTGGTTTAAGAAAAGAACACACATGCAATGACTCTAGTGGTGGTTTATGAAAAAGAACACACATGCAATGACTAGTGGTGGTTTTGAAGAAGAACACACATGCAATGAATCTAGTGGATCCATATGTGGTTTATGAAAAAGAACACATGCGATGACTCTAGTGGTGGTTTATGAAAAGAACACACATGCAATGACACTGGTGGATCCATGTGATTTATGAAAAGAACACACATCCAATGACACTGGTGGAACCATGTGGTTTATGAAAAGAACACACATGCATTTAACTCTAGTGGATCCATGTGGTTTATGAAAAGAACACACATGCAATGACTATAGATGTAGTTTATGAAAATAATACACATGCAATGACACAGGTGCATCCATGTGGTTTATGAATAGAACACATATTTAATGACAGTAGTGGATCCATGTGGTTTATGAAAAGAACACACATTCAACGAACTCTAGTGGATCCATGTGGTTCATCAAAAGAACACACATGAAATGAACTCTAGTGATAGTTTAGGAGAAGAACACACATGCAATGAACTCTAGTGCTGGTTTAGGAGAAGAACACACGTGCAATGACTGGTGGATCCATATGTGGTTTATGGAAAGAACACACATGCAATGACTCTAGTGGTGGTTTATGAATAGAACACACATGCAATCACTCTAGTGGTGGTTTATGAAAAGAACACATGCAATGACACTGGTGGATCCATGTGGTTTATGAAAAGAACACACATTCAATGAACTCTAGTGGATCCATCTGGTTTATGAAATGAACACAAATGCAATGAACTCTCGTGGATCCATGTGGTTTAAGAAAAGAACACACATGCAATGACTCTAGTGGTGGTTTATGAAAAAGAACACACATGCAATGACTCTAGTGGATCCATATGTGGTTTATGAAAAGAACACACATGCAATGACTCTAGTGGTGGTTTATGAAAAGAACACACATGCAATGACACTGGTGGATCCATGTGGTTTATGAAAAGAACACACATCCAATGACACTGGTGGAACCATGTGGTTTATGAAAAGAACACACATGCATTTAACTCTAGTGGATCCATGTGGTTTATGAAAAGAACACACATGCAATGACTATAGATGTAGTTTATGAAAATAATACACATGCAATGACACAGGTGCATCCATGTGGTTTATGAAAAGAACACATATTTAATGACAGTAGTGGATCCATGTGGTTTATGAAAAGAACACACATTCAACGAACTCTAGTGGATCCATGTGGTTCATCAAAAGAACACACATGCAATGAACTCTAGTGCTGGTTTAGGGGAAGAACACACGTGCAATGACTGGTGGATCCATATGTGGTTTATGGAAAGAACACACATGCAATAACTCTAGTGGTGGTTTATGAATAGAACACACATGCAATGACTCTAGTGGTGGTTTATGAAAAGAACACATGCAATGACACTGGTGGATCCATGTGGTTTATGAAAAGAACACACATTCAATGAACTCTAGTGGATCCATCTGGTTTATGAAATGAACACAAATGCAATGAACTCTCGTGGATCCATGTGGTTTAAGAAAAGAACACACATGCAATGACTCTAGTGGTGGTTTATGAAAAAGAACACACATGCAATGACTCTAGTGGATCCATATGTGGTTTATGAAAAGAACACACATGCAATGACTCTAGTGGTGGTTTATGAAAAGAACACACATGCAATGACACTGGTGGATCCATGTGGTTTATGAAAAGAACACACATCCAATGACACTGGTGGAACCATGTGGTTTATGAAAAGAACACACATGCATTTAACTCTAGTGGATCCATGTGGTTTATGAAAAGAACACACATGCAATGACTATAGATGTAGTTTATGAAAATAATACACATGCAATGACACAGGTGCATCCATGTGGTTTATGAATAGAACACATATTTAATGACAGTAGTGGATCCATGTGGTTTATGAAAAGAACACACATTCAACAAACTCTAGTGGATCCATGTGGTTCATCAAAAGAACACACATGAAATGAACTCTAGTGCTAGTTTAGGAGAAGAACACACATGCAATGAACTCTAGTGCTTGTTTAGGGGAAGAACACACGTGCAATGACTGGTGGATCCATATGTGCTTTGTGGAAAGAACACACATGCAATGACTCTAGTGGTGGTTTATGAATAGAACACACATGCAATGACTCTAGCGATGGTTTATCAAAAGAACACATGCAATGACACTGGTGGATCCATGTGGTTTATGAAAAGAACACACATTCAATGAACTCTAGTGGGTCCATGTGGTTTATGACAAGAACACACATGTAATGAACTCTCGTGGATCCATGTGGTTTATGAAAAGAACACACATTCAATGACACTAGTGGATCCATGTGGTTTATCAAAATAACACAGATTCAATGACACTAGTGGATCCATGTGGTTTTTGAAAAGAACACACATTCAATGAACTCTAGTGGATCCATGTGGTTTATGAAAAGAACACACATGCAATGAACTCTAGTGGATCCATCTGGTTTATGAAATGAACACAAATGCAATGAACTCTCGTGGATCCATGTGGTTTAAGAAAAGAACACACATGCAATGACTCTAGTGGTGGTTTATGAAAAAGAACACACATGCAATGACTAGTGGTGGTTTTGAAGAAGAACACACATGCAATGACTCTAGTGGATCCATATGTGGTTTATGAAAAGAACACACATGCAATGACTCTAGTGGTGGTTTATGAAAAGAACACACATGCAATGACACTGGTGGATCCATGTGGTTTATGAAAAGAACACACATCCAATGACACTGGTGGAACCATGTGGTTTATGAAAAGAACACACATGCATTTAACTCTAGTGGATCCATGTGGTTTATGAAAAGAACACACATGCAATGACTATAGATGTAGTTTATGAAACTAATACACATGCAATGACACAGGTGCATCCATGTGGTTTATGAATAGAACACATATTTAATGACAGTAGTGGATCCATGTGGTTTATGAAAAGAACACACATTCAACGAACTCTAGTGGATCCATGTGGTTCATCAAAAGAACACACATGAAATGAACTCTACTGCTAGTTTAGGAGAAGAACACACATGCAATGAACTCTAGTGCTGGTTTAGGAGAAGAACACACTCGCAATGACTGGTGGATCCATATGTGGTTTATGGAAAGAACACACATGCAATGACTCTAGTGGTCGTTTATGAATAGAACACACATGCAATGACTCTAGTGGTGGTTTATGAAAAGAACACATGCAATGACACTGGTGGATCCATGTGGTTTATGAAAAGAACACACATTCAATGAACTCTAGTGGATCCATCTGGTTTATGAAATGAACACAAATGCAATGAACTCTCGTGGATCCATGTGGTTTAAGAAAAGAACACACATGCAATGACTCTAGTGGTGGTTTATGAAAAAGAACACACATGCAATGACTCTAGTGGATCCATATGTGGTTTATGAAAAGAACACACATGCAATGACTCTAGTGGTGGTTTATGAAAAGAACACACATGCAATGACACTGGTGGATCCATGTGGTTTATGAAAAGAACACACATCCAATGACACTGGTGGAACCATGTGGTTTATGAAAAGAACACACATGCATTTAACTCTAGTGGATCCATGTGGTTTATGAAAAGAACACACATGCAATGACTATAGATGTAGTTTATGAAAATAATACACATGCAATGACACAGGTGCATCCATGTGGTTTATGAATAGAACACATATTTAATGACAGTAGTGGATCCATGTGGTTTATAAAAAGAACACACATTCAACGAACTCTAGTGGATCCATGTGGTTCATCAAAAGAACACACATGAAATGAACTCTAGTGCTAGTTTAGGAGAAGAACACACATGCAATGAACTCTAGTGCTGGTTTAGGAGAAGAACACACGTGCAATGACTGGTGGATCCATATGTGGTTTGTGGAAAGAACACACATGCAATGACTCTAGTGGTGGTTTATGAATAGAACACACATGCAGTGACTCTAGTGGTGGTTTATCAAAAGAACACATGCAATGACACTGGTGGATCCATGTGGTTTATGAAAAGAACACACATTCAATGAACTCTAGTGGGTCCATGTGGTTTATGACAAGAACACACATGTAATGAACTCTTGTGGATCCATGTGGTTTATGAAAAGAACACACATTCAATGACACTGGTGGATCCATGTGGTTTATCAAAAGAACACAGATTCAATGACACTAGTGGATCCATGTGGTTTTTGAAAAGAACACACATTCAATGAACTCTAGTGGATCCATGTGGTTTATGAAAAGAACACACATGCAATGAACTCTAGTGGATCCATCTGGTTTATGAAATGAACACAAATGCAATGAACTCTCGTGGATCCATGTGGTTTAAGAAAAGAACACACATGCATTGACTCTAGTGGTGGTTTATGAAAAAGAACACACATGCAATGACTAGTGGTGGTTTTGAAGAAGAACACACATGCAATGACTCTAGTGGATCCATATGTGGTTTATGAAAAGAACACACATGCAATGACTCTAGTGGTGGTTTATGAAAAGAACACACATGCAATGACACTGGTGGATCCATGTGGTTTATGAAAAGAACACACATCCAATGACACTGGTGGAACCATGTGGTTTATGAAAAGAACACACATGCATTTAACTCTAGTGGATCCATGTGGTTTATGAAAAGAACACACATGCAATGACTATAGATGTAGTTTATGAAAATAATACACATGCAATGACACAGGTGCATCCATGTGGTTTATGAATAGAACACATATTTAATGACAGTAGTGGATCCATGTGGTTTATGAAAAGAACACACATTCAACGAACTCTAGTGGATCCATGTGGTTCATCAAAAGAACACACATGAAAAGAACTCTAGTGCTAGTTTAGGAGAAGAACACACATGCAATGAACTCTAGTGCTGGTTTAGGAGAAGAACACACGTGCAATGACTGGTGGATCCATATGTGGTTTATGGAAAGAACACACATGCAATGACTCTAGTGGTGGTTTATGAATAGAACACACATGCAATGACTCTAGTGGTGGTTTATGAAAAGAACACATGCAATGACACTGGTGGATCCATGTGGTTTATGAAAAGAACACACATTCAATGAACTCTAGTGGATCCATCTGGTTTATGAAATGAACACAAATGCAATGAACTCTCGTGGATCCATGTGGTTTAAGAAAAGAACACACATGCAATGACTCTAGTGGTGGTTTATGAAAAATAACACACATGCAATGACTCTAGTGGATCCATATGTGGTTTATGAAAAGAACACACATGCAATGACTCTAGTGGTGGATTATGAAAAGAACACACATGCAATGACACTGGTGGATCCATGTGGTTTATGAAAAGAACACACATCCAATGACACTGGTGGAAGCATGTGGTTTATGAAAAGAACACACATGCATTTAACTCTAGTGGATCCATGTGGTTTATGAAAAGAACACACATGCAATGACTATATATGTAGTTTATGAAAATAATACACATGCAATGACACAGGTGCATCCATGTGGTTTATGAATAGAACACATATTTAATGACAGTAGTGGATCCATGTGGTTTATGAAAAGAACACACATTCAACGAACTCTAGTGGATCCATGTGGTTCATCAAAAGAACACACATGAAAAGAACTCTACTGCTAGTTTAGGAGAAGAACACACATGCAATGAACTCTAGTGCTGGTTTAGGAGAAGAACACGTGCAATGACTGGTGGATCCATATGTGGTTTATGGAAAGAACACACATGCAATGACTCTAGTGGTGGTTTATGAATAGAACACACATGCAATGACTCTAGTGGTGGTTTATGAAAAGAACACATGCAATGACACTGGTGGATCCATGTGGTTTATGAAAAGAACACACATTCAATGAACTCTAGTGGATCCATCTGGTTTATGAAATGAACACAAATGCAATGAACTCTCGTGGATCCATGTGGTTTAAGAAAAGAACACACATGCAATGACTCTAGTGGTGGTTTATGAAAAAGAACACACATGCAATGAATCTAGTGGATCCATATGTGGTTTATGAAAAGAACACACATGCAATGACTCTAGTGGTGGTTTATGAAAAGAACACACATGCAATGACACTGGTGGATCCATGTGGTTTATGAAAAGAACACACATCCAATGACACTAGTGGAACCTTGTGGTTTATGAAAAGAACACACATGCATTTAACTCTGGTGGATCCATGTGGTTTATGAAAAGAACACACATGCAATGACTATAGATGTAGTTTATGAAAATAATACACATGCAATGACACAGGTGCATCCATGTGGTTTATGAATAGAACACATATTTAATGACAGTAGTGGATCCATGTGGTTTATGAAAAGAACACATTCAACGAACTCTAGTGGATCCATGTGGTTCATCAAAAGAACACACATGAAATGAACTCTAGTGCTAGTTTAGGAGAAGAACACACATGCAATGAACTCTAGTGCTGGTTTAGGAGAAGAACACACGTGCAATGACTGGTGGATCCATATGTGGTTTGTGGAAAGAACACACATGCAATGACTCTAGTGGTGGTTTATGAATAGAACACACATGCAATGACTCTAGTGGTGGTTTATGAAAAGAACACATGCAATGACACTGGTGGATCCATGTGGTTTATGAAAAGAACACACATTCAATGAACTCTAGTGGATCCATCTGGTTTATGAAATGAACACAAATGCAATGAACTCTCGTGGATCCATGTGGTTTAAGAAAAGAACACACATGCAATGACTCTAGTGGTGGTTTATGAAAAAGAACACACATGCAATGAATCTAGTGGATCCATATGTGGTTTATGAAAAGAACACACATGCAATGACTCTAGTGGTGGTTTATGAAAAGAACACACATGCAATGACACTGGTGGATCCATGTGGTTTATGAAAAGAACACACATCCAATGACACTAGTGGAACCTTGTGGTTTATGAAAAGAACACACATGCATTTAACTCTGGTGGATCCATGTGGTTTATGAAAAGAACACACATGCAATGACTATAGATGTAGTTTATGAAAATAATACACATGCAATGACAGGTGCATCCATGTGGTTTATGAATAGAACACATATTTAATGACAGTAGTGGATCCATGTGGTTTATGAAAAGAACACACATTCAACGAACTCTAGTGGATCCATGTGGTTCATCAAAAGAACACACATGAAATGAACTCTAGTGCTAGTTTAGGAGAAGAACACACATGCAATGAACTCTAGTGCTGGTTTAGGAGAAGAACACACGTGCAATGACTGGTGGATCCATATGTGGTTTGTGGAAAGAACACACATGCAATGACTCTAGTGGTGGTTTATGAATAGAACACACATGCAATGACTCTAGTGGTGGTTTATCAAAAGAACAGATGCAATGACACTGGTGGATCCATGTGGTTTATGAAAAGAACACACATTCAATGAACTCTAGTGGGTCCATGTGGTTTATGACAAGAACACACATGTAATGAACTCTTGTGGATCCATGTGGTTTATGAAAAGAACACACATTCAATGACACTGGTGGATCCATGTGGTTTATCAAAAGAACACAGATTCAATGACACTAGTGGATCCATGTGGTTTTTGAAAAGAACACACATTCAATGAACTCTAGTGGATCCATGTGGTTTATGAAAAGAACACACATGCAATGAACTCTAGTGGATCCATCTGGTTTATGAAATGAACACAAATGCAATGAACTCTCGTGGATCCATGTGGTTTAAGAAAAGAACACACATGCAATGACTCTAGTGGTGGTTTATGAAAAAGAACACACATGCAATGACTAGTGGTGGTTTTGAAGAAGAACACACATGCAATGACTCTAGTGGATCCATATGTGGTTTATGAAAAGAACACACATGCAATGACTCTAGTGGTGGTTTATGAAAAGAACACACATGCAATGACACTGGTGGATCCATGTGGTTTATGAAAAGAACACACATCCAATGACACTGGTGGAACCATGTGGTTTATGAAAAGAACACATGCATTTAACTCTAGTGGATCCATGTGGTTTATGAAAAGAACACACATGCAATGACTATAGATGTAGTTTATGAAAATAATACACATGCAATGACACAGGTGCATCCATGTGGTTTATGAATAGAACACATATTTAATGACAGTAGTGGATCCATGTGGTTTATGAAAAGAACACACATTCAACGAACTCTAGTGGATCCATGTGGTTCATCAAAAGAACACACATGAAAAGAACTCTACTGCTAGTTTAGGAGAAGAACACACATGCAATGAACTCTAGTGCTGGTTTAGGAGAAGAACACACGTGCAATGACTGGTGGATCCATATGTGGTTTATGGAAAGAACACACATGCAATGACTCTAGTGGTGGTTTATGAATAGAACACACATGCAATGACTCTAGTGGTGGTTTATCAAAAGAACACATGCAATGACACTGGTGGATCCATGTGGTTTATGAAAAGAACACACATTCAATGAACTCTAGTGGGTCCATGTGGTTTATGACAAGAACACAAATGCAATGAACTCTCGTGGATCCATGTGGTTTATGAAAAGAACACACATGCAATGACACTGGTGGATCCATGTGGTTTATCAAAAGAACACAGATTCAATGACACTAGTGGATCCATGTGGTTTTTGAAAAGAACACACATTCAATGAACTCTAGTGGATCCATGTGGTTTATGAAAAGAACATACATGCAATGAACTCTAGTGGATCCATCTGGTTTATGAAATGAACACAAATGCAATGAACTCTCGTGGATCCATGTGGTTTAAGAAAAGAACACACATGCAATGACTCTAGTGGTGGTTTATGAAAAAGAACACACATGCAATGACTAGTGGTGGTTTTGAAGAAGAACACACATGCAATGACTCTAGTGGATCCATATGTGGTTTATGAAAAGAACACACATGCAATGACTCTAGTGGTGGTTTATGAAAAGAACACACATGCAATGACACTGGTGGATCCATGTGGTTTATGAAAAGAACACACATCCAATGACACTGGTGGAACCATGTGGTTTATGAAAAGAACACACATGCATTTAACTCTAGTGGATCCATGTGGTTTATGAAAAGAACACACATGCAATGACTATAGATGTAGTTTATGAAAATAATACACATGCAATGACACAGGTGCATCCATGTGGTTTACGAATAGAACACATATTTAATGACATTAGTGGATCCATGTGGTTTATGAAAAGAACACACATTCAACGAACTCTAGTGGATCCATGTGGTTCATCAAAAGAACACACATGAAAAGAACTCTACTGCTAGTTTAGGAGAAGAACACACATGCAATGAACTCTAGTGCTGGTTTAGGAGAAGAACACACGTGCAATGACTGGTGGATCCATATGTGGTTTATGGAAAGAACACACATGCAATGACTCTAGTGGTGGTTTATGAATAGAACACACATGCAATGACTCTAGTGGTCGTTTATGAAAAGAACACATGCAATGACACTGGTGGATCCATGTGGTTTATGAAAAGAACACACATTCAATGAACTCTAGTGGATCCATCTGGTTTATGAAATGAACACAAATGCAATGAACTCTCGTGGATCCATGTGGTTTAAGAAAAGAACACACATGCAATGACTCTAGTGGTGGTTTATGAAAAAGAACACACATGCAATGACTCTAGTGGATCCATATGTGGTTTATGAAAAGAACACACATGCAATGACTCTAGTGGTGGTTTATGAAAAGAACACACATGCAATGACACTGGTGGATCCATGTGGTTTATGAAAAGAACACACATCCAATGACACTAGTGGAACCTTGTGGTTTATGAAAAGAACACACATGCATTTAACTCTGGTGGATCCATGTGGTTTATGAAAAGAACACACATGCAATGACTATAGATGTAGTTTATGAAAATAATACACATGCAATGACACAGGTGCATCCATGTGGTTTATGAATAGAACACATATTTAATGACAGTAGTGGATCCATGTGGTTTATGAAAAGAACACACATTCAACGAACTCTAGTGGATCCATGTGGTTCATCAAAAGAACACACATGAAATGAACTCTAGTGCTAGTTTAGGAGAAGAACACACATGCAATGAACTCTAGTGCTGGTTTAGGAGAAGAACACACGTGCAATGACTGGTGGATCCATATGTGGTTTGTGGAAAGAACACACATGCAATGACTCTAATGGTGGTTTATGAATAGAACACACATGCAATGACTCTAGTGGTGGTTTATCAAAAGAACACATGCAATGACACTGGTGGATCCATGTGGTTTATGAAAAGAACACACATTCAATGAACTCTAGTGGGTCCATGTGGTTTATGACAAGAACACACATGTAATGAACTCTTGTGGATCCATGTGGTTTATGAAAAGAACACACATTCAATGACACTGGTGGATCCATGTGGTTTATCAAAAGAACACAGATTCAATGACACTAGTGGATCCATGTGGTTTTTGAAAAGAACACACATTCAATGAACTCTAGTGGATCCATGTGGTTTATGAAAAGAACACACATGCAATGAACTCTAGTGGATCCATCTGGTTTATGAAATGAACACAAATGCAATGAACTCTCGTGGATCCATGTGGTTTAAGAAAAGAACACACATGCAATGACTCTAGTGGTGGTTTATGAAAAAGAACACACATGCAATAAATAGTGGTGGTTTTGAAGAAGAACACACATGCAATGACTCTAGTGGAACCATATGTGGTTTATGAAAAGAACACACATGCAATGACTCTAGTGGTGGTTTATGAAAAGAACACACATGCAATGACACTGGTGGATCCATGTGGTTTATGAAAAGAACACACATCCAATGACACTGGTGGAACCATGTGGTTTATGAAAAGAACACACATGCATTTAACTCTAGTGGATCCATGTGGTTTATGAAAAGAACACACATGCAATGACTATAGATGTAGTTTATGAAAATAATACACATGCAATGACACAGGTGCATCCATGTGGTTTATGAAAAGAACACACATTCAACGAACTCTAGTGGATCCATGTGGTTCATCAAAAGAACACACATGAAAAGAACTCTAGTGCTAGTTTAGGAGAAGAACACACATGCAATGAACTCTAGTGCTGGTTTAGGAGAAGAACACACGTGCAATGACTGGTGGATCCATATGTGGTTTATGGAAAGAACACACATGCAATGACTCTTGTGGTGGTTTATGAATAGAACACACATGCAATGAATCTAGTGGTGGTTTATGAAAAGAACACATGCAATGACACTGGTGGATCCATGTGGTTTATGAAAAGAACACACATTCAATGAACTCTAGTGGATCCATCTGGTTTATGAAATGAACACAAATGCAATGAACTCTCGTGGATCCATGTGGTTTAAGAAAAGAACACACATGCAATGACTCTAGTGGTGGTTTATGAAAAAGAACACACATGCAATGACTCTAGTGGATCCATATGTGGTTTATGAAAAGAACACACATGCAATGACTCTAGTGGTGGTTTATGAAAAGAACACACATGCAATGACACTGGTGGATCCATGTGGTTTATGAAAAGAACACACATCCAATGACACTGGTGGAACCATGTGGTTTATGAAAAGAACACACATGCATTTAACTCTAGTGGATCCATGTGGTTTATGAAAAGAACACACATGCAATGACTATAGATGTAGTTTATGAAAATAATACACATGCAATGACACAGGTGCATCCATGTGGTTTATGAATAGAACACATATTTAATGACAGTAGTGGATCCATGTGGTTTATGAAAAGAACACACATTCAACGAACTCTAGTGGATCCATGTGGTTCATCAAAAGAACACACATGAAATGAACTCTAGTGCTAGTTTAGGAGAAGAACACACATGCAATGAACTCTAGTGCTGGTTTAGGAGAAGAACACACGTGCAATGACTAGTGGATCCATATGTGGTTTGTGGAAAGAGCACACATGCAATGACTCTAGTGGTGGTTTATGAATAGAACACACATGCAATGACTCTAGTGGTGGTTTATGAAAAGAACACATGCAATGACACTGGTGGATCCATGTGGTTTATGAAAAGAACACACATTCAATGAACTCTAGTGGGTCCATGTGGTTTATGACAAGAACACACATGTAATGAACTCTCGTGGATCCATGTGGTTTATGAAAAGAACACAAATTCAATGACACTGGTGGATCCATGTGGTTTATCAAAAGAACACAGATTCAATGACACTAGTGGATCCATGTGGTTTTTGAAAAGAACACACATTCAATGAACTCTAGTGGATCCATGTGGTTTATGAAAAGAACACACATGCAATGAACTCAAGTGGATCCATCTGGTTTATGAAATGAACACAAATGCAATGAACTCTCGTGGATCCATGTGGTTTAAGAAAAGAACACACATGCAATGACTCTAGTGGTGGTTTATGAAAAAGAACACACATGCAATGACTAGTGGTGGTTTTGAAGAAGAACACACATGCAATGACTCTAGTGGATCCATATGTGGTTTATGAAAAGAACACACATGCAATGACTCTAGTGGTGGTTTATGAAAAGAACACACATGCAATGACACTGGTGGATCCATGTGGTTTATGAAAAGAACACACATCCAATGACACTGGTGGAACCATGTGGTTTATGAAAAGAACACACATGCATTTAACTCTAGTGGATCCATGTGGTCTATGAAAAGAACACACATGCAATGACTATAGATGTAGTTTATGAAAATAATACACATGCAATGACACAGGTGCATCCATGTGGTTTATGAATAGAACACATATTTAATGACAGTAGTGGATCCATGTGGTTTATGAAAAGAACACACATTCAACGAACTCTAGTGGATCCACGTGGTTCATCAAAAGAACACACATGAAATGAACTCTAGTGCTAGTTTAGGAGAAGAACACACATGCAATGAACTCTAGTGCTGGTTTAGGAGAAGAACACACGTGCAATGACTGGTGGATCCATATGTGGTTTATGGAAAGAACACACATGCAATGACTCTAGTGGTGGTTTATGAATAGAACACACATGCAATGACTCTAGTGGTGGTTTATGAAAAGAACACATGCAATGACACTGGTGGATCCATGTGGTTTATGAAAAGAACACACATTCAATGAACTCTAGTGGATCCATCTGGTTTATGAAATGAACACAAATGCAATGAACTCTCGTGGATCCATGTGGTTTAAGAAAAGAACACACATGCAATGACTCGAGTGGTGGTTTATGAAAAAGAACACACATGCAATGACTCTAGTGGATCCATATGTGGTTTATGAAAAGAACACACATGCAATGACTCTAGTGGTGGTTTATGAAAAGAACACACATGCAATGACACTGGTGGATCCATGTGGTTTATGAAAATAACACACATCCAATGACACTGGTGGAACCATGTGGTTTATGAAAAGAACACACATGCAATTAACTCTAGTGGATCCACGTGGTTTATGAAAAGAACACACAAGCAATGACTATAGATGTAGTTTATGAAAATAAGACACATGCAATGACACGGGTGCATCCATGTGGTTTACGAATAGAACACATATTTAATGACAGTAGTGGATCCATGTGGTTTAGGAAAAGAACACACATTCATCGAACTCTAGTGGATCCATGTGGTTTATGAAAAGAACACACATGAAATGAACTCTAGTGCTAGTTTAGGAGAAGAACACACATGCAATGAACTCTAGTGCTGGTTTAGGAGAAGAACACACGTGCAATGACTGGTGGATCCATATGTGGTTTGTGGAAATAACACACATGCAATGACTCTAGTGGTGGTTTCTGAATAGAACACACATGCAATGACTCTAGTGGTGGTTTATGAAAAGAACACATGCAATGACACTGGTGGATCCATGTGGTTTATGAAAAGAACACACATTCAATGAACTCTAGTGGGTCCATGTGGTTTATGACAAGAACACACATGTAATGAACTCTCGTGGACCCATGTGGTTTATGAAAAGAACACACATTCAATGACACTGGTGGATCCATGTGGTTTATCAAAAGAACACAGATTCAATGACACTAGTGGATCCATGTGGTTTTTGAAAAGAACACACATTCAATGAACTCTAGTGGATCCATGTGGTTTATGAAAAGAACACACATGCAATGAACTCTAGTGGATCCATCTGGTTTATGAAATGAACACAAATCCAATGAACTCTCGTGGATCCATGTGGTTTAAGAAAAGAACACACATGCAATGACTCTAGTGGTGGTTTATGAAAAAGAACACACATGCAATGACTAGTGGTGGTTTTGAAGAAGAACACACATGCAATGACTCTAGTGGATCCATATATGGTTTATGAAAAGAACACACATGCAATGACTCTAGTGGTGGTTTATGAAAAGAACACACATGCAATGACACTGGTGGATCCATGTGGTTTATGAAAAGAACACACATCCAATGACACTGGTGGAACCATGTGGTTTATGAAAAGAACACACATGCATTTAACTCTAGTGGATCCATGTGGTTTATGAAAAGAACACACATGAAATGACTATAGATGTAGTTTATGAAAATAATACACATGCAATGACACAGGTGCATCCATGTGGTTTATGAATAGAACACATATTTAATGACAGTAGTGGATCCATGTGGTTTATGAAAAAACACACATTCAACAAACTCTAGTGGATCCATGTGGTTCATCAAAAGAACACACATGAAATGAACTCTAGTGCTAGTTTAGGAGAAGAACACACATGCAATGAACTCTAGTGCTGGTTTAGGAGAAGAACACACGTGCAATGACTGGTGGATCCATATGTGGTTTGTGGAAAGAACACACAAGCAATGACTCTAGTGGTGGTTTATGAGTAGAACACACATGCAATGACTCTAGTGGTGGTTTATCAAAAGAACACATGCAATGACACTGGTGGATCCATGTGGTTTATGAAAAGAACACACATTCAATGAACTCTAGTGGATCCATCTGGTTTATGAAATGAACACAAATGCAATGAACTCTCGTGGATCCATGTGGTTTAAGAAAAGAACACACATGCAATGACTCTAGTGGTGGTTTATGAAAAAGAACACACATGCAATGACTCTAGTGGATCCATATGTGGTTTATGAAAAGAAGACACATGCAATGACTCTAGTGGTGGTTTATGAAAAGAACACACATGCAATGACACTGGTGGATCCATGTGGTTTATGAAAAGAACACACATTCAACGAACTCTAGTGGATCCATGTGGTTTATGAAAAGAACACACATGAAATGAACTCTAGTGCTAGTTTAGGAGAAGAACACACATGCAATTAACTCTAGTGCTGGTTTAGGAGAAGAACACACGTGCAATGACTGGTGGATCCATATGTGGTTTATGGAAAGAACACACATGCAATGACTCTAGTGGTGGTTTATGAATAGAACACACATGCAATGACTTTAGTGGTTGTTTATGAAAAGAACACATGCAATGACACTGGTGGATCCATGTGGTTTATGAAAAGAACACACATGTAATGAACTCTCGTGGATCCATGTGGTTTATGAAAAGAACACACATTCAATGACACTGGTGGATCCATGTGGTTTATCAAAAGAACACAGATTCAATGACACTGGTGGATCCATGTGGTTTTTGAAAAGAACACACATTCAATGAACTCTAGTGGATCCATGTGGTTTATGAAAAGAACACACATGCAATGAACTCTAGTGGATCCATCTGGTTTATGAAATGAACACAAATGCAATCAACTCTCGTGGATCCATGTGGTTTAAGAAAAGAACACACATGCAATGACTCTAGTGGTGGTTTATGTAAAAGAACACACATGCAATGACTAGTGGTGGTTTTGAAGAAGAACACACATGCAATGACTCTAGTGGATCCATATGTGGTTTATGAAAAGAACACACATGCAATGACTCTAGTGGTGGTTTATGAAAAGAACACACATGCAATGACACTGGTGGATCCATGTGGTTTATGAAAAGAACACACATCCAATGACACTGGTGGAACCATGTGGTTTATGAAAATAACACACATGCATTTAACTCTAGTGGATCCATGTGGTTTATGAAAAGAACACACATGCAATGACTATAGATGTAGTTTATGAAAATAATACACATACAATGACAGGTGCATCCATGTGGTTTATGACAGAACACATATTTAATGTCAGTAGTGGATCCATGTGGTTTATGAAAAGAACACACATTCAACGAACTCTAGTGGATCCATGTGGTTTATGAAAAGAACACACATGAAATGAATCTCTAGTGCTGGTTTAGGAGAAGAACACACATGCAATGAACTCTAGTGCTGGTTTAGGAGAAGAACACACGTGCAATGACTGGTGGATCCATATGTGGTTTATGGAAAGAACACATGCAATGACTCTAGTGGTGGTTTATGAATAGAACACACATGCAATGACTCTAGTGGTGGTTTATGAAAAGAACACATGCAATGACACTGGTGGATCCATGTGGTTTATGAAAAGAACACATTCAATGAACTCTATTGGATCCATGTGGTTTATGAAAAGAACACATGCAATGAACTTTAGTGGATCCATGTGGTTTATGAAATGAACACAAATGGAATGAGCATTCGTGGTTCCATGTGGTTTATGAAAAGAACACACATGCAATGACTCTAGTGGTGGTTTATGAAAAGAACACACATGCAATGACTAGTGGTGGTTTAGAAGAAGAACACATGCAATGACTCTAGTGGTGGCTTATGAAAAGAACACACATTCAACGAACTCTAGTGGATCCATGTGGTTTATGAAAAGAACACACATGAAATGAACTCTAGTGCTAGTTTAGGAGAAGAACACACATGCAATGAACTCTAGTGCTGGTTTAGGAGAAGAACACACGTGCAATGACTGGTGGATCCATATGTGGTTTATGGAAAGAACACACATGCAATGACTCTAGTGGTGGTTTATGAATAGAACACACATGCAATGACTCTAGTGGTGGTTTATGAAAAGAACACATGCAATGACACTGGTGGATCCATGTGGTTTATGAAAAGAACACACATTCAATGAACTCTAGTGGATCCATGTGGTTTATGAAAAGAACACACATGCAATGAATTCTAGTGGATCCATGTGGTTTATGAAATGAACACAAATGGAATGAACGCTCGTGGTTCCATGTGGTTTATGAAAAGAACACACATGCAATGACTCTAGTGGTGGTTTATGAAAAAGAACACACATGCAATGACTAGTGGTGGTTTAGAAGAAGAACACACATGCAATGACTCTAGTGGTGGTTTATGAAAAGAACACACATGCAATGACACTGGTGGATCCATGTGGTTTATGAAAAGAACACACATCCAATGACACTGGTGGAACCATCTGGTTTATGAAAAGAACACACATGCAATGACTCTATCTGTGGTTTCTGAAAAGAACACACATGCAATGACTCTAGTTGTGGTTTATGAAAAGAACACAAATGCAATGAACTCTAGTGGATCTGTGTGGTTTATGAAAAGAACACACATGCAATGACTCAGTGAATCCATGTGGTTTATGAAAAGAACACACATGCAATGAACTCTAGTGGTAGTTTAGGAGAAGAACACACATGCAATGACTCTAGTGGTGGTTTATGAAAATACAACACATGCAATGACTCTAGTGGATCCATGTGGCTCTAGTGGTGGTTTATGAAAATAACACACATGCAATGACACTGGTGGATCCATGTAGTTTATGGAAATAACACACATCCAGTGACACTGGTGGATCCATGTGGTTTATGAAAATAACACACATGCAGTGAACTTTAGTGGATCCATGTGGTTTATGAAAAAAAACACATGCAATGATTCTAGTGATGGTTTAGAAGAAGAACACACATGCAATGACTCTAGTAGACTATGTGGTTTATGAAAAGAACACCAATGCAATGAACTCTAGTGTATCCATGTGGTTTATGAAATGAAAAAAATGCAATGAACTCTAGTGGATCCATGTGGTTTATGAAAAGAACACAAATGCAATGAACTCAAGTGGATCCATGTGGTTTATGAGAAGAACACACATGTAATGACTCTAGATGTGGTTTATGAAAAGAACACACATTCAATGACACTGGTGGATCTATGTGGTTTATCAAAAGAACACAGATTCAATGACACTGGTGGATCCATGTGGTTTCTGAAAAGAACACACATTCAATGAACTCTAATGGATCCATGTGGTTTATGAAAAGAACACACATATAATGAACTCTCGTGGATCCCTGTGGTTTATGAAAAGAACACACATTCAATGACACTGGTGGATCCATGTGGTTTATGAAAAGAAGACACATGCAATGACTCTAGTGGTGGTTTATGAAAAGAACACACATGCAATGACACTGGTGGATCCATGTGGTTTATGAAAAGAACACACATTCAACGAACTCTAGTGGATCCATGTGGTTTATGAAAAGAACACACATGAAATGAACTCTAGTGCTAGTTTAGGAGAAGAACACACATGCAATTAACTCTAGTGCTGGTTTAGGAGAAGAACACACGTGCAATGACTGGTGGATCCATATGTGGTTTATGGAAAGAACACACATGCAATGACTCTAGTGGTGGTTTATGAATAGAACACACATGCAATGACTCTAGTGGTTGTTTATGAAAAGAACACATGCAATGACACTGGTGGATCCATGTGGTTTATGAAAAGAACACACATGTAATGAACTCTCGTGGATCCATGTGGTTTATGAAAAGAACACACATTCAATGACACTGGTGGATCCATGTGGTTTATCAAAAGAACACAGATTCAATGACACTGGTGGATCCATGTGGTTTTTGAAAAGAACACACATTCAATGAACTCTAGTGGATCCATGTGGTTTATGAAAAGAACACACATGCAATGAACTCTAGTGGATCCATCTGGTTTATGAAATGAACACAAATGCAATCAACTCTCGTGGATCCATGTGGTTTAAGAAAAGAACACACATGCAATGACTCTAGTGGTGGTTTATGTAAAAGAACACACATGCAATGACTAGTGGTGGTTTTGAAGAAGAACACACATGCAATGACTCTAGTGGATCCATATGTGGTTTATGAAAAGAACACACATGCAATGACTCTAGTGGTGGTTTATGAAAAGAACACACATGCAATGACACTGGTGGATCCATGTGGTTTATGAAAAGAACACACATCCAATGACACTGGTGGAACCATGTGGTTTATGAAAATAACACACATGCATTTAACTCTAGTGGATCCATGTGGTTTATGAAAAGAACACACATGCAATGACTATAGATGTAGTTTATGAAAATAATACACATACAATGACACAGGTGCATCCATGTGGTTTATGAATAGAACACATATTTAATGGCAGTAGTGGATCCATGTGGTTTATGAAAAGAACACACATTCAACGAACTCTAGTGGATCCATGTGGTTTATGAAAAGAACACACATGAAATGAATCTCTAGTGCTGGTTTAGGAGAAGAACACACATGCAATGAACTCTAGTGCTGGTTTAGGAGAAGAACACACGTGCAATGACTGGTGGATCCATATGTGGTTTATGGAAAGAACACACATGCAATGACTCTAGTGGTGGTTTATGAATAGAACACACATGCAATGACTCTAGTGGTGGTTTATGAAAAGAACACATGCAATGACACTGGTGGATCCATGTGGTTTATGAAAAGAACACACATTCAATGAACTCTATTGGATCCATGTGGTTTATGAAAAGAACACACATGCAATGAACTCTAGTGGATCCATGTGGTTTATGAAATGAACACAAATGGAATGAACGCTCGTGGTTCCATGTGGTTTATGAAAAGAACACACATGCAATGACTCTAGTGGTGGTTTATGAAAAAGAACACACATGCAATGACTAGTGGTGGTTTAGAAGAAGAACACACATGCAATGACTCTAGTGGTGGCTTATGAAAAGAACACACATTCAACGAACTCTAGTGGATCCATGTGGTTTATGAAAAGAACACACATGAAATGAACTCTAGTGCTAGTTTAGGAGAAGAACACACATGCAATGAACTCTAGTGCTGGTTTAGGAGAAGAACACACGTGCAATGACTGGTGGATCCATATGTGGTTTATGGAAAGAACACACATGCAATGACTCTAGTGGTGGTTTATGAATAGAACACACATGCAATGACTCTAGTAGTGGTTTATGAAAAGAACACATGCAATGACACTGGTGGATCCATGTGGTTTATGAAAAGAACACACATTCAATGAACTCTAGTGGATCCATGTGGTTTATGAAAAGAACACACATGCAATGAATTCTAGTGGATCCATGTGGTTTATGAAATGAACACAAATGGAATGAACGCTCGTGGTTCCATGTGGTTTATGAAAAGAACACACATGCAATGACTCTAGTGGTGGTTTATGAAAAAGAACACACATGCAATGACTAGTGGTGGTTTAGAAGAAGAACACATGCAATTTCTCTAGTGGTGGTTTATGAAAAGAACACACATGCAATGACACTGGTGGATCCATGTGGTTTATGAAAAGAACACACATCCAATGACACTGGTGGAACCATCTGGTTTATGAAAAGAACACACATGCAATGACTCTATCTGTGGTTTCTGAAAAGAACACACATGCAATGACTCTAGTTGTGGTTTATGAAAAGAACACAAATGCAATGAACTCTAGTGGATCTGTGTGGTTTATGAAAAGAACACACATGCAATGACTCCAGTGAATCCATGTGGTTTATGAAAAGAACACACATGCAATGAACTCTAGTGGTAGTTTAGGAGAAGAACACACATGCAATGACTCTAGTGGTGGTTTATGAAAATACAACACATGCAATGACTCTAGTGGATCCATGTGGCTCTAGTGGTGGTTTATGAAAATAACACACATGCAATGACACTGGTGGATCCATGTAGTTTATGGAAATAACACACATCCAGTGACACTGGTGGATCCATGTGGTTTATGAAAATAACACACATGCAGTGAACTTTAGTGGATCCATGTGGTTTATGAAAAAAAACACATGCAATGATTCTAGTGATGGTTTAGAAGAAGAACACACATGCAATGACTCTAGTAGACTATGTGGTTTATGAAAAGAACACCAATGCAATGAACTCTAGTGTATCCATGTGGTTTATGAAATGAAAAAAATGCAATGAACTCTAGTGGATCCATGTGGTTTATGAAAAGAACACAAATGCAATGAACTCAAGTGGATCCATGTGGTTTATGAGAAGAACACACATGTAATGACTCTATATGTGGTTTATGAAAAGAACACACATTCAATGACACTGGTGGATCTATGTGGTTTATCAAAAGAACACAGATTCAATGACACTGGTGGATCCATGTGGTTTCTGAAAAGAACACACATTCAATGAACTCTAATGGATCCACGTGGTTTATGAAAAGAACACACATATAATGAACTCTCGTGGATCCCTGTGGTTTATGAAAAGAACACACATTCAATGACACTGGTGGATCCATGTGGTTTATCAAAAGAACACAGATTCAATGACACTGGTGGATCCATGTGGTTTTTGAAAACAACACACATTCAATGAACTCTAGTGGATCCATGTGGTTTATGAAAAGAACACCAATGCAATGAACTATAGTGTATCCATGTGGATTATGAAATGAACAAAAATGCAATGAACTCTAGTGGATCCATGTGGTTTATGAAAAGAACACACATGCAATGACACTAGTGCATCCATGTGGTTTATGAAAAGAACACAAATGCAATGAACTCAAGTGGATCCATGTGGTTTATGAGAAGAACACACATGTAATGACTCTAGATGTGGTTTATGAAAAGAACACACATTCAATGACACTGGTGGATCCATGTGGTTTCTCAAAAGAACACAGATTCAATTACACTGGTGGATCCATGTTGTTTCTGAAAAGAACACACATTCAATGAACTCTAGTGGATCCATGTGGTTTATGAAAAGAACACACATGTAATGAACTCTCGTGGATCCATGTGGTTTATGAAAAGAACACACATTCAATGACACTGGTGGATCCATGTGGTTTATCAAAAGAACACAGATTCAATGACACTGGTGGATCCATGTGGTTTTTGAAAATAACACACATTCAATGAAGTCTAGTGGATCCATGTGGTTTATGAAAAGAACACACATGCAATGAACTCTAGTGGATCCATCTGGTTTATGAAATGAACACAAATGCAATGAACTCTCGTGGATCCATGTGGTTTAAGAAAAGAACACACATGCAATGACTCTAGTGGTGGTTTATGAAAAAGAACACACATGCAATGACTAGTGGTGGTTTTGAGGAAGAACACACATGCAATGACTCTAGTGGATCCATATGTGGTTTATGAAAAGAACACACATGCAATGACTCTAGTGGTGGTTTATGAAAAGAACACACATGCAATGACACTGGTGGATCCATGTGGTTTATGAAAAGAACACACATCCAATGACACTGGTGGAACCATGTGGTTTATGAAAAGAACACACATGCAATTAACTCTAGTGGATCCACGTGGTTTATGAAAAGAACACACAAGCAATGACTATAGATGTAGTTTATGAAAATAAGACACATGCAATGACACAGGTGCATCCATGTGGTTTATGAATAGAACACATATTTAATGACAGTAGTGGATCCATGTGGTTTATGAAAAGAACACACATTCAACGAACTCTAGTGGATCCATGTGGTTTATGAAAAGAACACACATCCAATGACACTGGTGGAACCATGTGGTTTATGAAAAGAACACACATGCAATTAACTCTTGTGGATCCATGTGGTTTATGAAAAGAACACACAAGCAATGACTATAGATGTAGTTTATGAAAATAAGACACATGCAATGACACGGGTGCATCCATGTGGTTTATGAATAGAACACATATTTAATGACAGTAGTGGATCCATGTGGTTTATGAAAAGAACACACATTCAACGAACTCTAGTGGATCCATGTGGTTTATGAAAAGAACACACATGAAATGAACTCTAGTGCTAGTTTAGGAGAAGAACACACATGCAATTAACTCTAGTACTGGTTTAGGAGAAGAACACACGTGCAATGACTGGTGGATCCATATGTGGTTTATGGAAAGAACACACATGCAATGACTCTAGTGGTGGTTTATGAATAGAACACACATGCAATGACTCTAGTGGTAGTTTATGAAAAGAACACATGCAATGACACTGGTGGATCCATGTGGTTTATGAAAAGAACACACATGTAATGAACTCTCGTAGATCCATGTGGTTTATGAAAAGAACACACATTCAATGACACTGGTGGATCCATGTGGTTTATCAAAAGAACACAGATTCAATGACACTAGTGGATCCATGTGGTTTTTGAAAAGAACACACATTCAATGAACTCTAGTGGATCCATGTGGTTTATGAAAAGAACACACATGCAATGAACTCTAGTGGATCCATCTGGTTTATGAAATGAACACAAATGCAATCAACTCTCATGGATCCATGTGGTTTAAGAAAAGAACACACATGCAATGACTCTAGTGGTGGTTTATGAAAAAGAACACACATGCAATGACTAGTGGTGGTTTTGAAGAAGAACACACATGCAATGACTCTAGTGGATCCATATGTGGTTTATGAAAAGAACACACATGCAATGACTCTAGTGGTGGTTTATGAAAAGAACACACATGCAATGACACTGGTGGATCCATGTGGTTTATGAAAAGAACACACATCCAATGACACTGGTGGAACCATGTGGTTTATGAAAAGAACACACATGCATTTAACTCTAGTGGATCCATGTGGTTTATGAAAAGAACACACATGCAATGACTATAGATGTAGTTTATGAAAATAATACACATACAATGACACAGGTGCATCCATGTGGTTTATGAATAGAACACATATTTAATGACAGTAGTGGATCCATGTGGTTTATGAAAAGAACACACATTCAACAAACTCTAGTGGATCCATGTGGTTTATGAAAAGAACACACATGAAATGAATCTCTAGTGCTGGTTTAGGAGAAGAACACACATGCAATGAACTCTAGTGCTGGTTTAGGAGAAGAACACACGTGCAATGACTGGTGGATCCATATGTGGTTTATGGAAAGAACACACATGCAATGACTCTAGTGGTGGTTTATCAATAGAACACACATGCAATGACTCTAGTGGTGGTTTATGAAAAGAACACATGCAATGACACTGGTGGATCCATGTGGTTTATGAAAAGAACACACATTCAATGAACTCTAGTGGATCCATGTGGTTTATGAAAAGAACACACATGCAATGAATTCTAGTGGATCCATGTGGTTTATGAAATGAACACAAATGGAATGAGCAGCTGGTTCCATGTGGTTTATGAAAAGAACACACATGCAATGACTCTAGTGGTGGTTTATGAAAAAGAACACACATGCAATGACTAGTGGTGGTTTAGAAGAAGAACACACATGCAATGACTCTAGTGGTGGTTTATGAAAAGAACACACATGCAATGACACTGGTGGATCCATGTGGTTTATGAAAAGAACACACATCCAATGACACTGGTGGAACCATCTGGTTTATGAAAAGAACACACATGCAATGACTCTATCTGTGGTTTCTAAAAAGAACACACATGCAATGACTCTAGTTGTGGTTTATGAAAAGAACACAAATGCAATGAACTCTAGTGGATCTGTGTGGTTTATGAAAAGAACACACATGCAATGACTCCAGTGAATCCATGTGGTTTATGAAAAGAACACACATGCAATGAACTCTAGTGGTAGTTTAGGAGAAGAACACACATGCAATGACTCTAGTGGTGGTTTATGAAAATACAACACATGCAATGACTCTAGTGGATCCATGTGGCTCTAGTGGTGGTTTATGAAAATAACACACATGCAATGACACTGGTGGATCCATGTAGTTTATGGAAATAACACACATCCAATGACACTGGTGGATCCATGTGGTTTATGAAAATAACACACATGCAGTGAACTTTAGTGGATCCATGTGGTTTATGAAAAAAAACACATGCAATGATTCTAGTGATGGTTTAGAAGAAGAACACACATGCAATGACTCTAGTAGACTATGTGGTTTATGAAAAGAATACCAATGCAATGAACTCTAGTGTATCCATGTGGTTTATGAAATGAAAAAAATGCAATGAACTCTAGTGGATCCATGTGGTTTATGAAAAGAACACAAATGCAATGAACTCAAGTGGATCCATGTGGTTTATGAGAAGAACACACATGTAATGACTCTAGATGTGGTTTATGAAAAGAACACACATTCAATGACACTGGTGGATCTATGTGGTTTATCAAAAGAACACAGATTCAATGACACTGGTGGATCCATGTGGTTTCTGAAAAGAACACACATTCAATGAACTCTAATGGATCCATGTGGTTTATGAAAAGAACACACATATAATGAACTCTCGTGGATCCCTGTGGTTTATGAAAAGAACACACATTCAATGACACTGGTGGATCCATGTGGTTTATCAAAAGAACACAGATTCAATGACACTGGTGGATCCATGTGGTTTTTGAAAAGAACACACATTCAATGAACTCTAGTGGATCCATGTGGTTTATGAAAAGAACACCAATGCAATGAACTCTAGTGTATCCATGTGGATTATGAAATGAACAAAAATGCAATGAACTCTAGTGGATCCATGTGGTTTATGAAAAGAACACACATGCAATGACACTAGTGCATCCATGTGGTTTATGAAAAGAACACAAATGCAATGAACTCAAGTGGATCCATGTGGTTTATGAGAAGAACACACATGTAATGACTCTAGATGTGGTTTATGAAAAGAACACACATTCAATGACACTGGTGGATCCATGTGGTTTCTCAAAAGAACACAGATTCAATTACACTGGTGGATCCATGTTTTTTCGGAAAAGAACACACATTCAATGAACTCTAGTGGATCCATGTGGTTTATGAAAAGAACACACATGTAATGAACTCTCGTGGATCCATGTGGTTTATGAAAAGAACACACATTCAATGACACTGGTGGATCCATGTGGTTTATCAAAAGAACACAAATTCAAAGACACTGGTGGATCCATGTGGTTTTTGAAAAGAACACACATTCAATGAACTCTAGTGGATCCATGTGGTTTATGAAAAGAACACACATGCAATGAACTCTAGTGGATCCATCTGGTTTATGAAATGAACACAAATGCAATCAACTCTCGTGGATCCATGTGGTTTAAGAAAAGAACACACATGCAATGACTCTAGTGGTGGTTTATGAAAAAGAACACACATGCAATGACTAGTGGTGGTTTTGAAGAAGAACACACATGCAATGAATCTAGTGGATCCATATGTGGTTTATGAAAAGAACACACATGCAATGACTCTAGTGGTGGTTTATGAAAAGAACACACATGCAATGACACTGGTGGATCCATGTGGTTTATGAAAAGAACACACATCCAATGACACTGGTGGAACCATGTGGTTTATGAAAAGAACACACATGCATTTAACTCTAGTGGATCCATGTGGTTTATGAAAAGAACACACATGCAATGACTATAGATGTAGTTTATGAAAATAATTCACATACAATGACACAGGTGCATCCATGTGGTTTATGAATAGAACACATATTTAATGACAGTAGTGGATCCACGTGGTTTATGAAAAGAACACACATTCAACGAACTCTAGTGGATCCATGTGGTTTATGAAAAGAACACACATGAAATGAATCTCTAGTGCTGGTTTAGGAGAAGAACACACATGCAATGAACTCTAGTGCTGGTTTAGGAGAAGAACACACGTGCAATGACTGGTGGATCCATATGTGGTTTATGGAAAGAACACACATGCAATGACTCTAGTGGTGGTTTATGAATAGAACACACATGCAATGACTCTAGTGGTGGTTTATGAAAAGAACACATGCAATGACACTGGTGGATCCATGTGGTTTATGAAAAGAACACACATTCAATGAACTCTAGTGGATCCATGTGGTTTATGAAAAGAACACACATGCAATGAATTCTAGTGGATCCATGTGGTTTATGAAATGAACACAAATGGAATGAACGCTCGTGGTTCCATGTGGTTTATGAAAAGAACACACATGCAATGACTCTAGTGGTGGTTTATGAAAAAGAACACACATGCAATGACTAGTGGTGGTTTAGAAGAAGAACACACATGCAATGACTCTAGTGGTGGTTTATGAAAAGAACACACATGCAATGACACTGGTGAATCCATGTGGTTTATGAAAAGAACACACATCCAATGACACTGGTGGAACCATCTGGTTTATGAAAAGAACACACATGCAATGACTCTATCTGTGGTTTCTGAAAAGAACACACATGCAATGACTCTAGTTGTGGTTTATGAAAAGAACACAAATGCAATGAACTCTAGTGGATCTGTGTGGTTTATGAAAAGAACACACATGCAATGACTCCAGTGAATCCATGTGGTTTATGAAAAGAACACACATGCAATGAACTCTAGTGGTAGTTTAGGAGAAGAACACACATGCAATGACTCTAGTGGTGGTTTATGAAAATACAACACATGCAATGACTCTAGTGGATCCATGTGGCTCTAGTGGTGGTTTATGAAAATAACACACATGCAATGACACTGGTGGATCCATGTAGTTTATGGAAATAACACACATCCAATGACCTTTGGTGGATCCATGTGGTTTATGAAAATAACACACATGCAGTGAACTTTAGTGGATCCATGTGGTTTATGAAAAAAAACACATGCAATGATTCTAGTGATGGTTTAGAAGAAGAACACACATGCAATGACTCTAGTAGACTATGTGGTTTATGAAAAGAACACCAATGCAATGAACTCTAGTGTATCCATGTGGTTTATGAAATGAAAAAAATGCAATGAACTCTAGTGGATCCATGTGGTTTATGAAAAGAACACAAATGCAATGAACTCAAGTGGATCCATGTGGTTTATGAGAAGAACACACATGTAATGACTCTAGATGTGGTTTATGAAAAGAACACACATTCAATGACACTGGTGGATCTATGTGGTTTATCAAAAGAACACAGATTCAATGACACTGGTGGATCCATGTGGTTTCTGAAAAGAACACACATTCAATGAACTCTAATGGATCCATGTGGTTTATGAAAAGAACACACATATAATGAACTCTCGTGGATCCCTGTGGTTTATGAAAAGAACACACATTCAATGACACTGGTGGATCCATGTGGTTTATCAAAAGAACACAGATTCAATGACACTGGTGGATCCATGTGGTTTTTGAAAAGAACACACATTCAATGAACTCTAGTGGATCCATGTGGTTTATGAAAAGAACACCAATGCAATGAACTCTAGTGTATCCATGTGGATTATGAAATGAACAAAAATGCAATGAACTCTAGTGGATCCATGTGGTTTATGAAAAGAACACACATGCAATGACACTAGTGCATCCATGTGGTTTATGAAAAGAACACAAATGCAATGAACTCAAGTGGATCCATGTGGTTTATGAGAAGAACACACATGTAATGACTCTAGATGTGGTTTATGAAAAGAACACACATTCAATGACACTGGTGGATCCATGTGGTTTCTCAAAAGAACACAGATTCAATTACACTGGTGGATCCATGTTGTTTCTGAAAAGAACACACATTCAATGAACTCTAGTGGATCAATGTGGTTTATGAAAAGAACACACATGTAATGAACTCTCGTGGATCCATGTGGTTTATGAAAAGAACACACATTCAATGACACTGGTGGATCCATGTGGTTTATGAAAAGAACACAGATTCAATGACACTGGTGGATCCATGTGGTTTTTGAAAATAACACACATTCAATGAACTCTAGTGGATCCATGTGGTTTATGAAAAGAACACACATGCAATGAACTCTAGTGGATCCATCTGGTTTATGAAATGAACACAAATGCAATGAACTCTCGTGGATCCATGTGGTTTAAGAAAAGAACACACATGCAATGACTCTAGTGGTGGTTTATGAAAAAGAACACACATGCAATGACTAGTGGTGGTTTTGAAGAAGAACACACATGCAATGACTCTAGTGGATCCATATGTGGTTTATGAAAAGAACACACATGCAATGACTCTAGTGGTGGTTTATGAAAAGAACACACATGCAATGACACTGGTGGATCCATGTGGTTTATGAAAAGAACACACATCCAATAACACTGGTGGAACCATGTGGTTTATGAAAAGAACACACATGCAATTAACTCTAGTGGATCCACGTGGTTTATGAAAAGAACACACAAGCAATGACTATAGATGTAGTTTATGAAAATAAGACACATGCAATGACACAGGTGCATCCATGTGGTTTATGAATAGAACACATATTTAATGACAGTAGTGGATCCATGTGGTTTATGAAAAGAACACACATTCAACGAACTCTAGTGGATCCATGTGGTTTATGAAAAGAACACACATCCAATGACACTGGTGGAACCATGTGGTTTATGAAAAGAACACACATGCAATTAACTCTTGTGGATCCATGTGGTTTATGAAAAGAACACACAAGCAATGACTATAGATGTAGTTTATGAAAATAAGACACATGCAATGACACGGGTGCATCCATGTGGTTTATGAATAGAACACATATTTAATGACAGTAGTGGATCCATGTGGTTTATGAAAAGAACACACATTCAACGAACTCTAGTGGATCCATGTGGTTTATGAAAAGAACACACATGAAATGAACTCTAGTGCTAGTTTAGGAGAAGAACACACATGCAATTAACTCTAGTGCTGGTTTAGGAGAAGAACACACGTGCAATGACTGGTGGATCCATATGTGGTTTATGGAAAGAACACACATGCAATGACTCTAGTGGTGGTTTATGAATAGAACACACATGCAATGACTCTAGTGGTGGTTTATGAAAAGAACACATCCAATGACACTGGTGGATCCATGTGGTTTATGAAAAGAACACACATGTAATGAACTCTCGTGGATCCATGTGGTTTATGAAAAGAACACACATTGAATGACACTGGTGGATCCATGTGGTTTATCAAAAGAACACAGATTCAATGACACTAGTGGATCCATGTGGTTTTTGAAAAGAACACACATTCAATGAACTCTAGTGGATCCATGTGGTTTATGAAAAGAACACACATGCAATGAACTCTAGTGGATCCATCTGGTTTATGAAATGAACACAAATGCAATAAACTCTCATGGATCCATGTGGTTTAAGAAAAGAACACACATGCAATGACTCTAGTGGTGGTTTATGAAAAAGAACACACATGCAATGACTAGTGGTGGTTTTGAAGAAGAACACACATGCAATGACTCTAGTGGATCCATATGTGGTTTATGAAAAGAACACACATGCAATGACTCTAGTGGTGGTTTATGAAAAGAACACACATGCAATGACACTGGTGGATCCATGTGGTTTATGAAAAGAACACACATCCAATGACACTGGTGGAACCATGTGGTTTATGAAAAGAACACACATGCATTTAACTCTAGTGGATCCATGTGGTTTATGAAAAGAACACACATGCAATGACTATAGATGTAGTTTATGAAAATAATACACATACAATGAAACAGGTGCATCTATGTGGTTTATGAATAGAACACATATTTAATGACAGTAGTGGATCCATGTGGTTTATGAAAAGAACACACATTCAACGAACTCTAGTGGATCCATGTGGTTTATGAAAAGAACACACATGAAATGAATCTCTAGTGCTGGTTTAGGAGAAGAACACACATGCAATGAACTCTAGTGCTGGTTTAGGAGAAGAACACACGTGCAATGACTGGTGGATCCATATGTGGTTTATGGAAAGAACACACATGCAATGACTCTAGTGGTGGTTTATGAATAGAACACACATGCAATGACTCTAGTGGTGGTTTATGAAAAGAACACATGCAATGACACTGGTGGATCCATGTGGTTTATGAAAAGAACACACATTCAATGAACTCTAGTGGATCCATGTGGTTTATGAAAAGAACACACATGCAATGAACTTTAGTGGATCCATGTGGTTTATGAAATGAACACAAATGGAATGAACGCTCGTGGTTCCATGTGGTTTATGAAAAGAACACACATGCAATGACTCTAGTGGTGGTTTATGAAAAAGAACACACATGCAATGACTAGTGGTGGTTTAGAAGAAGAACACACATGCAATGACTCTAGTGGTGGTTTATGAAAAGAACACACATTCAACAAACTCTAGTGGATCCATGTGGTTTATGAAAAGAACACACATGAAATGAACTCTAGTGCTAGTTTAGGAGAAGAACACACATGCAATGAACTCTAGTGCTGGTTTAGGAGAAGAACACACGTGCAATGACTGGTGGATCCATATGTGGTTTATGGAAAGAACACACATGCAATGACTCTAGTGGTGGTTTATGAATAGAACACACATGCAATGACTCTAGTGGTGGTATATGAAAAGAACACATGCAATGACACTGGTGGATCCATGTGGTTTATGAAAAGAACACACATTCAATGAACTCTAGTGGATCCGTGTGGTTTATGAAAAGAACACACATGCAATGAACTCTAGTGGATCCATGTGGTTTATGAAATGAACACAAATGGAATGAACGCTCGTGGTTCCATGTGGTTTATGAAAAGAACATATATGAAATGACTCTAGTGGTGGTTTATGAAAAAGAACACACATGCAATGACTAGTGGTGGTTTAGAAGAAGAACACACATGCAATGACTCTAGTGGTGGTTTATGAAAAGAACACACATGCAATGACACTGGTGGATCCATCTGGTTTATGAAAAGAACACACATGCAATGACTCTATCTGTGGTTTCTGAAAAGAACACACATGCAATGACTCTAGTTGTGGTTTATGAAAAGAACACGAATGCAATGAACTCTAGTGGATCTGTGTGGTTTATGAAAAGAACACACATGCAATGACTCCAGTGAATCCATGTGGTTTATGAAAAGAACACACATGCAATGAACTCTAGTGGTAGTTTAGGAGAAGAACACACATGCAATGACTCTAGTGGTGGTTTTTGAAAATACAACACATGCAATGACTCTAGTGGATCCATGTGGCTCTAGTGGTGGTTTATGAAAATAACACACATGCAATGACACTGGTGGATCCATGTAGTTTATGGAAATAACACACATCCAATGACACTGGTGGATCCATGTGGTTTATGAAAATAACACACATGCAGTGAACTTTAGTGGATCCATGTGGTTTATGAAAAAAAACACATGCAATGATTCTAGTGATGGTTTAGAAGAAGAACACACATGCAATGACTCTAGTAGACTATGTGGTTTATGAAAAGAACACCAATGCAATGAACTCTAGTGTATCCATGTGGTTTAAGAAATGAAAAAAATGCAATGAACTCTAGTGGATCCATGTGGTTTATGAAAAGAACACAAATGCAATGAACTCAAGTGGATCCATGTGGTTTATGAGAAGAACACACATGTAATGACTCTAGATGTGGTTTATGAAAAGAACACACATTCAATGACACTGGTGGATCTATGTGGTTTATCAAAAGAACACAGATTCAATGACACTGGTGGATCCATGTGGTTTCTGAAAAGAACACACATTCAATGAACTCTAATGGATCCATGTGGTTTATGAAAAGAACACACATATAATGAACTCTCGTGGATCCCTGTGGTTTATGAAAAGAACACACATTCAATGACACTGGTGGATCCATGTGGTTTATCAAAAGAACACAGATTCAATGACACTGGTGCATCCATGTGGTTTTTGAAAAGAACACACATTCAATGAACTCTAGTGGATCCATGTGGTTTATGAAAAGAACACCAATGCAATGAACTCTAGTGTATCCATGTGGATTATGAAATGAACAAAAATGCAATGAACTCTAGTGGATCCATGTGGTTTATGAAAAGAACACACATGCAATGACACTAGTGCATCCATGTGGTTTATGAAAAGAACACAAATGCAATGAACTCAAGTGGATCCATGTGGTTTATGAGAAGAACACACATGTAATGACTCTAGATGTGGTTTATGAAAAGAACACACATTCAATGACACTGGTGGATCCATGTGGTTTCTCAAAAGAACACAGATTCAATTACACTGGTGGATCCATGTGGTTTCTGAAAAGAACACACATTCAATGAACTCTAGTGGATCCATGTGGTTTATGAAAAGAACACACATGTAATGAACTCTCGTGGATCCATGTCGTTTATGAAAAGAACACACATTCAATGACACTGGTGGATCCATGTGGTTTATCAAAAGAACACAGATTCAATGACACTGGTGGATCCATGTGGTTTTTGAAAAGAACACACATTCAATGAACTCTAGTGGATCCATGTGGTTTATGAAAAGAACACACATGCAATGAACTCTAGTGGATCCATATGGTTTATGAAATGAACACAAATGCAATGAACTCTCGTGGATCCATGTGGTTTAAGAAAAGAACACACATGCAATGACTCTAGTGGTGGTTTATGAAAAAGAACACACATGCAATGACTAGTGGTGGTTTTGAAGAAGAACACACATGCAATGACTCTAGTGGATCCATATGTGGTTTATGAAAAGAGCACACATGCAATGACTCTAGTGGTGGTTTATGAAAAGAACACACATGCAATGACACTGGTGGATCCATGTGGTTTATGAAAAGAACACACATCCAATGACACTGGTGGAACCATGTGGTTTATGAAAAGAACACACATGCAGTTAACTCTAGTGGATCCACGTGGTTTATGAAAAGAACACACAAGCAATGACTATAGATGTAGTTTATGAAAATAAGACACATGCAATGACACAGGTGCATCCATGTGGTTTATGAATAGAACACATATTTAATGACAGTAGTGGATCCATGTGGTTTATGAAAAGAACACACATTCAACGAACTCTAGTGGATCCATGTGGTTTATGAAAATAACACACATGAAATGAAATCTAGTGCTAGTTTAGGAGAAGAACACACATGCAATGAACTCTAGTGCTGGTTTAGGAGAAGAACACACGTGCAATGACTGGTGGATCCATATGTGGTTTGTGGAAAGAACACACATGCAATGACTCTAGTGGTGGTTTATGAATAGAACACACATGCAAGGACTCTAGTGGTGGTTTATGAAAAGAACACATGCAATGACACTGGTGGATCCATGTGGTTTATGAAAAGAACACACATTCAATGAACTCTAGTGGGTCCATGTGGTTTATGACAAGAACACACATGTAATGAACTCTCGTGGATCCATGTGGTTTATGAAAAGAACACACATTCAATGACACTGGTGGATCCATGTGGTTTATCAAAAGAACACAGATTCAATGACACTAGTGGCTCCATGTGGTTTTTGAAAAGAACACACATTCAATGAACTCTAGTGGATCCATGTGGTTTATGAAAAGAACACACATGCAATGAACTCTAGTGGATCCATCTGGTTTATGAATTGAACACACATGCAATGAACTCTCGTGGATCCATGTGGTTTAAGAAAAGAACACACATGCAATGACTCTAGTGGTGGTTTATGACAAAGAACACACATGCAATGACTAGTGGTGGTTTTGAAGAACAACACACATGCAATGACTCTAGTGGATCCATATGTGGTTTATGAAAAGAACACACATGCAATGACTCTAGTGGTGGTTTATGAAAAGAACACACATGCAATGACACTGGTGGATCCATGTGGTTTATGAAAAGAACACACATCCAATGACACTGGTGGAACCATGTGGTTTATGAAAAGAACACACATGCATTTAACTCTAGTGGATCCATGTGGTTTATGAATAGAACACACATGCAATGACTATAGATGTAGTTTATGAAAATAATACACATGCAATGACACAGGTGCATCCATGTGGTTTATGAATAGAACACATATTTAATGACAGTAGTGGATCCATGTGGTTTATGAAAAGAACACACATTCAACGAACTCTAGTGGATCCATGTGGTTCATCAAAAGAACACACATGAAATAAACTCTAGTGCTAGTTTAGGAGAAGAACACACATGCAATGAACTCTAGTGCTGGTTTAGGAGAAGAACACACGTGCAATGACTGGTGGATCCATATGTGGTTTATGGAAAGAACACACATGCAATGACTCTAGTGGTGGTTTATGAATAGAACACACATGCAATGACTCTAGTGGTGGTTTATGAAAAGAACACATGCAATGACACTGGTGGATCCATGTGGTTTATGAAAACAACACAAATCCAATGACTCTAGTGGTGGTTTATGAAAAGAACACACATTCAATGACACTGGTGGATCCATGTGGTTTATGAAAAGAAAACACATTCAATGACACTGGTGGATCCATGTGGTTTATGAAAAGAACACACATTCAATGACACTGGTGGATCCATGTAGTTTTTGAAAAGAACACACATTCAATGAACTCTAGTGGATCCATGTGGTTTATGAAAAGAACACACATGCAATGAACTCTAGTGGATCCATGTGGTTTATGAAATGAACACAAATGGAATGAACTCTCGTGGTTCCATGTGGTTTATGAAAAGAACACACATGCAATGACTCTAGTGGTGGTTTATGAAAAAGAACACACATGCAATGACTAGTGGTGGTTTAGAAGAAGAACACACATGCAATGACTCTAGTGGTGGTTTATGAAAAGAACACACATTCAACAAACTCTAGTGGATCCATGTGGTTTATGAAAATAACACACATGAAATGAACTCTAGTGCTAGTTTAGGAGAAGAACACACATGCAATGAACTCTAGTGCTGGTTTAGGAGAAGAACACACGTGCAATGACTGGTGGATCCATATGTGGTTTGTGGAAAGAACACACATGCAATGACTCTAGTGGTGGTTTATGAATAGAACACACATGCAATGACTCTAGTGGTGGTTTATGAAAAGAACACATGCAATGACACTGGTGGATCCATGTGGTTTATGAAAAGAACACACATTCAATGAACTCTAGTGGGTCCATGTGGTTTATGACAAGAACACACATGTAATGAAATCTAGTGGATCCATGTGGTTTATGAAAATAACACACATTCAATGACACTGGTGGATCCATGTGGTTTATCAAAAGAACACAGATTCAATGACACTAGTGGATCCATGTGGTTTTTGAAAAGAACACACATTCAATGAACTCTAGTGGATCCATGTGGTTTATGAAAAGAACACACATGCAATGAACTCTAGTGGATCCATCTGGTTTATGAATTGAACACAAATGCAATGAACTCTCGTGGATCCATGTGGTTTAAGAAAAGAACACACATGCAATGACTCTAGTGGTGG
This sequence comes from Avena insularis, assembly GCA_023614405.1. Taxonomy (NCBI): domain Eukaryota; kingdom Viridiplantae; phylum Streptophyta; class Magnoliopsida; order Poales; family Poaceae; genus Avena; species Avena insularis. The sequence goes on along the minus strand of JAJUPC010000162.1, from coordinate 285,917 downwards.
TTTATGACAAAGAACACACATGCAATGACTAGTGGTGGTTTTGAAGAACAACACACATGCAATGACTCTAGTGGATCCATATGTGGTTTATGAAAAGAACACACATGCAATGACTCTAGTGGTGGTTTATGAAAAGAACACACATGCAATGACACTGGTGGATCCATGTGGTTTATGAAAAGAACACACATCCAATGACACTGGTGGAACCATGTGGTTTATGAAAAGAACACACATGCATTTAACTCTAGTGGATCCATGTGGTTTATGAAAAGAACACACATGCAATGACTATAGATGTAGTTTATGAAAATAATACACATGCAATGACACAGGTGCATCCATGTGGTTTATGAATAGAACACATATTTAATGACAGTAGTGGATCCATGTGGTTTATGAAAAGAACACACATTCAACGAACTCTAGTGGATCCATGTGGTTCATCAAAAGAACACACATGGAATGAACTCTAGTGCTAGTTTAGGAGAAGAACACACATGCAATGAACTCTAGTGCTGGTTTAGGAGAAGAACACACGTGCAATGACTGGTGGATCCATATGTGGTTTATGGAAAGAACACACATGCAATGACTCTAGTGGTGGTTTATGAATAGAACACACATGCAATGACTCTAGTGGTGGTTTATGAAAAGAACACATGCAATGACACTGGTGGATCCATGTGGTTTATGAAAACAACACAAATCCAATGACTCTAGTGGTGGTTTACGAAAAGAACACACATTCAATGACACTGGTGGATCCATGTGGTTTATGAAAAGAACACACATTCAATGACACTGGTGGATCCATGTGGTTTATGAAAAGAACACACATTCAATGACACTGGTGGATCCATGTGGTTTTTGAAAAGAACACACATTCAATGAACTATAGTGGATCCATGTGGTTTATGAAAAGAACACACATGCAATGAACTCTAGTGGATCCATGTGGTTTATGAAATGAACACAAATGGAATGAACTCTCGTGGTTCCATGTGGTTTATGAAAAGACCACACATGCAGTGACTCTAGTGGTGGTTTATGAAAAAGAACACACATGCAATGACTAGTGGTGGTTTAGAAGAAGAACACACATGCAATGACTCTAGTGGTGGTTTATGAAAAGAACACACATGCAATGACACTGGTGGATCCATGTGGTTTATGAAAAGAACACACATCCAATGACACTGGTGGAACCATGTGGTTTATGAAAAGAACACACATGCATTGACTCTATCTATGGTTTATGAAAAGAACATACTTGCAATGACTCTAGTTGTGGTTTATGAAAAGAACACACATGCAATGACTCTAGTGAATCCATGTGGTTTATGAAAAGAACACACATGCAATGAACTCTAGTGGTAGTTTAGGAGAAGAACACACATGCAATGACTCTAGTGGTGGTTTATGAAAATAACACACATGCAATGACTCTAGTGGATCCATGTGGCTCTAGTGGTGGTTTATGAAAATAACACACATGCAATGACACTGGTGGATCCATGTAGTTTATGGAAATAACACACATCCAATGACACTGGTGGATCCATGTGGTTTATGAAAATAACACACATGCAGTGAACTTTAGTGGATCCATGTGGTTTATGAAAAAAACACATGCAATGATTCTAGTGATGGTTTAGAAGAAGGACACACATGCAATGACTCTTTTAGACTATGTGGTTTATGAAAAGAACACCAATGCAATGAACTCTAGTGTATCCATGTGGATTATGAAATGAACAAAAATGCAATGAACTCTAGTGGATCCATGTGGTTTATGAAAAGAACACACATGCAATGACACTAGTGCATCCATGTGGTTTATGAAAAGAACACAAATGCAATGAACTCAAGTGGATCCATGTGGTTTATGAGAAGAACACACATGTAATGACTATAGATGTGGTTTATGAAAAGAACACACATTCAATGACACTGGTGGATCCATGTGGTTTCTCAAAAGAACACAGATTCAATGACACTAGTGGATCCATGTGGTTTCTGAAAAGAACACACATTCAATGAACTCTAGTGGATCCATGTGGTTTATGAAAAGAACACACATGTAATGACCTCGCGTGTATCCATGTGGTTTATGAAAAGACCACACATTCAATGACACTGGTGGATCCATGTGGTTTATCAAAGAACACAGATTTAATGACACTTTGGTGGATCCATGTGGTTTTGAAAAGAACACACATTCAATGAACTCTAGTGGATCCATGTGGTTTATGAAAGAACACACATGCAATAAACTCTAGTGGATCCATCTGGTTTATGAAATGAACACAAATGCAATGAACTCTCGTGGATCCATGTGGTTTAAGAAAAGAACACACATGCAATGACTCTAGTGGTGGTTTATGAAAAAGAACACACATGCAATGACTAGTGGTGGTTTTGAAGAAGAACACACAGGCAAGTACTCTAGTGGATCCATATGTGGTTTATGAAAAGAACACACATGCAAGGACTCTAGTGGTGGTTTATGAAAAGAACACACATGCAATGACACTGGTGGATCCATGTGGTTTATGAAAAGAACACACATCCAATGACACTGGTGGAACCATGTGGTTTATGAAAAGAACACACATGCATTTAACTCTAGTGGATCCATGTGGTTTATGAAAAGAACACACATGCAATGACTATAGATGTAGTTTATGAAAATAATACACATGCAATGACACAGGTGCATCCATGTGGTTTATGAATAGAACACATATTTAATGATGAGTGGATCCATGTGGTTTATGAAAAGAACACACATTCAACGAACTCTAGTGGATCCATGTGGTTCATCAAAAGAACACACATGGAATGAACTCTAGTGCTAGTTTAGGAGAAGAACACACATGCAATGAACTCTAGTGCTGGTTTAGGAGAAGAACACACGTGCAATGACTGGTGGATCCATATGTGGTTTATGGAAAGAACACACATGCAATGACTCTAGTGGTGGTTTATGAAAAGAACACATGCAATGACACTGGTGGATCCATGTGGTTTATGAAAACAACACAAATCCAATGACTCTAGTGGTGGTTTACGAAAAGAACACACATTCAATGACACTGGTGGATCCATGTGGTTTATGAAAAGAACACACATTCAATGACACTGGTGGATCCATGTGGTTTATGAAAAGAACACACATTCAATGACACTGGTGGATCCATGTGGTTTTTGAAAAGAACACACATTCAATGAACTATAGTGGATCCATGTGGTTTATGAAAAGAACACACATGCAATGAACTCTAGTGGATCCATGTGGTTTATGAAATGAACACAAATGGAATGAACTCTCGTGGTTCCATGTGGTTTATGAAAAGACCACACATGCAGTGACTCTAGTGGTGGTTTATGAAAAAGAACACACATGCAATGACTAGTGTTGGTTTAGAAGAAGAACACACATACAATGACTCTAGTGGTGGTTTATGAAAAGAACACACATGCAATGACACTGGTGGATCCATGTGGTTTATGAAAAGAACACACATCCAATGACACTGGTGGAACCATGTAGTTTATGAAAAGAACACACATGCATTGACTCTATCTATGGTTTATGAAAAGAACATACTTGCAATGACTCTAGTTGTGGTTTATGAAAAGAACACACATGCAATGACTCTAGTGAATCCATGTGGTTTATGAAAAGAACACACATGCAATGAACTCTAGTGGTAGTTTAGGAGAAGAACACACATGCAATGACTCTAGTGGTGGTTTATGAAAATAACACACATGCAATGACTCTAGTGGATCCATGTGGCTCTAGTGGTGGTTTATGAAAATAACACACATGCAATGACACTGGTGGATCCATGTAGTTTATGGAAATAACACACATCCAATGACACTGGTGGATCCATGTGGTTTATGAAAATAACACACATGCAGTGAACTTTAGTGGATCCATGTGGTTTATGAAAAAAACACATGCAATGATTCTAGTGATGGTTTAGAAGAAGGACACACATGCAATGACTCTTTTAGACTATGTGGTTTATGAAAAGAACACCAATGCAATGAACTCTAGTGTATCCATGTGGATTATGAAATGAACAAAAATGCAATGAACTCTAGTGGATCCATGTGGTTTATGAAAGGAACACACATGCAATGACACTAGTGCATCCATGTGGTTTATGAAAAGAACACAAATGCAATGAACTCAAGTGGATCCATGTGGTTTATGAGAAGAACACACATGTAATGACTATAGATGTGGTTTATGAAAAGAACACACATTCAATGACACTGGTGGATCCATGTGGTTTCTCAAAAGAACACAGATTCAATGACACTAGTGGATCCATGTGGTTTCTGAAAAGAACACACATTCAATGAACTCTAGTGGATCCATGTGGTTTATGAAAAGAACACACATGTAATGAACTCTCGTGGATCCATGTGGTTTATGAAAAGAACACACATTCAATGACACTGGTGGATCCATGTGGTTTATCAAAAGAACACAGATTTAATGACACTGGTGGATCCATGTGGTTTTTGAAAAGAACACACATTCAATGAACTCTAGTGGATCCATGTGGTTTATGAAAAGAACACACATGCAATAAACTCTAGTGGATCCATCTGGTTTATGAAATGAACACAAATGCAATGAACTCTCGTGGATCCATGTGGTTTAAGAAAAGAACACACATGCAATGACTCTAGTGGTGGTTTATGAAAAAGAACACACATGCAATGACTAGTGGTGGTTTTGAAGAAGAACACACAGGCAATGACTCTAGTGGATCCATATGTGGTTTATGAAAAGAACACACATGCAAGGACTCTAGTGGTGGTTTATGAAAAGAACACACATGCAATGACACTGGTGGACCCATGTGGTTTATGAAAAGAACACACATCCAATGACACTGGTGGAACCATGTGGTTTATGAAAAGAACACACATGCATTTAACTCTAGTGGATCCATGTGGTTTATGAAAAGAACACACATGCAATGACTATAGATGTAGTTTATGAAAATAATACACATGCAATGACACAGGTGCATCCATGTGGTTTATGAATAGAACACATATTTAATGACAGTAGTGGATCCATGTGGTTTATGAAAAGAACACACATTCAACGAACTCTAGTGGATCCATGTGGTTCATCAAAAGAACACACATGGAATGAACTCTAGTGCTAGTTTAGGAGAAGAACACACATGCAATGAACTCTAGTGCTGGTTTAGGAGAAGAACACACGTGCAATGACTGGTGGATCCATATGTGGTTTATGGAAAGAACACACATGCAATGACTCTAGTGGTGGTTTATGAATAGAACACACATGCAATGACTCTAGTGGTGGTTTATGAAAAGAACACATGCAATGACACTGGTGGATCCATGTGGTTTATGAAAACAACACAAATCCAATGACTCTAGTGGTGGTTTACGAAAAGAACACACATTCAATGACACTGGTGGATCCATGTGGTTTATGAAAAGAACACACATTCAATGACACTGGTGGATCCATGTGGTTTATGAAAAGAACACACATTCAATGACACTGGTGGATCCATGTGGTTTTTGAAAAGAACACACATTCAATGAACTATAGTGGATCCATGTGGTTTATGAAAAGAACACACATGCAATGAACTCTAGTGGATCCATGTGGTTTATGAAATGAACACAAATGGAATGAACTCTCGTGGTTCCATGTGGTTTATGAAAAGACCACACATGCAGTGACTCTAGTGGTGGTTTATGAAAAAGAACACACATGCAATGACTAGTGGTGGTTTAGAAGAAGAACACACATGCAATGACTCTAGTGGTGGTTTATGAAAAGAACACACATGCAATGACACTGGTGGATCCATGTGGTTTATGAAAAGAACACACATCCAATGACACTGGTGGAACCATGTGGTTTATGAAAAGAACACACATGCATTGACTCTATCTATGGTTTATGAAAAGAACATACTTGCAATGACTCTAGTTGTGGTTTATGAAAAGAACACACATGCAATGACTCTAGTGAATCCATGTGGTTTATGAAAAGAACACACATGCAATGAACTCTAGTGGTAGTTTAGGAGAAGAACACACATGCAATGACTCTAGTGGTGGTTTATGAAAATAACACACATGCAATGACTCTAGTGGATCCATGTGGCTCTAGTGGTGGTTTATGAAAATAACACACATGCAATGACACTGGTGGATCCATGTAGTTTATGGAAATAACACACATCCAATGACACTGGTGGATCCATGTGGTTTATGAAAATAACACACATGCAGTGAACTTTAGTGGATTCATGTGGTTTATGAAAAAAACACATGCAATGATTCTAGTGATGGTTTAGAAGAAGAACACACATGCAATGACTCTTTTAGACTATGTGGTTTATGAAAAGAACACCAATGCAATGAACTCTAGTGTATCCATGTGGATTATGAAATGAACAAAAATGCAATGAACTCTAGTGGATCCATGTGGTTTATGAAAAGAACACACATGCAATGACACTAGTGCATCCATGTGGTTTATGAAAAGAACACAAATGCAATGAACTCAAGTGGATCCATGTGGTTTATGAGAAGAACACACATGTAATGACTCTAGATGTGGTTTATGAAAAGAACACACATTCAATGACACTGGTGGATCCATGTGGTTTCTCAAAAGAACACAGATTCAATGACACTAGTGGATCCATGTGGTTTCTGAAAAGAACACACATTCAATGAACTCTAGTGGATCCATGTGGTTTATGAAAAGAACACACATGTAATGAACTCGTGGATCCATGTGGTTTATGAAAAGAACACATTCAATGACACTGGTGGATCCATGTGGTTTATCAAAAGAACACAGATTTAATGACACTGGTGGATCCATGTGGTTTTTGAAAAGAACACACATTCAATGAACTCTAGTGGATCCATGTGGTTTATGAAAAGAACACACATGCAATAAACTCTAGTGGATCCATCTGGTTTATGAAATGAACACAAATGCAATGAACTCTCGTGGATCCATGTGGTTTAAGAAAAGAACACACATGCAATGACTCTAGTGGTGGTTTATGAAAAAGAACACACATGCAATGACTAGTGGTGGTTTTGAAGAAGAACACACAGGCAATGACTCTAGTGGATCCATATGTGGTTTATGAAAAGAACACACATGCAAGGACTCTAGTGGTGGTTTATGAAAAGAACACACATGCAATGACACTGGTGGATCCATGTGGTTTATGAAAAGAACACACATCCAATGACACTGGTGGAACCATGTGGTTTATGAAAAGAACACACATGCATTTAACTCTAGTGGATCCATGTGGTTTATGAAAAGAACACACATGCAATGACTATAGATGTTAGACCCCTCCTTTATAAAGGAAAGGATCCCTGTGATTGCAATGTTAGTCCCTGGATCAATGCTAGCATCCATAGTTTAAGATGAAGTACACAGATACAAAGGTCGTTTATTACATTCATTCCAGAGATAAAACATAGTCTTTTACAACTCGGGGCCAAAGGCCTAATACAAGAGTTTATGGAATAAGTAAATAAACATAAGTCTTCATCTTCATGTGCCACAGGCAAGCATGTTGAGTGTAGACTCATGACTCCTATTCATCATCGGAGTAACCTGCAACATTACAAGTTACAGCCACAGAGGGTCAATACTTTGGAATAGTATTGGCAAGTGATACCTTAGCTTATTTAAAGTGGACTATAATACTATATGCATTTGGCTAAGTGGAGCTTAGGCTTGCATTGCTCAAAATAGATTTCTTCCTTATTATTTGAAAACACTAAGTTTTTGTTTGGCACAAATCCCCCAAGGCATCTACCAATCAAAGACTGAAGATCCTTTTAACCCTTGTTCACCCACAAGTTTTTACTTAGAAATTGGGATGAGGAGATTCTTGATAGCTTCCATGTCTTGATGCTCAAATTGTCCTTTTCCAGGGACATGGCTAAGTACTTAGATTTTACACTCTGCAGAGGTGGTGCACTTTCCCCACAAGACTTGGTTTCACCAAGACAAGATCTTCGAAGCCTTCCTTAGACCAACATGGACGCGCTCCAACCTATCAATCCCCTACCACCAACTGTCCATTTGGCTAAGTTATTGCAACCTATATGATCCAGGCAGAGCCCATAATGCCAAGTGGCTGCACTTGAAGCTTCTCAACATTTGACATCTCAAATCTCTTTGTTACTGGGTGGCCATCCACAAGTGAGATACACAAGGTTCACCAGTCCCCTGGCCTTGTGTAACCACTCAACACAAACCATTCCTTCCATTCCACCCAGGTGATTCATTCACTTAGTTGTTTTATTAAACAAAACATAAGTCCACAGACTTAGAAATTTTCCATAGTGTGAATATATATTCCACCCTTGTTTTCTATTAGCTAAGCTAAGCATGATAGTAGTAGGAATCTTAACTTAGGAAATTTCTACTAAGGTTTCATCTACTAGGTTTTCCCATAGCATAGTTTATACTTAGAAAAATTCCATGCAAGTCCTACTTAGAAAATATCACTAATGCATAGTGTAAATAATGGGACAAAAGTATGAAGCATAACTTGCCTTGGTAATGGGGAGAGTAGCACTCTTCACAGTCACAATCACTAGCAAGGTCTACACAAAATTGTAGCATACAATTACACACAAATATATATACAATCAAAAATAATATGAATGCATGCATGCATGAATTTACTAAGTGGTGATTTTGAAAACTCTAACAAGCAAGTGCATGTTTACAGAAACATAACAAGACACAAAATTGCCAAAACAAACTTATTTAACCCTAAAACAAATTACTAAACTAAATCCATACTCAAAATAGCCTTAAACATGTTTCTACAAACAAAGTCATTCTAATGGTTACTATTTGTTAAACACATTGGATATTCAGAAAGGTCTTGTTTCACTGAATCCAACGGTATAAGGTTTGCAAAAAACCAACGTGGCAATCAAAAGTTATAAGCATTTGAAATTTGGATCAAAATCTGATTTAAAATCTGTTTTTAGATCTGTTCCTAGCCACGCGTCGTGTTGTGATTGGCGCGTACCGGTTCGCACCGGATCGAGCTCTGCAGCCGCAGGATCTAAACAGATCGCACGCTCCAGATCACGTACCGCAGCGATTAAATGAATCTATCCTAGCGCCGGATCTAGATCTAACGGTAGCCGAGCAAGCGACCATGTCTGGCGGCGGCGTCGTGGCGCCGAAGCGGCGAGCGTTCGGTCACGGAGGCGTGTCGCCCAGTCATCCGCGAGAGGGAGAAGGTCATACCAGTTCGCAGCTGAAGCTCAAGGTAGCGTCGGTTTGCGAAGGCGTCTTTACGGTGATGATTCCTCGTCGGAGTTGTGCATGGCGTCGGGTGGTTGTTGTCGGAGTCGTTGCCGAGGTTCCGCGTCGCCCTAACACAAGCCAGAGGGTTTAGGAGATGCGCAAGAACGTGGCGAACAATCTCGTGTGAGTCAGAAGTGAAGGGGCGCACGGGACTTACGGATTTTTGTCGCCAGAGTCGAGGTGGTCGTCAGATGCTTGCGGCGTCGAGCGGAAACGGTGACCTGGGGCAGTACAGGATGAACTGGTGGGGTCAGGAGGTGCGCAAGGAGATTGCGAAGTGGCTCGAATGAATCAGAGAGGAAGGGCGCATGGAGCTTACCGGAATCGATCGCCGGAGTGAGCTCTGTCTACGGCGGTGTTGTGTGAGTTGTGGGCAGCCTGATGGCATGGAGGAAGAATTGACTGGGGGAAAATGGTCGCGGGGAGGTGGGGATCTTATAGCTAGAGGCTCGAAAGGAAACGCTCGTCACATCAATTCCAATTAAGCTCGGGGTATCACTGCTGCAATGGCCAGCGGCGGAGATCGTGCGTGGATTCAGGGGGAAGACGATGCTGACGTGGAGGAGGCCCGCTCGTCAGCGAAGTGCGTGAGGTGGAGGTGGGGAATGCATCGGCGACTAATTGCGTCTTTCGCATGAGAGAAGAAAAGGAAACCCCCGGGTGGGCTAGTTGGGCTTGATTCGTTGCTGGGCCAGAAACCTGGCGCGCGACCCTTTTCATTTGAATGCTTCTTTTCTTTTTCTAATACTATTTTCTGACATGATTTTGATATGAATTCAAATCCTTTTTGAATTCAAACAATTCTGGGAACTTTTGTAGGGTACTGTGGTTTCAAAAACCAGTCATTTAAACATGTAGTTACCCTTCAAGGGCTTGGTCAAGCTTGGGCTTAAAACAATCAGAGACTTTGTCCCTGGTTTGCAAATGTTTTAAAACAAAATAGGGTTTTGAAATTATTTCTGAGTTGAAAACTTTGGTTAAACTTTTACACCTAAACCTTCCAACAATGGAAGCAAGCAAACAAGTTCCTAAACAATCAAGTTTCAAAGGGTGATGGCCATTTGAGTTAAATTGGCTCACATGAAATCATAGCACAAGCATTTGTTTCTGAAATGATTTTTTTTGAGAAAACCCTAAATGATGAAGGATGCAAGGATGATATGAATGAGCTTTGAAATATGAATTTAGGGATGTTACAAATCTAACCCCCTTAAGATGAATCTCGCCCTCGAGATTCGGATTGGCTAGCAATTAGGTGAGGGTGGTCTTTCCGAAGATCATCTTCTCTTTCCCATGTTGCTTGCTCTTCGGAATGATGATTCCATTGCACTTTGCAAAACTTGATAGTTTTTGTCCTCGTGACTCTTTCTGCGGTCTCAAGAATCTTGACAGGCTTTTCTTCATAGGTGAGATCACTTTCTAGTTGAACTTCTTCCAAAGATATGGTATCCTTCAAAGAAGATTCTTCCATTTCCGGGTGACATTTCTTAAGCTGACTCACATGAAAAACATTATGGACTGCTAATAAAGATGCTGGCAGTTCGATTTCATATGCAACTTCTCCCTTGCGACTTAGAATGTTGAATGGCCCAACATATCTTGGTGCCAACTTTCCTTTGACTCCAAATCTTTTCACTCCATGAAGTGGTGATACTCTAAGATAAGCTCTATCCCCAACTTCGTAGGTGACTTCTCTACGCTTAGAATCCGCGTAGATTTTCTGTCGGGACTGTGCTATCTTCAACCTGTCCCTAACCAATTTAACCTTTTCTTCGGCGTCTTTGATAAGATCTGGTCCAAACAAACTTCTTTCTCCCACACCATTCCATAGCAATGGGGTGGTACACTTCCTTCCGTAGAGAAACTCAAATGGTGCCATCCCAATGCTAGATTGGTAACTGTTATTGTAAGAGAACTCTGCGTAAGGCAGACTTTCATCCCAACTTGCTCCATAGTCTAGGGCACATGCCCTCAACATGTCTTCAAGAATTTGGTTAGTCCTTTCCGTTTGTCCATCCGTTTGAGGATGAAAAGCCGTGCTGAATTCCAACCTCGTTCCTAAAGATTCATGAAGCTGTCTCCAAAAGTGAGAAGTGAACTGAGTTCCTCTATCAGACACAATACTCTTAGGCACACCGTGAAGGCATACAATTCTGCTCATGTAGATTTTGGCTAACTTGGCACTGGTATAAGTTGTCTTTACGGGTATAAAATGGGCCACTTTAGTTAGGCGATCCACTACTACCCATATGGAATCATACCCTGACCTGGTCCTTGGTAATCCGGTAATGAAATCCATACCAATATTTTCCCACTTCCATTCAGGAATAGGCATTGGTTGAAGCAAACCTGCTGGTTTCTGATACTCCGCTTTCACTCTACTACACACATCACACAAAGCAATGTGTTCGGCGATGTCCCTTTTGAGATTGTTCCACCAAAATCTTTCTTTCATATCCATGTACATTTTGGTGTTTCCCGGGTGAATAGAATATGGAGAGTTATGGGCTTCTTGTAGAATCAGTTTCCGCAATTACGGATCTTGTGGAACACAAATACGTTTCCCGTGCCATAAAGTACCTTGTTCATCTATATGGAAACTTTTAGCTTTCCCTTGGCTAATCCTTTCCTTAATCTCTTCGATTTCTTTATCCGTCTTTTGGGCTTCTTTAATCTTATCCAACAGAGTGGGTTGAACATCCAAAGACATAAGATGTCCTTCTGGCACAATATCCAACCTGAGTTCCTTGAATTGCTTACACAAGTCATCTGGAAATTCACCTTTGGTAAGGCCATTTACAAACGCCTTACGACTTAGAGCATCTGCTACTACATTTGCTTTACCGGGGTGGTATTGCAAACTCAAGTCGTAATCCTTGATAAGTTCTAGCCATCTCCTTTGTCTCATATTGATTTCCTTCTGGGTGAAGATATACTTCAAACTCTTATGATCGGTGAATACTTCACAACGTTTTCCCAAAAGGTAGTGTCTCCATGTTTTGAGTGCATGGACAACAGCGGCTAACTCTAAATCATGAGTAGGATAATTTACTTCATGAGTTTTGAGTTGTCTCGAGGCATAAGCCACAACTTTTCCGCCTTGCATAAGTACGGCACCTAATCCTTGATGAGAAGCATCACAATACACTTGGAAATCCTTTTCCAAGTCTGGTAGGCACAGAACTGGTGCTGACACAAGTCTCTTCTTTAATTCTTGAAAGCTGAGTTCACAACCTTCAGACCAAGCAAATTTCTTATCTTTCTTTAACAATTCTGTTATTGGTTTGGAAACCTTTGAAAAAATTTCTATGAATCTTCTATAGTATCCTGCTAAACCAAGAAAACTATGAACCTCTTTTACGTTCTTAAGAGATTCCCATTCTGTCACAGCTAAAACTTTAGCAGGATCAACTGCTACACCGTCCTTTGTCATAACGTGACCAAGAAATCCAACTTCCTCTAACCAAAACTCACACTTGCTGAATTTGGCATAAAGCTTATGTTCCCTCAGTTTCTCAAGTATCAAGCGTAGATGTCTTTCATGCTCTTCCTTGCTCTTGGAGTAGACTAAGATGTCATCGATGAAAACAACAACGAACTTGTCGAGAAATTCCATGAACACTTTGTTCATCATATTCATGAAGTATGCTGGAGCATTGGTTAAACCAAAAGGCATCACACTGTACTCATACAATCCATACCTGGTGGTGAATGATGTTTTAGGTATGTCTTGCTTTCTTATCTTGAGTTGAAAATAGCCTGACCGAAGATCAATCTTCGAGAACACACATGCTCCTTCTAGCTGATCAAACAAGTCGTTGATTCTTGTCAAAGGATATTTGTTCTTGATGGTTACCTCGTTGAGAGAACGGTAATCTATGCATAATCTTTGAGTTCTATCTCTCTTTTCCATGAACAAAACTGGAGCTCCCCAAGATGAAGAACTTGGCTGGATGAATCCTTTTTGCAATTGTTCTCCAAGTTGTTTCTTGAGTTCCTTTAGTTCGTCAACTGACATTTTATAAGGCCTCTTTGCTCTTGGTCCAGAACCTGGTACCAAATCTATTATAAACTCTACATCTCTATCTGGTGGCATTCCCCGTAACTCTTCCGGAAACACATCCGGATATTCACACACAATTGGCACAGTGTCCATGCTAACCCCCTTAAGAGAATTCAGCTTACTTTCTTTAGATTCAAAATTGGACTTGAATCTTATCCTCTTACCTTCCGAGGTTGTGAGTGCAACTGTACGATTGGCACAATCTAGTACTCCCTCATACTTAGCCATCCAATCCATTCCCAAAATCACATCTAATCCTTGGGAATTTAGGATTATTAGGTTCACTGGAAACTTATGTTTTCCGATATCTATGACTAGATCCCGACATCCAAGACTCACTATCATATCTCCTCCCGGAGAGCTAACTTTTATCGGACACCCAATGTTTTCAGATGCAAACCCGTTTCTATCAACAAATGCTTTTGATATGAATGAATGGGATGCACCAGTGTCAAAGAGTACAAATGCTGTAATGGAATTGAGTCTGAACTTACCAACAACGGCATCAGGCTCCTCATAGACTTCCTCCACATTGATGTGGTTAACCTGTCCTTTCTGAAAAGGATTGGGCTTGTTAGGTCCTTCAACTTTCTTCTCAGGGCACTCATTAGCATAATGCCCCAGCTTCTTGCATTTGTAGCATTCAACCTGACTGAGGTCCTTTTTAGGCTGGTTTCCACTTCCACTTCCACTATGGTGGCTCTTATGTCCACTCTTGTGATTTTTGTACTTATCATTGTCATGGTGCGATGATGCTTGCTGTCATAGCGGTTGTGGTTGTGGTGCTTGTTAAATTTCCCATGCTTGTGGGATCTGGTGACACTATCATCATAGTGAGATCGTTTATGAGACGATCTCGAGCTGTGCTTGTCGGAGTGTTTCCTCTTTCTACTCTCGACTTGCTTCATTTTATTCTCCACAATAACAGCCTTGTCACACAGCGACTGATAAGTTGGAACATATGCCACAGACAGCTGCAGATTCAGCTCATCATTCTAGCCTTCCAGACACTTTTCCTTTCTTTTGGCATCTGTGTCAACCTCATCCGGTGCATAGCGTGCCAGATTGTTGAACTCTTCTATATATTCACCATATTTGTGGTGGCGCCTTGAGTTGTGAAACTCCTTCTTTTCAGGCTCATCATTCTGGTGAGATATGAGTAGTGCGAAAGCCATCTTCAAAGATAGCCCAAGTCACCTCATAAATAGGAGTGGTGATCTGGAAGTTGTCCCACCATGCGGCGGCTGGTCCTTCCAACAGATGTGCTGCGAACCTGACTTTTTCAGCATCCGTGCATTACGGTCACTAAGTCTTTGTTCTGAGCGTAGCCAATCATTGGCCACCATGGGATCGGTCGTTCGAAAACTTAGGCGGCCTCGACGCGAAATCTGGTGAGCATATCAAAACCGGAGGGTTGTTATTATTGTTGTTGTTGTTGTTGTTATTGGGGTTGTTGTTGTTCGGTTTTGGATGAATGTCGTCATCATTTGCATAAGCTGTTCTGCGCATTCATCATCATTGCATTCCGGGGTAATGTTGTTGGGGTTGGGGTTTTGTGACGGGAGGCATCATGGTTTATTCAAGGAAAGAATGAGATACCCATAGATGTTTATGCACAATACATCACGTAAGCAAACACATAGCATGCAACAAGGATCAAAAGTTCAACAACAAGATAACAAGTCTCAAAGTAAAAAAACACACAAGTGGCAAGCCATCCACATGTCGGATGGTCCAATAATAAGTTCACAAATAACAAGTACTGTAAATAGAGGTGGGAGTAGTCAAGTCTACTAAATCGGCATCAATCTCCTCCTCGACAAAGGTAAGACCTGCGTTCTCCATTGCGGTCTTGTTCTCCTCAATGGTGGTGGTCAAGGGGTCGATCTTGGCCTTGAGATCCCTCTTCTGGGAACGAAGTATCTCAATCACTGTCAGCTGCTGCTCTAACTCGAAGTCCTTGGACTGCAGTTCCTCTGTGATGTCCCGAATCTTCTTGTTCCTATCCTGGACACGTTTCTCTTGACTCTTGAACTTACGGTCCTGGGTCTCGAACCTCGCCTCCATCTCCTTGACAATCTCGCCCTGCTGCGCGAAGAGCTTGTCCTTCTCATGGCTGCACAGCTCGTCATTCTTGAGCATGACATTGGTCTGTCGGTATCCACGTGCCTAATAAGAGTCTCTAAGTCACGGAGGTACAGGCGTATCGGCTCTTTGTGGCCCTCGAGTCTTCCTCAAAGTCGATGGACTCTCCATCATCATCACGCCTAGAAGGCGTGGAAGTGAGTGCCTCTAACTTGTCGGGAGTGACGACCAGCATCGTCCTATCAGGTCCTGCATGACAACTTCCATGCCTCTCTCCCTGTCATCGTGCATAAGATTGAAGACGATGGCCTCCGTAGTAGGCTCTGTCTGGCGTCCTGGCTGGTTCACCTTGAAGCCCCAGAGGTCCTTCCTCTCAAACTTGGTGAGTGGGTGCACCGTAATGGTGGGAAGAGGGAGATCGAGCAAGGTAGTAAGCTCTACGATACGAGGACCAAAACGGGTAACCTGGAACTCCTCAACAGTGCTGATGGTAATAGGCATCTATTTATAAGATTGAAAAAGTTAGAACAACACAATTTAAAATAAACAAGACAAACATTCATACATATCCATGGAACACAAAAATCACACAAGTCATGCATACATGATTCCATTACATCAACCAAGGTTCAAACTTATTTAAGGTATCATTTGGAAAATAAGGTGATAGGTGGCGGTCCAACTAACGAAGTGCGTTTACAAACCTATCTCCTTTGGATCAGTGGCTAACACAATGTTCCTAGAGGCAATCAGCCTATCTTGTTCACATGCTTCCATCACTAAGTCTATAATATCTCCCCTTAAGGTTTGGTTGGTGACTTCCAACTCTTGGGTATGTTCCTTCTCTTTCTCTAAGTCTTTTTGGAGGTTGAGCATCTTGCACTTGACTCTAGCTTGAGTTCTTTGATAGTCTTCCAAGCTGCTTCTCTGGCTGACTCAAAGAATGTGGTGTGCATCACAGTGTTGGTGTACATGCAGAAGCCTCTTTATTTGTGGTTGTCTTCCTTGTTTTTGTACAAGTGAAGTTGCACCCACCAATACTCCACTCCTTCCTCCATCACTGGAAATCCCTTGTACACAGCTGCACCATGTGCTTCCATTGCCTCCATGAGGTCCTTGAGAATTTTGGGAAACTCCGTTTCACACTCCAAGGTCATGGTCATGAGTGGTCCTTTCTTCACGGCTTCGTTGATGGAGTTCATCTACAAATAGAGATGAGAATGAGAAGATTAGAAAAGTTTACGAGAAGAATAGACAAGTGTAGAAGTAGTTAAAAATTTTCCTTAGTGGTTTCCAATCCTAGGGTCATAATCCTACAGGCAACACAGTGCTTTGATACCATCTGTTAGACCCCTCCTTTATAAAGGAAAGGATCCCTGTGATTGCAATGCTAGTCCCTGGATCAATGCTAGCATCCACAGTTTAAGATGAAGTACACAGATACAAAGGTCGTTTATTACATTCATTCCAGAGATAAAACATAGTCTTTTACAACTCGGGGCCAAAGGCCTAATACAAGAGTTTATGGAATAAGTAAATAAACATAAGTCTTCATCTTCATGTGCCACAGGCAAGCATGTTGAGTGTAGACTCATGACTCCTATTCATCATCGGAGTAACCTGCAACATTACAAGTTACAGCCATAGAGGGTCAATACATTGGAATAGTATTGGCAAGTGATACCTTAGCTTATTTAAAGTGGACTATAATACTATATGCATTTGGCTAAGTGGAGCTTAGTCTTGCATTGCTCAAAATAGATTTCTTCCTTATTATTTGAAAACACTAAGTTTTTGTTTGGCACAAATCCCCCAAGGCATCTACCAATCAAAGACTGGAGATCCTTTTAACCCTTGTTCACCCACAAGTTTTTACTTAGAAATTGGGATGAGGAGATTCTTGATAGCTTCCATGTCTTGATGCTCAAATTGTCCTTTTCCAGGGACATGGCTAAGTACTTAGATTTTACACTCTGCAGAGGTGGTGCACTTTCCCCACAAGACTTGGTTTCACCAAGACAAGATCTTTCAGAAGCCTTCCCTTAGACCAACATGGACGCGCTCCAACCTATCAATCCCCTACCACCAACTGTCCATTTGGCTAAGTTATTGCAACCTATATGATCCAGGCAGAGCCCATAATGCCAAGTGGCTGCACTTGAAGCTTCTCAACATTTGACATCTCAAATCTCTTTGTTCTGGTGGCCATCCACAAGTGAGATACACAAGGTTCACGGTCCTGGCCTTGTGTAACCACTCAACACAAACCATTCCTTCCATTCCACCCAGGTGATTCATTCACTTAGTTATTTTATTAAACAAAACATAAGTCCACAGACTTAGAAATTTTCCATAGTGTGAATATATATTCCACCCTTGTTTTCTATTAGCTAAGCTAAGCATTATAGTAGTAGGAATCTTAACTTAGGAAATTTCTACTAAGGTTTCATCTACTAGGTTTTCCCATAGCATAGTTTATACTTAGCAAAATTCCATGCAAGTCCTACTTAGAAAATATCACTAATGCATAGTGTAAATAATGGGACAAAAGTATGAAGCATCACTTGCCTTGGTAATGGGGAGAGTAGCACTCTTCACAATCACAATCACTAGCAAGGTCTACACAAAATTGTAGCATACAATTACACACAAATATATATACAATCAAAAAATAATATGAATGCATGCATGCATGAATTTACTAAGTGGTGATTTTGAAAACTCTAACAAGCAAGTGCATGTTTACAGAAACATAATAAGACACAAAATTGCCAAAACAAACTTATTTAACCCTAAAACAAATTACTAAACTAAATCCATACTCAAAATAGCCTTAAACATGTTTCTACAAACAAAGTCATTCTAATGGTTACTATCTGTTAAACACATTGGATATTCAGAAAGGTCTTGTTTCACTGAATCCAACGGTATAAGGTTTGCAAAAAACCATAGTTGCAATCAAAAGTTATAAGCATTTGAAATTTGGATCAAAATCTGATTTAAAATCTGTTTTTAGATCTGTTCCTAGCCACGCGTCGTGTTGTGATTGGCGCGTACCGGTTCGCACCGGATCGAGCTCTGCAGCCGTAGGATCTAAACAGATCGCACGCTCCAGATCGCGTACCGCTTCGCAGTTAAATGAATCTATCCTAGCGCTCGGATCTAGATCTAACGGCGTGCGAGCAAGCGACCATGTCCTGGCGGCGCGCGGCGTCAGCGAGCGGCGGAGCGTTCGGTCTACGGCGGCGCGTGCATTCCAGGTCGTCCGCGAGAAGGAGAAGGGTCATACTAGGTTCGCAGGAAGCTGCTGAAGCTCAAGGTAGCGTCGGTTTGCGAAGGGGCGTGCTGTCACGGTGATGATTCCTTGTCGGAGTTGTGCACGGCGTCGGGTGGTTGTTGTCGGAGTCGTTGCCGAGGTTCCGCGTCGCCCTAACACAAGCCAGAGGGTTTAGGAGATGCGCAAGAACGTGGCGAACAATCTCGTGTGAGTCAGAAGTGAAGGGGCGCACGGGACTTACGGATTTTGGTCGCCGGAGTCGAGGTGGTCGTCAGATGCTTGCGGCGTCGAGCGGAAACGGTGACCTGGGGCAGTACAGGATGAACTGGTGGGGTCAGGAGGTGCGCAAGGAGATTGCGAAGTGGCTCGAATGAATCAGAGAGGAAGGGGTGCACGGAGCTTACCGGAATCGATCGCCGGAGTGAGCTTTGTCTGCGGCGGTGTTGTGTGAGTCATGGGCAGCCTGATGGCGTGGAGGCAGAATTGACTGGGGGAAAATGGTCGCGGGGAGGTGGCGATCTTATAGCTAGAGGCTCGACAGGAAACGCTCGTCACATCAATGCCAATTAAGCTCGGTATCCGCTGCAGCAGCCATGGCGGAGATCGTCTTGTGATTCGGGGAAGATGATCTTGGCGTGGAGGAGGCCCTTCGTCGGCGAAGTCGTGAGGTGGAGGTGAATGCATGCATCGGCGACTAATTGCGTCTTTCAGCGTGAGAAGAAAAGAAACCCCGGGTGGGCTAGTTGGGCTTGATTCGTTCTTTGGGCGAGAAACTTTGGCCTTGACCCTTTTCATTTGAATGCTTCTTTTTTTTTCTAATTCTATTTTCTGAAATGATTTTGATATGAATTCAAATCCTTTTTGAATTCAAACAATTCTGGGAACTTTTGTAGGGTACTGTGGTTTCAAAAACCAGTCATTTAAACATGTAGTTACCCTACAAGGGCTTGGTCAAGCTTGGGCTTAAAACAATCAGAGACTTTGTCCCTGGTTTGCAAATATTTTAAAACAAAATAGGGTTTTGAAATTATTTCTGAGTTGAAAACTTTGGTTAAACTTTTACACCTAAACCTTCCAACAATGGAAGGAAGCAAACAAGTTCCTAAACAATCAAGTTTCAAAGGGTGATGGCCATTTGAGTTAAATTGGCTCACATGAAATCATAGCACAAGCTTCTGTTTCTGAAATGATTTTTTTTGAGAAAACCCTAAATGATGAAGGATGCAAGGATGATATGAATGAGCTTTGAAATATGAATTTAGGGATGTTACAATAGATGTAGTTTATGAAAATAATACACATGCAATGACACATGTGCATCCATGTGGTTTATGAATAGAACACATATTTAATGATAGTAGTGGATCCATGTGGTTTATGAAAAGAACACACATTCAACGAACTCTAGTGGATCCATGTGGTTTATCAAAAGAACACACATGAAATGAATCCTAGTGCTAGTTTAGGAGAAGAACACACATGCAATAAACTCTAGTGCTGGTTTAGGAGCAGAACACACGTGCAATGACTGGTGGATCCATATGTGGTTTATGGAAAGAACACACATGCAATGACTCTAGTGGTGGTTTATGAATAGAACACACATGCAATGACTCTAGTGGTGGTTTATGAAAAGAACACATGCAATGACACTGGTGGATCCATGTGGTTTATGAAAAGAACACACATTCAATGAACTCTAGTGGGTCCATGTGGTTTATGACAAGAACACACATGTAATGAACTCTCGTGGATCCATGTGGTTTATGAAAAGAACACACATTCAATGACACTGGTGGATCCATGTGGTTTATCAAAAGAACACAGATTCAATGACACTAGTGGATCCATGTGGGTTTTGAAAAGAACACACATTCAATGAACTCTAGTGGATCCATGTGGTTTATGAAAAGAACACACATGCAATGAACTCTAGTGGATCCATCTGGTTTATGAAATGAACACAAATGCAATGAACTCTCGTGGATCCATGTGGTTTAAGAAAAGAACACACATGCAATGACTCTAGTGGTGGTTTATGAAAAAGAACACACATGCAATGACTAGTGGTGGTTTTGAAGAAGAACACACATGCAATGACTCTAGTGGTGGTTTATGAAAAGAACACACATGCAATGACACTGGTGGATCCATGTGGTTTATGAAAAGAACAGACATCCAATGACACCGGTGGAACCATGTGGTTTATGAAAAGAACACACATGCAATGACTCTATCTGTGGTTTATGAAAAGAACACACTTGCAATGACTAGTTGTGGTTTATGAAAAGAACACAAATGCAATGAACTCTAGTGGATCTGTGTGGTTTATGAAAAGAACACACATGCAATGACTCTAGTGAATCCATGTGGTTTATGAAAAGAACACACATGCAATGATCTCTAGTGGTAGTTTAGGAGAAGAACACACATGCAATGACTCTAGTGGTGGTTTATGAAAATAACACACATGCAATGACTCTAGTGGTCCATGTGGCTCTAGTGGTGGTTTATGAAAATAACACACATGCAATGACACTGGTGGATCCATGTAGTTTATGGAAATAACACACATCCAATGACACTGGTGGATCCATGTGGTTTATGAAAATAACACACATGTAGTGAACTTTAGTGGATCCATGTGGTTTATGAAAAAAACACATGCACTGATTCTAGTGATGGTTTAGAAGAAGAACACACATGCAATGACTCTAGTAGACTATGTGGTTTATGAAAAGAACACCAATGCAATGAACTCTAGTGTATCCATGTGGTTTATGAAATGAACACAAATGCAATGAACTCAAGTGGATCCATGTGGTTTATGAGAAGAACACACATGTAATGACTCTAGATGTGGTTTATGAAAAGAACACACATTCAATGACAGTGGTGGATCCATGTGGTTTATCAAAAGAACACAGATTCAATGACACTGGTGGATCCATGTGGTTTCTCAAAAGAACACACATTCAATGAACTCTAGTGGATCCGTGTGGTTTATGAAAAGAACACACATTTAATGAACTCTCGTGGATCCATGTGGTTTATGAAAAGAACACAAATGCAATGAACTCTAGTGGATTTGTGTGGTTGATGAAAAGAACACACATGCAATGACTCTAGTGAATCAATGTGGTTTATGAAAAGAACACACATGCAATGAACTCTAGTGGTAGTTTAGGAGAAGAACACACATGCAATGACTCTAGTGGTGGTTTATGAAAATAACACACATGCAATGACTCTAGTGGATCCATGTTGCTCTAGTGGTGGTTTATGAAAATAACACACATGCAATGACACTGGTGGATCCATGTAGTTTATGGAAATAACACACATCCAATTACACTAGTGGATCCATGTGGTTTATGAAAATAACACACATGCAGTGAACTTTAGTGGATCCATGTGGTTTATGAAAAAAACCATGCAATGATTCTAGTGATGGTTTAGAAGAAGAACGCACATGCAATGACTCTAGTAGATTATGTGGTTTATGAAAAGAACACCAATGCAATGAACTCTAGTGTATCCATGTGGTTTATGAAATGAACAAAAATGCAATGAACTCCAGTGGATCCATGTGGTTTATGAAAAGAACACACATGCAATGACACTAGTGCATCAATGTGGTTGATGAAAAGAACACAAATGCAATGAACTCAAGTGGATCCATGTGGTTTATGAGAAGAACACACATGTAATGACTCTAGATGTGGTTTATGAAAAGAACACACATTCAATGACACTGGTGGATCCATGTGGTTTATCAAAAGAACATAGATTCAATGACACTGGTGGATCCATGTGGTTTCTGAAAAGAACACACATTCAATGAACTCTAGTGGATCCATGTGGTTTATGAAAAGAACACACATGTAATGAACTCTCGTGGATCCATGTGGTTTATGAAAAGAACACACATTCAATGAACTCTAGTGGATCTGTGTGGTTTATGAAAAGAACACACATGCAATGACTCTAGTGGTGGTTTATGAAAAAGAACACACATGTAATGACTAGTGGTGGTTTAGAAGAAGAACACACATGCAATGACTCTAGTGGTGGTTTATGAAAACAACACACATGCAATGACACTGGTGGATCCATGTGGTTTATGAAAAGAACATACATCCAATGACACTGGTGGAACCATGTGGTTTATGAAAAGAACACACATGCAATGACTCTATCTGTGGTTTATGAAAAGGACACACTTGCAATGACTCTAGTTGTGGTTTATGAAAAGAACACAAATGCAATGAACTCTAGTGGATCTGTGTGGTTTATGAAAAGAACACACATGCAATGACTCTAGTGAATCCATGTGGTTTATGAAAAGAACACACATGCAATGAACTCTATTGGTAGCTTAGGAGAAGAACACACATGCAATGACTCTAGTGGTGGTTTATGAAAATAACACACATGCAATGACTCTAGTGGATCCATGTGGCTCTAGTGGTGGTTTATGAAAATAACACACATGCAATGACACTGGTGGATCCATGTAATTTATGGAAATAACACACATCCAATGACACTAGTGGATCCATGTGTTTTATGAAAATAACACACATGCAGTGAACTTTAGTGGATCCATGTGGTTTATGAAAAAAACCATGCAATGATTCTAGTGATGGTTTAGAAGAAGAACACACATGCAATGACTGTAGTAGACTATGTGGTTTATGAAAAGAACACCAATGCAATGAACTCTAGTGTATCCATGTGGTTTATGAAATGAACAAAAATGCAATGAACTCCAGTGGACCCATGTGGTTTATGAAAAGAACACACATGCAATGACACTAGTGCACCCATGTGGTTGATGAAAAGAACACAAATGCAATGAACTCAAGTGGATCCATGTGGTTTATGAGAAGAACACACATGTAATGACTCTAGATGTGGTTTATGAAAAGAACACACATTCAATGACACTGGTGGATCCATGTGGTTTATCAAAAGAACACAGATTCAATGACACTGGTGGATCCATGTGGTTTCTAAAAAGAACACACATTCAATGAACTCTAGTGGTTCCATGTGGTTTATGAAAAAAAAACACATGTAATGAACTCTCGTGGATCCATGTGGTTTATGAAAAGAACACACATTCAATGTCACTAGTGGATCCATGTGGTTTATCAAAAGAACACAGATTCAATGACACTGGTGGATCCATGTGGTTTTTGAAAAGAACACACATTCAATGAACTCTAGTAGATCCATGTGGTTTATGAAAAGAACACACATGCAATGAACTCTAGTGGATAAATCTGGTTTATGAAATGAACACAAATGCAATGAAATGTCGCATCCCAAGATTTTCCAAATCTTGTAATGTGAAAAATAAATGAATAAAATAAAACTTTGTTTGATTTTCAGGGCCAGAAGAAACTTTTGAATCCAATTGGAAATCTTCAAACCTATTTTTGAACAATAAAATCCTAAAGGGATTTAAAAAGATAAACATTTAATAAAGAAAAATAAAATGTTTTGGAATTACTATTTTTGGATCTTTAAATAAAAAAGATTTGGTTTTCAAAAGCAAAGATAGAATTATAAATAAAGATTATATTTTAAAGAGCCAAATTAATTTGGCCAAGCTTTTATAATAAAATATTTTGTTTTCATAAAATGAGTAAAGGTTTATTTAAATAAAATAATAAGGTTTTAATGTCCAATTTTTATTTAAGTAAAGGCTTTTCCCATTTTAAATAAACACTAAAACTTATTTATTTATTTTAAATAAGTTTTCCAAGTATTTTATTACTACTTTGAAATCTTTTTATAAAAGGTTTTGGTTTTCAAAATAAAAAGAAATATT
Source organism: Avena insularis (assembly GCA_023614405.1). Classification (NCBI taxonomy): domain Eukaryota; kingdom Viridiplantae; phylum Streptophyta; class Magnoliopsida; order Poales; family Poaceae; genus Avena; species Avena insularis. The sequence goes on along the minus strand of JAJUPC010000162.1, from coordinate 261,256 downwards.
TTAAATAAAGATTATTTTATAAAGCCAAATTAAACCTTGGCCAAGACTTTGAAACAAAAGGTTTTGTTTTGATTGAAATAGTAGAGGTTTATTTAAAATAAAATAAAAAGGATTTAAATATCCAAGTTTTATTAATAAAGGTTTTACTATTTTCAAAACATCAAAACTTATTTATTTATTTAAAATAAGTTTTCCAAATATTTTATATTCCCAAAATAAAACCTACTGAAGTGTTTTGGTTTTATTCTAGATTTCAAAATAAAGTTTTTAATAAAACAAATCCTATTTGATTTAATAACTAAGGTCCATTCTATTTAATGGACCCCAAAATAAAAGGTTATTTTGTTTTAAACAAGTTTTCCAAATATCTTTTACTTTCAATTAAAACCTACTGATTTGGTTTTGAAAGTATTTGAATTTCAAATGAAGATTTTATTAATTAAATCAAACCCTATTTTATTAAATAACTAAAGATCCATTTTATTTAATTATTGGATGGATTCTAAAATGAATAAAAAAAAATATTATTTTATTTTAGAATTTGGTTTATGTTGATAAACAGAACCAAGTTCAAGGTTGTGAAGTGTGGTGTTTGTTTGAATTGATTTGGTTGAATGTTTGAATAATTGATTGAAAATTCAAAACAGAAAAATAGAAATAGAAAAGGAAAAATGTTTTAGACAGAAAAAAAATAGTGCAAAGGGAAGAAACCAGCCCAGCCCACTAAGGCCCAACAAACCAGCCCAGTTCTCTCCCAGAAAGAAAACAATTCACACCCAGTTTCTGACCCACACAGACAATGACTAGTGGACCCTCCCCCTCATTTCTTTTCCCACTGACCGGTGGACCCCACCTCTCTCTCTCACGAAGCGAACCGTTTTTCACCGAAAAAGAAACCCACTCGATCCACAGACAACCGACCCCTCCTTTCCTTCTCTATCGGCTGACAAGGCGACCCCGCCACATCATCGTCTCCTTCACCCCTCCCATGACCAGTTCTTTCCCCGTTCTGCGTTGATTTCTCCGGCTTAATTCGCTTAATGCATGAGTAAAACCTGCAGTGATCACATGATTGAAGCATGATGTCTCCTCTATATTTCCCCTCGACACCCTGTTGCGCCTTAGAGCCGCCCCAATTCCTCCCCGAGCACCCTCTGCTCCGACAAGGTCCAGTACCGATTCCGGCCAAACCACACCGCCCCGAGCCTCCCTGAGCACGCTGGCAGCTTCCCCACTCCCAGACGCATCTCCCAGCATCCTCCTCTCAACCGCGGGCGCCCTAGAGCGTCGGCTTCGACAAGCTCGGCAGTAGCGCCGTCTGTCTTGTCTCCGGCGACTTCCCTGGTAATGTTCTGACCGCCCCTCTTCTTTTCGATGATGCGCCTAAGACCAGTGACTTCTTCCGCAACTAATGCCATCGTTTTCGTGTCCTAGATCACACCGTAGCATCGCTTCCGTCGTCGACTGTGAGCAACCGCCGTCTGTCTCGTCTCCGACGAACAATTTCCGCAACACCAACGCGCCCTTCGACAAGCAGAAGACACGTTGAGCTTCCCCACTCCACGGCGAACTCGGTGAGCATCTCCTTTCCCTCTCTTGCTTCCTGCATCGCCGGCAATGCCACCGTTGAGCGCCGCCAGTTCTTGGCCAGGCAGTAGCAACCGTAGGATCTGGATCTGACGGTTACGATAGAACGTTAGCGAAGGGGTAAGTGGTGATCCTGTGCCGCACGATCGGACTTGATCCAACGCACCACGTAGCTCGATCCCAGCGAACCGGTACGGGCGAATTAAAACATGATGCGTGGCACCAGACGATCTGAAATAGAATTTGAAACAGATTTTGATGCCATTTTCAAACCCTTGTAACTCTGGATCCACACGTCCAAATTTTACAAATTTTATGTCGTTGTATTCAAGAGAGCAAGACCTAGCCAACCCTACCCTTGGTTTAGCAAATAGTATCTGCTAGCTTGTTTGTTTTTGCAGATTCTTTTGTGAGCTTGTTTAGATTAGAAAAATTGTTTAAAAATGATTTTAGGGTTAAAACCTTTGCAGAATGGTTTGTTGTAAACTCACTGACCCTAGGAACCAACCCATGGTTTGGAAAATGGATTTGGAAAAGTTTAGAATGGATTACTTGGTTTAGTCCATTTCTAGCTAAATAAAACTATTGTTTTGCTTATAAAAAATGGTTTAGAGTAAAAACTTTGGAGAAAATGTTTTGGACCAAACCTACAGACCATAGGAAACACTTTGTGGTTTCAAAAATGAATTTGGTGAAACAAAATAATGATTCTTTGATTTAAAACCATTTCTAGTCAAATAGAAATGTGGTTTAATTATTAAAAATGCTTTTGGAAGAAAACCTTTGGAAAATGTTTTTGTTTTAAACTCACTGACCCCAAACCCCAAGTTTTGTGATTTGAAAACATATTGGGTGAACCCTATAGGTTAAAGCCTTAGTAAAAATATTTCTACACCACATAAAATGATACTTTGTTTTGAAAATGGCTTATGAAGAGAAACCTTTTGCAAATGACTTTGCCACTTTATAAAATTACCATTAGGTGTACCCAAATGTCTATGACTCACTAGGAACCACTTTTCAAACAAAACAAAGCTTGGCATGCTTGCATGCATTACTTTGACTTTGTTATTTTATGTGTTGTTTTGCTTGACTGGTAGATTGAGTTTGTGCCTTGCTTGATTGATTTGTAGTGACTTGAGTGTGATTGTTGCAAGGACAAGGAAGTGAACCTATACCCTCTACCAAAAAGGCAAGTGATGCTTCATACTTTTGTCCCATTTTTTACACTATGCATTAGTGATATTTTCTAAGTAGGACTTGCATGGAATTTTGCTAAGTATAAACTATGCTATGGGAAAACCTAGTAGATGAAACCTTAGTAGAAATTTCCTAAGTTAAGATTCCTACTACTATCATGCTTAGCTTAGCTAATAGAAAACAAGGGTGGAATATATATTCACACTATGGAAAATTTCTAAGTCTGTGGACTTATGTTTTGTTTAATAAAACAACTAAGTGAATGAATCACCTGGGTGGAATGGAAGGAATGGTTTGTGTTGAGTGGTTACACAAGGCCAGGGGACTGGTGAACCTTGTGTATCTCACTTGTGGATGGCCACCCAGGAACAAAGAGATTTGAGATGTCAAATGTTGAGAAGCTTCAAGTGCAGCCACTTGGCATTATGGGCTCTGCCTGGATCATATAGGTTGCAATAACTTAGCCAAATGGATAGTTGGTGGTAGGGGATGATAGGTTGGAACGCGTCCATGTTGGTCTAAGGAAGGCTTGAAAGATCTTGTCTTGGTGAAACCAAGTCTTGTGGGGAAAGTGCACCACCTCTGTAGAGTGTAAAATCTAAGTACTTAGCCATGTCCCTGGTAAAGGACAATTTGAGCATCAAGACATGGAAGCTATCAAGAATCTCCTCATCCCAATTTCTAAGTTAAAATCTTGAGGTTGAACAAGGGTTAAAGGATCTTCAATCTTTGATTGGTAGATGCCTTGGGTGATTTTTGTCAAGCAAAAACTTAGTGTTTTCAAATGATAAGGAAAATCTATTTTGAGCAAAGCAAGCCTAAGCTCCATTTAGCCAAATGCATATAGATGATAGACTCCACTATACTACCATAGTATCACTTGCCAATACAATTCAAATGTATTGACCCTTGTGGCTGTAACTTGTTATGTTGCAGGTTTGTTTGATTTTAGTGAAGTAGGATTACAAGTCTACAACCAACATGTCCGCCTGTGGCACTTTGAAGATGAAGGACTCCATGCTTATTAGATATTCTGCTGCAATGTATGTAATAGCCAAAAGAGCTATGTAAGATGTAATAAATTATTTTATTCCTGGTTATAAAGTTGTATTATGACCTTTGTTTCTTGATATTACATCTTAACTGTGGATGCTAGCTATTGATCCAGGGACTAGCATTGTAAACACAGGGGACACCACCTTAGGTTAATAAAGGTTGGGTCACTCCCTCTACAGATGGTATCAGAGCATTGTGTTGCCTGTAGGATTTGTAAACCTAGGATTGGACAAAAACCCTTAGAAAAATAGGAGTTGTATTTTGATCCAAAACTTATTTACAAAAACAATCTTGTAAACTCTTTCCTCAACCATTTTGATTTCAACTCTACATCTCTTCTATTTCAAACTTGATGGATAAAGCCTACCCCATGACCAAAGACTTCACCATGTGCAAAGGACTCCATCAACTCTAATGACCTCAACATCTTCAACTCTAATGACTTCAACATCTTCAACATTTTACCAAGGACTTCCAACTTAGATATCACTAAAGACTACAAGTAAGACAAGGAAATCTTGCTCAAGATTTAGAGACTTAGAGAATGCAAAAGTTATAAGGAGCCTACATCACTTGAAGTATTGTGACCAAGAGTTTTTCTCAAGGAAACCAAAGTCTCATACAAGAAGAATCATGAAGGAAGGAAAGATAACAAGTGAACCATATAGATGGACCACCATATTTTAGTTAAGTCAAACACACCAACTTATGTGGTGTAACAAAAATATTTTTGGTTGCCTAAAAATATGCTTGAAACTTGTTGGTTGAGTGGAATGTTTTGTTTGTGATTGCTTGCACATTGCTTGTGTGAATTGTGTTGTGTGTGATTAGAACTATTTCCCTAGAAATCTTTTGCCTATTCTAATCCCTTCAACCCAAACAGATGACTACTCCAAGAGACTCCAACATCAATGATGGTGACAACAACAACAACCAAGAGGACAACATGAGAGAACTTATAGCAACCCAAAACCAGTTGAGCCAAGAGACAACTCAGCTTTTAGCCAACAACAATGGACTAGACCCAGCCATACAAAAGATTTTGAAACTTCAATCCCAATTGATGCAAGGATTGGTTACTCAAATGATCAACATGAGAGAAAACTTTTCCCAAAGAGCTAATGACAACAAGGATGACAAGGATGTTATTCTAGAAGGAACCCAAGTTAGCAATACTTGTGAAGTCAAGGATCATGCATCCAAGGAGCATGAAGATCAATGCCCCAAGAAGAGAGAAAGATCTCACACCTATGAAGAACATGAACTAGAAGAACTCCTAGCTTTGGAGAGACCCAAAAAGAAGAAGAAGGACATAAGCCAGTTGCAATGCTACAATTGCAAAGAGATGGGACACTATGCCAGTGAATGCCCAGAAAAGAAGAAGAACCAAAGAAACAAACAAAAGGCAATGATACCAAAGGAAAAGAAAGATATCAGCCAAGTGATGTGTTCCAATTGCAAGGAACTAGGCCACTATGCAAGCAACTGTCCAGAAAAGATGAAGAACAAGTTGAACAAGCCTATGAAGGATCTCAACCTTGGCCCATGAGCCAAGAGTGGAAATAAAGGACACTAGGCAGATGGTTGCCCAGAGAAGTTTCCCCAGGATCCCAAGAAGGACAATGTGTAATTTTTGTTTGAAATTTTTTAAGGGTGGTAGTACCCTAGTTGTTTTGAACCTGCTTGTAACCCTAACCTTCCCAAATCTCGGGGCGAGATTTATTTTAAGGGTGGTAGCCCGTCGCATCCCAAGATTTTCCAAATCTTGTAATGTGAAAAATAAATGAATAAAATAAAACTTTGTTTGATTTTCAGGGCCAGAAGAAACTTTTGAATCCAATTGGAAATCTTCAAACCTATTTTTGAACAATAAAATCCTAAAGGGATTTAAAAAGATAAACATTTAATAAAGAAAAATAAAATGTTTTGGAATTACTATTTTTGGATCTTTAAATAAAAAAGATTTGGTTTTCAAAAGCAAAGATAGAATTATAAATAAAGATTATATTTTAAAGAGCCAAATTAATTTCGCCAAGCTTTTATAATAAATTTTTTTGTTTTGATAAAATGAGTAAAGGTTTATTTAAATAAAATAATAAGGTTTTAATGTCCAAATTTTATTTAAGTAAAGGCTTTTCCCATTTTAAATAAACACTAAAACTTATTTATTTATTTTAAATAAGTTTTCCAAGTATTTTATTACTACTTTGAAATCTTTTTATAAAAGGTTTTGGTTTTCAAAATAAAAAGAAATATTTTAAATAAAGATTATTTTATAAAGACAAATTAAACCTTGGCCAAGACTTTGAAACAAAAGGTTTTGTTTTGATTAAAATAGTAGAGGTTTATTTAAAATAAAATAAAAAAGATTTAAATATCCAAGTTTTATTAATAAAGGTTTTACTATTTTCAAAACATCAAAACTTATTTATTTATTTAAAATAAGTTTTCCAAATATTTTATATTCCCAAAATAAAACCTACTAAAGTGTTTTGGTTTTATTCTAGATTTCAAAATAAAGTTTTTAATAAAACAAATCCTATTTGATTTAATAACTAAGGTCCATTCTATTTAATGGACCCCAAAATAAAAGGTTATTTTGTTTTAAACAAGTTTTCCAAATATCTTTTACTTTCAATTAAAACCTACTGATTTGGTTTTGAAAGTATTTGGATTTCAAATGAAGATTTTATTAATTAAATCAAACCCTATTTTATTAAATAACTAAAGATCCATTTTATTTAATTATTGGATGGATTCTCAAATGAATAAAAAAAATATTATTTTATTTTAGAATTTGGTTTATGTTGATAAACAGAACCAAGTTCAAGGTTGTGAAGTGTGGTGTTTGTTTGAATTGATTTGGTTGAATGTTTGAATAATTGATTGAAAATTCAAAACAGAAAAATAGAAATAGAAAAGGAAAAATGTTTTAGACAGAAAAAAAAATAGTGCAAAGGGAAGAAACCAGCCCAGCCCACTAAGGCCCAGCAAACCAGCCCAGTTCTCTTCCAGAAAGAAAACAATTCACACTCAGTTTCTGACCCACACAGACAATGACCAGTGGACCCTCCCCCTCATTTCTTTTCCCACTGACCGGTGGACCCTACCTCTCTCTCTCACGAAGCGAACCGTTTTTCACCGAAAAAGAAACCCACTCAGTCACAGAGAACCGGGACCCACTCCCTTTCCTTCTCTATCGCTGACAAGACGACCCCACGCCACATCATCGTCTCCTTCACCCCCTCCCCGCGGACCAGTTCTTTCCCCCCCGTTCTGCCGTTGATTTCTCTGGCTTAATTCGCCTTAATGCCGCGAGTAAAACCTGTAGTGATCACGCAGATTGAAACGCCCGTGTCTCCTCTATATTTCCCCTCTGACACCCCGCGCTGGCACGCCTTAGACCGCCCCCAATTCCTCCCCGAGCACCCTCTGCTCCGACGAGGTCCAGTACCGATTCCGGCCAAACCACACCGCCCCGAGCCTCCCTGAGCACGCTGGCAGCTTCCCCACTCCCAAACGCATCTCCCAGCATCCTCCTCTCAACCGCGGGCGCCCAGGCGTCGGCCCGACAAGCTCGACAGCGCCGCCGTCATCTTGTCTCCTGACTTCCTGGTAATGTTCTGACCGCCCCTCTTCTTTTCGATGATGCGCCTAAGACCAGTGACTTCTTCCGCAACTAATGCCATCGTTTTCGTGTCCTAACTCACACCGTAGCGTCGCCTCCGTCGTCGACTGTGAGCAACCGCCGTCTGTCTCGTCTCCGACGAACAATTTCCGCAACACCAACGCGCCCCTCGACAAGCAGAAGGCACGTTGAGCTTCCCCACGCCACGGCGAACTCGGTGAGCATCTCCTTTCCCTCTCCTGCTTCCTGCATCGCCGGCAACGCCACCGTTGAGCGCCGCCAGTTCTTGGCAGCGTGGCAAAGTAGGATCTGCGTTCACGATCACTACGATAGAACGTTAGCGAAGGGGTAAGTGGTGATCCTATGCCGCACGATCGGACTTGATCCAACGCACCACGTAGCTCGATCCCAGCGAACCGGTACGGGCGAATTAAAACATGACGCGTGGCACCGGACGATCTGAAATAGAATTTGAAAACAGATTTTGATGCCATTTTCAAACCCTTGTAACTCTGGATCCACACGTCCAAATTTTACAAATTTTATGTCGTTGGATTCAGGAGAGCAAGACCTAGCCAACCCTGCCCTTGGTTTAGCAAATAGTATCTGTTAGCTTGTTTGTTTTTGCAGATTCTTTTGTGAGCTTGTTTAGATTAGAAAAATTGTTTAAAAATGATTTTAGGGTTAAAACCTTTGCAGAATGGTTTGTTGTAAACTCACTGACCCTAGGAACCAACCCATTGTTTGGAAAATGGATTTGGAAAAGTTTAGAATGGATTACTTGGTTTAGTCCATTTGTAGCTAAATAAAACTATTGTTTTGCTTATAAAAAAATGGTTTAGAGTAAAAACTTTGGAGAAAATGTTTTGGACCAAACCTACAGACCATAGGAAACACTTTGTGGTTTCAAAAATGAATTTGGTGAAACAAAATAATGATTCTTTGATTTAAAACCATTTCTAGTCAAATAGAAATGTGGTTTAATTATTAAAAATGCTTTTGGAAGAAAACCTTTGGAAAATGTTTTTGTTTTAAACTCACTGACCCCAAACCCCAAGTTTTGTGATTTGAAAACATATTGGGTGAACCCTATAGGTTAAAGCCTTAGTAAAAATATTTCTACACCACATAAAATGATACTTTGTTTTGAAAATGGCTTATGAAGAGAAACCTTTTGCAAATGACTTTGCCACTTTATAAAATGACCATTAGGTGTACCCAAATGTCTATGACCCACTAGGAACCACTTTTCAAACAAAACAAAGCTTGGCATGCTTGCATGCATTACTTTGACTTTGTTATTTTATGTGTTGTTTTGCTTGATTGGTAGATTGAGTTTGTGCCTTGCTTGATTGATTTGTAGTGGCTTGAGTGTGATTGTTGCAAGGACAAGGAAGTGAACCTATACCCTCTACCAAAAAGGCAAGTGATGCTTCATACTTTTGTCCCATTTTTTACACTATGCATTAGTGATATTTTCTAAGTAGGACTTGCATGGAATTTTGCTAAGTATAAACTATGCTATGGGAAAACCTAGTAGATGAAACCTTAGTAGAAATTTCCTAAGTTAAGATTCCTACTACTATCATGCTTAGCTTAGCTAATAGAAAACAAGGGTGGAATATATATTCACACTATGGAAAATTTCTAAGTCTGTGGACTTATGTTTTGTTTAATAAAACAACTAAGTGAATGAATCACCTGGGTGGAATGGAAGGAATGGTTTGTTGAGTGGTTACACAAGGCCAGGGGACTGGTGAACCTTGTGTATCTCACTTGTGGATGGCCACCCAGGAACAAAGAGATTTGAGATGTCAAATGTTGAGAAGCTTCAAGTGCAGCCACTTGGCATTATGGGCTCTGCCTGGATCATATAGGTTGCAATAACTTAGCCAAATGGATAGTTGGTGGTAGGGGATGATAGGTTGGAACGCGTCCATGTTGGTCTAAGGGAAGGCTTCTGAAAGATCTTGTCTTGGTGAAACCAAGTCTTGTGGGGAAAGTGCACCACCTCTGTAGAGTGTAAAATCTAAGTACTTAGCCATGTCCCTGGTAAAGGACAATTTGAGCATCAAGACATGGAAGCTATCAAGAATCTCCTCATCCCAATTTCTAAGTTAAAATCTTGAGGTTGAACAAGGGTTAAAGGATCTTCAATCTTTGATTGGTAGATGCCTTGGGTGATTTTTGTCAAGCAAAAACTTAGTGTTTTCAAATGATAAGGAAAATCTATTTTGAGCAAAGCAAGCCTAAGCTCCATTTAGCCAAATGCATATAGATGATAGACTCCACTATACTACCATAGTATCACTTGCCAATACAATTCAAATGTATTGACCCTTGTGGCTGTAACTTGTTATGTTGCAGGTTTGTTTGATTTTAGTGAAGTAGGATTACAAGTCTACAACCAACATGTCCGCCTGTGGCAGTTTGAAGATGAAGGACTCCATGCTTATTAGATATTCTGCTGCAATTTAATGTAATAGCCAAATGAGCTATGTAAGATGTAATAAATTATTTTTTTCCTGGTTATAAAGTTGTATTATGACCTTTGTTTCTTGATATTACATCTTAACTGTGGATGCATTGATCCAGGGACTAGCATTGTAAACACAGGGGACACCACCTTAGGTTAATAAAGGTTGGGTCACTCCCTCTACATGAACTCCCGTGGATCCATGTGGTTTAAGAAAAGAACACACATGCAATGACTCTAGTGGTGGTTTATGAAAAAGAACACACATGCAATGACTAGTGGTGGTTTTGAAGAACACACATGCAATGACTCTAGTGGATCCATATGTGGTTTATGAAAAGAACACACATGCAATGACTCTAGTGGTGGTTTATGAAAAGAACACACATGCAATGACACTGGTGGATCCATGTGGTTTATGAAAAGAACACACATCCAATGACACTGGTGGAACCATGTGGTTTATGAAAAGAACACACATGCAATTAACTCTAGTGGATCCATGTGGTTTATGAAAAGAACACACATGCAATGACTATAGATGTAGTTTATGAAAATAATACACATGCAATGACACGAGTGCATCCACGTGTTTTATGAATAGAACACATATTTAATGACAGTAGTGGATCCATGTGGTTTATGAAAAGAACACACATTCAACGAACTCTAGTGGATCCATGTGGTTTATGAAAAGAACACACATGAAATGAACTCTAGTGATAGTTTAGGAGAAGAACACACATGCAATGAACTCTAGTGCTGATTTAGGAGAAGAACACACGTGCAATGACTGGTGGATCCATATGTGGTTTATGGAAAGAGCACACATGCAATGACTCTAGTGGTGGTTTATGAATAGAACACACATGCAATGACTCTAGTGGTGGTTTATGAAAAGAACACATGCAATGACACTGGTGGATCCATGTGATTTATGAAAACAACACAAATCCAATGACTCTAGTGGTGGTTTACGAAAAGAATACACATTCAACAGCACTGGTGGATCCATGTGGTTTATGAAAAGAACACACATTCAATGACACTGGTGGATCCATGTGGTTTATGAAAAGAACACACATTCAATGAACTCTAGTGGATCCATCTGGTTTATGAAATGAACACAAATGCAATGAACTCTCGTGGATCCATGTGGTTTAAGAAAAGAACACACATGCAATGACTCTAGTGGTGGTTTATGAAAAAGAACACACATGTAATGACTAGTGGTGGTTTAGAAGAAGAACACACATGCAATGACTCTAGTGGTGGTTTATGAAAACAACACACATGCAATGACACTGGTGGATCCATGTGGTTTATGAAAAGAACATACATCCAATGACACTGGTGGAACCATGTGGTTTATGAAAAGAACACACATGCAATGACTCTATCTGTGGTTTATGAAAAGGACACACTTGCAATGACTCTAGTTGTGGTTTATGAAAAGAACACAAATGCAATGAACTCTAGTGGATCTGTGTGGTTTATGAAAAGAACACACATGCAATGACTCTAGTGAATCCATGTGGTTTATGAAAAGAACACACATGCAATGAACTCTAGTGGTAGTTTAGGAGAAGAACACACATGCAATGACTCTAGTGGTGGTTTATGAAAGATAACACACATGCAATGACTCTAGTGGATCCATGTGGCTCTAGTGGTGGTTTATGAAAATAACACGCATGCAATGACACTGGTGGATCCATGTAGTTTATGGAAATAACACACATCCAATGACACTGGTGGATCCATGTAGTTTATGGAAATAACACACATCCAATGACACTGGTGGATCCATGTGGTTTATGAAAATAACAAACATGCAGTGAACTTTAGTGGATCCATGTGGTTTATGAAAAAAACACATGCAATGATTCTAGTGATGGTTTAGAAGAAGAACACACATGCAATGACTCTAGTAGACTATGTGGTTTATGAAAAGAACACCAATGCAATGAACTCTAGTGTATCCATGTGGTTTATGAAATGAACAAAAATGCAATGAACTCTAGTGGATCCATGTGGTTTATGAAAAGAACACACATGAAATGACACTAGTGCATCCATGTGGTTTATGAAAAGAACACAAATGCAATGAACTCAAGTGGATCCATGTGGTTTATGAGAAGAACACACATGTAATGACTCTAGATGTGGTTTATGAAAAGAACACACATTCAATGACACTGGTGGATCCATGTGGTTTATCAAAAGAACACATATTCAATGACACTGGTGGATCCATGTGGTTTCTGAAAAGAACACACATTCAATGAACTCTAGTGGATCCATGTGGTTTATGAAAAGAACACACATGTAATGAACTCTCGTGGATCCATGTGGTTTATGAAAAGAACACACATTCAATGACACTGGTGGATCCATGTGGTTTATCAAAAGAACACAGATTCAATGACACTGGTGGATCCATGTGGTTTTTTAAAAGAACAAACATTCAATGTACTCTAGTAGATCCATGTGGTTTATGAAAAGAACACACAGGCAATGAACTCTAGTGGATAAATCTGGTTTATGAAATGAACACAAATGCAATGAACTCTCGTGGATCCATGTGGTTTAAGAAAAGAACACACATGCAATGACTCTAGTGGTGGTTTATGAAAAAGAACACACATGCAATGACTAGTGGTGGTTTAGAAGAAGAACACACATGCAATGACTCTAGTGGTGGTTTATGAAAAGAACACACATGCAATGACACTGGTGGATCCATGTGGTTTATGAAAAGAACACACATCCAATGACACTGGTGGAACCATGTGGTTTATGAAAAGAACACACATGCAATTAACTCTAGTGGATCCATGTGGTTTACGAAAAGAACACACATGCAATGACTATAGATGTAGTTTATGAAAATAATAGACATGCAATGACACGGGTACATCCATGTGGTTTATGAAAAGAACACATATTTAATGACAGTAGTGGATCCATGTGGTTTATGAAAAGAACACACATTCAACGAACTCTAATGGATCCATGTGGTTTATGAAAATAACACACATGAAATGAACTCTAGTGCTAGTTTAGGAGAAGAACACACATGCAATGAACTCTAGTGCTGGTTTAGGTGAAGAACACACGTGCAATGACTGGTGGATCCATATGTGGTTTATGGAAAGAGCACACATGCAATGACTCCAGTGGTGGTTTATGAATAGAACACACATGCAATGACTCTAGTGGTGGTTTATGAAAAGAACACATGCAATGACACTAGATCCATGTGGTTTATGAAAACAACACAAATCCAATGACTCTAGTGGTGGTTTACGAAAAGAACACACATTCAATGACACCGGTGGATCCATGTGGTTTATGAAAAGAACACACATTCAATGACACTGGTGGATCCATGTGGTTTATGAAAAGAACACACATTCAATGACACCGGTGGATCCATGTGGTTTTTGAAAAGAACACACATTCAATGATCTCTAGTGGATCCATGTGGTTTATGAAAAGAACACACATGCAATGAACTCTAGTGGATCCATGTGGTTTATGAAATGAACACAAATGGAATGAACTCTCGTGGTTCCATGTGGTTTATGAAAAGAACATACATGCAATGACTCTAGTGGTGGTTTATGAAAAAGAACACACATGCAATGACTAGTGGTGGTTTAGAAGAAGAACACACATGCAATGACTCTAGTGGTGGTTTATGAAAAGAACACACATGCAATGACACTGGTGGATCCATGTGGTTTATGAAAAGAACACACATCCAATAACACTGGTGGAACCATGTGGTTTATGAAAAGAACACACATGCAATGACTCTAGTTGTGGTTTATGAAAAGAACACAAATGCAATGAACTCTAGTGGATCTGTGTGGTTTATGAAAAGAACACACATGCAATAACTCTAGTGAATCCATGTGGTTTATGAAAAGAACACACATGCAATGAACTCTAGTGGTAGTTTAGGAGAAGAACACACATGCAATGACTCTAGTGGTGGTTTATGAAAATAACACACATGCAATGACTCTAGTGGATCCATGTGGCTCTAGTGGTGGTTTGTGAAAATAACACACATGCAATGACACTGGTGGATCCATGTAGTTTATGGAAATAAAACACATCCAATGACACTGGTGGAAACATGTGGTTTATGAAAATAACACACATGCGGTGAACTTTAGTGGATCCATGTGGTTTATGAAAAAAACACATGCAATGATTCTAGTGATGGTTTAGAAGAAGAACACACATGCTATGACTCTAGTAGACAATGTGGTTTATGAAAAGAACACCAATGCAATGAACTCTAGTGTATCCATGTGGTTTATGAAATGAACAAAAATGCAATGAACTCTAGTGGATCCATGTGGTTTATGAAAAGAACACACATGCAATGACACTAGTGCATCCATGTGGTTTATGAAAAGAACACAAATGCAATGAACTCAAGTGGATCCATGTGGTTTATGAGAAGAACACACATGTAATGACTCTAGATGTGGTTTATGAAAATAACACACATTCAATGATACTGGTGGATCCATGTGGTTTATCAAAAGCAGATTCAATGACACTGGTGGATCCATGTGGTTTCTGAAAAGAACACACATTCAATGAACTCTAGTGGATCCATGTGGTTTATGAAAAGAACACACATGTAATGAACTCTCGTGGATCCATGTGGTTTATGAAAAGAACACACATTCAATGACACTGGTGGATCCATGTGGTTTATCAAAAGAACACAGATTCAATGACACTTGTGGATCCATGTGGTTTTTGAAAAGAACACACATTCAATGAACTCTAGTAGATCCATGTGGTTTATGAAAAGAACACACATGCAATGAACTCTAGTGGATCCATCTGGTTTATGAAATGAACACAAATGCAATGAAATCTCGTGGATCCATGTGGTTTATGAAAAGAACACACATGCAATGACTCTAGTGGTGGTTTATGAAAAAGAACACACATGCAATGACTAGTGGTGGTTTTGAAGAACACACATGCAATGACTCTAGTGGATCCATATGTGGTTTATGAAAAGAACACACATGCAATGACTCTAGTGGTGGTTTACGAAAAGAACACACATGCAATGACACTGGTGGATCCATGTGGTTTATGAAAAGAACACACATCGAATGACACTGGTGGAACCATGGGGTTTGTGAAAATAACACACATGCAATGACACAGGTGGATCCATGTAGTTTATGAAAATAACACACATGCAATGACACTGGTGGATCCATGTGGTTTATGAAAATAACACACATGCAGTGAACTTTAATGGATCCATGTGGTTTATGAAAAAAACACATGCAATGATTCTAGTGATGGTTTAGAAGAAGAACACACATGCAATGACTCTAGTAGACTATATGGTTTATGAAAAGAACACCAATGCAATGAACTCTAGTGTATCCATGTGGTTTATGAAATGAACAAAAATGCAATGAACTCTAGTAGAGCCATGTGGTTTATGAAAAGAACACACATGCAATGACACTAGTGCATCCATGTGGTTTATGAAAAGAACACAAATGCAATGAACTCAAGTGGATCCATGTGGTTTATGAGAAGAACACACATGTAATGACTCTAGATGTGGTTTATTAAAAGAACACACATTCAATGACACTAGTGGATCCATGTGGTTTATGAAAAGGACACAGATTCAATGACACTGGTGGATCCATGTGTTTTCTGAAAAGAACACACATTCAATGAACTCTAGTGGATCCATGTGGTTTATGAAAAGAACACACATGTAATGAACTCTCGTGGATCCATGTGGTTTATGAAAAGAACACACATTCAATGACACTGGTGGATCCATGTGGTTTATCAAAAGAACACAGATTCAATGACACTTGTGGATCCATGTGGTTTTTGAAAAGAACACACATTCAATGAACTCTAGTAGATCCATGTGGTTTATGAAAACAACACACATGCAATGAACTCTAGTGGATCCATCTGGTTTATGAAATGAACACAAATGCAATGAACTCTCGTGGATCCATGTGGTTTAAGAAAAGAACACACATGCAATGACTCTAGTGGTGGTTTATGAAAAAGAACACACATGCAATGACTAGTGGTGGTTTTGAAGAACACACATGCAATGACTCTAGTGGATCCATATGTGGTTTATGAAAAGAACACACATGCAATGACTCTAGTGGTGGTTTACGAAAAGAACACACATGCAATGACACTGGTGGATCCATGTGGTTTATGAAAAGAACACACATCGAATGACACTGGTGGAACCATGGGGTTTGTGAAAATAACACACATGCAATGACACTGGTGGATCCATGTAGTTTATGAAAATAACACACATGCAATGACACTGGTGGATCCATGTGGTTTATGAAAATAACACACATGCAGTGAACTTTAATGGATCCATGTGGTTTATGAAAAAAACACATGGAATGATTCTAGTGATGGTTTAGAAGAAGAACACACATGCAATGACTCTAGTAGACTATATGGTTTATGAAAAGAACACCAATGCAATGAACTCTAATGTATCCATGTGGTTTATGAAATGAACAAAAATGCAATGAACTCTAGTAGAGCCATGTGGTTTATGAAAAGAACACACATGCAATGACACTAGTGCATCCATGTGGTTTATGAAAAGAACACAAATGCAATGAACTCAAGTGGATCCATGTGGTTTATGAGAAGAACACACATGTAATGACTATAGATGTGGTTTATGAAAAGAACACACATTCAATGACACTAGTGGATCCATGTGGTTTATGAAAAGTACACAGATTCAATGACACTGGTGGATCCATGTGTTTTCTGAAAAGAACACACATTCAATGAACTCTAGTGGATCCATGTGGTTTATGAAAAGAACACACATGTAATGAACTCTCGTGGATCCATGTGGTTTATGAAAAGAACACACATTCAATGACACTGGTGGATCCATGTGGTTTATCAAAAGAACACAGATTCAATGACACTTGTGGATCCATGTGGTTTTTGAAAAGAACACACATTCAATGAACTCTAGTAGATCCATGTGGTTTATGAAAACAACACACATGCAATGAACTCTAGTGGATCCATCTGGTTTATGAAATGAACACAAATGCAATGAACTCTCGTGTATCCATGTGGTTTAAGAAAAGAACACACATGCAATGACTCTAGTGGTGGTTTATGAAAAAGAACACACATGCAATGACTAGTGGTGGTTTAGAAATAGAACACACATGCAATGACTCTAGTGGATCCATATGTGGTTTATGAAAAGAACACACATGCAATGACTCTAGATGTGGTTTATGAAAAGAACACACATTCAATGACACTGGTAGATCCATGTGGTTTATGAAAAGGACACAGATTCAATGACACTAGTGCATCCATGTGGTTTATGAAAAGAACACAAATGCAATGAACTCAAGTGGATCCATGTGGTTTATGAGAAGAACACACATGTAATGACTCTAGATGTGGTTTATGAAAAGAACACACATTCAATGACACTGGTAGATCCATGTGGTTTATGAATAGGACACAGATTCAATGACACTGGTGGATCCATGTGTTTTCTGAAAAGAACACACATTCAATGAACTCTAGTGGATCCATGTGGTTTATGAAAAGAACACACATGTAATGAACTCTCGTGGATCCATGTGGTTTCTGAAAAGAACACACATTCAATGACACTGGTGTATCCATGTGGTTTATCAAAAGAACAAAGATTCAATGACACTAGTGGATCCATGTGGTTTTTGAAAAGAACACACATTTAATGAACTCTAGTGGATCCATGTGGTTTATGAAAAGAACACACATGCAATGAACTCTAGTGGATCCATCTGGTTTATGAAATGAACACAAATGCAATGAACTCTTGTGGATCCATGTGGTTTAAGAAAAGAACACACATGCAATGACTCTAGTGGTGGTTTATGAAAAAGAACACACATGCAATGACTAGTGGTGGTTTAGAAATAGAACACACATGCAATGACTCTAGTGGATCCATATGTGGTTTATGAAGAGAACACACATGCAATGACACTGGTGGATCCATGTGGTTTATGAAAAGAACACACATCCAATGACACTGGTGGAACCATGTGGTTTATGAAAAGAACACACATGCAATTAACTCTAGTGGATCCATGTGGTTTATGAAAAGAACACACATGCAATGACTATAGATGTAGTTTATGAAAATAATACACATGCAATGACACGGGTGCATCCATGTGGTTTATGAATAGAACACATATTTAATGACAGTAGTGGATCATTGTGGTTTATGAAAACAACACACATTCAACGAACTCTAGTGGATCCATGTGGTTTATGAAAAGAACACACATGAAATGAATCTCTAGTGCTGGTTTAGGAGAAGAACACACATGCAATGAACTCTAGTGCTGGTTTAGGAGAAGAACACACGTGCAATGACTGGTGGATCCATATGTGGTTTATGGAAAGAACACACATGCAATGACTCTAGTGGTGGTTTATGAATAGAACACACATGCAATGACTCTAGTGGTGCTTTATTAAAAGAACACATGCAATGACACTGGTGGATCCATGTGGTTTATGAAAACAACACAAATCCAATGACTCTAGTGGTGGTTTATGAAAACAACACACATGAAGTACCATTGGTGGATCCATGTGGCTCTATTGGTGGTTTATGAAAATAACACACACGTAATGACACTGGTGGATCCATGTAGTTTATGAAAATAACACAAATCCAATGACACTGGTGGATCCATGTGGTTTATGAAAATAACACACATGCAGTGAACTTTAGTGGATCCATGTGGTTTATGAAAACAACACACATGCAATGACTCTAGTGATGGTTTATAAGAAGAACGCACATGCACTGACTCAAGTAGATCTATGTGCTTTATGAAAAGGACACCAATGCAATGAACTCTAGTGTATCCACGTGGTTTATGAAATGAACACAAATGCAATGAACTCTAGTGGATCCATGTGGTTTATGAAAAGAACACACATGCAATGACACTAGTGCATCCTTGTGGTTTATGAAAAGAACACAAATGCAATGAACTAAAGTGGATCCATGTGGTTTATGAGAAGAACACACATGCAATGACTCTATATGTGGTTTATGAAAAGAACACACATGCAATGATACTGGTGGATCCATGTGGTTTATGAAAAAAACACATATTCAATGACACTGGTGGATCCATGTGGTTTATGAAAAGAACACAAATTGAATGACACTGGTGGATCCATGTGGTTTATGAAAAGAACACACATGCAATGACACTAGTGGATCCATGTGGTTAATGAAAAGAACACACATCCAATGACACTGGTGGAACCATGTGGTTTATGAAAAGAACACACATGCAATGACTCTAGTGGTGGTTTATGAAAATAACACACATGCAATGACTCTGGTGGATCCATGTGGCTCTAGTGGTGGTTTATGAAAATAACACACATGCAATGACACTGGTAGATCCATGTAGTTTATGAAAATAACACACATCCAATGACACTGGTGGATCCATGTGGTTTATGAAAATAACACACATGCAATGATTCTAGTGATGGTTTAGAAGAAGAACACACATGCAATGACTCTAGTAGACTATGTGGTTTATGAAAAGAACACAAATGCAATGAACTCTAGTGGATCCATGTGGCTTATGAAAAGAACACACATGCAATGACACTAGTGCATGCATGTGGTTTATGAAAAGAACACAAATGCAATGACTCAAGTGGATCCATGTGGTTTATGAGAAGAACACACATGTAATGACTCTAGATGTGATTTATGAAAAGAACACACATTCAATGACACTGTTGGATCCATGTGGTTTATCAAAAGAACACAGATTGAATGACACTGGTGGATCCATGTAGTTTCTGAAAAGAACACACATTCAATGAACTCTAGTGGATCCATGTGGTTTATGAAAAGAACACACATGTAATGAACTCTCGTGGATCCATGTGGTTTATGAAAAGAACACACATTCAATGACACTGGTGGATCCATGTGGTTTATCAAAAGAACATAGATTCAATGACACTGGTGGATCCATGTGGTTTTTGAAAAGAACACACATTCAATGAACTCTAGTGGATCCATGTGGTTTATGAAAAGAACACACATGCAATTAACTCTAGTGGATCCATCTGGTTTATGAAATGAACACAAATGCAATGAACTCTTGTGGATCCATGTGGTTTAAGAAAAGAACACACATGCAATGACTCTGGTGGTGGTTTATGAAAAAGAACACACATGCAATGACTAGTGGTCGTTTTGAAGAAGAACAGACATGCAATGACTCTAGTGGTGGTTTTGAACAAGAACAGACATGCAATGAATCTAGTGGATCCATATGTGGTTTATGAAAAGAACACACATGCAATGACTCTGGTGGTGGTTTATGAAAAGAACACACATGCAATGACACTGGTGGAACCATGTGGTTTATGAAAAGAACACACATGCAATTAACTCTAGTGGATCCATGTGGTTTATGAAAAGAACACACATGCAATGACTATAGATGTAGTTTATGAAAATAATACACATGCAATGACACGTGTGCATCCATATGGTTTATGAATAGAACACATATTCAATGACAGTAGTGGATCCATGTGGTTTATGAAAAGAACACACGTTCAACGAACTCTAGTGGATCCATGTGGTTTATGAAAAGAACACACATGAAATGAACTCTAGTGCTGGTTTTGGAGAAGAACACACATGCAATGAACTCTAGTGCTGGTTTAGGAGAAGAACACACGTGCAATGACTGGTGGATCCATATGTGGTTTATGGAAAGAACACACATGAAATGACTCTAGTGGCGGTTTATGAATAGAACACACATGCAATGACTCTAGTGGTGCTTTATTAAAAGAACACATGCAATGACACTGGTGGATCCATGTGGTTTATGAAAACAACACAAATCCAATGACTCTAGTGGTGGTTTATGAAAACATCACACATGCAGTACCATTGGTGGATCCATGTGGCTCTATTGGTGGTTTATGAAAATAACACACACGTAATGACACTGGTGGATCCATGTAGTTTATGAAAATAACACAAATCCAATGACACTGGTGGATCCATGTGGTTTATGAAAATAACACACAAGCAATGAACTTTAGTGGATCCATGTGGTTTATGAAAACAACACACATGCAATGACTCTAGTGATTGTTTAGAAGAAGAACGCACATGCACTTACTCTAGTAGATATATGTGCTTTATGAAAAGAACACCAATGCAATGACTCTAGTGGATCCATGTGGCTATAGTGGTGGTTTATGAAAATAACACACAAGCAATGACACTGGTGGATCCATGTAGTTTATGAAAATAACACACATCCAATGACACTGGTGGATCCATGTGGTTTATGAAAATAACACACATGTAGTGAACTTTAGTGGATCCATGGGGTTTATGAAAAAAACACATGCAATGATTCTAGTGATGGTTTAGAAGAAGAACACACATGCAATGACTCTAGTAGACTATCTGGTTTATGAAAAGAACACCAATGCAATGAACTCTAGTGTATCCATGTGGATTATGAAATGAACAAAAATGCAATGAACTCTAGTGGATCCATGTGGTTTATGAAAAGAACACACATGCAATGACACTAGTGCATCCATGTGGTTTATGAAAAGAACACAAATGCAATGAACTCAAGTGGATCCATGTGGTTTATGAGAAGAACACACATGTAATGACTCTAGATGTGGTTTATGAAAAGAACACACATTCAATGACACTGGTGGATCCATGTGGTTTCTCAAAAGAACACAGATTCAATTACACTGGTGGATCCATGTGGTTTCTAAAAAGAACACAGATTCAATGAACTCTAGTGGATCCATGTGGTTTATGAAAAGAACACACATGTAATGAACTCTCGTGGATCCATGTGGTTTATAAAAAGAACACACATTCAATGACACTGGTGGATCCATGTGGTTTATCAAAAGAACACAGATTCAATGACACTGGTGGATCCATGTGGTTTTTGAAAACAACACACATTCAATGAACTCTAGTGGATCCATGTGGTTTATGAAAAGAACACACATGCAATAAACTCTAGTGGATCCATCTGGTTTATG
This sequence comes from Avena insularis, assembly GCA_023614405.1. Taxonomy (NCBI): domain Eukaryota; kingdom Viridiplantae; phylum Streptophyta; class Magnoliopsida; order Poales; family Poaceae; genus Avena; species Avena insularis. Next base: position 239,123 of record JAJUPC010000162.1, on the reverse strand, counting down.
AAATGAACACAAATGCAATGAACTCTCGTGGATCCATGTGGTTTAAGAAAAGAACACACATGCAATGACTCTAGTGGTGGTTTATGAAAAAGAACACACTTGCAATGACTAGTGGTGGTTTTGAAGAAGAACACACATGCAATGACTCTAGTGGATCCATATGTGGTTTATCAAAAGAACACACATGCAATGACTCTAGTGGTGGTTTATGAAAAGAACACACATGCAATGACACTGGTGGATCCATGTGGTTTATGAAAAGAACACACATCCAAGGACACTGGTGGAACCATGTGGTTTATGAAAAGAACACACATGCATTTAACTCTAGTGGATCCATGTGGTTTATGAAAAGAACACACATGCAATGACTATAGATGTAGTTTATGAAAATAATACACATGCAATGACACAGGTGCATCCATGTGGTTTATGAATAGAACACATATTTAATGACAGTAGTGGATCCATGTGGTTTATGAAAAGAAAACACATTCAACGAACTCTAGTGGATCCATGTGGTTCATCAAAAGAACACACATGAAATGAACTCTAGTGCTAGTTTAGGAGAAGAACACACATGCAATGAACTCTAGTGCTGGTTTAGGAGAAGAACACACGTGCAATGACTGGTGGATCCATATGTGGTTTATGGAAAGAACACACATGCAATGACTCTATTGGTGGTTTATGAATAGAACACACATGCAATGACTCTAGTGGTGGTTTATGAAAAGAACACATGCAATGACACTGGTGGATCCATGTGGTTTATGAAAACAACACAAATCCAATGACTCTAGTGGTGGTTTACGAAAAGAACACACATTCAATGACACTGGTGGATCCATGTGGTTTATGAAAAGAACACACATTCAATGACACTGGTGGATCCATGTGGTTCATGAAAAGAACACACATTCAATGACACTAGTGGATCCATGTGGTTTTTGAAAAGAACACACATTCAATGAACTCTAGTGGATCCATGTGGTTTATGAAAAGAACACACATGCAATGAACTCTAGTGGATCCATGTGGTTTATGAAATGAACACAAATGGAGTGAACTCTCGTGGTTCCATGTGGTTTATGAAAAGAACACACATGCAATGACTCTAGTGGTGGTTTATGAAAAAGAACACACATGCAATGACTAGTGGTGGTTTAGAAGAAGAACACACATGCAATGACTCTAGTGGTGGTTTATGAAAAGAACACACATGCAATGACACTGGTGGATCCATGTGGTTTATGAAAAGAACACACGTCCAATGACACTGGTGGAACCATGTGGTTTATGAAAAGAACACACATGCAATGACTCTATCTGTGGTTTATGAAAAGAACATACTTGCAATGACTCTAGTTGTGGTTTATGAAAAGAACACACATGCAATGACTCTAGTGAATCCATGTGGTTTATGAAAAGAACACACATGCAATGAACTCTAGTGGTAGTTTAGGAGAAGAACACACATGCAATGACTCTAGTGGTGGTTTATGAAAATAACACACATGCAATGACTCTAGTGGATCCATGTGGCTCTAGTGGTGGTTTATGAAAATAACACACATGCAATGACACTGGTGGATCCATGTAGTTTATGGAAATAACACACATCCAATGACACTGGTGGATCCATGTGGTTTATGAAAATAACACACATGCAGTGAACTTAAGTGGATCCATGTGGTTTATGAAAAAAACACATGCAATGATTCTAGTGATGGTTTAGAAGAAGAACACACATGCAATGACTCTAGTAGACTATGTGTTTTATGAAAAGAACACCAATGCAATGAACTCTAGTGTATCCATGTGGTTTATGAAATTGTAACATCCCAAAAATCATGTTTCAAAAACTCATTCATTTCATCCTTGCATCATTCATTCATCTAGGGTTTTTCTCAAAATCATTTAGAGGCAGAAGTTTGAGCTATGATTTCATGTGGGCAAATTGTCTCAATTGGCCACCACCCTTTGGGATTTGTTTGTCCATGACCTTGTTTGCTTGCCTCCATGGTTGGAAAGATTAGGAGTAGCATTTAAACCCAAGATTCCAAATTTAGAAATAGTTTCAAACCCCTATTTCAAATATTTGCAACTAGAGCAAATCTCTGTTTATTTTGAAACCCAAGCTTGTCTAAGCCTTTGCAAGGTAACCACTAGGATATTTGATTGTTTATGAACCCACAGAACCCTGCAAAAATCCCCAAAGCAGTTTGAATTCAAAAGGATTTGAATTCATATCAAATTCTATTCAGAAAATGGAATTAGAAAAAGAAAAGGCCTAAAGAAAAGAAAGGGCCAGAATCCGCCCAGGAAGAAAACAAGCCAGAGAGCCCACCGGGATCTCTTTCCTTCTCACACGTCACGTCTGACGCGTTAAGTCGTGACAGACAGACCCACCGCCACCTCGCACTCTTCGCCGACGAGCGGGTCCACGCCGCCTCGTCTTCCCAGACCCGCCAAGCGACCACGTCGCTGCAGCGATGTGATGGCGGTAATGGCCTTGGCGTAAATGGGCATTTATCCTCGAGCGTTTCTGTCAATTCCCGGCTATAAGATCCTCTACGCCTCGTGATCTTTTTCCCAAACACCTCACTCCGCCCACAGTGTCCTCAATCAGCTTTGCCCCGCAGAGAGCCTCTCCGACGATCGATTCGGTGAGTCCAGAACTCCTCTCGCCTCGTTCTTACAATCTGACTCAGCATGTCTTGGCGCACCTCGACCTCACTAGTCCGTCTTGTCTTGCCTGGTCGCCGGTTCCACTTGACACCGCGAGCACCGACGCGACATCTACTCCGACGAAGTTTACCGCCCCTCGCCTTTCCGTTCATGCTCACTACTTCGCCTTGACCCTGTGAATCTAACCGTGTCCTCGCCTTGCCTTGGGGTGATCCACAGCGACGTCCACGACGACCACCCGACGCACCCGACGCCGCCACAAACTCCGGTGAGCAATCGCAGCCGTTCCCGAGCGCCCCTTGACCAACCGCAAGTACGACGAGCTTTGCCGTGACCTCCTGAGCCCGGTGAGCTACTCCTCCTTCTCCCTCTCAAGACGCTTGGCAACGTCATCGACCGATAGTTCCACCGCCGGTAGCCACCGCTCCGCCGCCAGTTCTTGGCCAGAGAAATAACAGCCGTTAGATCTGTATCGTAGCGCTAGGATAGATCCACTTAACCCCGAAGCGGTACGCGATCTGAGCCGCTAGTTTTCATTTAGATCCTACGGCTGTGGAGCTCGATCCAGTGCGAAACGGTACGGGCGAATAAGAGCATGACGCGTGGCTAAGTTAGATCTGAAAATAGATTTAAAAACCAGAAATTTGATCCAAATTCAAATGCCTATATCTTTTGAATCCCACGTTAGAATTTTGCAAACTTTATACCGTTGGATTCAGAAAAACAAGACCTTTCTGCCTATCCTTTTTGTTTAGCAAATAGTAACCATTAGATGTGCTTAAATTGCAGAGACTTGTTTGAGGCCTTTTGAATATAAGTTTAGTTTAGTATTTTATTTTTAGGGCTATTTAAGTTGCCTTGGCTATTTTGTGACTTGTTTAGTTTCTGTATTCATGCACTTGCTTGGTTGAGTTTTCAAAATCATCACTTGGTAGATTCATGCATGCATGCATTCATAATAATTTTGTTTGTATATATTTGTGTGTAATTGTGTGCTATAACTTTGTGTGTAGATTTTGCTAGTGATTGTGATTGTGACGAGTGCTACTCTCCACACTACCAAGGCAAGTGATATCTTCATGAATATTCCATACCTATATTTTATACTTGCATTAGATATATTTTGTTAGGACTTGCATGCTACTTTTGTCAATTGATGATGGGAAATCCTATTTAGAATAGAATGCTAGAATTGCTAGGAGAATTCCCTAAAGATAAGTTGCCATGCCATGCTTAGCCTAGCTACTAGAAAACAAGGGTGGTTTATATATTCACACTATGGAAAAATATTCTAAGTCTAAGGACTTGTTTTTATTTAACAAAACAACTAAGTTAATGAATCACACAGGGTGGAATGGAAAGAATGGGATATGTTGAGTGGTTACACAAGGCCAGGGTCTTGGTGAACCTTGTGTATCTCACTTGTGGATGGCCACCCAGGAACAAAGAGATTTGAGTTGTCAAATGTTGAGAAGCTTCAAGTGCAACCACTTGGTAATATGGGCTCGCCATGATCTTAGGATCTTGGAACTTAGTCTCTTGGACGTGGGTGGTAGATGGGTTGATAGGTTGGAGCGTCCATTTGACTAAGGAAAGGCTACTGAAGGATCATGTCTTGGGAAACCAAGGCTTGTGGGAAAGTGCACCACCTCTGCAGTGTGTAAAACCTAAGTACTTAGCCATGTCCTGGTAAAGGACAATTTGAGCATCAAGACATGGAAACTTCAAGAATCTCATCACTCCAATTTCTGAATAAAACTTGTGGGTGAACAAGGGTTAAAGGATCTTCAGTCTTTGATTGGTAGATGCCCTGAGTGGATCTTCAGTCTTTGATTGGTAGATACCTTGGGATAGTCTTTGCCAAACAAAAATTTAGTATTTTTAAAAAGTTAAGGAAAAATCTATTTTGAGCAATGCAAGCCTAAGCTCCACCAGCCAAATGCATATAGTATTATAGTCCACTTAAATATATACTAAGGTATCACTTGCCAATACTATTCCAAAGTATTGACCCTCTGTGGCTGTAACTTATGATGTTGCAGGTTACTCTGATGATGAATAGGAGTCATGAGTCTACACTCAACATGCTTGCCTGTGGCACATGAAGATGAAGACTTATGTTTATTTACATATTCCATAAACTCTTGTATTAGGCCTTTTGCCATGAGTTGTAAAAGACTATGTTTTATCTCTGGAATGACTGTAATAAACGACCTTTGTATCTGTGTACTTCATCTTAAACTGTGGATGCTAGCATTGATCCAGGGACTAGCATTGCAATCACAGGGATCTTTTCCTTTAATAAGGAGGGATCTTACAGATGGTATCAGAGCCAGGTTGCCTGTAGGATTATGACCCTAGGATTGGAAACCACTAAGGAAAATTTTAACTTCTTCTACACTTGTCTATTCTTCTCGTAAACTTTTCTAATCTTCTCATTCTCATCTCTATTTGTAGATGAACTCCGTCAACGAAGCCGTGAAGAAAGGACCACTCATGACCATGACTTTGGAGTGTGAGACTGAGTTTCCCAAGATTCTCAAGGACCTCATGGAAACCATGGGAGTACATGGTGCAGCAGTGTACAAAGGCTTTCCAGTGATGGAGGATGGAGTGGAGTATTGGTGGGTGCAACTTCACTTGTACAAGAATAAGGAAGACAACCACAAAGAAAAGGGCTTCTGCATGTACACCAACACTTTTATGCACACCACATTCTTTGAGTCAGCAAAGGAAGCAGCTTGGAAGACTATCAAGGAACTAAGTGCTAGAGTCAAGTGCAAGATGCTCAACCTCCAAAAAGACTTAGAGAAAGAGAAGGAACATACCCAAGAGTTGGAAATCACCAACCAATCCTTAAGAGGAGATATTATAGACTTAGTGATAGAAGCATGTGAACAAGATAGGGTGATTGCCACTAGGAACATTGTGTTAGCCACCAGATCCAATGAGATAGGATTGTAAGCGCGCCGTTAGTTGGACCACCACCTATCACCTTATTTTCCAAAAGGATACCTTAAATAAGTTTGAACCTTGGTTGATGTAATGGATTCTTGTATGCATGACTTGTATAATTTTGTGTGTCCCAAGAATGTGTTTGAATGTTTATCTTGTTTATCTTAAATGGTGTTGTTCTAACTTTTCAATCTTATAAATAGATGCCTATTGCCATCAAGACTGTTGAGGAGTTCCAGTTACCCGTTTTGGTCCTCGTATCGTAGAGCTTACTACTTTACTCGATCTCCCTCTTCCTATCATTACGGTGCACCCACTCACCAAGTTTGAGAGGAAGGACCTTTGGGGCTTCAAGGTGAACCAGCCAGGACGCCAGACTGAGCCTACTACGGAGGCCATCGTCTTCAAGCTTATGCACGATGAGGGAGAGAGGCATAGAGGTTGTCATGCAGATCTGATAGGACGATGTTAGGGCGTCACTCCCGGCAGGTTAGAGGCACTCACTTCCACGCCTTGAAGGCGTGATGACGACGGAGAGTCCATCGACTTTGAGGACGACTCGAGGGTCACAGCAGAGCCGATACGCCTGTACCTCCAGGACTTAGAGACTCTTATTAGGCACGTGGATACCGATAGGACCAACGTCATGCTTAGTAATGAAGCCTGTGTGCAGCTTCGAGAAGGACAAGCTCTTTCTTGAAAGGGGACGAGATAGTCAAGGAGATGGAGACGAAGTTCGAGACCCAAGACCGTAAGTTCAAGAGTCAAGAGAAGCGTGTCCGGATAGGAACAAAAGGATTCGTGATATGACCGAGGAAACGGTCAAGGACTTGAGTTAGAGCAGCAGCAGACAGTGATTGAGAGGCTTCGTTCCCAGAAGAGGGCTCTCAAGGCCAAGATCGACTCTTTGACCACTACCATCGAGGAGAACAAGACCACAATGGAGAACGCAGGTCTTACCTTTGTCGAGGAGGAGATTGATGCCGACGAGTAGATTTGACTACTCAGTTATCTTTATTTACCGCACTTGTTATTTGTGAACTTATTGTTGGACCATCCGACATGTGGATGGCTTGCCACGTGTGTTTGTACTTTGAGACTTTTTGTTATCTTGTTGTTTAGCTTTATCCTTGTGTTGCATGCTATATGTCTGCTTGTGTGATGTATTGTGCATAAATCATGTAAGGGTATCTCATTCTTATCTCTATATGAATAAACCACAGATGCCTCCCTGTCAAGCAAACACCAACCCCAACCCCAACATTACCCGGAAATGCAACAAATGATGAATGCATAAACACTTATGCAAATGATGACGACGTTCATCCAGAACCAGAACAACAACAACCCCAATAACAATAACAACAACAACAACCCTCCGTTTTGATATGCTCACCAGATTTCTGCGTCTGAGGCCAGCTAAGTTTTCGGGAACGACTGATCCCATGGTGGCCAATGATTGGCTACGTTCTGTGAACAAAGACTTAGTGACCGTGGGATGCACAGATGCTGAAAAGGTCAGGTTCGCAGCACATCTGTTGGAAGGACCAGCCGCCGCATGGTGGGACAACTTCCAGATTACCACGCCTATTGATGAAGTGACTTGGGCTATCTTTGAAGATGGCTTTACTACACATATCTCACCAGGGAATGATGAGCCTGAAAAGAAGGAATTTCACAACGGCAGGCGCCACCACAGTGGCTGAATATATTGAAGAGTTCAACAATTTGGCGCTTATGCACGGATGAGGTTGACAACGATGCCAAGAGGAAGGAAAAGTTTCGAAGGCTTGAATGACGAACTGAATTTGCTGTTGTCGTGGCATATGTTCCAACTTATCGATCATTTGTGTGACAAGGCTGTTATTGTGGAGAATAAAATGAAGCAAGTTGAGAGTAGAAAGAGGAAACACTGCGACAAGCATAGCTCGGGATCGTCTCATAAACGATCTCACTATGATGATAGTGTCAGCTCAGGATCCCACAAGCATGGGAAGTTTAACAAGCACCACAACCACAACCGTCATGACAACAAGCATCATCGCAATCATGAAAATGATAAGTACAAGAACCACAAGAGTGGATATAAGAGCCACCATAGTGGAAGTGGAAGTGGAAGTGGAAGTCAACCTAAGAAGGACAACAGTCAGGTTGAATGCTTCAAATGCAAGAAGCTGGGGCATTATGCTAATGAGTGCCCTGAGAAGAACGTTGAAGGACCTAACAAGCCCAATCCTTTTCAGAAAGGACAGGTTAACCACATCAATGTGGAGGAGGTCTATGAAGAACCTGATGCCGTTGCTGGTAAGTTCAGACTCAATTCCATCTCAGCATTTGTACTCTTTGACACTGGTGCATCTCATTCATTCATATCAAAAGCGTTTGTTGATATAAATGGGTTTGCATCTGAAAACATTGGGTGTTCGATAAAAGTTAGCTCTCCGGGAGGGGATATGATAGTGAGTCTTGGATGCGGGATCTAGTCATAGAGATCGGAAACATAAGTTTCAGAAACCTAATAATCCTAAATTCCCAAGGATTGGATGTAATGAATGGATTGGATGGCTAAGTATGAGGGAGTACTAGATTGTGCAAATCGCACAATTTCACTCACAACCCCTGAAGGTAAGAGGATAACATTTAAGTCCAAATTTAAATCTAAAGGAAGCAAGCTAAATTCTCTTAAGGGGTTAGCATGGTGTGCCAATTGTGTGTGAGTATCCGGATGTGTTCCCGGAAGAGTTACCGGAATGCCACCAGATAGAGGCGTGGAGTTTATAATAGATTTGGAACCAGGTTCGGACCAAGGGCAAAAGGCCTTATAAAATGTCGTTGATTGAACTTAAGGAACTCAAGAAACAACTTGGAGAACAATTGCAGAAAGGATTCATCCAGCCAAGTTCTTCATCTTGGGGAGCTCCAGTTTTGTTTGTAGAAAAGAGAGACAGAACTCAAAGGTTATGCATAGATTACCGTTCTCTCAACGAGGTAACCATCAAGAACAAGTATCCTTTGCCAAGAATAAATGACTTGTTTGATCAACTAGAAGGAGCATGTGTGTTCTCGAAGATTGATCTTCGGTCAGGCTATTTTCAACTCAAGATAAGAGAGCAAGACATACCTAAAACAGCATTTACCACGAGGTATGGATTGTATGAGTACCGTGATGCCTTTTGGTTTAACCAACGCTCCGGCATACTTCATGAATATGATGAACAAAGTGTTCATGGAATTTCTCGACAAGTTCATTGTCGTTTTCATCGATGACATCTTAGTCTACTCCAAGAGCAAGGAAGAGCATGAAAGACATCTACGCTTGATACTTGAGAAACTAAGGAACATAAGCTTTATGCCAAATTCAGCAAGTGTGAGTTTTGGTTAGAGGAAGTTGGATTTCTTGGTCATGTTATGACAAAGGATGGTGTAGCGATTGATCTGCTAAAGTTTGGCTGTGACAGAATGGGAATCTCCTAAGAATGTAAAACAGGTTCGTAGTTTCCTTGGTTTAGCAGGTTACTACAGAAGATTCATTGAAAATTTTTCTAAGGTTGCTAAACCAATGACAGAATTGTTAAAGAAAGATAAGAAATTTGCTTGGTCTGAAGGATGTGAACTCAGCTTTCAAGAATTAAAGAAGAGACTTGTGTCAGCACCAATACTGCCTACCAGATTTGGAAAAGGATTTCCAAGTATATTGTGATGCTTCTCATCAAGGATTAGGTGCCGATTTATGCAAGGCGGAAAAGTTGTGGCTTATGCCTCGAGACAACTCAAAACTCATGAAGTAAATTATCCTACTCATGATTTAGAGTTAGCCGCTGTAGTCCATGCACTCAAAACATGGAGACATTACCTTTTGGGAAAACATTGTGAAGTATTCACCGACCATAAAAGCTTGAAATATATCTTCACCCAGAAGGAGATCAATATGAGACAAAGAAGATGGCTAGAACTTATCAAGGATTACGACTTGAATTTGCAATACCACCCCGGTAAAGCAAATGTAGTAGCAGATGCCCTAAGTCGTAAAAGCGTTTGTAAATGGCCTTACCAAAGGTGAATTGCCGGATGACTTGTGTAAGCAATTCAAGGAACTCAGGTTGGAGATTGTGGGAAGGACATCTCATGTCTTTGGATTTTCAACCCACTGTTGGATAAGATTAAAGAAGCCCAAAAGACGGATAAAGAGATCGAAGAGATCAAGGAAAGGATTAGCCAAGGAAAGCTAAAAGTTTCCATATGGACGAACAAGGTACTTTATGGCACGAGAAACGTATTTGTGTTCCACAAGATCCGGAAATGCGGAAACTGATTTTACAAGAAGCCCATAACTCTCCATATTCTATTCACCTGGGAAACACCAAAATGTATATGGATATGAAAGAAAGGTTTTGGTGGAACAATCTTAAAAGGGACATCGCCGAACACATTGCCTTGTGTGGCGTGTGTAGTAGAGTGAAAGCGAGCATCGAAACCAGCAGTTTGCTTCAACCAATGCCTATTCCTGAATGGAAGTGGGAAAATATTGGTATGGATTTCATTACGGATTACCAAGGACCAGGTCAGGTATGATTCCATATGGGTAGTGTAGATCGCCTAACTAAAGTGGCTCATTTTATACCCGTAAAGACAACTTATACCGGCAAAGTTAGCCAAAATCTACATGAGCAGAATTGTATGCCTTCACGGAGTACCTAAGAGTATTGTGTCTGATAGAGGAACTCAATTCACTTCTCACTTTTGGAGACAGCTTCATGAATCTCTAGGACCGAGGTTGGAATTCAGCTGCTTTTCATCCTCAAACTGATGGACAAACAGAAAGGACTAATCAAATTCTTGAAGACATGTTGAGGGCATGTGCCCTAGACTATGGGCAAGTTGGGATGAAAGTACGCCTTACGAGTTCTCTTACAACAACAGTCGCCAATATAGTATTGGGATGGCACCATTCGAGTCTCTATACGGAAGAAAGTGTACCACCCCATTGCTATGGAATGGTGTGGGAGAAAGAAGTTTGTTTGGACCAGATCTTATCAAAGACGCCGAAGAAAAGGTCAAATTGGTTAGAGACAGATTGAAGATAGCACAGTCTCGACAAAAAAGCTACGCAGATGCTAAGCGTAGAGAAGTCACTTACGAAGTTGGGGATAGAGCTTATCTTAGAGTATCACCACTTCGTGGAGTAAAAAGATTTGGAGTCAAAGGAAAGTTAGCACCAAGATATGTAGGACCATTCAACATACTAAGTCGCAAGGGAGAAGCTGCATATGAAATCGAACTGCCAGCATCTTTATTAGCAGTCCATAATGTTTTTCATGTGAGCCAGCTCAAGAAATGTCACCCAGAAATGGAAGAAACATCTTTGAAAGATACCATATCTTTGGAAGAAGTTCAACTAGAAAGTGATCTCACCTATGAAGAAAAGCCTGTCAAGATTCTTGAGACCACAGAAAGAGTCACAAGGACAAAAACCATCAAGTTTTGCAAAGTACAATGGAACCATCATTCCGAAGAAGAAGCTACATGGGAAAGAGAAGACGATCTTCGGAAAGACCACCCTCACCTATTTGCTAGCCAATCCGAATCTCGAGGGCGAGATTCATTTTAAGGGGGTTAGATTTGTAACATCCCAAAAATCATGTTTCAAAAACTCATTCATTTCATCCTTGCATCATTCATTCATATAGGGTTTTTCTCAAAATCATTTAGAGGCAGAAGTTTGAGCTATGATTTCATGTGGGCAAATTGTCTCAATTGGCCACCACCCTTTGGGATTTGTTTGTCCATGACCTTGTTTGCTTGCCTCCATGGTTGGAAAGATTAGGAGTAGCATTTAAACCCAAGATTCCAAATTTAGAAATAGTTTCAAACCCCTATTTCAAATATTTGCAACTAGAGCAAATCTCTGTTTATTTTGAAACCCAAGCTTGTCTAAGCCTTTGCAAGGTAACCACTAGGATATTTGATTGTTTATGAACCCACAGAACCCTGCAAAAATCCCCAAAGCAGTTTGAATTCAAAAGGATTTGAATTCATATCAAATTCTATTCAGAAAATGGAATTAGAAAAAGAAAAGGCCTAAAGAAAAGAAAAGGGCGAGCGGCAGAATCTGGCCCAAGACAAAACAAGCCCAGCGAGCCCACCGGGATCTCCTTTTCCTTCTCACACGCCTTGGCCTGCGTTAAGTCGCCGAGCAGACCCACCGCCACCTCGCACTCTTGACGGCCCAGGCCGGTCCACGTCGCCTCGTCTTCCCGCACCCGCCCGACGACCACGTCGCTGCAGCAGTGATGGCCGGTAATGGCGCGGCGTAAATGGGCATTTATCCTCGAGCGTTTCCTGTCGATTCCTCGGCTATAAGATCCTCTCTGCCTCGTGATCTTTTTCCCCCAAGCACCTCACTCACTCCGCCACCAGGCTGTCCTCAATCAGCTTTGCCCCGCCGCAGACAGAGCCTCTCCGACGATCGATTCCGGTGAGTCCAGAACACCCCTCTGCCTCTCGTTCTTACAATCTGACCCAGCATGTCTTGGCGCACCTCGACCTCACTAGTCCGTCTTGTCTTGCCCGGTCGCGGTTCCACTTGACACCGCGAGCACCGGCGACATCTACTCCGACGAGTTTTTCCGGAAGGTATGCAGACCGCCCTCGCCTTTCCGTTCACGCTCACTACCGCCTTGACCACGTGAATCTAACCGTGTCCTCGCCTTGCCTTGGGGTGATCCTGACGTCCACGACGACCACCCGACACACCGACGCCGCCACGAACCGGTGAGCAATCGCAGCCGTGCCCGGCGCCTTGACCAACCGCCGTACGACGAGCTTCGTGACCTCCTGAGCCCGGTGAGCTACTCCTCCTTCTCCCTCTCCGTGCATCGTCGGCAACGTCATCGACCGGCGTTCCGCCGCCGGTAGCCACCCGCCGCCAGTTCTTGGCGGAGAAATAGTAGCCGTTAGATCATATCGTGGCGCTAGGATAGATCCACTTAACCCGAAGCGGTATGCGATCTGAGCCGCTAGTTTTCATTTAGATCCTACGGCTGTGGAGCTCGATCCGATCTTGAAAGCACGGGCGAATAAGAGCATGACGCGGCTAAGTTAGATCTGAAAATAGATTTAAAACCAGAAATTTGATCCAAATTCAAATGCCTATATCTTTTGAATCCACGTTAGAATTTTGCAAACTTTATACCGTTGGATTCAGAAAAACAAGACCTTTCTACCTATCCTTTTGTTTAGCAAATAGTAACCATTAGATGTGCTTAAATTGCAGAGACTTGTTTGAGGCCTTTTGAATATAAGTTTAGTTTAGTATTTTATTTTTAGGGCTATTTAAGTTGCCTTGGCTATTTTGTGACTTGTTTAGTTTCTGTATTCATGCACTTGCTTGGTTGAGTTTTCAAAATCATCACTTGGTAGATTCATGCATGCATGCATTCATAATATTTTTGTTTGTATATATTTGTGTGTAATTGTGTGCTATAACTTTGTGTGTAGATTTTGCTAGTGATTGTGATTGTGACGAGTGCTACTCCACACTACCAAGGCAAGTGATATCTTCATGAATATTCCATACCTATATTTTATACTTGCATTAGATATATTTTGTTAGGACTTGCATGCTACTTTTGTCAATTGATGATGGGAAATCCTATTTAGAATAGAATGCTAGAATTGCTAGGAGAATTCCCTAAAGATAAGTTGCCATGCCATGCTTAGCCTAGCTACTAGAAAACAAGGGTGGTTTATATATTCACACTATGGAAAAATATTCTAAGTCTAAGGACTTGTTTTTATTTAACAAAACAACTAAGTTAATGAATCACCTGGGTGGAATGGAAAGAATGGGATATGTTGAGTGGTTACACAAGGCCAGGGGTACTGGTGAACCTTGTGTATCTCACTTGTGGATGGCCACCCAGGAACAAAGAGATTTGAGTTGTCAAATGTTGAGAAGCTTCAAGTGCAACCACTTGGTAATATGGGCTCTGCCATGATCTTAGGATGTTGGAACTTAGTCTCTTGGACAGTGGGTGGTAGATGGGTTGATAGGTTGGAGCGCGTCCATTTGACTAAGGAAAGGCTACTGAAGGATCATGTCTTGGGAAACCAAGGCTTGTGGGGAAAGTGCACCACCTCTGCAGAGTGTAAAACCTAAGTACTTAGCCATGTCCCAGTAAAGGACAATTTGAGCATCAAGACATGGAAACTTCAAGAATCTCATCACTCCAATTTCTGAATAAAACTTGTGGGTGAACAAGGGTTAAAGGATCTTCAGTCTTTGATTGGTAGATGCCCTGAGTGGATCTTCAGTCTTTGATTGGTAGATACCTTGGGATAGTCTTTGCCAAACAAAAATTTAGTATTTTTAAAAAGTTAAGGAAAAATCTATTTTGAGCAATGCAAGCCTAAGCTCCACCAGCCAAATGCATATAGTATTATAGTCCACTTAAATATATACTAAGGTATCACTTTCCAATACTATTCCAAAGTATTGACCCTCTGTGGCTGTAACTTATGATGTTGCAGGTTACTCTGATGATGAATAGGAGTCATGAGTCTACACTCAACATGCTTGCCTGTGGCACATGAAGATGAAGACTTATGTTTATTTACATATTCCATAAACTCTTGTATTAGGCCTTTTGCCATGAGTTGTAAAAGACTATGTTTTATCTCTGGAATGACTGTAATAAACGACCTTTGTATCTGTGTACTTCATCTTAAACTGTGGATGCTAGCATTGATCCAGGGACTAGCATTGCAATCACAGGGATCTTTTCCTTTAATAAGGAGGGATCTTACAGAAATGAACAAAAATGCAATGAACTCTAGTGGATCCATGTGGTTTATGAAAAGAACACAAATGCAATGAACTCAAGTGGATCCATGTGGTTTATGAGAAGAACACACATGTAATGACTCTAGATGTGGTTTATGAAAAGAACACACATTCAATGACACTGGTGGATCCATGTGGTTTATCAAAAGAACACAGATTCAATGACACTGTTGGATCCATGTGGTTTCTGAAAAGAACACACATTCAATGAACTCTGGTGGATCCATGTGGTTTATGAAAAGAACACACATGTAATGAACTCTCGTGGATCCATGTGGTTTATGAAAAGAACACACATTCAATGACACTGGTGGATCCATGTGGTTTATCAAAAGAACACAAATTCAATGACACTGGTGGATCCATGTGGTTTTTTAAAAGAACAAACATTCAATGTACTCTAGTAGATCCATGTGGTTTATGAAAAGAACACACATGCAATGAACTCTAGTGGATAAATCTGGTTTATGAAATGAACACAAATGCAATGAACTATCGTGGATCCATGTGGTTTAAGAAAAGAACACACATGCAATGACTCTAGTGGTGGTTTATGAAAAAGAACACACATGCAATGACTAGTGGTGGTTTAGAATAAGAACACACATGCAATGACTCTAGTGGTGTTTATGAAAAGAACACACATGCAATGACACTGGTGGATCCATGTGGTTTATGAAAAGAACACACATCCAATGACACTGCTGGAACCATGTGGTTTATGAAAAGAACACACATGCAATTAACTCTAGTGGATCCATGTGGTTTATGAAAAGAACACACATGCAATGACTATAGATGTAGTTTATGAAAATAATACACATGCAATGACATGGGTACATCCATGTGGTTTATGAAAAGAACACATATTTAATGACAGTAGTGGATCCATGTGGTTTATGAAAAGAACACACATTCAACGAACTCTAGTGGATCCATGTGGTTTATGAAAAGAACACACATGAAATGAACTCTAGTGCTAGTTTAGGATAAGAACACACATGCAATGAACTCTAGTGCTGGTTTAGGAGAAGAACACACGTGCAATGACTAGTGGATCCATATGTGGTTTATGGAAAGAGCACACATGCAATGACTCTAGTGGTGGTTTATGAATAGAACACACATGCAATGACTCTTGTGGTGGTTTATGAAAAGAACACATGCAATGACACTGGTGGATCCATGTGGTTTATGAAAACAACACAAATCCAATGACTCTAGTGGTGGTTTACGAAAAGAACACACATTCAATGACACCGGTGGATCCATGTGGTTTATGAAAAGAACACACATTCAATGACACTTGTGGATCCATGTGGTTTATGAAAAGAACACACATTCAATGACACTGGTGGATCCATGTGGTTTTTGAAAAGAACACACATTCAATGATCTCTAGTGGATCCATGTGGTTTATGAAAAGAACACACATGCAATGAACTCTAGTGGATCCATGTGGTTTATGAAATGAACACAAATGGAATGAACTCTCGTGGTTCCATGTGGTTTATGAAAAGAACATACATGCAATGACTCTAGTGGTGGTTTATGAAAAAGAACACACATGCAATGACTAGTGGTGGTTTAGAAGAAGAACACACATGCAATGACTCTAGTGGTGGTTTATGAAAAGAACACACATGCAATGACACTGGTGGATCCATGTGGTTTATGAAAAGAACACACATCCAATGACACTGGTGGAACCATGTGGTTTATGAAAAGAACAAACATTTAATGACTCTAGTTGTGGTTTATGAAAACAACACAAATGCAATGAACTCTAGTGGATCTGTGTGGTTTATGAAAAGAACACACATGCAATGACTCTAGTGAATCCATGTGGTTTATGAAAAGAACACACATGCAATAAACTCTAGTGGTAGTTTAGGAGAAGAACACACATGCAATGACTCTAGTGGTGGTTTATGAAAATAACACACATGCAATGACTCTAGTGGATCCATGTGGCTCTAGTGGTGGTTTGTGAAAATAACACACATGCAATGACACTGGTGGATCCATGTAGTTTATGGAAATAAAACACATCCAATGACACTGGTGGAAACATGTGGTTTATGAAAATAACACACATGCAGTGAACTTTAGTGGATCCATGTGGTTTATGAAAAAAACACATGCAATGATTCTAGTGATGGTTTAGAAGAAGAACACACATGCAATGACTCTAGTAGACTATGTGGTTTATGAAAAGAATACCAATGCAATGAACTCTAGTGTATACATGTGGTTGATGAAATGAACAAAAATGCAATGAACTCTAGTGGATCCATGTGGTTTATGAAAAGAACACACATGCAATGACACTAGTGCATCCATGTGGTTTATGAAAAGAACACAAATGCAATGAACTCAAGTGGATCCATGTGGTTTATGAGAAGAACACACATGTAATGACTCTAGATGTGGTTTATGAAAAGAACACACATTCAATGACACTGGTGGATCCATGTGGTTTATCAAAAGAACACGGATTCAATGACACTGGTGGATCCATGTGGTTTCTGAAAAGAACACACATTCAATGAACTCTAGTGGATCCATGTGGTTTATGAAAAGAACACACATGTAATGAACTCTCGTGGATCCATGTGGTTTATGAAAAGAACACACATTCAATGACACTGGTGGATCCATGTGGTTTATCAAAAGAACACAGATTCAATGACACTTGTGCATCCATGTGGTTTTTGAAAAGAACACACATTCAATGAACTCTAGTAGATCCATGTGGTTTATGAAAAGAACACACATGCAATGAACTCTAGTGGATCCAACTGGTTTATGAAATGAACACAAATGCAATGAACTCTCGTGGATCCATGTGGTTTAAGAAAAGAACACACATGCAATGACTCTAGTGGTGGTTTATGAAAAAGAACACACATGCAATGACTAGTGGTGGTTTTGAAGAACACACATGCAATGACTCTAGTGGATCCATATGTGGTTTATGAAAAGAACACACATGCAATGACTCTAGTGGTGGTTTACGAAAAGAACACACATGCAATGACACTGGTGGATCCATGTGGTTTATGAAAAGAACACACATCGAATGACACTGGTGGAACCATGGGGTTTGTGAAAATAACACACATGCAATGACACTGGTGGATCCATGTAGTTTATGAAAATAACACACATGCAATGACACTGGTGGATCCATGTGGCTCTAGTGGTGGTTTGTGAAAATAACACACATGCAATGACACTGGTGGATCCATGTAGTTTATGGAAATAAAACACATCCAATGACACTGGTGGAAACATGTGGTTTATGAAAATAACACACATGCAGTGAACTTTAGTGGATCCATGTGGTTTATGAAAAAAACACATGCAATGATTCTAGTGATGGTTTAGAAGAAGAACACACATGCAATGACTCTAGTAGACTATGTGGTTTATGAAAAGAACACCAATGCAATGAACTCTAGTGTATACATGTGGTTTATGAAATGAACAAAAATGCAATGAACTCTAGTGGATCCATGTGGTTTATGAAAAGAACACACATGCAATGACACTAGTGCATCCATGTGGTTTATGAAAAGAACACAAATGCAATGAACTCAAGTGGATCCATGTGGTTTATGAGAAGAACACACATGTAATGACTCTAGATGTGGTTTATGAAAAGAACACACATTCAATGACACTGGTGGATCCATGTGGTTTATCAAAAGAACACGGATTCAATGACACTGGTGGATCCATGTGGTTTCTGAAAAGAACACACATTCAATGAACTCTAGTGGATCCATGTGGTTTATGAAAAGAACACACATGTAATGAACTCTCGTGGATCCATGTGGTTTATAAAAAGAACACACATTCAATGACACTGGTGGATCCATGTGGTTTATCAAAAGAACACAGATTCAATGACACTTGTGCATCCATGTGGTTTTTGAAAAGAACACACATTCAATGAACTCTAGTAGATCCATGTGGTTTATGAAAAGAACACACATGCAATGAACTCTAGTGGATCCATCTGGTTTATGAAATGAACACAAATGCAATGAACTCTCGTGGATCCATGTGGTTTAAGAAAAGAACACACATGCAATGACTCTAGTGGTGGTTTATGAAAAAGAACACACATGCAATGACTAGTGGTGGTTTTGAAGAACACACATGCAATGACTCTAGTGGATCCATATGTGGTTTATGAAAAGAACACACATGCAATGACTCTAGTGGTGGTTTACGAAAAGAACACACATGCAATGACACTAGTGGATCCATGTGGTTTATGAAAAGAACACACATCGAATGACACTGGTGGAACCATGGGGTTTGTGAAAATAACACACATGCAATGACACTGGTGGATCCATGTAGTTTATGAAAATAACACACATGCAATGACACTGGTGGATCCATGTGGTTTATGAAAATAACACACATGCAGTGAACTTTAATGGATCCATGTGGTTTATGAAAAAAATACATGCAATGATTCTAGTGATGGTTTCGAAGAAGAACACACATGCAATGACTCTAGTAGACTATGTGGTTTATGAAAAGAACACCAATGCAATGAACTCTAGTGTATCCATGTGGTTTATGAAATGAACAAAAATGCAATGAACTCTAGTAGAGCCATGTGGTTTATGAAAAGAACACACATGCAATGACACTAGTGCATCCATGTGGTTTATGAAAAGAACACAAATGCAATTAACTCAAGTGGATCCATGTGGTTTATGAGAAGAACACACATGTAATGACTCTAGATGTGGTTTATGAAAACAACACACATTCAATGACACTGGTGGATCCATGTGGTTTATGAAAAGGACACAGATTCAATGACACTGGTGGATCCATGTGGTTTCTGAAAAGAACACACATTCAATGAACTCTAGTGGATCCATGTGGTTTATGAAAAGAACACACATGTAATGAACTCTCGTGGATCCATGTGGTTTATGAAAAGAACACACATTCAATGACACTGGTGGATCCATGTGGTTTATCAAAAGAACACAGATTCAATGACACTGGTGGATCCATGTGGTTTTTGAAAAGAACAAACATTTAATGAACTCTAGTGGATCCATGTGGTTTATGAAAAGAACACACATGCAATGAACTCTAGTGGATCCATCTGGTTTATGAAATGAACACAAATGCAATGAACTCTTGTGGATCCATGTGGTTTAAGAAAAGAACACACATGCAATGACTCTCGTGGTGGTTTATGAAAAAGAACACACATGCAATGACTAGTGGTGGTTTAGAAATAGAACACACATGCAATGACTCTTGTGGATCCATATGTGGTTTATGAAAAGAACACGCATGCAATGACTCTATTGGTGGTTTATGAAAAGAACAGACATGCAATGACACTGGTGGATCCATGTGGTTTATGAAAAGAACACACATCCAATGACACTGGTGGAACCATGTGGTTTATGAAAAGAACACACATGCAATTAACTCTAGTGGATCCATGTGGTTTATGAAAAGAACACACATGCAATGACTATAGATGTAGTTTATGAAAATAATACACATGCAATGACACGGGTGCATCCATGTGATTTATGAATAGAACACATATTTAATGACAGTAGTGGATCATTGTGGTTTATGAAAACAACACACATTCAACAAACTCTAGTGGATCCATGTGGTTTATGAAAAGAACACACATGAAATGAATCTCTAGTGCTTGTTTAGGAGAAGAACAGACATGCAATGAACTCTAGTGCTGGTTTAGGAGAAGAACACACGTGCAATGACTGGTGGATCCATATGTGGTTTATGGAAAGAACACACATGCAATGACTCTAGTGGTGGTTTATGAATAGAACACACATGCAATGACTCTAGTGGTGCTTTATGAAAAGAACACATGCAATGACACTAGTGGATCCATGTGGTTTATGAAAACAACACAAATCCAATGACTCTAGTGGTGGTTTATGAAAACAACACACATGTAGTACCATTGGTGGATCCATGTGGCTCTATTGGTGGTTTATGAAAATAACACACACGTAATGACACTGGTGGATCCATGTAGTTTATGAAAATAACACAAATCCAATGACACTGGTGGATCCATGTGGTTTATGAAAATAACACACATGCAGTGAACTTTAGTGGATCCATGTGGTTGAGGAAAACAACACACATGCAATGACTCTAGTGATGGTTTATAAGAAGAACGCACATGCACTGACTCAAGTAGATCTATGTGCTTTATGAAAAGAACACCAATGCAAAGAACTCTAGTGTATCCACCTGGTTTATGAAATGAACACAAATGCAATGAACTCTAGTGGATCCATGTGGTTTATGAAAAGAACACACATGAAATGACACTAGTGCATCCTTGTGGTTTATGAAAAGAACACAAATGCAATGAACTAAAGTGGATCCATGTGGTTTATGAGAAGAACACACATGCAATGACTCTATATGTGGTTTATGAAAAGAACACACATGCAATGATACTGGTGGATCCATGTGGTTTATGAAAAGAACACATATTCAATGACACTGGTGGATCCATGTGGTTTATGAAAAGAACACAAATTCAATGACACTGGTGGATCCATGTGGTTTATGAAAATAACACACATGCAATGACACTAGTGGATCCATGTGGTTAATGAAAAGAACACACATCCAATGACACTGGTGGAACCATGTGGTTTATGAAAAGAACACACATGCAATGACTCTAGCTGTGGTTTATGAAAAGAACACACATGCAATGACTCTAGTTATGGTTTATGAAAAGAACACAAATGCAATGAACTCTAGTGGATCTGTGTGGTTTATGAAAAGAACACACATGCAATGACTCTGGTGAATCCATGTGGTTTATGAAAAGAACACACATGCAATGAACTCTAGTGGTAGTTTAGGAGAAGAACACACATGCAATGACTCTAGTGGTGTTTTATGAAAATAACACACATGCAATGACTCTAGTGGATCCATGTGGCTCTAGTGGTGGTTTATGAAAATAACACACATGCAATGACACTGGTGGATCCATGTAGTTTATGAAAATAACACACATCCAATGACACTGGTGGATCCATGTGGTTTATGAAAATAACACACATGTAGTGAACTTTAGTGGATCCATGTGGTTTATGAAAAAAACACATGCAATGATTCTAGTGATGGTTTAGAAGAAGAACACACATGCAATGACTCTAGTAGACTATGTGGTTTATGAAAAGAACACAAATGCAATGAACTCTAGTGGATCCATGTGGCTTATGAAAAGAACACACATGCAATGACACTAGTGCATGCATGTGGTTTATGAAAAGAACACAAATGCAATGATCTCAAGTGGATCCATGTGGTTTATGAGAAGAACACACATGTAATGACTCTAGATGTGGTTTATGAAAAGAACACACATTCAATGACACTGTCGGATCCATGTGGTTTATCAAAAGAACACAGATTGAATGACACTAGTGGATCCATGTGGTTTCTGAAAAGAACACACATTCAATGAACTCTAGTGGATCCATGTGGTTTATGAAAAGAACACACATGTAATGAACTCTCGTGGATCCATGTGGTTTATGAAAAGAACACACATTCAATGACACTGGTGGATCCATGTGGTTTATCAAAAGAACACAGATTCAATGACACTGGTGGATCCATGTGGTTTTTGAAAAGAACACACATTCAATGAACTCTAGTGGATCCATGTGGTTTATGAAAAGAACACACATGCAATGAACTCTAGTGGATCCATCTGGTTTATGACATGAACACAAATGCAATGAACTCTTGTGGATCCATGTGGTTTAAGAAAAGAACACACATGGAATGACTCTAGTGGTGGTTTATGGAAAAGAACACACATGCAATAACTAGTGGTCGTTTTGAAGAAGAATAGACATGCAATGACTCTAGTGGTGGTTTTGAAGAAGAACAGACATGCAATGAATCTAGTGGATCCATATGTGGTGTATGAAAATAACACACATGCAATGACTCTAGTGGTGGTTTATGAAAAGAACACACATGCAATGACACTGGTGGATCCATGTGGTTTATGAAAAGAACACACATCCAATGACACTGGTGTAACCATGTGGTTTATGAAAATAACACACATGCAATTAACTCTAGTGGATCCATGTGGTTTATGAAAAGAACACACATGCAATGACTATAGATGTAGTTTATGAAAATAATACACATGCAATGACACGGGTGCATCCATGTGGTTTATGAATAGAACACATATTCAATGACAGTAGTGGATCCATGTGGTTTATGAAAAGAACACACGTTCAATGAACTCTAGTGGATCCATGTGGTTTATGAAAAGAACACACATGAAATGAACTCTAGTGCTGGTTTTGGAGAAGAACACACATGCAATGAACTCTAGTGCTGGTTTAGGAGAAGAACACACATGCAATGACTGGTTTATGAAATGAACACAAATGCAATGAATTCTCGTGGATCCATGTGGTTTAAGAACTAACACACATGCAATGACTCTAGTGGTGGTTTATGAAAAAGAACACACATGCAATGACTAGTGGTGGTTTTGAAGAACACACATGCAATGACTCTAGTGGATCCATATGTGGTTTATGAAAAGAACACACATGCAATGACTCTAGTGGTGGTTTACGAAAAGAACACATATGCAATGACACCGGTGGATCCATGTGGTTTATGAAAATAACACACATCCAATGACACTGGTGGAACCATGTGGTTTGTGAAAATAAGACACATGCAATGACACTGGTGGATCCATGTAGTTTATTGAAATAACACACATGCAATGACACTGGTGGATCCATGTGGTTTATGAAAATAACACACATGCAGTGAACTTTAATGGATCCATGTGGTTTATGAAAAAAACACATGCAATGATTCTAGTGATGGTTTAGAAGAAGACCACACATGCAATGACTCTAGTAGACTATGTGGTTTATGAAAAGAACACCAATGCAATGAACTCTAGTGTATCCATGTGGTTTATCAAAAGAACACATATTCAGTGACACTGGTGGATCCATGTGGTTTTTGAAAAGAACACACATTCAATGAACTCTAGTGGATCCATGTGTTTTATGAAAAGAACACACATGCAATGAACTCTAGTGGATCCATCTGGTTTAAGAAATGAACACAAATGCAATGAACTCTTGTGGATCCATGTGGTTTAAGAAAAGAACACACATGCAATGACTCTAGTGGTGGTTTATGAAAAAGAACACACATGCAATGACTAGTGGTGGTTTAGAAGAAGAACGCACATGCAATGACTCTAGTGGATCCATATGTGGTTTATGAAAAGAACACACATGCAATGACTCTAGTGGTGGTTTATGAAAAGAACACACGTGCAATGACACTGGTGGATCCATGTGGTTTATGAAAAGAACACACATCCAATGACACTAGTGGAACCATGTGGTTTATGTAAATAACACACATGCAATTAACTCTAGTGGATCCATGTGGTTTATGAAAAGAACACACATGCAATGACTATAGATGTAGTTTACGCAAATAATACACATGCAATGACACGGGTGCATCCATGTGGTTTATGAATAGAACACATATTTAATGACAGTAGTGGATCCATGTGGTATATGAAAAGAACACACATTCAATGAACTCTAGTGGATCCATGTGGTTTATGAAAAGAACACACATGAAATGAACTGTGGTGCTGGTTTTGGAGAAGAACACACATGCAATGAACTGTAGTGCTGGTTTAGGAGAAGAACACACGTGCAATGCCTGGTGGATCCATATGTGGTTTATGGAAAGAACGCACATGCAATGACTCTAGTGGCGGTTTATGAATGGAACACACATGCAATGACTCTACTGGTGGTTTATGAAAAGAACACATGCAATGACACTGGTGGATCCATGTGGTTTATGAAAACAACACAAATCCAATGACTCTAGTGGTGGTTTATGAAAACAACACACATGCAGTACCATTGGTGGATCCATGTGGCTCTATTGGTGGTTTATGAAAATAACACACACGTAATGATACTGGTGGATCCATGTAGTTTATGAAAATAACACAAATCCAATGACACTGGTGGATCCATGTGGTTTATGAAAATAACACACATGCAATGAACTTTAGTGGATCCATGTGGTTTATGAAAACACCACACAAGCAATGACTCTAGTGATGGTTTAGAAGAAGAACGCACATGCACTGACTCTAGTAGATCTATGTGCTTTATGAAAATAACACCAATGCAATGAACTCTAGTGTATCCATGTGGTTTATGAAATGAACACAAATGTAATGAACTCTAGTGGATCCATGTGGTTTATGAAAAGAACACACATGCAATGACACTAGTGCATGCATGTGGTTTATGAAAAGAACACAAATGCAATGATCTCAAGTGGATCCATGTGGTTTATGAGAAGAACACACATGTAATGACTCTAGATGTGGTTTATGAAAAGAACACACATTCAATGACACTGTCGGATCCATGTGGTTTATCAAAAGAACACAGATTGAATGACACTAGTGGATCCATGTGGTTTCTGAAAAGAACACACATTCAATGAACTCTAGTGGATCCATGTGGTTTATGAAAAGAACACACATGTAATGAACTCTCGTGGATCCATGTGGTTTATGAAAAGAACACACATTCAATGACACTGGTGGATCCATGTGGTTTATCAAAAGAACACAGATTCAATGACACTGGTGGATCCATGTGGTTTTTGAAAAGAACACACATTCAATGAACTCTAGTGGATCCATGTGGTTTATGAAAAGAACACACATGCAATGAACTCTAGTGGATCCATCTGGTTTATGAAATGAACACAAATGCAATGAACTCTTGTGGATCCATGTGGTTTAAGAAAAGAACACACATGGAATGACTCTAGTGGTGGTTTATGGAAAAGAACACACATGCAATAACTAGTGGTCGTTTTGAAGAAGAATAGACATGCAATGACTCTAGTGGTGGTTTTGAAGAAGAACAGATGCAATGAATCTAGTGGATCCATATGTGGTGTATGAAAATAACACACATGCAATGACTCTAGTGGTGGTTTATGAAAAGAACACACATGCAATGACACTGGTGGATCCATGTGGTTTATGAAAAGAACACACATCCAATGACACTGGTGTAACCATGTGGTTTATGAAAATAACACACATGCAATTAACTCTAGTGGATCCATGTGGTTTATGAAAAGAACACACATGCAATGACTATAGATGTAGTTTATGAAAATAATACACATGCAATGACACGGGTGCATCCGTGTGGTTTATGAATAGAACACATATTCAATGACAGTAGTGGATCCATGTGGTTTATGAAAAGAACACACGTTCAATGAACTCTAGTGGATCCATGTGGTTTATGAAAAGAACACACATGAAATGAACTCTAGTGCTGGTTTTGGAGAAGAACACACATGCAATGAACTCTAGTGCTGGTTTAGGAGAAGAACACACATGCAATGACTGGTTTATGAAATGAACACAAATGCAATGAATTCTCGTGGATCCATGTGGTTTAAGAACTAACACACATGCAATGACTCTAGTGGTGGTTTATGAAAAAGAACACACATGCAATGACTAGTGGTGGTTTTGAAGAACACACATGCAATGACTCTAGTGGATCCATATGTGGTTTATGAAAAGAACACACATGCAATGACTCTAGTGGTGGTTTACGAAAAGAACACACATGCAATGACACTGGTGGATCCATGTGGTTTATGAAAATAACACACATCCAATGACACTGGTGGAACCATGTGGTTTGTGAAAATAACACACATGCAATGACACTGGTGGATCCATGTCGTTTATTGAAATAACACACATGCAATGACACTGGTGGATCCATGTGGTTTATGAAAATAACACACATGCAGTGAACTTTAATGGATCCATGTGGTTTATGAAAAAAACACATGCAATGATTCTAGTGATGGTTTAGAAGAAGACCACACATGCAATGACTCTAGTAGACTATGTGGTTTATGAAAAGAACACCAATGCAATGAACTCTAGTGTATCCATGTGGTTTATCAAAAGAACACATATTCAGTGACACTGGTGGATCCATGTGGTTTTTGAAAAGAACACACATTCAATGAACTCTAGTGGATCCATGTGTTTTATGAAAAGAACACACATGCAATGAACTCTAGTGGATCCATCTGGTTTAAGAAATGAACACAAATGCAATGAACTCTTGTGGATCCATGTGGTTTAAGAAAAGAACACACATGCAATGACTCTAGTGGTGGTTTATGAAAAAGAACACACATGCAATGACTAGTGGTGGTTTAGAAGAAGAACGCACATGCAATGACTCTAGTGGATCCATATGTGGTTTATGAAAAGAACACACATGCAATGACTCTAGTGGTGGTTTATGAAAAGAACACACGTGCAATGACACTGGTGGATCCATGTGGTTTATGAAAAGAACACACATCCAATGACACTAGTGGAACCATGTGGTTTATGAAAATAACACACATGCAATTAACTCTAGTGGATCCATGTGGTTTATGAAAAGAACACACATGCAATGACTATAGATGTAGTTTACGCAAATAATACACATGCAATGACACGGGTGCATCCATGTGGTTTATGAATAGAACACATATTTAATGACAGTAGTGGATCCATGTGGTATATGAAAAGAACACACATTCAACGAACTCTAGTGGATCCATGTGGTTTATGAAAAGAACACACATGAAATGAACTGTGGTGCTGGTTTTGGAGAAGAACACACATGCAATGAACTGTAGTGCTGGTTTAGGAGAAGAACACACGTGCAATGCCTGGTGGATCCATATGTGGTTTATGGAAAGAACGCACATGCAATGACTCTAGTGGCGGTTTATGAATGGAACACACATGCAATGACTCTACTGGTGGTTTATGAAAAGAACACATGCAATGACACTGGTGGATCCATGTGGTTTATGAAAACAACACAAATCCAATGACTCTAGTGGTGGTTTATGAAAACAACACACATGCAGTACCATTGGTGGATCCATGTGGCTCTATTGGTGGTTTATGAAAATAACACACACGTAATGATACTGGTGGATCCATGTAGTTTATGAAAATAACACAAATCCAATGACACTGGTGGATCCATGTGGTTTATGAAAATAACACACATGCAATGAACTTTAGTGGATCCATGTGGTTTATGAAAACACCACACAAGCAATGACTCTAGTGATGGTTTAGAAGAAGAACGCACATGCACTGACTCTAGTAGATCTATGTGCTTTATGAAAAGAACACCAATGCAATGAACTCTAGTGTATCCATGTGGTTTATGAAATGAACACAAATGTAATGAACTCTAGTGGATCCATGTGGTTTATGAAAAGAACACACATGCAATGACACTAGTGCATCCTTGTGGTTTATGAAAAGAACACAAATGCAATGAACTAAAGTGGATCCATGTGGTTTATGAGAAGAACACACATGCAATGACTCTATATGAGGTTTATGAAAAGATCACACATGCAATGATACTGGTGGATCCATGTGGTTTATGAAAAGAACACATATTCAATGACACTGGTGGATCCATGTGGTTTATGAAAAGAACACACATGCGATGACACTGGTGGATCCATGTGGTTTTTGAAAAGAACACACATTCAATGAATTCTAGTGGATCCATGTGGTTTATGAAAAGAACACACATGCAATGAACTCTAGTGGATCCATGTGGTTTATGAAATGAACACAAATGCAATGAACTCTCGTGGATCCATGTGGTTTATGAAATGAACACAAATGCAATGAACTCTCGTGGATCCATGTGGTTTATGAAAAGAACACACATGCAATGACTCTAGTGGTGGTTTATAAAAAAGAACACACATGCAATTACTAGTGGTGGTTTAGAAGAAGAACACACATGCAATGACTATAGTGGATCCATATGTGGTTGATGAAAAGAACACACATGCAATGAATCTAGTGGTGGTTTATGAAAAGAATACACATGCAATGACACTGGTGGATCCATGTGGTTTATGAAAAGAACACACATCCAATGACACTGGTGGAACCATGTGGTTTATGAAAATAACACACATGCAATTAACTCTAGTGGATCCATGTGGTTTATCAAAAGAACACACATGCAATGAATATAGATGTAGTTTATGAAAATAACACACATGCAATGACACGGGTGCATCCATGTGGTTTGTGAATAGAACAAAAATTCAATGACAGTAGTGGATCCATGTGGTTTATGAAAAGAACACACATTCAATGAACTCTACTGGATCCATGTGGTTTACGAAAAGAACACACATGCAATGAACTCTAGTGCTGGTTTAGGAGAAGAACACACATGCAATGAACTCTGGTGTTTGTTTAGGATAAGAACACATATGCAATGAACTCTAGTGCTGGTTTATGAAAAGAACACACATGCAATGACACTGGTGGATCCATGTGGTTTATGAAAAGAACACACGTCCAATGAAACTGGTGGAACCATGTGGTTTATGAAAAGAACACACATGGTATTAACTCTAGTGGATCCATGTGGTTTATGAAAAGAACACACATGCAATGACTCTAGCTGTGGTTTATGAAAAGAACACACATGCAATGACTCTAGTTATGGTTTATGAAAAGAACACAAATGCAATGAACTCTAGTGGATCTGTGTGGTTTATGTAAAGAACACACATGCAATGACTCTAGTGAATCCATGTGGTTTATGAAAAGAACACACATGCAATGAACTCTAGTGGTAGTTTAGGAGAAGAACACACATGCAATGACTCTAGTGGATCCATGTGGCTCTAGTGGTGGTTTATGAAAATAACACACATGCAATGACACTGGTGGATCCATGTAGTTTATGAAAATAACACACATCCAATGACACTGATGGATCCATGTGGTTTATGAAAATAACACACATGTAGTGAACTTTAGTGGATCCATGTGATTTATGAAAAAAAACACATGCAATGATTCTAGTGATGGTTTAGAAGAAGAACACACATGCAATGACTCTAGTAGACTATGTGGTTTATGAAAAGAACACCAATGCAATGAACTCTAGTGTATCCATGTGGTTTATGAAATGAACACAAATGCGATGAACTCTAGTGGATCCATGTGGCTTATGAAAAGAACACACATGCAATGACACTAGTGCATCCATGTGGTTTATGAAAAGAACACAAATGCAATGATCTCAAGTGGATCCATGTGGTTTATGAGAAGAACACACATGTAATGACTCTAGATGTGGTTTATGAAAAGAACACACATTCAATGAGACTGTCGGATCCATGTGGTTTATCAAAAGAACACAGATTGAATGACACTGGTGGATCCATGTGGTTTCTGAAAAGAACACACATTCAATGAACTCTAGTGGATCCATGTGGTTTATGAAAAGAACACACATGTAATGAACTCTAATGATCCATGTGGTTTATGAAAAGAACACACATTCAATGACACTGGTGGATCCATGTGGTTTATCAAAAGAACACAGATTCAATGACACTTGTGGATCCATGTGGTTTTTGAAAAGAACACGCATTCAATGAACTCTAGTGGATCCATGTGGTTTATGAAAAGAACACACATGCAATGAACTCTAGTGGATCCATCTGGTTTATGAAATGAACACAAATGCAATGAACTCTTGTGGATCCATGTGGTTTAAGAAAAGAACACACATGCAATGACTCTAGTGGTGGTTTATGAAAAAGAACACACATGCAATGACTAGTGGTGGTTTTGAAGAAGAACAGACATGCAATGACTCTAGTGGATCCATATGTGGTTTATGAAAAGAACACACATGCAATGACTCTAGTGGTGGTTTATGAAAAGAACACACATGCAATGACACTGGTGGATCCATGTGGTTTATGAAAAGAACACACATCCAATGACACTGGTGGAACCATGTGGTTTATGAAAAGAACACACATGCAATTAACTCTAGTGGATCCATGTGGTTTATGAAAAGAACACACATGAAATGACTATAGATGTAGTTTATGAAAATAATACACATGCAATGACACGGGTGCATCCATGTGGTTTATGAATAGAACACATATTTAATGACAGTAGTGAATCCATGTGGTTTATGAAAAGAACACACATTCAACAAACTGTAGTGGATCCATGTGGTTTATGAAAAGAACACACATGAAATGAACTGTGGTGCTGGTTTTGGAGAAGAACACACATGCAATGAACTCTAGTGCTGGTTTAGGAGAAGAACACACGTGCAATGACTGGTGGATCCATATGTGGTTTATAGAAAGAACACACATGCAATGACTCTAGTGGCGGTTTATGAATAGAACACACATGCAATGACTCTACTGGTGTTTTATGAAAAGAACACATGCAATGACACTGGTGGATCCATGTGGTTTATGAAAACAACACAAATCCAATGACTCTATTGGTGGTTTATGAAAATAACACACACGTAATGATACTGGTGGATCCATGTAGTTTATGAAAATAACACACATGCAATGAACTTTAGTGGATCCATGTGGTTTATGAAAACACCACACAAGCAATGACTCTAGTGATGGTTTAGAAGAAGAACGCACATGCACTGACTCTAGTAGATCTATGTGCTTTATGAAAAGAACACCAATGCAATGAACTCTAGTGTATCCATGTGGTTTATGAAATGAACACAAATGTAATGAATTCTAGTGGATCCATGTGGTTTATGAAAAGAACACATATTCAATGAACTCTAGTGGATCCATGTGGTTTATGAAAATAACACACATGTAATGAACTCTAATGATCCATGTGGTTTATGAAAAGAACACACATTCAATGACACTAGTGGATCCATGTGGTTTATCAAAAGAACACAGATTCAATGACACTGGTGGATCCATGTGGTTTTTGAAAAGAACACGCATTCAATGAACTCTAGTGGATCCATGTGGTTTATGAAAAGAACACACATGCAATGAACTCTAGTGGATCCATCTTGTAAGATCCCTCCTCTTTAAAGGAAAGATCCCTGTGATTCCAATGCTAGTCCCTGGATCAATGCTAGCATCCACAGTTTAAGATGAAGTACACAGATACAAAGGTCATTTATTACAGTCATTCCAGAGAGGAAAACATAGTCTTTTACAACTCATGGCCAAAGGCCTAATACAAGAGTTTATGGAATAAGTTAATAAACATAAGTCTTCATCTTCATGTGCCACAGGCAAGCATGTTGAGTGTAGACTCATGACTCCTAATCATCATCGGAGTAACCTGCAACATTACAAGTTACAGCCACAGAGGGTCAATACTTTGGAATAGTATTGGCAAGTGATACCTTAGTATATATTTAAGTGGACTATAATACTATATGCATTTGGATGGTGGAGCTTAGGCTTGCATTGCTCAAAAATAGATTTTTCCCTAACTTTTGAAAATACTAAGTTTTTGTAAGGCAGAAAACACCCAAGGCATCTACTAATCAAAGACTGGAGATCCACTCAGGGCATCTACCAATCAAGGACTGAAGATCCTTTTAACCCTTGTTCACCCACAAGTTTTATTTAGAAATTGGAGTGATGAGATTCTTGAAGTTTCCATGTCTTGATGCTCAAATTGTCCTTTACCAGGGACATGGCTAAGTACTTAGGTTTTACACTCTGCAGAGGTGGTGCACTTTCCCCACAAGACTTGGTTTCCCGAGTCAAGATCCTTCAGTAGCCTTTCCTTAGTCAAATGGACGCGCTCCAACCTATCTTCCCATCTACCACCCACTGTCCAAGAGACTAAGTTCTAGCATCCTAAGATCATGGCAGAGCCCATATTGCCAAGTGGTTGCACTTGAAGCTTCTCAACATTTGACATCTCAAATCTCTTTGTTCCTGGGTGGCCATCCACAAGTGAGATACACAAGCCAAGTCCATGGCCTTGTGAACCACTCAACATAAACCATTCCTTCCATTCCACCCAGGTGATTCATTAACTTAGTTGTTTTGTTAAAATAAAACACAAGTCCAAAGACTTAGAATAATTTTTCATAGTGCAAATATATAAACCACCCTTGTTTTCTAGTAGCTAGGCTAAGCTTGGTAGTATTAGGAATCTTGACTTAGGTAATTTTCACTAAGGTTTCACCTAATAGGATTTCCCTTAGCATAGTTTATACTTAGCAAAAATCCATGCAAGTCCTATACTTAGAAAAATAATACTAGTGCATGGATAAAATATAGGAATGGAATATTCATGAAGATATCACTTGCCTTGGTAGTGTGGAGAGTAGCACTCATCACAATCACAATCACTAGTAAAATCTACACACAAAGTTATAGCACACAATTACACACAAATATATACAAACAAAAATATTATGAATGCATGCATGCATGAATCTATCAAGTGGTGATTTTTGAAAGTTCTACCAAGCAAGTGCAAGATTACAGAAACTAAACAAGTCACAAAGTAGCCAACTAAACAAAATTAACCCTAAAACAAATTTACTAAACTTAAACTATTCTCAAAAGGCCTCAAACAAGTTTCTGCAATTTAAGCCAAACTAATGGTTACTATTTGCTAAACAAAAAGGATAGGCAGAAAGGTCTTGTTTTACTGAATCCAACGGTATAAAGTTTGCAAAATTCTAACATGGAATTCAAAAGATATAGGCATTTGAAATCTAGATCAAAATCTGTTTTAAATTCTATTTTCAGATCAGCTCCTAGCCACGTGTCAAGTCCTTATTCGCCCGTACCGGTTCGCGCGGATCAGTCGCTGTGGAGGGTTAGATCTAAAGTGGATCGTGCGGTCCAGAGGACATACCTCTTCGGTGTTAAGTGAACTAATCGTGAACGCCAGATCCAGATCGAATGGTCCTGATCTAATTAACCACAAAGTGGCGACGCTGCGGTGGCTAGCGGCGGCGGAACGGTCGGTCGACGACGGAGGCGACGCTACAGGGGGTGAGGGAGAAAGAGGAGTAGCTCACCGGGCTCAGGGGGTCACGGTGATGCTCGTCGTAATCGCGGTTGGTCAAGGGGCGCTCGGGTTCAGCCGCGATTCCTCACCGGAGTGGAGGACAGCATCAGTGCGTCGGGTGGTCGTCGTGGACGTCGCTGTGAATCACCCCAAGGCAAGGCGAAGACACGATTAGATTCACATAGTCGAGACAGAGTCGTGTGCGTGAACTAGAAGGCGCGGGGCGGTCGGGTCTTACCACTAGGGTTCGCCGGAGTTGCTGCAGAAGACGGTGGCGGCCAGTCGACGATGTTGCCGGAGCTACGGTTCATGCGAGGGCAAACGAAGGGTGTTAAAAGAAGCAGAGCTCACTGAACCAGATAGCAAGAACGAGAGGTAGAGGAGCTCAGAACTCACCGGAATTCGCCGTAGCCGATCGTACGAGAGCTCTGATTAATACCCGCACTGGTGGCGTTCGGGTTGGGTTTGAGGAGAAGAGAGAGAGGCAGAGGGGTTCATATAGCCTGGTCACGGCGAGAATTACTCAGCCATTGAATCGAATTAACGTGAATTAAACACGAAGCCGCGTTGATTTGGGGATGAACTGGTCGTGCGGGTGGAGACGATCTTGGCGTGGAGGAGGCCCTTTGTCGGTAAGTCTTGTGAGTGGAAGTGGGGCTGGTACATCGGCGTCTGTTTGCGTGTGCTTTCATGGCGTGAGAGAAGAAAAAAAACCCGGGTGGGCTTGCTGGGCTTGATTCAGCTGGGCGGAACTACGCTTGTGGCCTTTTTCTTTTGAGAAATCCTTTTCTTTTTCTAATTTCATTTTCTAGATTGATTTTGATATGAATTCAAACCAATTTTGAATTCAAACCAATTTGGGAATTTTTGCAGGGTTCTGTGGGTTCAAAGATTTGAAATAATCCAAGTGGTTACCTTGCAAGGGCTTGGTCAAGCTTGGACTTTGAAATAAACAGAGGCTTTGCTCTAGTTTGCAAATGTTTGAAATAGGGTTTAGAAAATATTTCTAAATTGGAAACTTGGGTTTAAATGCTACTCCTAATCTTTCCAACCATGGAGGCAAGCAAACAAGTTCATAGACAATCAAATCTCAAAGGGTGATGACCAATTGAGATAAATTGCCCACATGAAATCATAGCCAAGTTTATGCTTCTAAATGATTTTGAGAAAAACCCTAAATGGATGAATGATGCAAAGATGATATGAATGAGTTTTGAAACATGATTTTTTTAGGGATGTTACAATCTAACACCCTTAAGATGAATCTCGCCCTCGAGATTCGGATTGGCTAGCAAATAGGTGAGGGTGGTCTTTCCGAAGGTCATCTTCTCTTTCCCATGTTGCTTCTTCTTCGGAATGATGGTTCCATTGTACTTTGCAAAACTTGATAGTTTTTGTCCTTGTGACTCTTTCTGCGGTCTCAAGTATCTTGATAGGCTTTTCTTCATAGGTGAGATCACTTTCTAGTTGAACTTCCTCCAAAGATATGGTATCCTTCAAAGAAGCTCCTTCTATTTCTGGGTGACATTTCTTAAGCTGACTCACATGAAAAACATTATGGACTGCTGATAAAGATGTTGGCAGTTCGATTTCATATGCAGCTTCTCCCTTGCGACTTAGAATGTTGAATGGTCCAACATATCTTGGTGCTAAATTTCCTTTGACTCCAAATCTTTTCACTCCACGAAGTGGTGATACTCTAAGATAGGCTCTATCTCCAACTTCGTAGGTGACTTCTCTACGCTTAGCATCTGCGTAGCTTTTCCATCGACTGTGCTATCTTCAACTTTGTCCCTAACCAATTTGACCTTTTCTTCGGCGTCTTTGATAAGATATGGTCCAAACAAACTTCTTTCTCCCACACCATTCCATAGCAATGGGGTGGTACACTTCCTTCCATATAGAAACTCAAATGGTGCCATCCCAATACTAGATTGGTGACTGTTGTTGTAAGAGAACTCTGCGTAAGGCAGACTTTCATCCCAACTTGCTCCATAGTCTAGGGCACATGCCCTCAACATGTCTTCAAGAATTTGATTAGTCCTTTCTGTTTGTCCATCGGTTTCAGGATGAAAAGCAGTGCTGAATTCCAATCTCGTCCCTAAAGATTCATGAAGCTGTCTCCAAAAGTGAGAAGTGAACTGAGTTCCTCTATCAGACACAATACTCTTAGGTACACCGTGAAGGCATACAATTCTGCTCATGTGGATTTTGGCTAACTTCGCACTGGTATACGTTGTCTTCACGGGTATAAAATGAGCCACTTTAGTTAGGCGATCCACTACTACCCATATGGAATCATACCCTGACCTGGTCCTTGGTAATCCGGTAATGAAATCCATACCAATATTTTCCCACTTCCATTCAGGAATAGGCATTGGTTGAAGCAATCCTGCTGGTTTCTGATGCTCCGCTTTCACTCTACTACACACATCACACAAAGCAATGTGTTCGGCGATGTCCCTTTTTAGATTGTTCCACCAAAATCTTTCTTTCATATCCACGTACATTTTGGTGTTTCCCGGGTGAATAGAATATGGAGAGTTATGGGCTTCTTGTAAAATCAGTTTCCGCATTTCCGGATCTTGTGGAACACAAATACGTTTCCCGTGCCATAAAGTACCTTGTTCGTCCTCATGGAAACTTTGAGCTTTCCCCTGGCTAATCTTTTCCTTAATCTCTTTGATTTCTTTATCCGTCTTTTGAGCTTCTTTAATCTTATCCAACAGAGTGGGTTGAACATCCAAAGACATGAGATGTCCTTCTGGCACAATCTCCAACCTGAGTTCCTTGAATTGCTTGCACAAGTCATCTGGCAATTCACCTTTGGTAAGGCCATTTACAAACGCCTTACGACTTAGAGCATCTGCTACTACATTTGCTTTACCGGGGTGGTATTGCAAACTCAAGTCGTAATCCTTGATAAGTTCTAGCCATCTTCTTTGTCTCATATTGATTTCCTTCTGGGTGAAGATATACTTCAAACTCTTATGATTGGTGAATACTTCACAATGTTTTCCCAAAAGGTAATGTCTCGATGTTTTGAGTGCATGGACAACAGCGGCTAACTCTAAATCATGAGTAGGATAATTTACTTCATGAGTTTTGAGTTGTCTCGAGGCATAAGCCACAACTTTTCCGCCTTGCATAAGTACGATACCTAATCCTTGATGAGAAGCATCACAATACACTTGGAAATCCTTTTCCAAATCTGGTAAGCACAGAACTGGTGCTGACACAAGTCTCTTCTTTAATTCTTGAAAGCTGAGTTCACAACCTTCAGACCAAGCAAATTTCTTATCTTTCTTTAACAATTCTGTCATTGGTTTAGCAACCTTTGAAAAAATTTCAATGGACCTTCTGTAGTAACCTGCTAAACCAAGGAAACTACGAACCTCTTTTACGTTCTTAGGAGATTCCCATTCTGTCACGCTGAAACTTTAGCAGGGTCAACTGCTACACCATCCTTTGTCATAACATGACCAAGAAATCCAACTTCCTCTAACCAAAACTCACACTTGCTGAATTTGGCATAAAGCTTATGTTCCCTTAGTTTCTCAAGTATCAAGCATAGATGTCTTTCATGCTCTTCCTTGCTCTTGGAGTAGACCAAGATGTCATCGATGAAAACGACAACGAACTTGTCGAGAAATTCCATGAACACTTTGTTCATCATATTCATGAAGTATCTTTGGGCGTTGGTTAAACCAAAAGGCATCACGGTACTCATACAATCCATACCTTATGGTGAAGGCTGTTTTAGGTATGTCTTGCTCTCTTATCTTGAGTTGAAAATAGCACGATCAAGATCAATCTTCGAGAACACACATGCTCCTTCTAGATGATCAAACAAGTCATTTATTCTTGGCAAAGGATATTTGTTCTTGATGGTTACCTCGTTGAGAGAACGGTAATCTATGCATAATCTTTGAGTTTTGTCTCTCTTTTCTACGAACAAAACTGGAGCTCCCCAAGATGAAGAACTTGGCTAGATGAATCCTTTCTGCAATTGTTCTCCAAGTTGTTTCTTGAGTTCCTTAAGTTCAATCAGCGACATTTTATAAGGCCTCTTTGCCCTTGGTCCGAACCTGGTACCAAATCTATTATAAACTCCACCTCTCTATCTGGTGGCATTCACAGTAACTCTTAGGAAACACATCCGGATATTCACACGATTAGCTGCTTGTCCTTGCTAACCCCCTTAAGAGAATTCAGCTTACTCCCTTTAGATTTAAAATTGGACTTAAATTTTATCCTCTTTCCTTCAGGGGTTGTGAGTGAAACTGTACGATTGGCACAATCTAGTACTCCCTCATACTTAGCCATCCAATCCATTCCCAAAATCACATCCAAACCTTGGGAATTCAGGATTATTAGGTTCACTGGGAACTTATGTTTTCCAAACTCTATGACTAGATCCCGGCATCCGAGACTCACTATCATATCTCCTCCCGGAGAGCTAACTTTTATCGGACACCCAATGTTTTCAGATGCAAACCCATTTCTATCAACAAATGCTTTTGATATGAATGAATGAGATGCACCAGTATCAAAGAGTACAAATGCTGAGATGGAATTTAGTCTGAACTTACCATGACATCAGGCTCTTCATAGACCTCTTCCACATTGATGTGGTTGACCTGTCCTTTCTGAAAAGGATTTGGCTTGTTAGGTCCTTCAACTTTCTTTTCAGGACACTCATTAGCATAATGCCCCAGCTTTTTGCATTTGTAGCACTCAACCTGACTGATGTCCGTCTTAGGCTGACTTCTACTTCCACTTCCACCTCCACTATGGTGACTCTTGTGTCCACTCTTGTGATTCTTGTACTTATCATTGTCATGACAGCGATGTAAGATCCCTCCTCTTTAAAGGAAAGATCCCTGTGATTGCAATGCTAGTCCCTGGATCAATGCTAGCATCCACAGTTTAAGATGAAGTACACAGATACAAAGGTCGTTTATTACAGTCATTCCAGAGAGGAAAACATAGTCTTTTACAACTCATGGCCAAAGGCCTAATACAAGAGTTTATGGAATAAGTTGATAAACATAAGTCTTCATCTTCATGTGCCACAGGCAAGCATGTTGAGTGTAGACTCATGACTCCTAATCATCATCGGAGTAACCTGCAACATTACAAGTTACAGCCACAGAGGGTCAATACTTTGGAATAGTATTGGCAAGTGATACCTTAGTATATATCTAAGTGGACTATAATACTATATGCATTTGGCTGGTGGAGCTTAGGCTTGCATTGCTCAAAAATAGATTTTTCCCTAACTTTTGAAAATACTAAGTTTTTGTAAGGCACAAAACACCCAAGGCATCTACCAATCAAAGACAGAAGATCCACTCAGGGCATCTACCAATCAAGGACTGAAGATCCTTTTAACCCTTGTTCACCCACAAGTTTTATTTAGAAATTGGAGTGATGAGATTCTTGAAGTTTCCATGTCTTGATGCTCAAATTGTACTTTACCAGGGACATGGCTAAGTACTTAGGTTTTACACTCTGCAGAGGTGGTGCACTTTCCCCACAAGACTTGGTTTCCCAAGACAAGATCCTTTAGTAGCCTTTCCTTAGTCAAATGGACGCGCTCCAACCTATCTTCCCATCTACCACCCACTGTCCAAGAGACTAAGTTCTAGCATCCTAAGATCATGGCAGAGCCCATATTGCCAAGTGGTTGCACTTGAAGCTTCTCAACATTTGACATCTCAAATCTCTTTGTTCTGGTGGCCATCCACAAGTGAGATACACAAGCCAAGTCCATGGCCTTGTGAACCACTCAACATAAACCATTCCTTCCATTCCACCCAGGTGATTCATTAACTTAGTTGTTTTGTTAAAATAAAACACAAGTCCAAAGACTTAGAATAATTTTTCATAGTGCAAATATATAAACCACCCTTGTTTTCTAGTAGCTAGGCTAAGCTTGGTAGTATTAGGAATCTTGACTTAGGTAATTTTCACTAAGGTTTCACCTAATAGGATTTCCCTTAGCATAGTTTATACTTAGCAAAAATCCATGCAAGTCCTATACTTAGAAAAATAATACTAGTGCATGGATAAAATATAGGAATGGAATATTCATGAAGATATCACTTGCCTTGGTAGTGTGGAGAGTAGCACTCGTCACAATCACAATCACTAGCAAAATCTACACACAAAGTTATAGCACACAATTACACACAAATATATACAAACAAAAATATTATGAATGCATGCATGCATGAATCTATCAAGTGGTGATTTTTGAAAGTTCTACCAAGCAAGTGCAAGATTACAGAAACTAAACAAGTCACAAAGTAGCCAACTAAACAAAATTAACCCTAAAACAAATTTACTAAACTTAAACTATTCTCAAAAGGCCTCAAACAAGTTTCTGCAATTTAAGCCAAACTAATGGTTACTATTTGCTAAACAAAAAGGATAGGCAGAAAGGTCTTGTTTTACTGAATCCAACGGTATAAAGTTTGCAAAATTCTAACGTGGAATTCAAAAGATATAGGCATTTGAAATCTGGATCAAAATCTGTTTTAAATTCTATTTTCAGATCAGCTCCTAGCCACGTGTCAAGTCCTTATTTGCCCGTTCGTTCGCGGATCGAGCGTGGGCGTTAGATCTAAATTGATCGCGATCCAGGAGGACATACCTCTTCGGTGTTAAGTGAACTAATCGTGAACGCCGGATCCGCATCGAATGGTCTGATCTAATTAACCACAAAGTGGCGGCTAGCGGTGGCAGCGGAGGAACGGTCGGTCGACAACGGCGGCGCTTCTGAGTGAGAGAAAGAGGTAGCTCACGGGCTCGAGGTCGTCGTGGGCGTCGCGTGAATCACCCCAAGGCAAAGGCGAAGACAGTTAGATTCACAGTCGAGACAGAGTCGTGCGTGAACTAGAAGGCGAAGCGGCGGGTCTTACCACTAGGGTTCGCCGGAGTTGCTGCAGAAGACGGTGGCGGCCAGTCGACGATGTTGCCGGAGCTACGGTTCATGCGAGGGCAAACGAAGGGTGTTAAAAGAAGCACAGAGGCTCACTGAACCAGATAGCAAGAACGAGAGGTAGAGGGGAGCTCAGAACTCACCGGAATTTGCTGCCGCGAGCGTCGGAGACAATGGCTACAGACTCTGAGTAATACCCGCAGCACTGGTATGCGGGTCCGGGGTTTGAGGAGAAGAGAGAGGGCGAGGGGTTCGTATAGCCTGGTCACGGCGAGAATTACTCGGCCATTGAATCGAATTAACGTGAATTAAACACAGAAACGCCCGCGTTGATTTGGGGATGAACTGGTCGTGCGGGTGGAGACGATGCTGACGTGGAGGAGGCCCGCCTGTCAGCGAAGTGCGCGGAGTGGAAGTGGGGCCTGGCTGTCAGCGTCTGTTTGCGTGTGCTCGCGCGTGAGAGAAGAAAAAGAAAACCCCGGGTGGGCTTGCTGGGCTTGATTCGAAGCTGGGCCAGAACTCTGCCGCGCGGCCTTTTTCTTTTGAGAAATCCTTTTCTTTTTCTAATTTCATTTTCTGGATTGATTTTGATATGAATTCAAACCAATTTTGAATTCAAACCAATTTGGGAATTTTTGCAGGGTTCTGTGGGTTCAAAGATTTGAAATAATCCAAGTGGTTACCTTGCAAGGGCTTGGTCAAGCTTGGACTTTGAAATAAACAGAGGCTTTGCTCTAGTTTGCAAATGTTTGAAATAGGGTTTAGAAAATATTTCTAAATTGGAAACTTGGGTTTAAATGCTACTCCTAATCTTTCCAACCATGGAGGCAAGCAAACAAGTTCATAGACAATCAAATCTCAAAGGGTGATGGCCAATTGAGATAAATTTCCCACATGAAATCATAGCCAAGTTTATGCTTCTAAATGATTTTGAGAAAAACCCTAAATGGATGAATGATGCAAAGATGATATGAATGAGTTTTGAAACATGATTTTTTTTAGGGATGTTACACATCTGGTTTATGAAATGAACACAAATGCAATGAACTCTTGTGGATCCATGTGGTTTAAGAAAAGAACACACATGTAATGACTCTAGTGGTGGTTTATGAAAAAGAACACACATGCAATGACTAGTGGTGGTTTTGAAGAAGAACAGACATGCAATGACTCTAGTGGATCCATATGTGGCTTATGAAAGGAACACACATGCAATGACTCTAGTGGTGGTTTATGAAAAGAACACACATGCAATGACACTGGTGGATCCATGTGGTTTATGAAAAGAACACACATCCAATGACACTGGTGGAACCATGTGGTTTATGAAAAGAACACACATGCAATTAACTCTAGTGGATCCATGTGGTTTATGAAAAGAACACACATGCAATGACTGTAGATGTAGTTTATGAAAATAATACACATGCAATGACATGGGTGCATCCATGTGGTTTATGAATAGAACACATATTTAAAGACAGTAGTGGATCCATGTGGTTTATGAAAAGAACACACATTCAACGAACTCTAGTGGATCCATGTGGTTTATGAAAAGAACACACATGAAATGAACTCTAGTGCTGGTTTTGGAGAAGAACACACATGCAATGAACTCTAGTGCTGGTTTAGGAGAAGAACACACGTGCAATGACTGGTGGATCCATATGTGGTTTATGGAAAGAACACACATGCAATGACTCTAGTGGCGGTTTATGAATAGAACACACATGCAATGACTCTAGTAGTAGTTTATGAAAAGAACACATGCAATGACACTGGTGGATCCATGTGGTTGATGAAAACAACACAAATCCAATGACTCTAGTGGTGGTTTATGAAAACATCACACATGCAGTACCATTGGTGGATCCATGTGGCTCTATTGGTGGTTTATGAAAATAACACACACATAATGACACTGGTGGATCCATGTAGTTTATGAAAATAACACAAACCCAATGACACTGGTGGATCCATGTGGTTTATGAAAATAACACACATGCAATGAAATTTAGTGGATCCATGTGGTTTATCAAAACAACACACATGCAATGACTCTAGTGATGGTTTAGAAGAAGAACGCACATGCACTGACTCTAGTAGATCTATGTGCTTTATGAAAAGAACACCAATGCAATGACTCTAGTGGATCCATGTGGCTCTAGTGGTGGTTTATGAAAATAACACACATGCAATGACACTGGTGGATCCATGTAGTTTATGAAAATAACGCACATCCAATGACACTGGTGGATCCATGTGGTTTATGAAAATAACACACATGTAGTGAACTTTAGTGGATCCATGTGGTTTATGAAAAAAACACATGCAATGATTCTAGTGATGGTTTAGAAGAAGAACACACATGCAATGACTCTAGTAGACTATGTGGTTTATGAAAAGAACACCAATGCAATGAACTCTAGTGTATCCATGTGGTTTATGGAATGAACACAAATGCAATGAACTTTAATGGATCCATGTGGTTTATGAAAAGAACACACATACAATGACACTAGTGCATTCATGTGCTTTATGAAAAGAACACAAATGCAATGAACTCAAGTGGATCCATGTGGTTTATGAGAAGAACACACATGTAATGACTCTAGATGTGGTTTATGAAAAGAACACACATTCAATGACACTGGTGGATCCATGTGGTTTATCAAAAGAACACAGATTGAATCACACTGGTGGATCCATGTGGTTTCTGAAAACAACACACATTCAATGCACTCTAGTGGATCCATGTGGTTTATGAAAAGAACACACATGTAATGAACTCTCGTGGATCCATGTGGTTTATGAAAAGAACACACATTCAATGACACTGGTGGATCCATGTGGTTTATCAAAAGAACACATATTCAATGACACTGGTGGATCCATGTGGTTTTTGAAAACAACACACATTCAATGAACTCTAGTGGATCCATGTGGTTTATGAAAAGAACACACATGCAATGAACTCTAGTGGATCCATCTGGTTTAAGAAATGAACACAAATGCAATGAACTCTTGTGGATCCATGTGGTTTAAGAAAAGAACACACATGCAATGACTCTATTGGTGGTTTATGAAAAAGAACACACATGCAATGACTAGTGGTGGTTTAGAAGAAGAACACACATGCAATGACTCTAGTGGATCCATATGTGGTTTATGAAAAGAACACACATGCAATGACTCTAGTGGTGGTTTATGAAAAGAACACACATGCAATGACACTGGTGGAGCCATGTGGTTTATGAAAAGAACACACATCCAATGACACTGGT
Source organism: Avena insularis (assembly GCA_023614405.1). Taxonomy (NCBI): domain Eukaryota; kingdom Viridiplantae; phylum Streptophyta; class Magnoliopsida; order Poales; family Poaceae; genus Avena; species Avena insularis. The sequence continues at coordinate 195,345 of JAJUPC010000162.1, read as the reverse complement.
GGAACCATGTGGTTTATGAAAAGAACACACATGCAATTAACTCTAGTGGATCCATGTGGTTTATGAAAAGAACACACATGCAATGACTATAGATGTAGTTTATGAAAATAATACACATGCAATGACAGGTGCATCCATGTGGTTTATGAATAGAACACATATTTAATGACAGTGGATCCATGTGGTTTATGAAAAGAACACACATTCAACGAACTCTAGTGGATCCATGTGGTTTATGAAAAGAACACACATGAAAGGAACTGTGGTGCTGGTTTTGGAGAAGAACACACATGCAATGAACTCTAGTGCTGGTTTAGGAGAAGAACACACGTGCAATGACTGGTGGATCCATATGTGGTTTATGGAAAGAACACACATGCAATGACTCTAGTGGCGGTTTATGAAAAGAACACACATGCAATGACTCTACTGGTGGTTTATGAAAAGAACACATGCATTGACACTGGTGGATCCATGTGGTTTATGAAAACAACACAAATCCAATGACTCTAGTGGTGGTTTATGAAAACAACACACATGCAGTACCATTGGTGGATCCATGTGGCTCTATTGGTGGTTTATGAAAATAACACACATGTAATGACACTGGTGGATCCATGTAGTTTATGAAAATAACACAAATCCAATGACACTGGTGGATCCATGTGGTTTATGAAAATAACACACATTCAATGACCTTTAGTGGAGCCATGTGGTTTATGAAAACAACACACATGCAATGACCCTAGTGATGGTTTAGAAGAAGAATGCACATGCACTGACTCTAGTAGATCTATGTGCTTTATGAAAAGAACACCAATGCAATGAACTCTAGTGTATCCATGTCGTTTACGAAATGAACACACATGTAATGAACTCTCGTGGATCCATGTGGTTTATGAAAAGAACACACATTCAATGACACTGGTGGATCCATGTGGTTTATCAAAAGAACACATATTCAATGACACTGGTGGATCCATGTGGTTTTTGAAAACAACACACATTCAATGAACTCTAGTGGATCCATGTGGTTTATGAAAAGAACACACATGCAATGAACTCTAGTGGATCCATCTGGTTTAAGAAATGAACACAAATGCAATGAACTCTTGTGGATCCATGTGGTTTAAGAAAAGAACACACATGCAATGACTCTATTGGTGGTTTATGAAAAAGAACACACATGCAATGACTAGTGGTGGTTTAGAAGAAGAACACACATGCAATGACTCTAGTGGATCCATATGTGGTTTATGAAAAGAACACACATGCAATGACTCTAGTGGTGGTTTATGAAAAGAACACACATGCAATGACACTGGTGGAGCCATGTGGTTTATGAAAAGAACACACATCCAATGACACTGGTGGAACCATGTGGTTTATGAAAAGAACACACATGCAATTAACTCTAGTGGATCCATGTGGTTTATGAAAAGAACACACATGCAATGACTATAGATGTAGTTTATGAAAATAATACACATGCAATGACACGGGTGCATCCATGTGGTTTATGAATAGAACACATATTTAATGACAGTAGTGGATCCATGTGGTTTATGAAAAGAACACACATTCAACGAACTCTAGTGGATCCATGTGGTTTATGAAAAGAACACACATGAAAGGAACTGTGGTGCTGGTTTTGGAGAAGAACACACATGCAATGAACTCTAGTGCTGGTTTAGGAGAAGAACACACGTGCAATGACTGGTGGATCCATATGTGGTTTATGGAAAGAACACACATGCAATGACTCTAGTGGCGGTTTATGAAAAGAACACACATGCAATGACTCTACTGGTGGTTTATGAAAAGAACACATGCATTGACACTGGTGGATCCATGTGGTTTATGAAAACAACACAAATCCAATGACTCTAGTGGTGGTTTATGAAAACAACACACATGCAGTACCATTGGTGGATCCATGTGGCTCTATTGGTGGTTTATGAAAATAACACACATGTAATGACACTGGTGGATCCATGTAGTTTATGAAAATAACACAAATCCAATGACACTGGTGGATCCATGTGGTTTATGAAAATAACACACATTCAATGACCTTTAGTGGAGCCATGTGGTTTATGAAAACAACACACATGCAATGACTCTAGTGATGGTTTAGAAGAAGAATGCACATGCACTGACTCTAGTAGATCTATGTGCTTTATGAAAAGAACACCAATGCAATGAACTCTAGTGTATCCATGTCGTTTACGAAATGAACACAAATGTAATGAACTCTAGTGGATCCATGTGGTTTATGAAAAGAACACACATGCAATGACACTAGTGCATCCTTGTGGTTTATGAAAAGAACACAAATGCAATGAACTAAAGTGGATCCATGTGGTTTATGAGAAGAACACACATGCAATGACTCTACATGAGGTTTATGAAAAGAACACACATGCAATGATACTGGTGGATCCATGTGGTTTATGAAAAGAACACATATTCAATGACACTGGTGGATCCATGTGGTTTATGAAAAGAACACACATGCAATGACACTGGTGGATCCATGTGGTTTTTGAAAAGAACACACATTCAATGAATTCTAGTGGATCCATGTGGTTTATGAAAAGAACACACATGCAATGAACTCTAGTGGATCCATGTGGTTTATGAAATAAACACAAATACAATGAACTCTCGTGGATCCATGTGGTTTATGAAAAGAACACACATGCAATGACTCTAGTGGTGGTTTATAAAAAAGAACACACATGCAATTACTAGTGGTGGTTTAGAAGAAGAACACACATGCAACGACTATAGTGGATCCATATGTGGGTGATGAAAAGAACACACATGCAATGAATCTAGTGGTGGTTTATGAAAAGAATACACATGCAATGACACTGGTGGATCCATGTGGTTTATGAAAAGAACACACATCCAATGACACTGGTGGAACCATGTGGTTTATGAAAATAACACACATGCAATTAACTCTAGTCGATCCATGTGGTTTATCAAAAGAACACACATGCAATGAATATAGATGTAGTTTATGAAAATAACACACATGCAATGACACAGGTGCATCCATGTGGTTTCTGAATAGAACAAACATTCAATGACAGTAGTGGATCCATGTGGTTTATGAAAAGAACACACATTCAATGAACTCTAGTGGATCCATGTGGTCTACGAAAAGAACACACATGCAATGAACTCTAGTGTTGGTTTAGGAGTAGAACACACATGCAATGAACTCTAGTGTTTGTTTAGGATAAGAACACACATGCAATGAACTCTAGTGCTGGTTTATGAAAAGAACACACATGCAATGACACTGGTGGATCCATGTGGATTATGAAAAGAACACACGTCCAATGACACTGGTGGAACCATGTGGTTTATGAAAAGAACACACATGGTATTAACTCTAGTGGATCCATGTGGTTTGTGAAAAGAACACACATGCAATGACTATAGATGTGGTTTTTGAAAATAACACACATGCAATGACACTTGTGGATCCATGCGGTTAATGAAAAGAACACACATTCAATGAAAGTAGTGGATCCATGTGGTTTATGAAAAGAACAAACATTCAATAAACTCAAGTGCATCCATGTGGTTTATGAAAAGAACACACATGCAATGAAATCTAGTGCTGGTTTAGGAGAAGAACACACATTCAATGAACTCTAGTGCTGGTTTACGAGAAGAACACACATGCAATGACTGGTGGATCCATATGTGGTTTATGGAAAGAACACACATGCAATGACTCTAGTGGTGGTTTATGAATAGAACACACATGCAATGACTCTAGTGGTGGTTTATGAAAAGAACACATGTAATGACACTGGTGGATCCATGTGGTTTATGAAAACAACACAAATCCAATGACTCTAGTGGTGGTTTACGAAAAGAACACACATTCAATGACACTGGTGGATCCATGTGGTTTATGAAAAGAAGACACATTCAATGACACTGGTGGATCCATGTGGTTTATGAAAAGAACACACAGTCAATGACAATGGTGGATCCATGTGGTTTTTGAAAAGAACACAGATTCAATGAACTTTAGTGGATCCATGTGGTTTATGAAAAGAACACACATGCAATGAACTCTAGTGTTTCCATGTGGTTTACGAAATGAATACAAATGCAATGAACTCTCGTGGATCCATGTGGTTTATGAAAAGAACACACATGCAATGACTCTAGTGGTGGTTTATGAAAAAGAACACACATGCAATGACTAGTGGTGGTTTAGAAGAACACACATGCAATGACTCTAGTGGATCCGTATGTGGTTTATGAAAAGAACACACATGCAATGACTCTAATGGTGGTTTATGAAAGAACACACATGCAATGACACTGGTGGATCCATGTGGTTTATGAAAAGAACACACATCCAATGCCACTGCTGGAACCATGTGGTTTATGAAAAGAACACACATGCAATTAACTCTAGTGGATCCATGTGGTTTATGAAAAGAACACCAATGCAATGACTATAGATGTGGTTTATGAAAATAACACACATGCAATGTCACGGGTGCATCCATCTGGTTTATGAATAGAACACACATTCAATGACAGTATTGGATCCATGTGGTTTATGAAAAGAACAAACATTCAATGAACTCTAGTGGATCCATGTGGTTTATGAAAAGAACACACATACAATGAACTCTAGTGCTGGTTTAGGAGAAGAACACAGATGCAATAAACTCTAGTGCTGGCTTAGGAGAAGAACACACATGCAATGACTGGTGGATCCATATGTGGTTTATGGAAAGAACACACATGTAATGACTCTAGTGGTGGTTTATGAATAAAACACACATGCAATGACTCTAGTGGTGGTTTATGAAAAGAACACATGCAATGACACTGGTGGATCCATGTGCTTTATGAAAACAACACAAATCCAATGACTCTAGTGGTGGTTTATGAAAAGAACATACATGCAATGAACTCTAGTGGATCCATGTGGTTTATGAAAAGAACACACATGCAATGACGCTAGATGTGGTTTATGAAAAGAACACACATGCAATGCCACTAGTGGATCCATGTGGTTTATGAAGAGAACAGACATTCAATGACACTGGTGGATCCATGTGGTTTATGAAATGAACACAAATGCAATGAACTCTCGTGGATCCATGTGGTTTATGAAATGAACACAAATGCAATGAACTCTCATGGATCCATGTGGTTTATGAAAAGAACACACATGCAATGACTCTAGTGGTGGTTTATAAAAAAGAACACACATGCAATTACTAGTGGTGGTTTAGAAGAAGAACACACATGCAATGACTATAGTGGATCCATATGTGGTTGATGAAAAGAACACACATGGAATGAATCTAGTGGTGGTTTATGAAAAGAATACACATGCAATGACACTGGTGGATCCATGTGGTTTATGAAAAGAACACACATCCAATGACACTGGTGGAACCATGTGGTTTATGAAAATAACACACATGCAATTAACTCTAGTCGATCCATGTGGTTTATCAAAAGAACACACATGCAATGAATATAGATGTAGTTTATGAAAATAACACACATGCAATGACACGGGTGCATCCATGTGGTTTGTGAATAGAACAAACATTCAATGACATTAGTGGATCCATGTGGTTTATGAAAAGAACACACATTCAATGAACTCTAGTGGATCCATGTGGTCTACGAAAAGAACTGTGACACCCCGGTTCTGAAAAGACCGTGGCCTCTATGTCACATGCCAATCCCTGGATCGGTTCATTGGCCCACAATAGAGTAAGATAGATAACATAGCAAAATATCCGTGTATCATAGATAACGAAGATCCAGAGTACCATTATTACAATAAAAGCTTAGCACAAGCTAGCTCAAATTATTCAGGTAGCAACATAAACGATTAAATCCTCCATTCTTCAAATTGCCCACAAGTGAACAAGTGCCGAGTGGAGTACCGTGGCCTATAACGATCAATCAGAATCGGAATAACCTGCAGCATAAAACGCAACAGCCCCGAAGGGTCAATACATGGAATGTATGGCAAGTAGAGCTAGTAAATGGAGACAATAGTACTAACATCTACATGCACATTTGGCAAGTGGAGCTGTGTCTGGCTTGCATTTGCAAATAACTTTGTCCTACTTTCATAAACAGTTTTTGATTTTCTTTGAAAAGATCCCAATTAAGTTAACCCAACAACATTAAAACAATTATAAAATTAGAATGAGCGAGAAACATGTCATGGAATCAATATCTAGCAACTCAGTTGTCCATAACCGGGGACACGGCTAATCGATTAGATTATACACTCTGCAGAGGTTAGTACACTTTACCCATGTGACTTGGCCAGCCTAGCTCGTACCATCACTCTCATTTTGGGTGATGATAGGGAGAAGACCAAGAAGAGACTGTTCGGGAAGTAGCTCCTCAATCCCGACGCGCACCGGTCCAACCGACCAAAATTCTACATCTCTGGATACGCGGGTTCGAGTTACCACAACCTACTAAGTCCAACCAACCGCCCATTTCATTATTGGCACATGGTTGTACACGTAAGCTACACAATAAAGAAGCCAATCATTCTCTCTTGATACCTGGGTGCCTTTCCGTAATGAAACCACCAAAAATTATCAATACCATCACACCCAGGGGATTCATTGAATAAGTTGTTTTAGTTTTCACAAACCAATACTTTGAGAAAACAAGTATCAATGATGTAACCCAGCCCTCGTTCTAATAGCATGGCTAAGCACATCTACAACGGTGGTTCATCTACAAGGAAAGCCCTACCACATAATAGGTCATAGCATAGCGATAGTATCATCCTACTCATGCAACTACAAAATACACGACAATGCATTGAAAATAGTAGGACGATATCATGAACAAAGTAGCATCTACTTGCCTTGATTGTAGCGGTCGGAAGAACAATCCAAACACGAGCAAGGGTTGCACTCCACACAATCTACACGACACAATTGCATTCATAAACAAACAATTCACAAACATATGCAACAAAGATGATGCATGAATGCAAGAACGGCAAGTGAATTGGTGCTACAGCTGCACCACATAATACTAATACATATTACTACCGAATACATGCATGGAAAATAGATTTGGCACTAGGAAAACTATTAACCAAAAGTAGAGATCTCTACTAGAGCTAGAACTTAAATAATTCACTACCGGTAGTATACTATTTGTAAAATCCTGGAAAAATTCTACCGCATAGGCATCGCCGATAAGAAACAGTACCAATTGGAATTACTCAAAAAGGAGTTATAAAACATCCCGAGTAATTAAAACACTGCAGAAAGCCATTAGACAAATACTGCAGAAGTTTTTACTGTAAGCCTATCTTTTTATTTCACGATGAGATTCCCCTCGTTCATACGAGTTCAGGGACATATCATACGCGATTTTCGAACTCTGAAACTTTTACTACGAATTTATTACTCCGAAAAGGCCACTAACTAGTTTGATTAAACTGTACTAAATCTGACAGTAAAAGTCTGAACCAAAGGTACAGCGAGATTCTACACGACTCACTGAACTCGTGCATATTTTATTTGCAATTTTTGGCCAAACGGTTTAATTTCTACGCAATTTACAAGATCCTATCGAAATCTGCCAACTAATAGGATTAACGAAATTGACCCATCAGCGTGTGTCCGATGATAGGCGCTGATTGGCGTCTGACCAGTCAACGTCTGGGCCGCTGAATAGTCAGCGTGCTGACCAGTCAGCGAACGATCTAAGCCACCGATCTGAGATCGGCGGTGGCTGCTGTCTTACCGAGAAGCAGACGGCGAAGCGAACTCCGGCGAGCTCGGACGGCGGCGAGTCGGTTCGATTGCGTGGTTCTACCTGCGTACACACCACGGTCAACTTCGGCTCCCGGAATAATAAGCAGCGTGCGCGCGTCTGCGGCGATCTGAGCGCGATTGGCGGCGGCGGATGGAGCGAAGCAGGAGCGGAAGAAAGCGGCGAGCGAACCCGAATGACGAGCAGCGATGGCCGACGGCCGAGGCGCGGCCTTGGCAGCATGAAAGCGGCGACGGCGACGTCTTTCGCGCTGAGCGGCGCAGGAGATGGCGGCGGCGGGGTTGGGTCGCGTGCACGGGTACCGAGGCCAGGGGTGGGGCCCTCCTTAAAAAGTCCCTCGCGCGCAGAAAAAAAAAGAAAAAAAAATCCTGAACCGAATCGGTCCGCGGTTGGACTCCCTTTCGGAAATCGGTCCAGATTTTCGGACCGTTTTCCGGCGGTTTACTAAAACGTCCGAGTCTTTTGCATACGAACTCCGATTTGAGCGATTTTCACGCCTACGGGTTCGTATCGTCGAGGGGAACATCCTTCAGTCGAAGTTTGAGCGAAAGCTCGAACCTACAGGGATGGTTGTTGCAAGTCCCTCTAAAGCTCCCCGCAAGAAACTCGAAGCGAAGCAAAATAGGATTTTGTCGATGGCGTTTCGCCGAACCTCTCTACTCGACGGTAATGCATGGAAAGATATGATGCAATGCCATGAATGATACGCAAGACCAAATCTAAAATTTGGGATGTGACAAGACTAACCCCCTTAAGATGAATCTCGTCCTCGAGATTCGGTAGCAACTAACAAATAGGTGTGGGTAGTCCTCTCGGATGTCATCTTCACGCTCCCAAGTGGCTTCCTCTTCGGTGTGGTGGCTCCACTGCACCTTGCCAAACTTGATTGTCTTGGTACGGGTAGTCCTTTCTGCTGTCTCCAGAATCTTGACCGGTTTCTCCTCATAGGTCAAATCATTCTCAAGCTGAACCTCTTCTAGCGGTACAGTGTCTCTCAATGGTGTATCCACCATCTCCGGATGGCACTCCTTCAGCTGGGATACGTGGAACACGTTGTGAACAGCAGATAGAGCCTGTGGCAACTCCAATTGATAAGCAACTTCTCCTTTGCGTGCTAAGACTCGATAGGGTCCAATAAATCGAGGTGCCAGCTTACCCTTAATTCCAAATCTCTTGATTCCACGAAGCGGCGATACTCTGAGGTATGCTCTATCACCTATCTCATATACCACTTCCTTGCGCTTGGCGTCAGCGTAGCTCTTCTGTCTTGCTTGTGCTACCTTGATGCATCTCTAATCAAGGCGACCTTCTCCTCGGCGTCCTTGATCAAATCAGGTCCAAACAAGCGGCGTTCTCTACTCCATCCCATAGCAATGGTGTTCGGCACCGTTTCCCATACAGCACATCGAACGGTGACGTCTTGATGCTGGTTTGATAGCTGTTGTTGTAGGAAAACTCCGCATACGGTAAATTCTCATCCCAACTAGAACCATGAGCCAAAGCGCAAGCTCTTAGCATGTCCTCCAAAATCTGATTCACCCTCTCGGTTCCATCCATCGATACATGGGTGAAGCAGCTGCTAAACTCAATCTAGTACCAAGTGACTCGTGCATTTGGCGCCCGAAGTGTGAGGTAAATTGGTTGCCTCTATCGAATCTGATACTCTTGGGAACTCCATGTAGGCACACAATCTTGTCCATGTAAATCTTGGCCAACCTTGCACTTGTATAGGTCGTCTTCCTTTGGTATAAAGTGGGCTACCTTGGTCAAATGATCGACCACTACCCAAATAGAGTCATATCCAGACCTGGTCCTGGGTAGTCCTGTGATAAAGTCCATTCCCACTCTATCCCATTTCCAATCCGGCACGGGCAAAGGCATGTGATCCTGCTGGTTTACGGTGTTCCGCCTTCACTCGGCTACATACATCACATAGGGCAATATGCTTGGCGATATCTCCTTTCATGTTGTTCCACCAGAATCATCCTTTAGATCCATATACATCTTCGTATTGCGGATGTATGGAATCTGGCGAGTCATGAGCTTCTGCATAATCCACTTCCTTAACTCCGGATCGTTGGGCACACAGCGATCTCCATACCTAAGGTACCTTGCTCATCCTCGCGGAATTCCCTTGCTCGACCTTCCTTCATCTTTTCCTTAACTTCATCTATCTCTTTGTCTCCCACTTGAGCCTTCCTAATTCTGTCCTGAAGTGTTGGTTGGACTTCCATTGTAGCCAAATATCCTTTAGATACTACCTCCAGTCTAAGGTCCTTGAATTGCTTGCACAAATCCTCAGGCAATTCACCAATTGTCAATCCATTGGCATAAACCTTTCGGCTCAGAGCATCTGCTACTACATTGGCCTTTCCTGGGTGGTATTGTAGATTCATATCATAGTCCTTGATAAGTTCCAACCATCTCCTTTGTCTCATGTTCAGCTCCTTCTGTGTAAATATGTATTTCAGGCTCTTGTGGTCGGTGTACACATCACAGTGTTTTCCCATTAAGTAATGCCTCCATACCTTGAGCGCATGAACCACTGACGCTAACTCAAAGTCGTGTGTGGGGTAATTCCGCTCATGGTGCTTGAGTTTTCGCGAGGCATAAGACACTACTCTCCCATCTTGCATCAGCACACTCCCAAGTCCCTGTCGAGAAGCATCACAGTACACTTGGAAATCCTTCTGAAGATCTGGTAAGCCTGAGCAGTGCGATCACTAGTCGGCAACGGTTCTGAAGCTAGCTTCACACACATCCGTCCATTCAAACTTCCTCTCCTTCTTCAGAAGTTCAGTCATCGGCTTTGCAATCTTGGAAAAGTTTTCAATGAACCTCCTGTAATATCCAGCAAGTCCCAAAAAGATTCGAATCTCTCCAGCATTCTTGGGTGCTTCCCACTCAGTTACTGCAGTCACTTTGCTTGGATCAACAGCGACTCCTTCTCGACACTCGTGTCCAAGAAACCAACGGTGTTAAGCCAGAATTCACACTTGCTGAATTTGGCATACGGGTGTTCCTCGGTTTCTCCATAATCGATCGTGAGATGTTTCTCATGCTCAGCATCATCCTTGGAATATATCAGTATGTCATCAATAAACACTACCACGAACTTGTCCAAGTACTCCATAAATACCTTGTTCATCATGGTCATGAAATATGCTGGGGCATTCGTTAGTCCAAATGACATAGCGTATACTCATATAAACCATACCTAGTGGTGAAGGCGGTTTTGGTACATCCTCCTTAGGATCTTCAATTGAAAGTAGCCTGATCAGATCAATCTTCTTGAACACCTTTGCTCCTTCCAGTTGATCAAACAAATCATTTATGTTCGTGAGAGGTACTTGTTCTTGATGGTTACCTCATTCAATGGCGATAGTCCACCACTAACCTCTTGGTGCTGTCTTTCTTCTCCACAAACAGAACAGGTGCACCCCATGACGACGCACTAGGCTGAATGAATCCCTTTTCCAGCTGCTCCTTCAACTGTTTCTTCAATTCCTTCAGCTCATCCACATCCATCTTATATGGTTTCTTTGCTATTGGTCCTGTTCCCGGCATCAGGTCGATAAGAAACTCTACTTCTCTGTCAGGTGGCATCCCTGGCAGTTCTTCCGGAAACACGTCGGGGTAATCCCTAATCACTAGCACAGTATCCATGCTAACCCCCTTAAGAGAATTCAGCTTACACCTTCACAGTATGCGGCTGACTTGAATCTAATCCTCTTACCATCCTGGGTTTTGAGTGAAACAGCTCGCTGTGCACAATCTATGTGTCCCTCATGCATAGACATCCAATCCATACCCAGAATGACATCTAACCCTTGTGAATCCAACACTACCAAATGTGCAATGAAGTTGTGTGTTCCAATCCTCACAGTTAAATTGCGGCATCCCGCACTAGCTATCATATCTCCTCCAGGTGAACTTACTCTAAAAGACCTCTTCATAGACTCAGTAGGTAACTTATACTTATCCACAAATGCCCTTGATATGAATGAATGCGATGCACCGATGTCGAAAAGTATAAGTGCAGGGGTGAGTGTTGATTGGGAACTTACCAATCACAAGGTCAGGCTCGTCTAGAATCTCCTCCACATTCATGTGGTTCACTGTGGCCTTCTCATTGTTTGTTGGCTTCAGTCCTTTCCTCTCCGGACAGTTGTCAGCATAGTGTCCCTTCTGATTACACTTGAAGCATGTCACCTCACTCAGATCCTTCTTCACAAAATTGCGATCAGTTGCGGTCATGTCCCGTGTCCTCCAGTGGTGAGAGTGTCCTCCTTGTGGCTGTGGTGACTGCTCCTATGGTTGTCATGGCGATGTCCATCGCCTCCATGGTGGTGGCGATCATGGCTCCCATGGTCACTTCCTCCATGCTTGGAGTATCCATCATATGAAGTCGAGACTTGTGGTGTGAGCAGTGGTGATTGTTGTTCTTTCTCTTGCGGCTTTCCACCTTGTGCTTCCCTTCCAAGATTCTGGCCTTGTCCATGAGCTCACGGAAAGTGGGGCAATAAACCACCAGTAGCTGCCTTTGAAAGCTCATCACGAGGCCATCCAGAATCTCTCCCTCCTTTTTGCATCGGTGTCAACATCCTCGGTGCATAACGGGACAAATTATTGAACTCCTCAATATACTCGGCCGCAGTGCGATTGGTTTGGCGCAAGTTGCGGAACTCCTTCCTCTTCAGGCTCAGAACTCCACGAAGACACGGTGGTCCTGAAACCTTCCTCAAACATAGCCCAAGTCACGGTATTGAGGGTGGGTGATCTGAAATGTGTCCCACCAAGCGGCTGGTCCCTCCATGGGTGGCGGCAAACCTCACCTTCTCAGCACAAGTGCATCCAACAGTTACCAGATCCTTGTTGACTGAACGCAACCAGTCGAGAGCAACCATTGGTTCCGTTGCAGTAGAGAACTTAGCTGGCCTTAACCTCAGAAATCTGGTGAGAGCATCTCCCTGAGGCTGATTGTTTCCATTGTTGTTGTTCTGATTTGCCATGAACTGGGTCATCACTTGGGTCAGCTGTGCCTGAGCTGCCATGAGCTGCTCCAACTCAGTGGGTTGGCGGCGGGGAGGCATCTGCGGTTCAGCACAGGTAAGTTTAGAAAGAATCAACTACGGTAATAGGATTCTACCCATGCATATGGTCAAGCAACAACAAACAATAGCAGACAATCACAAGCAAGCAACACATCAACAAACAAGCGGTCCAGCAACATCCCAGGTGCTATCCTAGCAGTATATACCTACTGAAATAGTTTTGCAAGAGTTGGCAATGGTTAACTAAACAGTTGAGCATCAAAACGACAAAACAGCAATTCTGACAAAACAGTTCTGCTGTGTTCGCGAATTTTTCCGCCTGACTTAAACTCTTCAGAAAATTAAGCCAATTTTTGTGCATATAGAACAGAAAGTTCCGCATCAGACCAATTGTTTTCAGATTTTTCCGAGTTACCAGAAAAATATGAAAAATCGCGCAGTACTGCTGTATCAGCAGAAAACTGCAGCGAAAACAACACATATAGTAACCAAATTGCCATAACTCTTTCATATAATTTTGCACAAATAATTCCTGGGATATTGGAGTACACAAATAAGCATCTAAACACTCTTAAACTAACACGAACTAAGTTTCACATCGATCGAGAATAATTCTAACGATTTCGCCTAACGAGGACTAATTGGTGGACTTCTATCTATTTCTTGAAGAGTTTGAGGTAGGCCCTTGCGGTCATGCGTTGGCGCTTATTTCATGGTACAACCATGGCGGAGTGTACACCTCTCCTGAACCATCACTTGAAGCGTCAAACTCCGCCTCTTACGGATCCTCCTCTTCCTCTTCATCCTCATGCAAGCGCAACAGCTTCATCTCCTCCACCATCATCGTCTCCATCATCATCATCCTCGTCCTCATCATCATCATCTCCTTTGTCATCATCATCCCCATTGTTGCCATCATCTCCATTGTCATCATCGGAGGGTGGATTCAGCTGTGCTTGGAGAGCGGCAATCTGGGCTGTCATAGCTTCAATAGTTTGATCCCTTTCTGGATTGTCCCTTGCAGTTCTTTGTATGTTACGGGTGTTCTCCTGCAGTACCATGAAGATGTGCTATGGTTGCATCTCTGGCTATCGGGGCATTCTCCGAACTCCACAGCTTCATGCAAAGTGTCAATCTCCTGTCCTTGGACCACCATACCATTGCTAGTAAAATCTGCAATCTCCTTTATCATCCTCACCTTCTCTGCTAGAGCTCCATTCTCCCTTTCCATGTCCTCTATGTGCCTCCGACGGGGCGGCATGTTGTTCCTATCGCCCGGGGTAACCACAATGTTCCCATCTTCATCACGCCTTCCATAGTCACGGTAGGGTGAATCTGCCGGTAGTAGGTGTCGAACTTGATGGCACTGGCGAGACAGGGCTTCATGTATGGCCAAGTTGATTCCAAGTCCCCAGTTGCAGTATGTCTTGGTGTAGATCAAGTGCACGGGGTTTGGCAAGGCGGCATCTCTGAATATGAAGGTAGTGATCTCCCATGCATCCTCTTCATATCCATAAGTGTCTGACCTTCTTCCCTTGAACATGGGCGGTGGCAATCCCAATGATCGAGAGCTGAGCTTGCCTTGCAAAGGGCCTTGGTGACTCCATGGTGGCATACTCAGTCCTGACTTCTCCCATCTATCAAGTAAAAGAGGAAAGTGTGAGAATAGCATATGGTAAGAATTTTACGAGAGTGAAAGGCATAAGATGAAGACAGAGTTAATATAGGCTTTAATAAATCTATGGCTTCCTAATCCAATTCTAGGTCACGATCTCTGATCGACACACACGGGCTCTGATACCATCCTGTGGCCCCCGGTTCTAAAAAGACCGTGACCTCTATGTGACATGCCAATCCCTGGATCGGTTCATTGGCCCACAATAGAGTAAGATAGATAACATAGCAAAATATCCGTGTATCATAGATACTTGAAGATCCAGTACCATTATTACAATAAAAGCTTAGCACAAGCTAGCTCAAATTATTCAGGTAGCAACATAAACGATTAAATCCTCCATTCTTCAAATTTCCCACAAGTGAACAAGTGCCGAGTGGAGTACCGTGGCCTATAACGATCAATCAGAATCGGAATAACCTGCAGCATAAAACGCATAGCGAGAAGGGTCAATACATGGAATGTATGGCAAGTAGAGCTAGTAAATGGAGACAATAGTACTAACATCTACATGCACATTTGGCAAGTGGAGCTGTGTCTGGCTTGCATTTGCAAATAACTTTGTCCTACTTTCATAAACAGTTTTTGATTTTCTTTGAAAAGATCCCAATTAAGTTAACCCAACAACATTAAAACAATTATGAAGTTAGAATGAGCGAGAAACATGTCATGGAATCAATATCTAGCAACTCAGTTGTCCATAACCGGGGACACGGCTAATCGATTAGATTATACACTCTGCAGAGGTTAGTACACTTTACCCATGTGACTTGGCCAGCCCAGCTCGTACCATCACTCTCATTTTGGGTGATGATAGGGAGAAGACCAAGAAGAGACTGTTCGGGAAGTAGCTCCTCAATCCCGACGCGCACCGGTCCAACCTACCAAAATTCTACATCTCTGGATACGCGGGTTCGAGTTACCACAACCTACTAAGTCCAACCAACCGCCCATTTCATTATTGGCACATGGTTGTACACGTAAGCTACACAATAAAGAAGCAATCATTCTCTCTTGATACCTGGGTGCCTTTTCGCAATGAAACCACCAAAAATTATCAATACCATCATACCCAGGGGATTCATTGATTAAGTTGTTTTCATTTTCACAAACCAATACTTTGAGAAAACAAGTATCAATGATATAACTCAGCCCTCGTTCTACATAGCATGGCTAAGCACATCTACAACGGTGGTTCATCTACAAGGAAAGCCCTACCACATAATAGGTCATAGCATAGCGATAGTATCATCCTACTCATGCAACTACAAAATACACGACAATGCATTGAAAATAGTAGGACGATATCATGAACAAAGTAGCATCTACTTGCCTTGATTGTAGCGGTCGGCAAGGGTTGCACTCCACACAATCTACACGACACAATTGCATTCATAAACAAACAATTCACAAACATATGCAACAAAGATGATGCATGAATGCAAGAACGGCAAGTGAATTTGTGCTACAGCTGCACCACATAATACTAATACATATTACTACCGAATACATGCATGGAAAATAGATTTGGCGCTAGGAAAACTATTAACCAAAAGTAGAGATCTCTACTAGAGCTAGAACTTAAATAATTCACTACCGGTAGTATACTGTTTGTAAAATCCTGGAAAAATTCTACCACATAGGCATCGCCGATAAGAAACAGTACCAATTAGAATTACTCAAAAAGGAGTTATAAAACATCCCGAGTAATTAAAACACTGCAGAAATCCATTAGACAAATACTGCAGAAGCTTTTACTGTAAGCCTATCTTTTTATTTCACTATGAGATTCCCCTCGTTCATACGAGTTCAGAGACATATCATACGCGATTTTCGGAGCTACGAAACTTTTACTACGAATTTATTACTCCGAAAAGGTCACTAACTAGTTTGATTAAACTGTACTAAACCTGACAGTAAAAGTCTGAACCAAAGGTACAGCGAGATTCTACACGACTCACTGAACTTGTGCATATTTTATTTGCAATTTTTGGCCAAGCGGTTTAATTTCTACGCAATTTACAAATCCTACCGAAATCTGCCAACTAATAGGATTAACGAAATTGACCCAGTCAAGCGTAATACGATGATTTGGCGCTGACAAGGCGTCGACCAGTCAAGATCTGAGGCCTCTGACTAGTCAACCTCTGGAGTGCTGACCAGTCAGCGAGCGATCTAAACCGCTGATCTGAGATCGGCGGTGGCTGCTGTCTTACCGAAGCGGACGGCGAAAGCGAACTCCGGCGAGCTCGGACGGCGGCGGCAGTCGATTCGTGGCGTGGTTCTACTGCGTAGACACACGGTAAACTATGGCTCCGGAATAATAAGCAGCGTCTTGCGTCTGGCGATCTGCGAAGCGCGGTTGGCGGCGGCGGATGGAGCGAACGCAGGAACGGAAAGAAGGCGGCGAGGCGAACCCGCAGCGGCGATGGCGGCGATGGCCGGAGGGCGGCCTGGCACGGAAAGCGGCGGCGGGCGACGCGCTCGGTAGCGCCGCGCAGGAGATGGCGGCGGCGGGGTTGGGTCGCGTGCACGGGAACCGAGGCCAGGGGTGGGGCCCTCCTTAAAAAGTCCCTCGCGCGCAGAAAAAAAGAAAAGAAAAAAAAATGCTCAACCGAATCGGTCCGCGGTTGGACTCCGTTTCGGAAATCGGTCCGGATTTTCGGACCGTTTTCCGGCGGTTTACTAAAACGTCCGAGTCTTTTGCATACGAACTCCGATTTGAGCGATTTTCGCGCCTACGGGTTCGTATCGTCGAGGGGAACATCCTTCAGTCAAAGTTTGAGCGAAAGCTCGAAACTACAGGGGTGGTTGTTGCAAGTCCCTCTAAAGCTCCCCGCAGGAAACTCGAAGCGAAGCAAAATAGGGTTTTGATGATGGCGTTTCGCCGAACCTCTCTACTCGACGGTAATGCATGGAAAGATATGATGCAATACCATGAATGATATGCAAGACCAAATCTAAAATTTGGGATGTGACAAGAACACACATGCAATGAACTCTAGTGCTTGTTTAGGAGAAGAACACACATGCAATGAACTCTAGTGTTTGTTTAGGATAAGAACACACATGCAATGAACTCTAGTGCTGGTTTATGAAAAGAACACACATGCAATGACACTGGTGGATCCATGTGGTTTATGAAAAGAACACACGTCCAATGACACTGGTGGAACCATGTGGTTTATGAAAAGAACACACATGGTATTAACTCTAGTGGATCCATGTGGTTTCTGAAAAGAACACACATGCAATGACTATAGATGTGGTTTTTGAAAATAACACACATGCAATGACACTTGTGGATCCATGCGGTTCATGAAAAGAACACACATTCAATGACAGTAGTGGATCCATGTGGTTTATGAAAAGAACAAACATTCAATAAACTCAAGTGCATCCATGTGGTTTATGAAAAGAACACACATGCAATGAACTCTAGTGCTGGTTTAGGAGAAGAACACACATTCAATGAACTCTAGTGATGGTTTAGGAGAAGAACGCACATGCAATGACTGGTGGATCCATATGTGGTTTATGGAAAGAACACACATGCAATGACTCTAGTGGTGGTTTATGAATAGAACACACATGCAATGACTCTAGTGGTGGTTTATGAAAAGAACACATGCAATGACACCGGTGGATCCATGTGGTTTATGAAAACAACACAAATCCAATGACTCTAGTGGTGGTTTACGAAAAGAACACACATTCAATGACACTGGTGGATCCATGTGGTTTATGAAAAGAAGACACATTCAATGACACTGGTGGATCCATGTGGTTTATGAAAAGAACACACATTCAATGACACTGGTGGATCCATGTGGTTTTTGAAAAGAACACACATTCAATGAACTTTAGTGGATCCATGTGGTTTATGAAAAGAACACACATGCAATGAACTCTAGTGTTTCCATGTGGTTTACGAAATGAATACGAATGCAATGAACTCTCGTGGATCCATGTGGTTTATGAAAAGAACACACATGCAATGACTCTAGTGGTGGTTTATGAAAAAGAACACACATGCAATGACTAGTGGTGGTTTAAAAGAACACACATGCAATGACTCTAGTGGATCCATATGTGGTTTATGAAAAGAACACACATGCAATGACTCTAGTGGTGGTTTATGAAAGAACACACATGCAATGACACTAGTGGATCCATGTGGTTTATGAAAAGAACACACATCCAATGCCACTGCTGGAACCATGTGGTTTATGAAAAGAACACACATGCAATTAACTCTAGTGGATCCATGTGGTTTATGAAAAGAACACCAATGCAATGACTATAGATGTGGTTTATGAAAATAACACACATGCAATGTCACGGGTGCATCCATGTGGTTTATGAATAGAACACACATTCAATGACAGTATTGGATCCATGTGGTTTATGAAAAGAACACACATACAATGAACTCTAGTGCTGGTTTAGGAGAAGAACACACATGCAATAAACTCTAGTGCTGGCTTAGGAGAAGAACACACATGCAATGACTGGTGGATCCATATGTGGTTTATGGAAAGAACACACATGTAATGACTCTAGTGGTGGTTTATGAATAAATCACACATGCAATGACTCTAGTGGTGGTTTCTGAAAAGAACACATGCAATGACACTGGTGGATCCATGTGCTTTATGAAAACAACACAAATCCAATGAATCTAGTGGTGGTTTATGAAAAGAACATACATGCAATGAACTCTAGTGGATCCATGTGGTTTATGAAAAGAACACACATGCAATGACTCTAGATGTGGTTTATGAAAAGAACACACATGCAATGCCACTGGTGGATCCATGTGGTTTATGAAGAGAACAGACATTCAATGACACTGGTGGATCCATGTGGTTTATGAAAAGAACACACATTCAATGACACTGGTGGATCCATGTGGTTTATGAAAAGAACACACATCCAATGACACTGGTGGATCCATGTGGTTTATGAAAAGAACACACATGCAATGACTCTAGTGGTGGATTATAAAAAAGAACACACATGCAATTACTAGTGGTGGTTTAGAAGAAGAACACACATGCAATGACTATAGTGGATCCATATGTGGTTGATGAAAAGAACACACATGCAATGAATCTAGTGGTGGTTTATGAAAAGAATACACATGCAATGACACTGGTGGATCCATGTGGTTTATGAAAAGAACACACATCCAATGACACTGGTGGAACCATGTGGTTTATGAAAATAACACACATGCAATTAACTCTAGTCGATCCATGTGGTTTATCAAAAGAACACACATGCAATGAATATATATGTAGTTTATGAAAATATTACACATGCAATGACACGGGTGCATCCATGCAACCTCTTCTTCGCCACGTCCAGATATCTGCTTATCTTCCCCGAGTAACCGTGAGGAACTTTCACTCCTAAGAGGCACCTGAAAAACTACTCGAGCTCCTCCAGACTCAGAGTGAAGCAGGCAACGTGAAGTACCACCTCATTCTTCTTAACTTTTTGCTGCGACCTTGAGTCCCTTCCGTCTGATCATCATCATCATCACTATCAGGGTACTAAAGATCTTTCTTTATGCCAAGCAATTTAAGGTCCTTTCTTTCTTTCGTCCCATACTTGGTCCTCTCCGGCATGTTCAGTAGAGTGCCAAGCAGAATCTCGGTAACGTTCTTCGTGATGTGCATTACATCGAGGCTATGGGGAGTGTGAAGGACCTTCCAATACGGCAGGTCCTAGAAAACAGACCTTGCTTTCCATACACCCAGCAGCGGCTTTGTCCTCGGTCTTTTTTTCCAAGCGTAGGGCAATCTACCAAATTATTCAAAAGCTCCTCGATTTCTTCGCCGCTCCTCGGACACGGGGCTCTTTCGAGCTCGTCCTTACCATTGAACAGGTCACCACGTTTTCTCCACGAGTGATCCATGCGGAGCCACTTTCGAGTACCTTGGAACACGGTTTTAGAAGACCCGGGATCCCTTGGTAGCTGGAGATGCGGTGTCTCATCCATGCACTTGACGCATGCATTGTGTCCGTGGTTCACCTGGGCCGATACATATGCATAACCAGGATAGTCCTACACGGTCGTGAGCAACGCGGCTCTCAGATGGAAATATTCTTTAGTGTAGGCGTCCCACGTACGAGCTGGCATCTCCCACAAGCTGGCTAACTCCTCTCTCAATAACCCGAGATACTGATGCATATCGATACCTGGTTGTTTCAGCCCCTGAATAAGAATGCTCATGTGTACATACCTTTGCTTCGTGCATAGCCACGGGGGGAGGTTGTACGACCATACAAACATGGGCCAGGTGCTATGCGTGCTACTCTGGTTTCCAAAAGGATTCAGTCAATCGGTGCTCATACCTAGCCTGACGTTCCTTGCATCGCCCCGAACTCTTCGAACTCGATGTCTAATGCATTCCACTGGCTAGCGTCTGAAGGGTGTGTCAGGATCTTGCCCTTCTCTGGATCATCTTCGGGTTTCTCTCTTTCCGCGTGCCATTGCATGAGCTTTGCTTCCTTAGGATCTACGAAATATTGCTGCAGACGGGGGGTGATAGGAAAGTACCATACCACTTTTCGAGGAACTTTCTTGTTCCCTCTCTTGTACCATCCTTGGCCACACACCGGACATGTGGTTCTATCCGTGTACTCGTTCCGATAAAGTGCGCAATCATTGATGCATGCGTGGTATTTAATGTGTGGTAGGTCGAGAGGGCACACGATTTTCTTGGCCTCCTCGATACTTGTTGGCAATGTGTTCCCCTTAGGAAGTCGGACGTGCCAGTATTCCATGTTCGCGTAGAAGCTCACAACGGTCCATTTGTGTTCGGCCTTCATCTCTTCAGCCTTGAGCGTTACACTCAAACGTGTATCCTCGGGGCGACACCCAGGATTCAATGGAGTCATCCCGTCTACCTCCATTTGGGCCAGCTTGGCATTCTCTCTGGCTGCAGCTTTGTCGTTGCTCGTCTCCTTGAGGAGTAGTTCCTGAACATGAGGGTCCTGCAAGACCGAAGTTAGCAGCGTCTGTGTGTTCGCGTCTTCTCCTTCTTCATGATCATGATCATGCCCGTCGCCATCTCCTTCTCCATGCTGATCATGCCCGCCGGCATCTCCTTCGTCATGATGATCATGCCCGCTGGCATCTCTTTCGTCATGATGATCATGCCTGGTAGACTCTTCGTCTTCTCGCCCGCCCATGTCTTCGTGACCACCACCATGTCCTGCCGGCGCCTCATTAAGGTTGCACATGAAACCGCGCCTGAGCAGGTGACCCTCCAATTGTCCAGATTCAGGGTCGATCTAGCGCTACAGTTTGCATGTTCCACATGGACATCTTATCATGGTCTTGTTGTTTAGAATCATGTCCTCCTTCACGCCATTCTTGTAACTAGCAATTCGACCTTCGCTCATCGTGAGGACCATGGTTGCCTGAGTGGTCAAAACAGAGAGTATAGGTGAGAACCACACCATATGAACACACACATGCATGAATGCTAGTCGGAAAAAATTCGGCATGACCTTTCCTAAAATTAGGATATATGAGTAGTGCAAAAATTTTCCGAAATGGAAATGAGTCAACATTTCGGCAAACATCCATGCAACCACACCGGCCGGGCCCGACAACAACAAGCAAGCAACAAAAACCTTCCTCCCATTGCAAACATTCATGCACCACACAAGCATCGTCTCGCCATGGATCGCACACACACACCGCCCGCGCTACAAGCTTAACCTACATGTTCATGGCCAAGTACTCACCTAGTAGACACAATAATAGCGAGACGAGACCGCGTGATGAGAGAGTGTGGACAAATAGATCTACAAGTTGGTGGAGAGGAAATTAGTAAACAAATAGAGATGTGAGAGAGAAAAGTAAGGAACTTTTAGATCTAGAAGTTGGAGCGAAGCTTCCACTTACCAATCTATGGATTAAAGTAGGTTTAGTTACAAGAAAATGGAGAAACTATGGGCAAGATGGGGTGTGAGGGAGGAGGAAGAAGAGTTGGGAGGAGGTAGAGATGTGAAATGGGTGGTGGTGGACAGATAAGAGCTAGCTTTTGTCACCTTTTTAACATGGATCTGGATGCCCTCATCTGTGGCGCATATGGAGGAAATGCGCCACAGATGCTGAATCTTCTGTGGTGCATAAGTCCATATGCGCCATAGAAGTGGGTGAATTAGATTCCCTCCGTGGGGCCCACCTCCAAGTTCTGTGGCGCATGTTGGGATATGCGCCACAGAAGTGAAACACATATGTGGCGCATATCACAACATGCGCCACAGAACTTGTGTGAATTAGATTCCATGGAGGGCCCCCTCCATGTTCTGTGGTGCATAAGAAAATATGCGCCACATAAGAGGCAACTTTTGGCGCATATCTCAGAATGCGCCACAGAACTTGGATCAACCCCCCCCCCCCGACTGGCCGGTCCCACCAATCTTCTGTGGCGTATATTGTGGATAATGCACCACAGAACTTCCAATCTTCTGTGGCGCATGTTTTCTGGTGCGCCACTAATGTTTTCCTATGGCGCATGGTTTCGCATAAGCGCCACTGAATATCTTGTCTATCTATAGGTTGTTTCCTAGTAGTGTCCATATGTGGTTTATGAAAAGAACACACATGCAATGACTCTAGTGGTGGTTTATGAAAAGAACGCACATGCAATGACACTGGTGGATCCATGTGGTTTATGAAAAGAACACACATCGAATGACACAGGTGGAACCATGTGGTTTATGAAAAGAACAAACATGCAATTAACTCTAGTGGATCCATTTGGTTTATGAAAAGAACACACATACAATGACTATAGATGTGGTTTATGAAAGTAACACACATGCAATGACATTGGTGGATCCATGTGGTTTATGAATAGAACACACATTCAATGACAGTAGTGGATCCATGTGGTTGATGAAAAGAACACACATTCAATGAACTCTAGTGGATCCATGTGGTTGATGAAAAGAACACACATGCAATGAACTCTAGTGCTGGTTTAGGAGAAGAACACACATGCAATGACTGGTGGATCCATATCTGGTTTATGAAAAGAACACACATGCAATGACTCTAGTGGTGGTTTATGAATAGAACACACAGGCAATGACTCTAGTGGTGGTTTATGAAAAGAATACATGCAATGACACTGGTACATCCATGTCGTTTATGAAAACAACACAAATCCAATGACTCTACTGGTGGTTTACGAAAAGAACACACATGCAATGACACTGGTTGATCCATGTCGTTTATGAAAAGAACACACATCCAATGACACTGGTGGATCCATGTGGTTTATGAAAATAACACACATTCAATGACACTGGTGGATCCAAGTGGTTTATGAAAAGAACACATATGCAATGACTCTAAGGGGATCCATGTGCTTTATGAAAATAACACACATGTAATGAACTCTAGTGGATCCATGTGGTTTATGAAAAGAACACACATGCTATGGTGGCATCACTGCAAGTGTTCTTTTCCTAAAACCCCAATGATGCACACTAATACACTCACACATCCAATGAAAACAACACACATGCAATGACTCTAGATGTGGTTTATGAAAAGAACACACATGCAACGACTCTAGTTGTGGTTTATGAAAAGAACACAAATGCAATGAACTCTAGTGGATCCGTGTGGTTTATGAAAAGATCACACATGCAATGACTCTAGTGGATCCATGTGGTTTATGAAAAGAACACACATGCAATGAACTCTAGTGGTAGTTTAGGAGAAGAACACACATGCAATGACTCTAGTGGTGGTTTATGAAAATAACACACATGCAATGACACTACTGGTAGTTTATGAAAACAACACACATGTAATGACACTTTTGGATCTATGTATCTCTAGTGGTGGTTTATGAAAATAACACACATACAATGAAGCTAGTGGATCCATGTGGTTTATGAAAATAACACACATCCAATGACACTGGTGGAGCCATGTGGTTTATGAAAAGAAAACACATGAAGTGAACTCTAGTGGATCCATGTGGTTTATGAAAACAACACACATGCAATGAATCTAGTGATGGTTTAGAAGAAAAACACACATGCAATGACTCTAGTAGATCTATGTGGTTTATGAAAAGAACACCAATGCAATGAACTCTAGTGGATACGTGTGGTTTATGAAAAGAACACACATGCAATGACACTAGTGGATCCATGTGGTTTATGAAAAGAACACAAATGCAATGAACTCTAGTGGATCCATGTGGTTTCTGAGAAGAACACACATACACTGACTCTAGATGTCGTTTATGAAAAGAACACACATGCAATGACACTGGTCGATCCATGTGGTTTATGAAAAGAACACACATGTAATGACACTGGTGGATCCATGTCATTTATGAAAAGAACACACATCCAATGACACTGGTGGATCCATGTGGTTTATGAAAATAACACACATTCAATGACACTGGTGGATCCAAGTGGTTTATGAAAAGAACACATATGCAATGACTCTAAGGGGATCCATGAGGTTTATGAAAATAACACACATGTAATGAACTATAGTGGATCCATGTGGTTTATGAAAAGAACACACATGCTATGGTGGCATCACTGCAAGTGTTCTTTTCCTAAAACCCCAATGATGCACACTAATACACTCACACATACAATGAAAACAACACACATGCAATGACTCTAGCTGTGGTTTATGAAAAGTACACACATGCAATGACTCTAGTTGTGGTTTATGAAAAGAACACAAATGCAATGAACTCTAGTGGATCCGTGTGGTTTATGAAAAGATCACACATGGAATGACTCTAGTGGATCCATGTGGTTTATGAAAAGAACACAAATGCAATGAACTCTAGTGCTGGTTTAGGAGAAGAACACACATGCAATGACTGGTGGATCCATATCTGGTTTATGAAAAGAACACACATGCAATGACTCTAGTGGTGGTTTATGAATAGAACACACAGGCAATGACTCTAGTGGTGGTTTATGAAAAGAATACATGCAATGACACTGGTACATCCATGTCGTTTATGAAAACAACACAAATCCAATGACTCTACTGGTGGTTTACGAAAAGAACACACATGCAATGACACTGGTTGATCCATGTCGTTTATGAAAAGAACACACATCCAATGACACTGGTGGATCCATGTGGTTTATGAAAATAACACACATTCAATGACACTGGTGGATCCAAGTGGTTTATGAAAAGAACACATATGCAATGACTCTAAGGGGATCCATGTGCTTTATGAAAATAACACACATGTAATGAACTCTAGTGGATCCATGTGGTTTATGAAAAGAACACACATGCTATGGTGGCATCACTGCAAGTGTTCTTTTCCTAAAACCCCAATGATGCACACTAATACACTCACACATCCAATGAAAACAACACACATGCAATGACTCTAGATGTGGTTTATGAAAAGAACACACATGCAACGACTCTAGTTGTGGTTTATGAAAAGAACACAAATGCAATGAACTCTAGTGGATCCGTGTGGTTTATGAAAAGATCACACATGCAATGACTCTAGTGGATCCATGTGGTTTATGAAAAGAACACACATGCAATGAACTCTAGTGGTAGTTTAGGAGAAGAACACACATGCAATGACTCTAGTGGTGGTTTATGAAAATAACACACATGCAATGACACTACTGGTAGTTTATGAAAACAACACACATGTAATGACACTTTTGGATCTATGTATCTCTAGTGGTGGTTTATGAAAATAACACACATACAATGAAGCTAGTGGATCCATGTGGTTTATGAAAATAACACACATCCAATGACACTGGTGGAGCCATGTGGTTTATGAAAAGAAAACACATGAAGTGAACTCTAGTGGATCCATGTGGTTTATGAAAACAACACACATGCAATGAATCTAGTGATGGTTTAGAAGAAAAACACACATGCAATGACTCTAGTAGATCTATGTGGTTTATGAAAAGAACACCAATGCAATGAACTCTAGTGGATACGTGTGGTTTATGAAAAGAACACACATGCAATGACACTAGTGGATCCATGTGGTTTATGAAAAGAACACAAATGCAATGAACTCTAGTGGATCCATGTGGTTTCTGAGAAGAACACACATACACTGACTCTAGATGTCGTTTATGAAAAGAACACACATGCAATGACACTGGTCGATCCATGTGGTTTATGAAAAGAACACACATGTAATGACACTGGTGGATCCATGTCATTTATGAAAAGAACACACATCCAATGACACTGGTGGATCCATGTGGTTTATGAAAATAACACACATTCAATGACACTGGTGGATCCAAGTGGTTTATGAAAAGAACACATATGCAATGACTCTAAGGGGATCCATGAGGTTTATGAAAATAACACACATGTAATGAACTATAGTGGATCCATGTGGTTTATGAAAAGAACACACATGCTATGGTGGCATCACTGCAAGTGTTCTTTTCCTAAAACCCCAATGATGCACACTAATACACTCACACATACAATGAAAACAACACACATGCAATGACTCTAGCTGTGGTTTATGAAAAGTACACACATGCAATGACTCTAGTTGTGGTTTATGAAAAGAACACAAATGCAATGAACTCTAGTGGATCCGTGTGGTTTATGAAAAGATCACACATGGAATGACTCTAGTGGATCCATGTGGTTTATGAAAAGAACACAAATGCAATGAACTCTAGTGGTAGTTTAGGAGAAGAACACACATGCAATGACTCTATTGGTGGTTTATGAAAATAACACACATGCAATGACACTACTGGTAGTTTATGACACTTTTGGATCTATGTGTCTCTAGTGGTGGTTTATGAAAATAAGACACATACAATGACACTAGTGGATCCATGTGGTTTATGAAAATAACACACATCCAATGACACTGGTGGAGCCATGTGGTTTATGAAAAGAAAACACATGCAGTGACTATAGATGTTGTTGATGAAAAGAACACACATCCAATGACACTGGTGGATCCATGTGGTTTATGAAAAGAACACACATTCAATTACAATAGTTGATCCATGTGGTTTATGAAAAGAACACACATTCAATGAACTCTAGTGGATCCATGTGGTTCATGAAAAGAACACACATGCCATGAACTCTGGTGCTGGTTTAGGAGAAGAACACACATGTAATGTATGGTGGATCCATATGTGGTTTATGAAAAGAACACACATGCAATGATTCTAGTGGTGGTTTATGAATAGAACGCATAGGCAATGACTCTAGTGGTGGTTTATGAAAAGAACACACACGCAATGACACTGGTGGATCCACGTGGTTTATGAAAACAACACAAATCCAATTACTCTAGTGGTGGTTTACGAAGAGAACACACATGCAATGACAATGGTGGATCCATGTGGTTTATGAAAAGAACACACATTCAATGACACCGGCGGATCCAAGTGGTTTATGAAAAGAACACACATGCAATGATTCTAGTGATGGTTTAGAAGAACACACATGCAATGACTCTAGTAGACTATGTGGTTTATGAAAAGAACACCAATGCAATGAACTCTAGTGTATCCATGTGGTTTATGAAATGAACACAAATGCAATGAACTCTAGTGGATCCATGTGGCTTATGAAAAGAACACACATGCAATGACACTAGTGCATCCATGTGGTTTATGAAAAGAACACAAATGCAATGATCTCAAGTGGATCCATGTGGTTTATGAGAAGAACACACATGTAATGACTCTAGATGTGGTTTATGAAAAGAACACACATTCAATGACACTGTCGGATCCATGTGGTTTATCAAAAGAACACAGATTGAATGACACTGGTGGATCCATGTGGTTTCTGAAAAGAACACACATTCAATGAACTCTAGTGGATCCATGTGGTTTATGAAAAGAACACACATGCAATGAACTCTGGTGGATCCATGTGGTTTATGAAAAGAACACACATGCTATGGTGGTATCACTGCAAGTGTTCTTTTCCTAAAACCCCAATGATGCACACTAATACACTCACACATCCATTGAAAAGAACACACATGCAATGACTCTAGCTGTGATTTATGAAAAGAACACACATGCAATGACTCTAGTTGTGGTTTATGAAAAGAACACAAATGCAATGAACACTAGTGGATCCATGTGGTTTATGAAAAGAACACACATGCAATGAATCTAGTGGATCCATGTGGTTTATGAAAAGAACACACATGCAATGAACTCTAAAGGTAGTGCACGAGAAGAACACACATGCAATGACTCTAGTGATGGTTTATGAAAATAACACACATGCAATGACTCTAGTGGTGGTTTATGAAAACAACACACATGCAATGACACTGGTGGATCCATGTAGCATCCCAATTGTCTAACAATTGCAATGCTACTAGCCTAGTCTATATAATGCTACCTTCCTACATATAATTGTTGCATCATCATTATATCATGCTCATGTCATCATGCCACCTTGCATTTGAGCATCATATAAAACCCTTTTTGTGTTGGTTCTTCTCTCATATGCATTGTAAATTGTATTTGCCTCTTGATATTGTATTTGGTTCTTGATATACTGTTTAAATGCCCAAGTTGAGTTGGGGGCATATCTTTTATTAACTCCACCACCTTTCTTGTCATCACCCCATCATTCCACCATCCCACTTTATATGAGCATTGCAACTTATGTGGTTTACCTCTAGCTCATGTGGGTTGGAATGGATCCAATTCTATCTCCACATGCTCCCATATGTGCATCATGTTGTTTTCACAATATTGGTATATGAGAGCCACATGGCCACCTTTGCATGCTATGTGAGTGGAATCCCCTGCCAAGTTTTCTCATGGGTTATCTATGAATATAAGCTCATGTAGGAATATCATTGTGGTTCATATGGGCTAGTGGCACATACACACAAGCTTGGCCACCTTATATCCATGAATGATCTTTTATTTAATCCATGTGGTAAACAAGCTCTCTTTTCTTTTGTTGGGCCTTATTCCAATTTGGGAAGCTTGCTTAAACAAATGCCATGAGGTGATCTAGTGGTTTTCACTACTAGAGGAGGCATTTACTATTTATGCATGGGCCATGCAAAGCATCACCATTCTTTCTTCTTTGGGTTTTTCTTTGGTTTTTGAGTGG
This sequence comes from Avena insularis, assembly GCA_023614405.1. Taxonomy (NCBI): domain Eukaryota; kingdom Viridiplantae; phylum Streptophyta; class Magnoliopsida; order Poales; family Poaceae; genus Avena; species Avena insularis. Next base: position 165,638 of record JAJUPC010000162.1, on the reverse strand, counting down.
ATTATCCTCTACCTCTCCTCTCTTCTTGCTTGATCTTGGTGGTTATTGCTAAAACCCTACACCATCTCCATCCATCCAATCACCCCTTTATCTCACCCATATCTTTTCTTTTTAATAAAACTCTTATGCTTGATCTTGAGGCTTATTCTTTTCTTCTCTCTTCTCTCTCCTAGCTTAGTTCTTCTAAGCCCTTATCTCTCTTACCCCTCTCTCTTTTCTATCTCTAACCCATGCTCTACCCCCTCTCTCCAAACCCTAACCCGAGCCACCACCACCTAGACACCCATCTACCCGAGCCCCAAACTAACCTAGCCCGAGCTTCCCTTCCCCTCTCCCTCTCTCTTGGCTTCCCCCTCTCTCCCTACCAGGCAGGCCCCACCACGTTCACCCCTTCTCTGCCCCCACTTCTTTCTTTGGCTTCAAGACAAGGAGAAGAAGGAGGGAGATACCTAGCCCGATCACCCCTTCTCACCTTTTTCAAAAGAGACCACCCCCATGTGCTCTCCCCTCCTCCCTCACCTAACCACCTCAGAGCTACCCAGGAGGCGCCCAGACCCCTCTCCCTCCTCCCTACTTCCCCAAGCTAGGCCATAGCCACCATCTCGCAAACCCTAGCTACTTCGGCCTGTTCAAGATCAACATAGCCTGCTGCTCTCCGAGGCCGCCAGGAGCACCGACGAGTTCCTCGGCGTCCCCTTCTTCGGCTCGAACCAGCACCTGGGCCGGAACCTCGCCGGAGCAGCCTAGCGCCGCCGTGCACCGTCGCAGCCCGAGCCCAACGTCCCCGAGCCCGCCGCCAGATCCCCTCCACCTCTGCACGATCTACCACGCCGGCGACACCGCGGTGAGCCCTTGCATCTCCTAGACATGGTCCCTATCCACCTCTCGCCGTAGAACGCCGCCACCTTCCGTTGAGCACTCCGCGTGCGCGCCACCGTTGCAAGCACACCGTGCAGTTCATGTCGTCTGTAAGATTGCCGTGTGTTCTCCCTCTGTTCGTCAGGTTTTCCCTGTTGCGGTAGGCCTCCCCTTAGGAAACTCCTTATACCAAAGTTGTAACCCTTCGTCGTATCTGTGTTTTTTGTTTTTAGGGCTTAGCCAGATTCTCGCTAGATTACGCCACCGCTTTGGAAAGACGGCCAGGTCCGCCACGACAGAGCGATCCGTCGCTGCGGATGCAAGCCGATGGCGTTTCGCAGAACCCCCGCCCTTTTCCCCGCTAAACCGCGGTCCCAAGCCCACTGTCACCTCGGTGTTCTTTTTGCAAGAAAACCCCCAGTAGATCCTGGCCATCACGGACAGACCCCCATACAGGATCACCCGTGTCACGCCCGGCTGGGCGGCGCGTCTTGGCGTGCTCAGCGGACCCACTTGTCATCAGTGCGGTTAAGAAGGACCCGAGTGAGAAAAGCCCTGCAGCCCTCTGCGGCCCCACCTGCTGCTGAGTCAGCGCAAGGCCCACCCGTCAGCGTCAGTGGCTGGATCTGCCTGAGTACAAAAAGAATTTCTGTATTTCTGTTTTAATTCAAACTTTTCCAAATTAAATTTAAATTCAATTTCAAATCTGTTTTAATATAACTTTTCAAATATAATTCCAAATAATGCAAATAATATATGTTTTCAAATCAGAAAATATGAGGAATTCAAATATGCCCTTAAAAATATATTTTGGACACTTAAAATTTCAAGTTGATTTAAATTACAATAAATTGCCCTTTTTCCTTAGTAAATTCATAACTTTTGTTTTATAAGTCCAAATTTAACAAATGATATGTCTAAAATGATTATCTCAACGAGACCTTTCTGTTTATGCATTCCATTATATGTTTTGCAGCATGCATCATATAAGTATAAAGTATACAGCAACTAATATGAGGATAAATTGGGGCCAAAACTCAATAAAATGATTTATTCTTGTATTCCACACCTCACCCATGCCATGCTACTTTATTGCCATGCAAATTGTGCATCATTCATCATGGCGTGATTGTTTGCTTGTCGCATTTTATTCATATGCTTGTGCACTTTATTTATGTTGGCCCTTGTTTGTTTGGTTCTTCTTCGAATAGACGCTGAGCAGGGGATATACCAAGAGAACCAGGAGCACTACCCAGATCCTTCTCGCTTCAACCGAGCTGCCAGGCAAGCATTACCACATGCTTGCATACATATAGTACCTATTGCCTCTATCTTATTCTTGCATCATTGAGTCGCGATTGCATTAAATTGAATCCCAAGTATTGCATAGCCTTTATTTTTAAACCCCACCGAAGCTTGTTCCTCCATCCCACGAGCCATTACTATAGGAGTTGTTTGAGCCATGCGAGTCGTAGAACAAGATGTGTAGGGTATGTGAGTGTCTGATGGATAACGAGGTACCTAAACAACTTAACCTGAGTAATAAAGGGATAACTAATGAAAGTGGCATCAGTGAGCCATATTTGCTATTTGGTTTTTCAGGCTCACTTGTGTCCCGTAGGACCCCGAGTACTTGTTTCCTGTTCCTTGAATATTCGCGCTATCCACATCCGGGAGGCTTATGAACCCTCCTGAGCCAGAGCTTGATTCATTCTTATTTCTTGGGGCCACAAACTAGTTTGAGGTTTTATTTCCTATCCTGTACTTATGCCATGCTTTACTGCTTTATTTAAATTGTGCAGTCTTACTGTCTATTTAGGGCCGTGACCCGTTTTGTATCAAGACAAGTCACACTTTCCGGTTCCAGATCATTTACTGGCCACACAAACCTTGAGTCCGTCTTCGTAGCCGGCCAACCGTTGCGGGTAGCTTAATGGGGTGGCCCCTGAAATATTTCTGAATCCTGTGATCGCTTTGTCGTATTTGCCTCGTTGGTTTTGATTTGGTTTTCGAGGTTGATCGAGTGTGTGTTGCTATTTGTGCACCCCTACGGTAAAAACTTTCAAAGCCGTGTCATGGTTATGGACGACTTGGAGCACAGTTTCTCGATCATAGACAAGCATAACTAAAGTACCGCTTTTAATTTGACTAAGTACCTGACTAGTAAATAGTGCAACACTCATGGAATGGATAATAAAACTGCCAACGGATGGGGGGTTGTTCGTCCGCTTCCTCGTCGGTAAGCGAGGAGGAGGATGGATCTGTTAATATTACCATTATAACTGTTGTTATTCATTCACGGACATCCGTCTATCTCTGGTTAGGCGGATGGTTAGCGAGTATCTATAGAATTGTTAGGGTTTATCTTTGCTGCAATTGCGTCACCCCAGGTTGTGTCCCCTTTAGAGGCATAAAGACTTCTTGCTGAGTACCCCTAGGGTCTCACGATAAATTGTTTGATTCAGATGCAGGTAAGCTCGCAAGATGGATCTTGGGTGGAGAGGCAGACGATCTACGGGCAATGATCATTGGTGTAGAGATTAGGAGCAGGGATCCGTGAGATCTGTGGGCGGATGTGTTTATTTATGGGGCATCTTATGCCGATTTGCTTCTTATCCGTACTCGGATCTTGTTTTCGCTTCCTTTGATACTCTGATGTTTGATGTATGAGGAGATATCCTAAACTATTATATCTATCTAGGATATTTGGATCTTGCCGTATGGCGTTGCAATATTTCCTTTCTTTTTAGATGGAATGACTCTAAGAACCATTGTATGGTGCATACATACTCATTTGTGTATGTAGTTGATCCCTTCTTTGCCGATTCGCCCGTTCTTGTCCCAATGTTTGGAAATGGTTGGGACGGCCGAAAGGTCTACCTGTGAGTGGCATTTGGGCCCCACCGTACTATTTTAACCATTTCTGCTCATCCAGGATTGTAACTAGGAGCGTAATTCACCGAGGTAGTTACAATTGGTATCAGAGCCATCCCGACCTTCAGGGTCTCAGCCAAATGGTCGTTGTCTGTCTAGCAAATATTTTTGGTAGCTATGTATACTAGGAAAATCAAACGCGAGTAGGACTGCTTCCACTTTTCTTCTTACCCAACCACCCACCCTTTTCTGGTAAGGAAGTGTAACGTTTTCAATCCTCTTCTTAAAATTCAAACTAGGATTCACGTGTTCTGGGTTTCCGTAGTACCATAGAAAGTGTGTGTGTGTGTGTGTGTGTAATTCCTTGTCTATCTGTTGCATCCATTTTGTTATCACAATCTGCCTTTGGTTATCAACTGTTGGTACATTCCATACTGACAGGCTTTGGAAAACCGGCGCGATCTATCTGACTCCTTGTTAACCGGTGCCATCTTCTTAAGAGTGTCCTTCCTTCTAGCAACTCCACATTCTGTGCAAGCATCAGTTGCTAATCTCCACCTGATAAGTGATTTTGCGCATCTATTGGTATTTTAATGCCGAAAAATGCGGAAAAAATTTCTTTGATACATCTGTGTTTCCACACTCCTTTCTAGTCGTGTGTGAAACATTATCTATCTCCTTTTTATCAGCATGTCCATGCTAACTCATTCTTTTGTCACCGGCGCTTAATCCTGGAGTTTAATTTCATCTCCAATTCTCTTGGGATAATTACATAACATGTGTCGATCCGATGCAGGTGATTGTAATTTGGTTCTCGGCATAGCTATATGACACTTATCATGAGTGGAATATGGAAAATGCTATCAACACTATCCTTCAAATGGTGACGGTTATCTCCTGTGATTTCGAGTACACCGTGATCATATCTATGCATATTCAAGCATCTTTGGCAATCCGGAGTTTCTCAAAGCACTACGGTGATTCATCATCATCATCATCTTTATCTTTTTGAACTCCATGTCTGCAAAATTCTCTTTGAGACGAGGGAATTGCATCTTTTCGTCTCTGGTAGATTTTGCTTGAGGTATGATCTATCATCTTTTCTTTATCCAAGATCTCTTTATCCTTGTAACCGGTGGTCCAGTCGACAATGTGAACCAGGTGACATCTCTTTTTCTTCCGAAGGACCAGATAATCTATTCTTCCAGTGCATCTTCTTCAACACGAACCCGTGCTCTTAATATTGATCTTTCTAAGAGCGTTGAGCTCAGGAAGTGTTCGAGCATTTGTTCGTTTCTCTCGCCTTTTGAACTTGGTAATCTGGGAATATCTTGTTAATCCATGGTAGTATATGTTGATAATATGCTTGCCTATTCCATATCAATGGAAGGACATGGAAGATCATCTGTGTCTCTTTCTCTCAAGCTTCGTAAGCACTGCCTGTGTGCAAAGTCTCAAAGTGAGAATTCTGACTTTTTGAAGTCACCTATCTCGGCCACGTCCTTCTGCTAAATAAATCGCTTCAATTCTGGAATCAGCAAGTTCATTGTTAATTCCATCTTCCATCTTTAATCAAACCCAGAGTTTTTCTTGTTGGCAAGTTATCATCGTCGTTCCGCCGAAGATTGCCTCCAAACTGCTAAAGCTCTCTCAATCATTTCAAGAAGAACATGGAGTTCTTTTCACCTCTACCTCGTTAAGTAATCTCTTGAAACCCTCTCGCTCTATCGTCTATGCTCAATCCATCGGAGGCCTTGAAGACCTTCCAGATCTTGTATTCCTTCTGTTCAAGTTGGTGCTATCTTTTCTGTAGCTATTGAATCTTGCAGTTGTTCTCCGTAATCTTCCTTCATATCTTTCCGGTGGCTTGGTACTTCAGACATGACGACAACAACATCATCATTATCTATCTTGCATCCGGTGAATCGTTTGCATCTATCCTTGTTTTCTAACGGAGTTCCATGAGTTTTTGTCAATACCTTCAGTCTATTTCGGTAGCTGGGTTGCATGGTTTTCTTATTCATGTGCGGAGTAATGCTTCGAGTGCGGGATGGAGTAGCTACCATACCAATACTCTTATCATTCGCTCTTGTACATTGAATTGGGGAATTAATGTGATTTCACTCATTCCACGCAAGTTAGAAGTGGCCTTTATCCCTCGATACTTTTACTTCCGTCCTTGTTTTTTCCAGAGTGCTCCCTCGAAGAAAGTAATCATTAATCTCTTGTTGGTGGTCTGTCTATTCTATATGGCGCAAAATCTTCAATTATCTGGTGGAACAAACGCAAACTCTTTTTTGTCCTCGTCATTCTACCGGTGCTCGACATCCCCAAACAAGATGAAAGGAAACTATCTCTCTATTTGTTTCATCAATTCTTTTTCTATGGTAAAGCCAATTATGGTTGATGCCATCAGTCGCTAATCTATTGCATTAGCCTCAAGGTTAAAGAAAGCAATAAGTATCTCTACAATAAACTCCAGATCCTCCATATTCTTTGCTTCTCGGGATTCCACCATGATCTAGCTTCACATCCATCTCTGGGAGTTATATCCGCGCACCTCAATTGCGTGATCCTTTGGGTCTTACCGACGCAACAAGAATCTAATCCGACGATGTCTAACTAAATCTTTCTATTCATATCTAGGGACTCTATTGTTTGAAGGCAATATTGTTTCCGAACTTCATTTCTCAAATCCGAGAGAAGATACGATGCTATTGTCATAGTGGTCCAAAACCTCTCCAATCTAGCTCTTTTCCTTCCGGCGAGATAAAGATTCATCCTCTCTCGTATCAGTAAATCTTTAATCTTAATGGTGTGTCTTTCTTTATCCATGATACATCATCTTGTCCTTTCTTTCACAAGTGGTTCTATTATTTTATCATGTTTCTTGAGAAAGACGGAGCTTTGTCCACCCTATCATTCTTGTCTCACGACAATCCTTCAATTCTTCTAATCCGTTGTTCTTGAAGCAAAACGCAAGACTCGCAACAAGTCTAGCAAGTTTTGCAAGGTGTAGTGGTCGCACCATTCCGTTGTTCATCAACTTGGGAACGTGAGGGTCACCTTCGTTCGAACACCCGCCTCTCCTTGTGTTGTTTTCTCTTTCCTAGGAATCTCGGGGCGAGATTCTTGTTTAGTGGGGGAGAGTTGTAGCATCCCAATTGTCTAACAATTGCAATGCTACTAGCCTAGTCTATATAATGCTACCTTCCTACATATAATTGTTGCATCATCATTATATCATGCTCATGTCATCATGCCACCTTGCATTTGAGCATCATATAAAACCCTTTTTGTGTTGGTTCTTCTCTCATATGCATTGTAAATTGTATTTGCCTCTTGATATTGTATTTGGTTCTTGATATACTGTTTAAATGCCCAAGTTGAGTTGGGGGCATATCTTTTATTAACTCCACCACCTTTCTTGTCATCACCCCATCATTCCACCATCCCACTTTATATGAGCATTGCAACTTATTTGGTTTACCTCTAGCTCATGTGGGTTGGAATGGATCCAATTCTATCTCCACATGCTCCCATATGTGCATCATGTTGTTTTCACAATATTGGTATATGAGAGCCACATGGCCACCTTTGCATGCTATGTGAGTGGAATCCCCTGCCAAGTTTTCTCATGGGTTATCTATGAATATAAGCTCATGTAGGAATATCATTGTGGTTCATATGGGCTAGTGGCACATACACACAAGCTTGGCCACCTTATATCCATGCATGATCTTTTATTTAATCCATGTGGTAAACAAGCTCTCTTTTCTTTTGTTGGGCCTTATTCCAATTTGGGAAGCTTGCTTAAACAAATGCCATGAGGTGATCTAGTGGTTTTCACTACTAGAGGAGGCATTTACTATTTATGCATGGGCCATGCAAAGCATCACCATTCTTTCTTCTTTGGGTTTTTCTTTGGTTTTTGAGTGGATTATCCTCTACCTCTCCTCTCTTCTTGCTTGATCTTGGTGGTTATTGCTAAAACCCTACACCATCTCCATCCATCCAATCACCCCTTTATCTCACCCATATCTTTTCTTTTTAATAAATCTCTTATGCTTGATCTTGAGGCTTATTCTTTTCTTCTCTCTTATCTCTCCTAGCTTAGTTCTTCTAAGCCCTTATCTCTCTTACCCCTCTCTCTTTTCTATCTCTAACCCATGCTCTACCCCCTCTCTCCAAACCCTAACCCGAGCCACCACCACCTAGACACCCATCTACCCGAGCCCCAAACTAACCTAGCCCGAGCTTCCCTTCCCCTCTCCCTCTCTCTTGGCTTCCCCCTCTCTCCCTACCAGGCAGGCCCCACCACGTTCACCCTTCTCTGCCCCCACTTCTTTCTTTGGCTTCAAGACAAGGAGAAGAAGGAGGGAGAGACCTAGCCCGATCACCCCTTCTCACCTTTTTCAAAAGAGACCACCCCCATGTGCTCTCCCCTCCTCCCTCACCTAACCACCTCAGAGCTACCCAGGAGGCGCCCAGACCCCTCTCCCTCCTCCCTACTTCCCCAAGCTAGGCCATAGCCACCATCTCGCAAACCCTAGATACTTCGGCCTGTTCAAGATCGACACAGCCTGCTGCTCTCCGAGGCCGCCAGGAGCACCGACGAGTTCCTCGGCGTCCCCTTCTTCGGCTCGAACCAGCACCTGGGACGGAACCTCGCGAGAGCAGCCTAGCGCCGCCGTGCACCGTCGCAGCCCGAGCCCAACGTCCCCGAGCCCGCCGCCAGATCCCCTCCACCTCTGCACGATCTACCACGCCGGCGACACCGCGGTGAGCCCTTGCATCTCCTAGACATGGTCCCTATCCACCTCTCGTCGTAGAACGCCACCACCTTCCGTCGAGCACTCCGCGTGCGCGCCGCCGTTGCAAGCACACCGTGCAGTTCATGCCGTCCGTCAGATTGCCGTGTGTTCTCCCTCTGTTCGTCAGGTTTTCCCCGTTGTGGTAGGCCTCCCCTTAGGAAACTCCTTATACCAAAGTTGTAGCCCTTCGTCGTATCTGTGTTTTTCGTTTTTAGGGCTTAGCCAGATTCTCGCTAGATTCGTCGCCACCGTCGCCGGAAGACGGCCAGGTCCGCCGCCGACAGAGCCAGATCCGTCCGCGCGGATGCAGCAGCCGATGGCGTTTTGCGCAGAACCCCCTGCCCTTTTTCCCGCCTAAACCCGCGGTCCCCGAAGCCCACCTGTCAGCCTCGGTGTTCTTTTTGCAAGAAAACCCCCGGTAGATCCTGGCCATCACGGACAGACCCCCCCGCGCCCTGGGATCGCCCACGTGTCATGCCCCGGCTGGCGGCGGCAGCGTCTCTGCATCTGCATGCGGACCCACTTGTCATCGGTGAGGTTAGGAAGGACCCGAGTGAGAAAAGCCCTGTGACCCTCTCATGGCCCCACCTGCTGAGTCAGCGCAAAGGCCCACCGTCGTCAGTGGCTGGATTTGCCTGAGTACAAAAAGAATTTCTGTTTTTCTGTTTTAATTCAAACTTTTCCAAATTAAATTTAAATTCAATTTCAAATCTGTTTTAATATAACTTTTCAAATATAATTCCAAATAATGCAAATAATATATGTTTTCAAATCAGAAAAATATGAGGAATTCAAATATGCCCTTCAAAATATATTTTGGACACTTAAAATTTCAAGTTGATTTAAATTACAATAAAATGCCCTTTTTCCTTAGTAAATTCATAACTTTTGTTTTATAAGTCCAAATTTAACAAATGATATGTCTAAAATGATTAGCTCAACGAGACCTTTCTGTTTATGCATTACATTATCTGTTTTGCAGCATGCATCATATAAGTATAAAGTATACAGCAACTAATATGAGGATAAATTGGGGCCAAAACTCAATAAAATGATTTATTCTTGTATTCCACACCTCACCCATGCCATGCTACTTTATTGCCATGCAAATTGTGCATCATTCATCATGGCGTGATTGTTTGCTTGTCGCATTTTATTCATATGCTTGTGCACTTTATTTATGTTGGCCCTTGTTTGTTTGGTTCTTCTTCGAATAGACGTGGTGGGATATACCAAGAGAACCAGAGCACTACCAGATCCTTCTCTCGCTTCAACTGAAATGCCAGCAAGCATTACCACATGCTTGCATACATATAGTACCTATTGCCTCTATCTTATTCTTGCATCATTGAGTCGATTGCATTAAATTGAATCCCAAGTATTGCATAGCCTTTATTTTAAACCCAATCAAGCTTGTTCCTCCATCCCACGAGCCATTACTACAGGAGTTGTTTGAGCCATGCGAGTCGTAGAACAGCATGTGTAGGGTATGTGAGTGTCTGATGGATAACGAGGTACCTAAACAACTTAACCTGAGTAGTAATGGGATAATTAATGAAAGTGGCATCGGTGAGCCATATTTGCTATTTGGTTTTTCAGGCTCACTTGTGTCCCGTAGGACCCCGAGTACTTGATTTCTGTTCCTTGAATATTCGTGCTATCCACATCCGGGAGGCTTATGAACCCCACAGCGAGCTTGATTCATTCTTATTTCTTGGGGCCACAAACTAGTTTGAGGTTTTATTTACTATCCTGTACTTATGCCATGCTTTACTGCTTTATTTAAATTGTGCGAGGTACTGCACCTATACTGTTTAGGGCCATGACCCGTTTTCGCTGTATCGACAAGCCCAGTCACACTTTCGGGTTCCCAGTCGTTTACAGCCGGCCACACAAACCTTGAGTCCATCTTCTTCCGTTGCGGGTAGCTTAATGGGGTGGCCCCCTGAAATATTTCTGAATCCTGTGATCGCTTTGTCGTGACTGCCTCGTTGGTTTTGATTTGGTTTTTCCGAGGTTGATCGAGTGTGTGTTGCTATTTGTGCACCCCTGCAGGGTAAAACTTTCTGAAAGATGTGTCCGCGGTTATGGACGACTTGGAGCACAGTTTCTCGATCATAGACAAGCATAACTAAAGTACCGCTTTTAATTTGACTAAGTACCTGACTAGTAAATAGTGCAACACTCATGGAATGGATAATAAAACTGCCAACGGATGGGGGGTTGTTCGTCCGCTTCCTCGTCGGTAAGCGAGGAGGAGGATGGATCTGTTAATATTACCATTATAACTGTTGTTATTCATTCATGGACATCCGTCTATCTCTGGTTAGGCGGATGGTTAGCGAGTATCTATAGAATTGTTAGGGTTTATCTTTTGCTGCAATTGCGTCACCCCAGGTTGTGTCCCCTTTAGAGGCATAAAGACTTGCTGAGTACCCCTAGGGTCTCACACGATAAATTGTTTGATTCAGATGCACAGGTAAGCTCGCAAGATGGATACTGGGTGGAGGAGACGGACGATGCGGGCAACGATCATTCGGTGTAGAGATTCCGGGAACGGGGATCCGTGAGATCTATGGGCGGGATGTGTTTATTTATGGGGCATCTTATGCCGATTTGCTTCTTATCCGTACTCGGATCTTGTTTTCCGCTCACCGATACTGATGTTTGATGTATGAGGAGATATCCTAAACTATTATATCTATCTAGGATATTTGGATCTTGCCGTATATGCTGCGTAATATTTCCTTTCTTTTTAGATGGAATGACTCTGAGAACCATTGTATGGTGGCTTGCATACATACTCATTTGTGTATGTAGTTGATCCCTTCGCCTGCCGATTACGCCGCTCGTTCTTGTCCCGATGTTTGGAAATGGTTAGGACGGCCGAAAGGTCTACCTGTGAGTGGCATTTGGGCCCCACCGTACTATTTTAACCATTTCCGCTCATCCAGGCTTGTAACTAGGAGCGTAATTCACCGAGGTAGTTACAATCCATGTGGCTCTAGTGGTGGTTTATGAAAATAACACACATGCAATGACACTGGTGGATCCATGTGGTTTATGAAAATAACACACATCCAATTAGACTGGTGGATCCATGTGGTTTATGAAAAGAACACACATGCAATCACTCTAGTGGTGGTTGATGAAAAAGAACATGATGACTCGTGTATTAACGAGCTCGTTGGGGAACCCCAAGAGGAAGGTATGATGAGTTCAGCAGTAAGTTTTCCCTCAGTTATGAAACCAAGGTTATCAATCCAGTAGGAGCAAGGAAACACCCCAAAGGTGTAGCTAGCTGAACTTTAGCAGGGCGCACAACCGGTGCCAGCAGCAACGTGGAGACCTGCAGAACACAACCATAGAACTATGTCCCCAACTTGCGATGAGGTTGTGAATCTCACCGGTTTTGCTGAAAACAAAGGATTAAACGTATCGAGTGGAAGAAAGTAATAGTTTGCAGAAAGTAAAGACAAACAAGTAAACAGTTGATTGTAGATTGATAGTAAAAGAAAGGACCGGGGTCCATAGTTCACTAGAGGTGTCTATCCTTAAGATAGATGACATGTTGGGTGAACAAATTACAGCGGGGTAATTGACAAAACATCGAGAAAGGATACAAGCATATATTAATCATCTTGACTCCTTTTAGATTCGATTGGGCATTACAACATTATACATAGACCGCCATCCAACTGCATCTATGACTAATAATCCACCTTCAGGTTATCATCTGAATCCCCTCCAGTATTGACTCTAGTGGAGCCATGTGGTTTATGAAAATAACACACATGCAATGAACTCTAGTGGATCCATGTGGTTTATGAAAAGAACACACATGCTGTGGTGGCATCACTGCATGTGTTCTTTTCCTAAAACCCCAATGATGCACACTAATACACTCACACATCCAATGAAAAGAACACACATGCAATGACTCTAGTTGTGGTTTATGAAAATAACACACATGCAATGACTCTAGTTGTGGTTTATGAAAAGAACACAAAAGAAATGAACTCTAGTGGATCCATGTGGTTTATGAAAAGAACACACATGCAATGACTCTAGTGTATCCATGTGGTTTATGAAAAGAACACACAATCAATGAACTCTGGTGGATCCATGTGGTTTATGAAAAGAACACACATTCAATGACAGTAGTGGATCCATGTGGTTTATGAAAAGAACACACATGAAATGAACTCTAGTGGATCCATGTGAACACACATGCAATGAACTCTAGTGGTGGTTTAGGAGTGAACTGATACGTTGCTAACGTATCTAAAATATTTCATGTTCCATGCTTGGTTTATATCTACTTTCTTATGTTTTGTCCACACTTTGGAGTACTTTTTATACACTTTCTTGGACTAACCTAATAACAAGATGCCACAGTGCCAGTTGCCTGTTTTCTGCTGTTTTTGGTTCTAGAAAAGTCAGAAAATGATTATTCTCAGAATTGGACGGGACGAAAGCCAGAGTCGATATTTTACCGGAAGACACATGGAGTCCGAAGGAGAGACGAAGGGGGACACAGGGAGGCCACACACCCTTGGTGCGGGCAGCCCTAGGTCGCGCCAGGGCATGGTGTGGGCTTCCGGGACGGCCACCGACCTCGCCTCTTTGCCTATAAGAAGCCTCCGATGCAGAAATCCTAAATAATCCAGCCTCCAGCCATGAAAAGTTTCGCAGTGCCGCCACCATCGAAGGGGAGATTTGGGGGACAGAAATTCTCTATTTCGGCACCCTGCCGGGACGAGGAAGTGCCCCCGGAGCCAATCGATCTCCACCACCATCTCCATCACCGTTGATGATGAGGGAGTAGTTCTTCCTCGAGGCTAAGGGTTCTACCGGTAGATATGTGTTCATTTCTCTCTCTATGCATAATCATATTGTGATCATGAGCTTTGTAATCAAGTAGATCTACCTTGCTACTCAAGTGCTTTAATATATCTCTGCTCTCCCCATGTGTGTGAAAGTGACAGCGTGCACACCATGGTGGTACTTAGGCTAGGATTACAAATACTTGTCATGAGTTATATCTGGAGTTGGATGTCTCTATGAAATTGTGGTGTTTGTTCGAACCATCTAGAGCTCAAGGTGATAGTGTGGGGTTATCTAGATGGGAAAAGCGAACTTTGAGGAATGTTGTTATAGCCCTACCATGGATTAGAGGGTCCAACCGGAGAGTAGTTCAGAGTAGTATCATAAAGAGAAGATATTTATATGAGAGTGTTCACTAGTGAAAGTATGATCCCTAGTCCTTGTTTCTAAGCATTGAAACACCATTTGCTACTAGATCTGTTACATGTTTTCTTGCTTCCATCTTTATTTTAGATTGCCTTTAGTCTTTTCCACGCCATCAAGCTATTTTCTAGCACCATTGTCTTATATCCATACCACTTGTACTCTCTCTTCGCCGAACTAGTGCACCTATACACCTAACAAGTGTATTGGGTGTGTTGGGGACACAAGAGACTTCTTGTATCTTGATTGTAGGGTTGCTTGAGAGGGGATACCTTTAACCAGATCCTCCCTGAGTTCGATAAACCTTGGGTGATCCACTTAAGGGAAACTTGTTGCTGTTCTACAAACCTCTGCACTTGGAGGCCCAACAACTGTCTACAAGAATAGAAGTGCGTAGAAATCAAGCTATTTTTCTAGCGTCGTTGCTGGGGAACGAAGAAGAAGATCCCACATCAACCACATGCCATCAAAAGTATTTTCTAGTGCCGTTGCCGGGGAGGGAAGGTAAAAGGTCTCACATCCTCCGGTGTGACTGCAGGAAGTTATTTCCTTTAGATTCTGCAATTATATCTTTTTGTTTCTTGTTTTTATTTCCACTAGTCAGGCTTAATGGAAAACAACAAAAAAATTAGAGAGCTTGACAATATTTATCATGAGTTAGGACATGAAGTGTTTGAAGAGAAAATTAAAAAACCTATGGAACTTTATTTGCATGCTAATAGCAATGTTGTTAGTATGAATTCTTTGGACACCATTATGGGTAATGCTATGGAAAACTCTAAGCTTGGGGAAGCTAGTTTTTATGAAAATGATCTTTTTGTCCCACATCTTTAGAGGAGAAAATTTGCTTTGACGATACTATACCTCCAATATATGATGATTACAATGATGAATATGATATTTTCAGTCCACCTAATATTGAGGAGAAAATTAATTATGATTACAACATGCCCACCTATATTTGATGATTATGGCGATGAGAATAATAAGGACAACTATTTTGTTGAATTTACTCCCACCAATTAATAAAAATGACTATGTTTTTGTGGAGAGTATTAATTCTTTTATGCATGTGGCTCATGATAAGAATGTTTTATGTTATAATTATATTGTTAATTTTATTCATGATGCTACTGAAAGTTATTATGAGAGAGGGAAACATGGTTTTATGTATCTCAACAATATTAAGTTTCCCCTCTTTATGTGGAAAGTCTTGAAGTTGCTCTTGTTTTGCTTTACTATGCTTATTGCTTTGTGCTTTCATGACTTGTTTCTTTACAAGATTCCTATGCATAGGAAGTGGGTTAGACTTAAATGTGTTTTGAATTTGCTCTTGATGCTCTCTTTTACTTCAATTCATATTTCTTATGTGAGCATCTTCTCAAACTATCAAGCCTAACTTAAAGACGTTAAAGAAAAGTACTTATTAGGAGATAACCCAAAAGTTTTAGTTGAGTCTTGGAAGTTATTGCTTCAGTAATAACCTCTCCTTCCCTTTTTTATTTGCGTTTTGTGCCAAGAGTAACCTCTAATGAGAGAGAAGTAATGCTTGGGAAAGTCGTTATCCCGAAACAGATTTTTGTGCTTCGCTGTAAACATTCGTGTAAAATCTGTATACATCGGTTTAA
The DNA here is from genome assembly GCA_023614405.1 of Avena insularis. NCBI lineage: Eukaryota > Viridiplantae > Streptophyta > Magnoliopsida > Poales > Poaceae > Avena > Avena insularis. Next base: position 150,214 of record JAJUPC010000162.1, on the reverse strand, counting down.
GCTGTGATTTTTTGTGCTTCTGCCCCAGGTTGTTATCCAACTTTCGTTAGTTTAACACGTTTCGATTTGAGCAACAGAAGGCCTTATAAAAAATTGTTTTTTACCTGCTGGTCTGTTTTGACAGATTTCTGCCATTATTTGCATTCGCCTCTTAATCTCTTTCTCTTTGAGTTCTATTTGATCATTTGAACTTTGTAAAGGAAGTGCTACAGTAGCTTTTGTTTTAATGGAAGTTTTATTGGTGTTTAAATTGAACCCAAAGACTTATTATCTTGAGTACACTAATGTTGCTAATAAAGATTGTGTGAAGTTTTGTATGAAGGAAAAATTTCAGGTTTAAGGAAAGAGTGATGTAATGAGATGAAGAATGGACTAAAGCTCAAGCTTGGCGATGCCACCCATGTCACCCCAAGAAATATCCAAGAAGTACAAGTGTCAAAGCCTAGGGATGCCCAAGGCATCCCCTTCTTCATCAATAAAAATTTCAGGTTTCTTCCAAACACTTCATTTTTATTGTTTCATGCACAATTGTGTTGTTCTTGGAGCGTCTTTGTTTTCGTTTTTAGTTTTCGTTTTCTTGGTTTGCTTAGTTTGCTTGAATAAATTGGTTGGACCCCCTCATTCATGCATTAGTTTTCAAATAAGATTGGTTTGGATTGGAAAAGAGTAGGAAAAGTTCATGCTTAAGTGGTAAAAGGAGCTTGTTTTTGACTGTGTCCTATGCTTTGTCATGTCATGCTTGATATTGTTTTGGATTTATTCTTAGTGATTTTTGCTGTAGCATGACATGTTATATACAATTGAGATTGCTTAATGTGCCTTGAAAGAATCATGCGTTGTTTTAGCATATAAAAGCATAATATTGTGGTATTCTCCTTTAAATGCTTTATTTGGGTTGACTTGGCGCATGCTCACACCATGTTAAGACTATACCAAGTCATCATAACCTCTATGATCATTTAGTTTTTGACTTGTAATATCACATTATGCTTTAATTAATGATGTTTTGTCGCTTTTCATGATTATGGCCATTATTGCTCTCTTAGTTGGTCGCTCCCAGTCTTTTGCTTGCCTCCATAACCAAGTATGAGTTCCACTCATGCATCCAACTCCAAATAAAACCAAGTTATTCCAAAGATTCCACCATACCTACCTATTAGCATTTGCTATTCCAAGTATATTCATGTTTTTATCTACTTTCTGAATTAAACTTGTTATGTGAAAATTAGTGATTAAAGCTCTCACGGACTTGATGGCACACTTTACTTTTCTTGCCCCTAATAAACTTGAACCATTGTGTCATCTATGTTGTATATTCTTGCACTTATACGTTGGGGATTAGCAGAACCATGCTATCATGGGGAATGCTTTCAACATTGCACTTGTACATTGTACCCAGTTGATATCATGCTCTTTTGTATATGGATGTCGTTAGTGTGAAATGAAAGGGGAGCTTGTAAGTCCATGGAGTTATGTATGTGTGTTAGAGAAATGCCTGGGCCGCTGGTCTAATCCATGCCGAATCATGGTGGAAACCTGTAGCGTAACCATAATGAGCAATCTATGAAGCATTCTTCTTATAAAAAAGAGATAGAGATTGAGAAAAAAGAAAAAAAGAGATGAGAAAAGAGGAAAGAGAGAAAAAAGCACCATGTTCCCATGGTAAATAAGAAGATTGCTGAGATGCCCGTTGTCTGCTTGCCTTGTCATCTTGATATGGGGATTCTTCCGTATCATCGGGCAAGGGGTACCCCGCTGGCGGTTCTTTATGATACACATATACTTACTATGACAAGAACTTACCGGTAACTAAACTTGAGTAGCATGAGGAGCGGCCCTCGTATTCAAGGGACATGAGATTTCCAACTTATAATTTGTCAAGCATATACTCCATAGTTTGTTCACTTTAACCTTAATCACGTCAAGATGCTTATGATAGGGGCAATGAGAGCTCAAAGCTAATAAGTACCATAATTTTTGGAAGCTCTTTATGAAACTTGAATCCCTGCTTCCTTCTATGAAGGCCTTTCTTTTACTTTTATGTTGATTCTCCATCTACTATCTTTATGCACCTATTGAGAGAGCATAGTGGCCATTCTTAGTTTAATGGGCATTGTCCCAAGACTTGTTGATTGATGAATAAATTTGATATTGCTTGTTCTTAAACTATTTGTATCTAGTCACCCTTATGAACTTTGAAGGTGTCCTATGCATTTATGTTTTGTTACACTATGAGGGACAAGCTGAATAACATTCTCATTATGTTTTCTTTATGTGAAACAAACAAACGTCTTGCAAGCATTGTTATTCATGAATATTTTCTTTGTGCCTTTTCATATTACAACATAGTTGCTATGTCTTATTGTTAAACTATATCTTTAATGCTATGTTAAAGTACTATGATCCTAGTTATCAATGTTTTACAAATACCTTGATCAAGATTGTGATGGTGCATGTCACCTCAAAAATTATTCTTTCTTTTTATCACTTACCTACTCGAGGACGAGCAGGAGTTAAGCTTGGGGATCTTGATGCGTTGCTAACGTATCTATAATTTTTGATGTTCCATGCTTGGTTTATATCTACTTTCTTATGTTTTGTCCACACTTTGGAGTAATTTTTATACACTTTCTTTGACTAACCTATTAACAAGATTCCACAGTGCCAGTTGCTTGTTTTCTGCTGTTTTTGGTTCCAAAAAAGTCAGAAAATGAATATTCTCGGAATTGGACGGGACAAAAGCCAAAGTCGATATTTTACCGAAAGACAGATGGAGTCCGAAGGAGAGACGAAGGGGGGACACAGGGCGGCTACACCCCCTTGGCACGGGTAGCCCTAGGCCACGCCAGGGCATGGTGTCGGCCTCCTGGCCGGCCATCGACCTCGCCTATTCGCCTATAAGAAGCCTCTGATGCAGAAACCCTAAATAATCTAGCCTCCAGCCACGAAAAGTTCCGTAGCACCGCCACCACCAAAGGGGAGATTCAGGGGACAGAAAGTCTTTGTTCAGGCACCCTACCAGGACGGGGAAGTGCCCCCAGATCCATCTCCATCGATCTCCACCACCATCCCCATCGCCGTTGCTGATTCCCATGATGATGAGGGAGTAGTTCTTCCTCGAGGCTAAGAGTTCTACCGGTAGCTATGTGTTCATATCTCTCTCTATGCATGATCATATTGTGATCATGAGCTTTGTAATCAAGTAGATCTACCTTGCTACTCAAGTGCTTTAATAGATCTCTGCTCTCCCCATGTGTGTGAAAGTGACAGCGTGCACACCATGGTGACACATAGGCTAGAGATTACAAATACTTGTTATTAGTTATATTTGGAGTTGGATGTCTCTATGAAATTGTGGTGTTTGTTGGAACCATCTAGAGCTCAAGGTGACAGTGTGGGGTTATCTAGATGGGAAAAGCGAACTCTGAGGAGTGCTGTTATATCCCTACCATGGATTAGACTGTCCAACCAGAGAGTAGTATCATAAAGAGAAGATATTTATATGAGAGTGTTCACTAGTGAAAGTATGATCCCTGGGCCTTGTTTCTAAGCATTGAAACACCGTTTGCTACTAGATCTGTTACATGTTTGCTTGCTTCCATCTTTATTTGAGATTGCCTTTAGTCTTTTCCACGCCATTAAGCTATTTTCTAGCACTATTGTCTTATATCCATACCACTTATATTTTACTATCTCTTCGCCGAACTATTGCACCTATACACCTGAAAGGTGTATTGGTTGTGTTGGGACACATGAGACTTCTTGTATCTTGATTGCAGGGTTGCTTGAGAGGGGATACATTTGACCACTTCCTCCCTGAGTTCGATAAACCTTGGGTGATCCACTTAAGGGAAACTTGCTGTTGTTCTACAAAACTCTAGACTTGGAGGCCCAACAACTGTCTAGAAGAATAGAAGTGCGTAGACATCATAAACACACATGAAATGACTCTGGTGGATCCATATGTGGTTTATGAAAAGAACACGCATGCAATGAATCTAGTGGTGGTGTATGAATAGAACACGCAGGCAATAACTCTAGTGGTGGTTTATGAAAAGAACACACATGCAATGACACTTGTGGATCCATGTGGTTTATGAAAACAACACACATCCAATGACTCTACTGGTGGTTTACGAAAATAAAACACATGCAATGACACTGGTGGATCCATGTGGTTTATGAAAAGAACACACATCCAATGACACTGGTGGATCCATGTGGTTTATGAAAAGAACACACATACAATGAACCCTAGTGGATCCATGTGGTTTATAAAAAGAACACACATGCCATGATTCTACTGGTGGTTTAGGAGAAGAACACACATGCAATGACTCTAGTGTATCCATATGTGGTTTACAGAAAGAACAAACATTTAATTACACTGGTGGATCCATGAGGTTTATGAAAAGAACACACATGCATTGCCTCTAGTGGATCCATGTGGTTTATGAAAATAACACACATGCAATGAACTCTAGTGGATCCATGTGGTTTATGAAAAGAACACACATGTTGTTGTGGCATCACTATATGTGTTCTTTTCCTAAAACCCCAATGATGCACACTAATACACTCACACAAGCAAAGAAAAGAACACACATGCAATGACTCTAGCCATGGTTTATGAAAAGAACACACATGCAATGACTCTAGTTCTGGTTTATGAAAAGAACACAAAAGTAATGAACTCTAGTGGATCCATGTGGTTTATGAAAAGAACACACATTCAATGACTCTAGCGTATCCATGTGGTTTATGAAAAGAACACATATGCAATGAACTCTAGTGGTGGTTTAGGATAAGAACACACATGCAATGACTTTAGTGGATCCATATGTGGTTTATGAAAATAACACACATGCAATGACTCTAGTGGTGGTTTATGAAAAGACCACACATGCAATGACTCTAGTGGTGGTTTATGAAAAGAACACACATGCAATGACACTAGTGGATCCATGTGGTTTATGAAAAGAACACACATCCAATGACTCTAGTGGTGGTTTATGAAAAGAACACACATGCAATCACACTGGTGGATCCATGTGGTTTACGAAAAGAACAAACATCCAATGACACTGGTGGATCCACGTGGTTTATGAAAAGAACACACATCCAATGACACTAGTGAAACCATGTGGTTTATGAAAATAACACACATGCAATTAACTCTAGTGGATCCATGTGGTTTATGAAAAGAACACACATGTAATGACTATAGATGTGGTTTATGAAAATAACACACATGCAATGACACTAGTGGATCCATGTGGTTTATGAAAAGAACACACATTCAATGATAGTAGTGGATCCATGTGGTTTATGAAAAGAACACACATTCAATGAACTCTAGTGGATCCATGTGGTTTATGAAAAGAACACACATGCAATGAACTCTAGTGGTTGTTTAGGAGAAGAACACGCATGCAGTGACTCTGGTGGATCCGTATGTGGTTTATGAAAAGAACACACATGCAATGACTCTAGTGGCGGTTTATGAATTAAACACACATGCAATGATTCTAGTGGTGGTTTATGAAAATAACACACATGCAATGACACTGGTGGTTCCATGTGGTTTATGAAAACAACACACATCCAATGACTCTAGTGGTGGTTTACGAAAAGAACACACATGCAATGACATTGGTGGATCCATGTGGTTTATGAAAAGTACACACATCCAATGATACTGGTGGATCCATGTGGTTTATGAAAAGAACACACATGCAATGAACTCTAGTGGATCCACGTGGTTTATGAAAAGAACAAACATGCATTGAAATCTAGTGGATCCATGGGGTTTATGAAAAGAACACACATGCAATGATTTTATTGGTGGTTTGGGATAAGAACACACATGCAATGACTCTAGTGGATCCATATGTGGTTTTATAAAAATTACAAACATTCAATTACACTGGTGGATCCACGTGGTTTATTAAAATAACACACATGCAATGACTCTAGTGGATCCATGTGGTTTATGAAAATAACACACATGCAATGAACTCTAGTGGATTCGTGTGGTTTATGAAAAGAACACACATGCTGTGGTGGCATCACTGCATGTGTTGTTTTCCTAAAACCCCAATGATGCACACTAATACACTCACGCATGCAATGAAAACAACACACATGCAATGACTCTAGCTGTGCTTTATGAAAAGAACACACATGTAATGACTCTAGTTGTGGTTAATGAAAAGAACACAAATGTAATGAACTCTAGTGGATCCATGTGGTTTACGAAAAGAACACACATGCAATGACTCTAGTATATCCATGTGGTTTATGAAAAGAACACACATGCCATGAACTCTAGTGGTTGTTAAGGAGAATAACACACATCCAATGACTCTAGTGTATCCATATGTGGTTTATGAAAAGAACACACATGCAATTGCTCTAGTGGTGGTTTATGAAAAGAACACACATGCTGACGGGGGTTTAAATCGTCAATGCCCATTATTATGGACTTGGGTTTTGGAGAACGAGGGAGCGCTGGAGGCATCAATCAGCTAGCAAACAAGCACACAGGGACGCAAGTTTTACCTAGGTTCAGGCCTCATATAGGTCCCTACTCCCGCTTCTCTGCTATTTGAATTAATGAAGGAATCGAAGATTACAGGGGCGTGCAAATGCAATCTGGCGAGAGTTGTGGAAACTAGGGTGGTGATTGTCCTCCTCGCTGTCCCCTCCTAGCCTTTATATAGATAGGCTAGGTCTCGGGTAGCAGGTCGAGTCAGTTAAAAATTAGGGTTTTCCCTTTGAACTTTCTATCTTAAGCTTCTTCTTGTCTCGCAAGCAATCGAGAGTCCATGGGCCACTCGAATTCTCCACTGGGCCTTGGCAACGCCGTGGGCTTCTGCCATATCTAGACCGTATATACCAAACTCGAGTACATGTAGGTTATACCCATGTCAGTAGCCCCCGAGTGTCCAGTGGAATCAAAGATTCGACTGGGACTTTATGAAGTCTTTCAAGTGCATGACTGAGCATTTTTCGAGTGTTCTGTTTGTGTCATAGGGATTGTTGATATATGTGCCTGATTTATCTGATGTATCGGTATCAGTTAACTGCCTTAGGTCAAAACAACGCAATCTACTCAAACTCGAGTCCCCGGACTAGAATTCGGAAAAGTGCTGGCGTAATTCGACTCAGGCCGCAGAGGTCTTACAGGAGTCGAATTCTAGTGTATAAGTGTGAGCACTTGACGCGTCCATCAAGGCATGTTCATCGCACCTATAGGTACAGATATATTTCTGGTAGTGCATAGCAGATGCGTTTCCCGACCTTATTTAGGTCTTATCTTCACGCTGTAAGCGCGACATCCAAATTTTTTGTCATCGTGGAGATGATTCGGGTGGCCCAGGAGACGTAGTCTCTTTGTAGGGAAAATATGAGGCGGAGTCACCATAGCATTCGAGTGTGGATGTTATCAACACATAGTATGATGTACCAGCAAAATAATCATAGGGTGTGTGACCAGCGCTCCCTATGGGAGTAGCCGCTGAGTGCCTACTCGAGCCGTAGACTTGAGTGGGGACTAAAAAACATTTGCGACTGCTGTCGTCTTTTGTTCCTTATTTCACTCGAATATGCCTTCAATGCTCCCTATGGGAGTAACCCGCAATTCATAGTAGAATCAATGATTCGAGTGAAGGGTTTATCATGTATACTGATGTCTATGCACTTCTATTCTTGTAGACAGTTGTTGGGCCTCCAAGTGCAGAGGTTTGTAGAACAGCAGCAAGTTTTCCATTAAGTGGATAACCCAAGGTTTATCGAACTCAGGGAGGAAATGGTCAACGGTATCCCCTCTCAAGCAACCCTGCAATCAAGATACAAGAAGTCTCTTGTGTCCCCAACACACCCAATACACTTGTCAGGTGTATAGGTGCACTAGTTCGGCGAAGAGAGAGTGAAATACAAGTGGTATGGATAATTATAAGTGGTAACGGTGATAGAAGATAACTTGATGGCATGGAAAAGACTAAAGTAAAACTGAAATAAAGATGGAAGCAAGCAAACATGTAACAGATCTAGTTGCAAACGATGTTTCAATGCTTAGAAACAAGGCCTAGGGATCATACTTTCACTAGTGAACACTCTCATATAAATATATTCTCTTTATGATACTACTCTCCGGTTGGACACTCTAATCAACGGTAGGGCTATAACAGCACACCTCAAAGTAAGCCTTTCCCATCTAGAAAACCCCACACTGTCACCTTGAGTACTAGATGAGTCCAACAAACACGACAATTTCATAAAGACATCCAACTCCAAATATAACTCATAACAAGTATTTGTAATCTCTAGCCTAAGTGCCACCATGGTGTGCACACTGTCACTTTCACACACATGGGGAGAGTAGAGATCTATTAAAGCACTTGAGTAGCAAGGTAGATCTATAGATTACAAGCTTATGATCTCAATAAGATCATGCATAGAGAGAGAGAGATGAACACATAGCTACCGGTAGAACCCTTAGCCTCGAGAGAGAACTACTGTCTCCTCATCATGGGAATCAGCAACGGTGATGGAGATGGTGGTGGAGATCGATGGAGATGGCTCCGGGGGCACTTCCCCGTCCCAGCAGGGTGCCGGAACAGAGACTTTCTGTCTCCTGAATCTCCCCTTCGTTGGCGGCGGCGTAGCGGAACTTTTCGTGGCTGGAGGCTTGATGATTTAGGGTTTTGGTATCAGGAGGCTCTTATAGGCGAAGGAGGCAAGGTCTGTGGCCAGCCAGGGGGCCCACACCATGCCCTGGCGCGTCCTGGGGTGGACCACGCCAAGGGGTTGTGTGGCCACCCTATGGCCCCCCTTCGTGTCTCCTTCTGGCTCCGTGAATCTTCCCGGAAAATATCAACTTTGGCTTTTGTCCGGTCCAATTCCGAGAATATTGATTTTTTGACTTTCCTGGAACCAAAAACAGTAGAAAACAGGCAACTGGCACTGTGGCATCTTGTTAATAGGTTAGTCCAAGAAAGTGTATAGAAAGTACTCCAATGTGTGGACAAAACATAAGAAAGTAGATAAAACCAAGCATGGAACATCAAAAATTATAGATACATTTGCAATGTATCAACATCCCCAAGCTTAACTCCTGCTCTTCCTCGAGTAGGTAAGTGATAAAAAGAAAGAATAATTTTTGAGGTGACATGCACCATCAAAGACTTAATCAAAGTATTTGTAAAACATTCAAAGCTGGGATCATAGTACTTCAATCATAACATGAAAGACAAAGTTCTAGCAATAAGACAAAGAAACTATGTTGCAACATGAAAAGGCACAAACAAAAGATTCATGAATAACAATGCTTTGCAAGACGTTTGTTTGTTTCACATAAAGAAAACGTAACATAGTGGCATTCAGCTTGTCCCTCATAGAGTAGCAAATATAAATGCATAGGACACCTTCAAAGTTCATAAGAGTGACTAGATACAAATAGTTTAAAACAAGCAATATCAGGTTATGCATCAATCAACTAGTCTTGGGACAATGCACATAGAACTAAGAATGGCCACTATGCTCTCAAAGTAAGTGCATAAAGATAGAAGGTGGAGACTCATTATAATGGTGGAAGAAAGGCCTTTATAAAAGGAAGCAGGGATTCAAGTCTCATAAAGAGCTTCCAAAAATTATGGTACATATATCTTTTAGCTCTCATTGCCCCTATCATAAGCATCTTGAAGTGATTAAGGTTAAAGTGAACAAACTGTGGAGTATATGCTCGACAAAGTATAAGTTGGAAATCTCATGTCCCTTGAATACGAGGGCCGCTCCTCATGCTACTCAAGTTTAGTCACCAGTGAGTTCTTGTCATCGTAAGTATATGTGTATCATAGAGAACCGCCAATGGGGTACCCCTTGCCCGATGATACGAAAGAATCCCCATATCAAAATGACAAGGCAAGCAGACAACGAGCATCTCAGCAGTCTTCTTATTTACCATGGGAATATGGTGGTTTTTTTCTCTCTTTCCTCTTTTCATAATCCCTTTTTTTCTTTTTCTCTTTTTTTTCTCAATATAGGACTCTTTTTTTATAAGAAGAATGTTTCATAGATAACTCATTATGGTTACGCTGCAGGTTTCCACCATGTCAGCATGCATTATACCAGCGGCCCAGGCGTTTCTCTAACACATATACATAACTCCATGGACTTACAAGCTCCCCTTTCATTTCACACCGACGACATCCATAGACAAAAGAGAATGATATCAACTAGGTACAAAGTACCAAGTGCAATGTTGAAAGCGTTCCCCATGCCAGCATGGTTCTGCTAATTCCCAACAAATAAGTGCAAGCATATACAACATAGACGACACAATGGTTCAAGTTTATTAAGGGGAAGAAAAGTAAAGCGGGCCATCAAGTTCGTGACAGCTTTAATCACTAGTTTTCTCATAACAAGTTTAATTTGGAAGGTAAACAAAAGCATGAATATACTTGGAATAGCATATGCTAATAGGTAGGTATGGTGGACTCTTTGGAATAACTTGGTTTAGGGAGTTGGATGCATGAGTGGAACTCATACTTTGTTGCGGAGGCTAGCAAAAGACTGGGAGCGACAAACTAAGAGAGCAGTAATGGCCATAATCATGCAGAGCGACAAAACATCATTGATCAAAGAATAAAGTGATACTACAAGTTGAAAACTAAAGGATCATAAAGGCTTATGGTGTCTTTGGATAGTCATAACATGGTGTGAGCATGCGCCAAGTCAACCCAAATAAAGCATCAAAGGAGAATACCACTATACTGTGCTTTAATATGCTAAAACAACGCATGATTCATCCAAGGCACATTAAGCAATCTCAATTGTTTATAACAAGTCATGCTACAGCAAATAATACTAAGCATAAAGCCAAAACCATATCAAGCATGACCTGATAGAGCATAGGTCACAGTCAAAAACAAGCTCTTTTTACCACATAAGTATGAACTTTCCTACTCTTTTCCAATCCAAACCAAACTATTTGCAAACCAATGTATGAAAGAGGGGGTCCAACCAATTTATTATGAAAACTAAGAAAACAAAGCAAACGAAAAACCAAAACGAAAATGAAAAAGAAGACGCTCCAAGAACAACACAACTCTGCATGAAACAATAAAAATGAAGCGTTTGGAAGAAACCTAGGATTTTTATTCATGAAGAAGGGGATGCCTTGGGCATCCCCAAGCTTTGACGCTTGTAATTCTTGGATATTTCTTGGGGTGAAACGCGTGGCATCCCCAAGCTTGATCTTTAATCCATCCTTCATCTCATTACGCATTCCTTCCATACACCTGAATTTTTTTCCTTCATACAAAACATCACACAATCTTTATTAGCAACATTAGTGTACTCAAGATAATAAGTCTTTAGGTTCAGTTCTAACACCAATAAAACTTCCATTAAAACACTATCTACTGTAGCACTTCCCTCAAAAATCTCAATTCCCCAAAAGAACTCAAAAAGGAACCAACAAGAAGCAAATGCAGAAAATGGCAGAAATCTGTCAAAACAGACCAGCAGGTAAAGAAGATTTTTTTACAAGACCTTATGTTACTCAAATCAAAAAGTGTTTAACTAAAGAAAGTTAGATAACAACCTGGGGCAGAAGCACAAAAATTAACTCCTCAAAAGGACATACAGAGATTTTACACGAATATTTACGGTGAAGCACAGAAATCTGTTTCGGGACAGCAACTTTCCCAATCATTACTTCTCTCTCATTAGAGGTTACTCTTGGCACAAAAAGCAAATAAAAAGGATAAGGAGCGGTTATTACTGAAGTAATAACTTCCAAGACTCATCTAAAACTTTTGGGTTATCTCCCAATAAGTACTTTTCTTTAATGCCTTTAAGTTAGGCATGATAGTTTGAGAAGATGCTCACATAAGAAATATGAATTGAAGTAAAAGGGAGCATCAAGAAGCAAATTCAAAGCACATTTAAGTCTAACCCACTTCCTATGCATAGGAATCTTGTAAAGAAACAAGTCATGAAAGCACAAAGCAACAAGCATAGTAAAGCAAAACAAGAGCAACTTCAAGACTTTCCACATAAAGAGGGGAAACTTAATATTGTTGAGATACATAAAACCATGTTTCACTCTCTCATAATAACTTTCAGTAGCATCATGAATAAAATTAACAATATAACTATCACATAAAACATTCTTATCATGAGCCACATGCATATAATAATTATTACTCTCCACATAAGCATAGTTATTCTTATTAATTGTGGTGGGAGCAGATTCAACAAAATAGCTATCATTATTATTCTCATCACCATATTCATCAAATATAGGAGGCATATTGTAGTCATAATTCATTTCCTTCTCAATAGTAGGTGGACTGAGAATCTCATATTCATCATTGTAATCATCATATATTGGAGGCATATTATCATTAAAGCAAATTTTCTCCTCTAAAGATGGGGGACTAAAAAGATCATTTTCTATTCTTGTAGACAGTTGTTGGGCCTCCAAGTGCAGAGGTTTGTAGAACAACAGCAAGTTTTCCCTTAAGTGGATCACCCAAGGTTTATCGAACTCAGGGAGGAAGTGGTCAAAGGTATCCCCTCTCAAGCAACCCTGCAATCAAGATACAAGCATTCTCTTGTGTCCCCAACACAACCAATACACTTGTCAGGTGTATAGGTGCACTAGTTCGGCGAAGAGATAGTGAAATACAAGTGGTATGGATAATTATAAGTGGTAACGGTGATAGAAGATAACTTGATGGCATGGAAAAGACTAAAGTAAAACTGAAATAAAGATGGAAGCAAGCAAACATGTAACAGATCTAGTTGCAAACGGCTTTTAAATGCTTAGAAACAAGGCCTAGGGATCATACTTTCACTAGTGAACACTCTCATATAAATATATTCTCTTTATGATACTACTCTTAACTACTCTTCGGTTGGACACTCTAATCAACGGTAGGGCTATAAAAACACACCTCAAAGTAAGCCTTTCCCATCTAGGAAACCCCACACTATCACCTTGAGTACTAGATGAGTCCAACAAACACCACAATTTCATAAAGACATCCAACTCCAAATATAACTCATAACAAGTATTTGTAATCTCTAGCCTAAGTGCCACCATGGTGTGCATGCTGTCACTTTTCACACATGGGGAGAGCAGAGATCTATTAAAGCACTTGAGTAGCAAGGTAGATCTATATATTAGAAGCTCATGATCTCAATAAGATCATGCATAGAGAGAGAGATGAACACATAGATACCGGTAGAACCCTTAGCCTCGAGAGAGAACTACTCCCTCCTCATCATGGGAATCAGGAACGGTGATGGAGATGGTAGTGGAGATCGATGGAGATGGCTCCGGGGGCACTTCCCCGTCCCAGCAGGGTGCCGGAACAGAGACTTTCTATCCCCCAAATCTCCCCTTCCATGGCGGCGGCGCAACGGAACTTTTCGTTGCTGGAGGCTTGATGATTTAGGGTTTTGGTATCGGGAGGCTCTTATAGGCGAAGGAGGCCAGCCAAGGCGCCATGCATGTAGTAGGGTTACTGCTGGCTGTTGGATGGTGTCTGCGAGGAGGTTAAGTAGCTGCGCAGCTGCGGTAATTTTCCCATCTGTCTTCTTTGCTCGTTGCTCCATCGCCATTGCTGCTGCTCTCTGCTTCCTTGCGCACTTCCTCTTTGCGGCACTGAACCAGCTCCATGTCTTCCCCAGTTACTTCCTCCGTTCTCACCACCATCGGAAGATGGGCAAGAAGAAGGGAGGCGCCGCTGCTGGATCCACAGCCACCATTGTTGCCGCCAAGAAAAGGGCGGCACCACCACTGTGCGCACTAGCGCTGGGAAGAAGAAGGGTGCGGGTACCCGCATCACCAATGGTGCCTGGCGGGCGTCCATCATCAAGCCCGCTGAACTGCATCTTCATCGGCGAGATGGAGTTCTTCCTCCCGCAAAAGACGATTCGTGAGTGCCCGGTGAGGAGGTAATCCCTTGTCCTCCTCTGGGTTTCCGGGTGATGTTCCTTGCGTTCATCATCCGAGGTCTTTCTCTCCCTCTCCATCCTTTCTTTCGTGGTCTCCTTTGTTTCTATGGGCTCCAGCTTCACCAGCTGTCCCCAAATTCCATTCTCCATATCTCATGCTTCATTACTCTTTGCGAGTGCTACATCGGAATCGAGCCACACTTTGGCCTCTTCAAGAGGCTTTTTAAGATGAAATGCCAGTCGGCGTCCGGTTCGGTTGTCTACGATGTTGGAGGCTGCGGGATCCACATCGACTCCTCTGTTACCTATTTTGCCATCAAGCTCATCGCGTCCGTCCAAGGGTGGAGGGACAAGTGGTTCTACATCCATGACCAGAAGGCCGACGGAGAACACTACGGACTCGCGCCCTTTGATCCCACGGCGACTTGCAAGAGGAGGTGCTCCTGGAAGAATGTCATTATGCCCGGCGAGTCCAAGGAAACAGAAGTGTTGTATAAGCGCGTCTACGACCTCGAAAACCGCATAGGCAAGGAAGAAGGTGGTGTCGCCCTCATTTGCACCTGGTTGTGTCGTCGCATCCAGCTCTGTAGGCCAGAATGCACCCTATGTTCCGCTGGACCGGTGCTGATGATGTCACTCGCGTGTCTGCCAAGGGCATTTCTGCGGGTGAGGTTGATAAAAGGGTGCGACTGGTGATCAAATACACCACCAAGGAGGTTCACCTAGGCAAACCAGTCGTTCCTCCTTTCAACGCCTCTAACCCTTCTCCTGAGGTAGAACTGTACTGTGAAGTAGTTTATGTTTTCGATTGCCTTTTATGATGCTTTGATATATAATGTTGTATCTTCTGAATGCAGGACTGGAAGGTGTCTCCCAGTTTTCCCCCTTGTCCTGAAGGGGTTATCCCTCACGAAGTGGATGAAGAGGACGAGTCGAAGTCAACCGTCCCAATCAAAGAGGAGGAGCAAGCCCCCGAGTCCAGCGACCAGGACACTCGCAATCATTCCCGCAGCAAGGACTCGGATGCCTCGTCGCCAATGATGCTAGAAGGACCTTCTGTTGTTGTAGAGGAGCTAATCACCGCCGTTCATGTGTGCTCCATGGCTCCTCCTTCCCGGAAGAAGCTGAGACTGCCGAAGGAGTCGTTAGAGTCAGAGGAGCAATCCTTCGACCTTGATAAATTTAGCTGGTAAGTTCTGTATTCGCGACCTCGTTTTGGTTTCTATTTGGAGTTGCTTTTTCCCTCAAGTTTTGTTTGATGTGTTTTGTAGCCGAGCGGCATCATCGTTTTCGGACGATGTCCAATTTGTGAAGGAGTCCGAATTCACAGACTCCAATGCCAAGGAAGTGGCCGAACGGTCTTCTTCTCCTCCATTGGCAGCCCACTCCGGGCACAATTCGTCGAGTTCCCCGCATGCTGGGGAACACCAGATGGTTGCCCGGACGACTGCGCAGTAGGCATCTTCGGAGTCTCTGGAGGATCATGTAAGCGTCCTTTTGCTTTTTTGGCAGTCGAATTTATACTTGGTGCTATTGCTGAACTTTTGTTTTCTTCTGTGGTGCAGTTTATCATGAAAGGGGTTGCTCGTCTGGCGGATCAAGTCCTTGTCATGGGTCGGCAGCATGCTCTGCTGGACAATCGCCACCGCGTCGTCGAAGGTGATTTTTGACTTCGTCTTTGTCTTCGTGAATTGTATGAATTCGATTGATGATACACCCTGTACGTTGTAGTTGAGCACAATGAACTACTTCATCGTGCTGCTGAACTCGAGAAGACGCTTGCCGTGGCGACAAATAATCGTGACGAGGCAATCGCAGCTTTGGAGGAGTCGCGAAAGCGAGAAGAGGATCTCCGTGCTTCCACTGCTGAGAGGGAGAAGTTGTTCGAGGAGCAACTTTTCTCTATTGCCAAGTTCCTCTCTAGTATTCTTTTGGCTGAATTTTTGCATTTTGCTCTATTGTTTTGACATGTGGTTGTTGTACTAACACTTTTGTGTACGCAGATGCCAGTGGCCTGAGCTTTGACGCCCAGTCTCTGTGTCGCGCGGATGCATTGGCAGGCGCCATTGCTGCATTCGAAGACCATAGTGTTTCCCTCCAGGAGACGCTGGGGAAGGCCAAGGATGTGCTCAGTCGCATCCGCAAGGATTTAACTCCCAAGGCCGGGCTGATCGACAACCTTGGAGACCTAGTGGAATCCCTCGCTGGAGGTATTCTCGCGGACTTCAGGAACTCGCAGCGTTTCGTCGGTGCCACCATGACACCCACGATGGTGCAAGCCCATTGTGGGGCCACCAGATTAATCCTCTGAGAATCCCTGTTATGCATACACCACGATCCCATGATCAGTTAGTCGTGGCACATAAACGACAAGTATCAAAGTAAACATCCATTACTTAAGCGGATGCATGTCATAACTTACATGCCATTACGGTTACATCAATAATCATCAGCGGAACTTCATCAAGCGTAGAGCCCGAGCCTTGCCTTAACCTACGGGCAATTGACTGCGAGAATGTCCTAGCTCGCATACCAGAATAACAAACTTCAAACCCAGCCCTATCCCATTTACAGTAGAAGGCCCACCCTCCAGGGATTTTCTTTCATTCCCCTGTAGTGGTTGCGAGGCAGTTTATACCAGAATAACAAACTTCAAATCCAGCCCTATCCCATTCCAGAGTAATGTGGTTGCACGTGTTAATTGTTCTAGCAAAAATACAAAGAACAGGGTGCATTTTCGTAAACCTTTTTCATTCAGCCTTTTTGTAAAACAAAAACCTTTCTCTTTCTCAAACTTCTCTTGGTAGATCATACCTCACCAAGGTTTTGTCATAACACATTTTGTAAACTTTTTCGGGGTCTTCCCATCCTATAGATTTGCTTCGGCTAAATCAAGGTCTCCAAAGGGGTATGGTGTATTACATTATCTACCATAGTAGGGACAAGTAGGTATCATCGAGGGGGTTGTACTCAGTAGTACCATTGTGTAATGGTTTAGAGGAGCCAAGCCACTACTAGAGATAACTCATCATATAATAAAACAATGCAGTTTCATAAACAGTAGATAAAACATGCATAAGTAAAACAGTAGGACAAGGCTCATGAGCAAGAAGGTGGCTTGCCTAAGATCCGCAAACTGGCAATATATGTCCCTGGACTTCTTCTTACAATACCATAATAATAACCATAATAACCATCTTCTTCTGATCTCCGAGATAATCGAAACTAATCTCAGGAATGGCTATTTTTTATATGATGCAAACGGTGACACCAGATATATATAAAATATGCCCTGGAATAGCCGCGTCCATGGCGTCCTTCATTAGCATAAAAAGATATGGAAGAGTAAACTATGTAAATGCTATAACCTTTTCTCCAACCTGACTTACTCGCACGAGTGATTAGCTGGTATACTGGTCTCCTCCCAGAGCAAATAGATTTATCAGCATATTTCATTGACATTGTCTTTTCATGTCGAAGACAATGGATGCCTCTTCACTAAAGTGGGTGAGCTCTATCATCGTTAGGGAGCACACATGCAAACAAGCAAGAGACAATCAACACAAGGCATACAAGCATGATTACAATATAGCAAACAAAAAGTCAACACACTATTCACTTTAGTAGGTTCTGATAGATTTAGATCATAGCATATGGAAATGCTTTAATTGCCTTTGTGATTTATTTGTCAAATACCACCCGAGAAAGGGGTTTTGACTAAGGCTTGGGTTTGTATGATATCAATGTACAAAAATGATATCTACAGATAGGTATGGGCATAACAAGGCCAACAAAATTGGTTTTATGATTTTATCAATTTTCTATATTTAGTTATGATTTTTCTAGTGAAATAACCTCTAGTTTAGGTGAAAAATTCACCATAAAAGATCTGTACACAAAATAAATTTGTACTCAGAGTATGTTGTACATATTTTAGTTTGAGATTTTTGGGAGTTGGAAACACCACAAAATAATTAACAAATTGCCCATGGGAAATTCCTAAAATCAGTTCTCTAGTCTATTTTTATTTTTAACCAGATTTACTGTACAGGTCCAAAAGGTATGAGCCAAAGATTATTATATAGGCATTTAAAATACCTTCCATAAGAAATTGGAACCACCAATTTAGGAGTTACCAAACCCCTGAAATAATTTAATTGGTGAAATATACACCTGCATAAGCATTTAAATCACCAAAATTCAATAAAGCCTCAATAAATATTGATATCCTAGGTTTTCATAGATATTTATATAAATCATCCATGTGACTTGGAATTATGTCCATAACATTTAGGGTTTGGCCGAGAGAAATTTTTAAATCAGAAATGCTCTACTTTTATTATTTTTGCTACAGGCAAACTAGGAATAGAAATAGGGTGTGACCAAAGGGAAATGCAAGGTATAAGAGATACCTTGGAGTAAAATAAGGTTTCAACCTATTTGGAGTTGTAAATCTCTCTGAAAGAATTATTTAGTAAGATTGAAACATTTCGGTACTTAATTTACTAGAAAATAATCGATTCTTATTTTGGGAGAAACCTTGCTCTATATGTTTGAGAAAACTGTTGGGCATCTGATAAAATTTTGATCTAGCAGTTTGCATGTATTTTTCAATTTTATTTGGAACTAAACCTAGGGGTATACCTGTAGATCTAGGAGAAAAGATTAAAGGCAGCGGAAGGGCGCTACTGGGCCGAATCTGAGGGATTCGGGGCCGTGCAATGTGCCGGCCGGCCCAACTCGCAGTGGCGTGCACATGATGATGCCTTTGAAGCTGACAGGAGGGGCCCGGTGGTCAAAGGCACATGTTGTCGAAGGGGTAAGTGAGATTCGTGGCTGTTGGATCCAGTTCACATCGACGACCCACGTTGCTTCTTCTACCTCCGGACAAAAGACACAGGGGCTAACCCTAGGCCGCGACGGCAGGGGTCAGGGGCTCACCTGAGGTCGGTCTCCGGTGAAGGGGAGTCTGCAGGGCGATGCGGTGGTATATGGCCTCTCCAACAAGGGGCGGCATGGGATGGTTCGGCTCCGGAGCCACCTTACACGTCCACGACCGAGATGGCTGCCGCACATATTGGACGGTGACGCCATCTAGGGCTGTCCAAGGCGAAAAAGAGAGCAGGGTCAGATAGAGGGCATTGTGAGAGCAACATGTAATCGAAAGATACAAAGAGGAAGTGGTCGGGGTCGATGGTAGGCTCTCCTCCTTCCGTGCGGTACCGCGATGCGGTTTTTGCATCTCCCAACGATGGAGACCTAGGGGAGCCGGTATGGAGTTTGGAGGAGGGTAGTTGGGAGGGGAGGGAGTGGGAAAGGGCAAAGGGAGTGGATGGGGTGGCCTGGGATCTTATCCTCGAGGGGGTGAGTTCCACGGTGCACTTAGTCCATCTTTGGGCAGTGGAGGAGGGCGACATCAGGGGAGTGGTTGAGAGGGGCGGTGGGAGCCCGTGGTGCGGTTGCTGTTACGCTCCTCCCGTGAAGCCTCGCGTCGAAGGGCACATGGTACGGAGGTGGGGCGTAAAACTAGTGCATGCCCGAGAGGACGTCGCCACCATCGGTTGGGGGTGTCCAGGGGTGCTGGAGGAGGTAGGGTGGAGGAAAGTCAGGTTTGGGAAGTTGTGGCGGCTTAGAGAGGTGGGCTAGGTCGAGAAGACAAGAGAGAGGGGTGTGGGGAGGATTCATCGTGGCCTTCTTATGCCATCTCTCGCCCTCTCATATGGCCACATCAGAAAGGGAAAGGAGGGGAGGTGGTACATGAACAAGTCAAGAGTGTGGAGTGGGCTGTGGTGGTTCATCTAGGGTTTGAGGAGGGTTTGATAGGGAGATAACTCAAGGCTTTTATTAAACTTCAAATGGTCCTAGATGATGATCATGAAGAAGTTTCCTTTTTTATGTTTCCAATGTGAGGTAATGATGCTTTTAGATGGGATTCATTTGAAATTTATGGGATTCATTTGAAATTTTTGATGATGATCATGAAGAGCTTTTAGATGATGCTTTTAGGGGAGATGTTTCCATTGTGAGGTAATGATGCTTTTAGATGATGATCATGAAGAGCTGAATCGGTTTTATGGGATTCATTTGAAATTTTTGAATTGGATAAGCTGGGTTTTTGGTGTGGGATGGTTCCATGTATGAATACACACTTAGGAGAATTTTTCCAAGATTTATTGAAATATAATTGTATTTAAAACAAATATTTGAAGTTGGAAGATAGGGTATGATATATAGGCCTCAAATGTGACCTAAGTTGGAGAAGTGTTTTGGCAACAACCAAACTTTCCTTTATGGAAAGAGTTTTGGAGGTTTAGACCATTAAATGAATTAAATAGTTTTTGAGCCATAATAATGATGGATAATGTTTCATAAATTTTTCTATTCAAGGTATATTATGTCCACATGTTGTAAATACCATTTTCAACCTTTTGTTTTGGAAATTCAACTTGATTTAGGGAAGAAAACATGGTATAAAGGATCTTGGGCAAGGTTATTTTAATACCATCAAAACATGGTTGTATCTTGGAGCTCGAGGATCCCCTTGGTTCAAGGGATAAATGGATAGATAAACCAAGTTATGTAGATCCCCATGGTGCAGAAGTTTGGGCTTGATCATGCTTGAGCTCTCCAAGGATTGATTCCACACTTTGAATAAACTAAGACTGCCAAAGCAGATTACCAAATAGCCTTCAAAACCTTGTAGGTTTTTGAAGCACAAGGATCCATTTGGAACAAGTGAAGTAGGTATGGATGGACCTTTATGAGTAGAACACAATCATGCAAGGAGTTTGTGAAAACAAGATAACATGTAGATGTGAGCTTCTTCCAAAGTAGGCATGTTGATAAGATTTACAGGAATTATTATTTTCTTGCCTGCAAAACTATCAAGAACAAGGGGGTTAGAGGATGGTATAACCAAGGGCAGAAGTGGGCCTTGGTAGTCCTTATGATGGTCTACCCGATGGTTCAAGTGCATTACCAAAAAGGCAAAAGGGTTGAGAAAGAGGGGCACGCAAAGAAGTGATGTTGAAATAGTTTCCAGACTTTGTCAAAATTTAGCAGATTTACGGTTTTTGACTAGATTATGAGTGGGAATGTTCTTGAGGGTTTGCAAGGTATCAAAGCATCATCAAGTTGATGATGTTGAAGTGTAGATTGAGTAGAATAGATCCATTCTTGATATTGGTCTTCATTGACTTGGACACTTCTAGAATGGATCACTTCAGAATTGATCTGGTTAAGGGTTTTCGATGATCACCTAGTGGCTAGAGATCGGATCCATCTTGTATTCCTGATTAGGGTTTGGTGATCTTAAAGTATCTTGATCCTAGAGGGTGATCTCCTAGAGTATCTCACTTTAGTTCCTAAGCAAACAAGTTGGACAACAGACCAAGACAATTCATCTAAACAGATCAAGGCAACTCATCTTGCAACAAATCTACTACTACTAGGGTTACCATCAAGCTTATCTTGAGGTAAGGATGGGTATTTTGAAGAGGTTGGAGTTAGAACAAGGTAAGGTCCTTGGTACATCTACCAAGGGTAGAGTTCAAAAGTTTTATAAACAGGTTTTAGAGAAACCTAGAGGTAAAAGTATTTTGAAGGTTCTATCTTGAAAACATAAGGAGATTATAGCTCTCCATTGTTTTGACAATAGAAACTACTAAAATAGTTTTGGTTACATAAGCATCTTGGCTCATGGTTTGAACTGCCAGAACATTTGAGAATATGTAAAATGAGCCAGGATAGTTTTGTTAAATAGCTTTTGACAACTGATGTTGAGGTAAGTAGTATATCATAAGCTATATAATCAGAAGCATAAGAACATACAACAACAAGCAAATAGTGCATCATAAAGCAGGAAAACGTTTTTGTTCCCCCTAATTTTTGCATTCTGGACAATTAATCAGGGTTGCTGAAATTGGGATGTTACACCCATGGCATGGAGATGGACCCCGCCACTATTTCAGAGGCGATGCATGTCGATGCCAGAGGCCAGCAGGTAGTGTTTGCTCCCTTTGCTGGTAGCTGCGCTAAATATGGTCCTTAGCTTATCGAGACAGTCGCCAAGTATTCTGAGGAGCGGCAGCGAGCGAAGGCGGTGAAGGCCACGACATATGGGGCTTCCACCAGCAAATCCACGGCATCAAAGACTGCCACGGATGCGATGAAGCCCCCAAAGCCAAAGTCCAAGTCGAAGAAGCAAAATGCTCCTTACTCTGCATATGTAATAGCTGTAGTTGCCTTTTGCTAATACTATGCTTTTGTGGGAGTGTCCCTGTCGAGATATTGTCGTGCTTGAATTCATTCGTTCCTTTGATCAATGTATTCTTGGTCCCTTATTTGCTCTTGCTTGGTTTGTGATAGGATACGTCGAGTGGTCCTTCGAGGGGTCCTCATGATCGTCCACCCACCGATGAAACCTTGGCGCAGCCGCATTCAAAGGTGGAGCAGTTGTGTTTGCTTTCACGACTACGCGATCGCATTAAGCAACTGGAGCGTGAGTTTCCCATCCTCCGTGGTAGCGCAGATGTATGTAAGTCGAAGGAGGAGAAGGCCATCGCCCGTGAGAAGTATCTCTTGGAGGAGGTGGCGTAGCCGAGTGAGCAGTTCAAATGTTAGCTTTCTTCCCTCTCATCTTTTCTTTTAGTCAATCGCGGTGATGCCTTGTCTTCATACTTTGCCCTTTTGCTTGGTGTAGTTGTCAGTTCTCGTCGTCCGCAAGATAAGAAGGACTGGATTACCATTCAAATGAATGACCTGACGAAGGAGCAACTGCAGGAGAGTGGGTACTTTTGGGTGGACCACGATCGTGCGATCGTGATTGCGCCCCTGCAGGATCGTGCTTCTCGAGTGCTTTATTTTTTGAAGAAGGCGCAGTCGTGCCTTAGGCATATTTACCAAACGATGTTTCCATTTGACACCGTCCCTTCAAACATCTTGGCTCTTCTGGCAAAGTTCCAAGATTTGAGTGCGATTCACGAGTGCGTGTGGTAGCAGCTAGTAGCTGGTGTGAAGGCTGCGTTGTTGCTGGTGCGACTGCATAGGCCGGATGTAGATGTTGTAGTTGTTGCCGCTGGGTCGCCGCCTCCGCTAGAAGGTATGACCTGGGACATCGTTCCGCACTACCAAATGGTTGATCGCCCGGTAGAAGAAATTTTCGATTTCTTCGAGGAACAAATGAACGTTCTTCTGTTGCAGCAGTAGTGTGACTTGTATCCTGCACATAATTGTACAAGTGTTGTAAAGTTCACATGAATAAGTTGGGTGTAATTAATACCCATTGATATGTTAAGAGCTTGCTAGCTTTTATATTTTGCGAGTGTATTTGTACTCAATAGTTCCTTTTCGTTAGCCTGACTTGTGTTATCTCAGCACCTTGCCAACCTGTCAGGTGCATTGCAACTGGGTTGGTGGTTATCAAGGGTTCGATTAATGTTGTGTCAGCTACTCAGGAAACTGCGATTTGTTCGTAGAACGTAAGTGTAAAGGGTGCCGCAGCCCCCGAGTGATAAATTAGCAGGAAAATAAGGAAAACACAGAGATTTGGGGCACTTAGCTTTATTTATTTGCAGAATAGTACAAGGTACAATGTGTGGCTAAGTAGCCTGGCTGAATAGCCTTATTTGTAAATGTAAAAAACGACTAAGGGTAGAAGCGACACAGCTGCGCGGTGTTCCAGGGATTGGAGTATGCGACTCCTGTCTCGAGATCTTTAAGGCGATAGGCGCCACCTGGGATTACTTCTGTAATCACATAAGGTCCCTCCCAAGGGGACTCGAGCTAGAGATGCCCCTGTTGCTTCAGTCGCAGGACCAGGTCTCTTTTGACGAAGGATTTGGGGTGTAGCCTTCTGCTATGGTAGTTGTGGAGGCTTTGCTGGTAGATTGTTGATCTCTCCGCTGTGATTTCCCGTGCCTTGTCAAGAAGGTCGACGGAGCCTTCGAGTGCAAGAGTTGACTCCTACTCGCTATAAGCAACCACCTGCCGGGCTTTGTAGCGTACTTCTGCGGGTAGCCCTGCTTCAGCACCGTGCACCATGAAGAACGGGATGTATCCCGTGGCACTGTTTGGAGTTGTGCGTAAGCTCCAGAGTACGGATTACAGCTTGTCTAGCCAGCATCCGGCGGCTTGTTCAAGTGGCCACATGATTTGCTTCTTGATTCTTCCACAGACGAGGCTATTGGCCTTTTCGACTTGACCGTTGGTCTGCGGGTGAGCCACCGAGGCGTACCTTATGTTGATTCCCAGGTTTTTGCAGAATTCCTGGAACTCCTTAGAGGTGAAGTTCGTCCCATTGTTCGTGATGATGCTTTGTGGCACTCCAAAGAGGTAGACAATGGACTCGAAGAACTTGACAGCGCTGGCTCCTGATTGATTTGTCACCGGAATGGCCCCGATCCACTTGGTGAACTTGTCGACTGCGACCAAGAGGTAAACGTAACCTCCTGGCGAGGATTTCGGGAGCTTTCCGACCATGTCTAGTCCCCATTGCGTGAAGGGCCAAGCCAATGGTATTGGCCAGAGTTCCGCGCCAGGTGCATGAGGTTTGTCCGCGAATCGCTTGCAAGCGTTGCAGCCCTGGACGATGTCCTTGGCGTCGCGCATGGCCGTGGGCCAGTAGAATCCAACTCGCAGAGCTTTGGCAATGAGGGCACGACTGCCAGCATGGTGCGCGCAGGTGCCTTCGTGGATGTCGAGGAGGATGGCCCTTCCATCCCCATTGGAGATGCTCCGTTTGAGCACTCCTATGATGCTGCGCTTGTACAGTTCGTCGTTGATGAGGGCGAATGCCTTGGATCGGCGCGCGATCTGCTGTGCGTCAGTCGGGTCTTCCGGTAGCCTCTTGCTGAGTAGATATGTGATGTAGGGTTGTGTACAAGATGGCTCGATCATCATGACGCCCATTGGTACTTCGTGTCATGTACTTCGTGCCATTGGATCATTGGGTGGCGTAGCCCCTGAGTCCGTTGATGCGCTTGCTTTCTTCTCTAGTGCCTTTGGTTTGATGGAGCGTTCGCAGATGCGCTCGAGAAATACCCCAGGTGGTATGGGGGCGCAAGTGGAGCCAATATTAGCGAGGAGATCCGCATCTTCATTGCTTTTGTGACCCACATGTCGAAACTCACAGCCGTCAAAGTCCCCTTCGAGTGTGTCGTAGAGGTCGCGATAGGCGATCATGTTGTCGTTCAGTGCGTCGCACTCGTGCATCGTTTGGTTGACCACTAGTTTGGAGTCGCCGTAGATGATGAGCCTCTTGGCAGCACAGGCTTTCACCATCTGCATCCCATGGATTAGATCCTCGTACTCAGCTTCATTGTTGGAGGCAGTGAACTACATTCGCATAATGTATTTCAGCTTGTCTCCCTGGGGCAATGTCAGTATGACACCTGTGCCAACTCCGTCCTTTCGTTTGGATCCATCAAAGTGCATTGTCCAGAGATAGGACATATCTGGCTTGTCGGGGAGCTGGTTCTCCATCCAGTGCACGAGGAAATCAGGGAGGACTTGCGACTTGATCGCGTCGCGCTTTTCTTATGTGATGTCTCGTGGAGACAGCTCGATTCCCCAACGCGCGACTCGCCCGGTGGCATCAGGGTTATTGAGTGTATGCCCGAGTGGGGCGTCGTTGACCACCATGATTTAGTGCTCCTGGAAGTAGTGGCACAGTCGCCTGGCTGTCATGAAGATGTCGTATGCTAGCTTCTGGTAGTGCGGGTATTGCTGTTTTATTGGCGTGAGCACCTCGCTGTGGTAGTAGACTGGGCGTTGGACCCCGTGTACCTTATTTTCTTCGGATCGTTCCACCACAAGAACTGTGTTGACCATCTGGTTGGTGGTGGATATGTAGAGCAACAACGGCTCTTTTTCACGTGGAGTCACCAGTACTCGCGAGGTGGATAGTAAACATTTGAGGTCCTCGAATGCTTCTTGCGCCTCGTCTGTCCACTCGAATTTGTCAGTTTTGCGGAGAAGTTGGTAAGAAGGGCAATGCCTTTCATACGCGATCGATGAATCGTGGCCGCGATTTGCCCAGCCAGCTGTTGGACGCCTCTTACATTCTTCGGCTTCTCCATGGCCAGTATGGCCTTTATTTTCTTCAGGTTTGCTTCGATCCCTCTCGCGGAGATGAGGTACCCGAGTAACTTCCCAGATGGCACGTCGAAGGAGCATTTTTCCAGATTGAGCTTGATCCGGTAGCGATCGAGGTTGGCGAAGGTCTCGCGTAGATCGTTGATTAGTGAGGCTTCCTCTTTGGTTTTGATGACGATGCCGTCCACATGGACTTGGTTGTTGTGACCAAGTTGATTCTTGAGGCAAGCCTGCATGCAGCGCTGATAGGTGGCTCCTGCATTTTTAGCCCGAAGGGCATTGTATTGTAGAAGAACACACCAAAGGGCGTCGTAAAGACTGTTTTCTCCTGATCCTCCTCCTTCCTTCATATCTGATTATAGCCTAAGTAGGCGTCGAGGAAGCAGAGACGCTCACATCCTGAGGTGGAGTCGATGATTTGGTCGATTCACGGCAACGGGAAGTGATCCTTTGGGCAGTGCTTATTTAAGGACGTGAAGTCCATGCACATCCGTAGGATATCCGTGTCTTTTTTAAGCACAAGCACTGTGTTAGCGAGCCAAGTGCTTTCCTTGATATCGTGTATGAATTTTGCATCGAGGAGCCTGTTGATCTCCATTCCGACTGCCTTTACCCTTGGTTCAGACAGTCATCGAATTGTCTGCTTGACTGGCCTTGCGTCTGGATTCACGTTGAGTGAGTGCTCGGCGAATTCCTTGGGAACTCCAGGTATGTCCGTTGGACACCAGGTGAAGATCTCCTAGTGCTCACGGAGGAATTCGACAAGCGCGAGTTCCTATGCGGAACTCAATTTGTTGGCGATGAGGGCCATCTTGGTCAGGTCCGTTGGTTGGACCTGGACTTTCTACATGTGCACCGACGAGTCGAAGGACAGGTCAGATGAACTTGGCCTGCTCAGGGGAGGCAGACTGTGGTCTGTCGACTCCTTTAATCGGGCGAGTTCCTCCTGCATGCTGAAGGACTGGGAGATTCTGTTGAATTCCCTATCGCAGCTGTTGGACCTCTCGAAGTTGCCATTGCTTGTGATTACGCCGTTTGGACCTGGCATTTTCATCTGCAGGTAGGCGTAGTGCGGGACTGCCATGAACCTTGCGAAGGCTACACATCCAAGGATGTAGTGGTATTGTGAAGGCCAATCGACGACTTCAAAGTCGATATGCTCTCGCCAAAAAATTTGCGGTGTGCCGAAGAAGACGTCGAGGTTGATTTTGCCCAGGGGATATATGCCTTTCCCTAGGACGATGTCGTGGAACATCGTGTCTGAAACTTCCAAACATGTGAGAGGGATCCTCATCGCACGCAAGGTACTCGCGAACATGAGGTTAATGCCGATGTCGTCATCCATGAAGACGCGACTCATGTCGAAGCCACCTATCTGCGCCTCGAGTACGAGGGGACATAAGCCTGGACGAGGAACCTGGCGCGGGTGGTCACGCCTATTGAAGGTGATGCAGGAGTCACTTCCACTGAGGTACTCAGTGGTGGAAGGTGGAGAGTTTATCACCAAGTTGACTTGGCGAGTGATGGCCTTCTGCACTCGATTTGAGGGATGCCCTTTTTGGATCGTCCCCATGTTGCCCACGGCTCGTGGGTATGGTTCGCCTCCATGATGCTGGACCGGAGCGGCCATGGGTGGTGGTGGTCCGAGCGGTGGTAGATGAGCTCCATGTGCCACAGCGCCTGGGGCAGCTTCATAGCCCTTGTTGACCGCGTCACGATTGATCCAGGCTAGGCCCTCGTGGGGTTTGAGGAACTCGCGGAAGTCTTTGACAAGGTGGCTGGATTTATTCTTGGCACCATGCTTGTCGATGTAGAAGTGCACGTTGCATGGCCCGGACAGTTTGCCTTGATAGATGTTGCGGGTGCCTCTTCACGAGTGCGGTGTTGCCACACCTGCGTGGGTTTTCTGCTGTCGTGGTATCCTCTGTTGCGGTTGTCCTCACGTTTTTTGGCGTAGCCGGGTGCGACCATATTGACCTTGTCGTGGTCATCGTAGACGCGCATCCGACGTTTGCCTCGGCGGTCGCGTCTGCGCCCGAGGTCATCATTGTCATCGAAGTAGGTGCGGTTTTTCACCGTGTCTTCTCCATCAGCCCACCGATTCGCGATTTCCATCAGGTGGTCGATTGTTTTGGGCTTCGAGCGGCCCAGCTCATCCCTGAGCTCTATACGGCGAACGCCACCATTGAACGCATCGATTGCGTGGTCCTCCAAGATGTTTTCTACGGAGTTCTTGATGATGGACCACCTCTGGATGTACGAGCGTAGCGATTCACCCGATCTTTGCTGGCAGCTTATCAATTCTTCGATTGATGCAGGCCTTTTGTAGGTGCCCTTGAAATTGCGCACGAAGCTATAGACCAGCTCTTCCCAGCTGTGAATGAATCTGCACGAGTGGCGCCCTGTAGCTGTAGCTGCAGACATTGTATGGCCGTGCTTTGACTCCCTCCATGTAGTCTGACGGAGGAGATGTGGTCCTCCAACCATATTTTCGGGTCTTGTTGACTGTCAAATTTTGCGTTCTCCGACGGGAGTTTGAACCCCTTAGGAATTCGCTTCTGCCTGATGGCCCTGCTGAAGCATCTAGCGACACAAAGCTCAGTCTCATCTTCTTCTAAGTCAGTCGAACGAGCGCGTATTGCCCACATATTGTCGATTTTGTGCTGCGTGAGGTCATCACGCGCATTGTAGTCACGATCATGCCATCGTGAGTGACATCGTCGCGACAAATCGTGATTGTCGTCACTACAGGAGTACGAGCAGTAGTTTTCTAGAGACTTACTTTTCTTTGGCTCCGGTGTTGGTTATTTGTCGAGGGTGGCCTCGATTAGCCCCAGGCCCGCAATTGTAGATCGGTGCATGGAAGCTCGCGGATCTCCAGCCGGAGCCTGGTTGTTGAGGAGATACATGGTTGCCGTTGTTACCACAGCTTGCGGCATTTTTGGGAGCATGTTGCCCCGCGTGTCGACTGTCATAGAGCTGAAGTCGAGGAATTTAGCGGCCTCCATGCGTTCTTGCTCGGTGAGGTGGGCTAGTCGAGATCGCCTCTTGTTGGCGACATACTCGTTGCCTTTGGAGGAGGATCCTCCGTGGGAGGAGAGCCCAGCTCGTCGAAGGCTTGACTCGTCCGCCGCCTTTCTGCGCGCTTCGAGTTGCACGATCACCTGTTGCTGGCGCTTGAATTGCTCCTTTAGTAGCCAATGGTAGCCCATCAGCATGTCCTGCGATGTGTTGGGGGGTGGAGGATTAACCCATAGAGCTTCGTGACTACAGGCCCACTCGTTGTCATTGAGGTGGATCTGAATGTGCTCGTCGATGTTCTCATTCGCTGTGAGCGTCGGTCCTCCACCGGTTCCATTGTTAACGGGCGCACCATTGCCACCGTTGGTGGGGCCTCTGTTGGGCGTACTTCCGTTGGGTGGTCCGGTGCCAGATCCAGTGCCAATGTTTTCGTGATTGGCGGTAGTATCACCCACGTTGATGACTGCGCACATGAAGTGGTTGGGAAACTGTTTCTCCCGCAACTTTCAGATACAGAGCTGTAGGCTCTGTCTTCAGTGACTAGGTCACCCAGATCGGATCCACGACCGCTATCGTTGTCTGTGCTCCCAGCTGTTGTTGAGGCGTTGAGCTCGCTGAGGGTGCCGATTGGTGGCGGGAACCATGATGCTGGAGCAATCGCGGGTGCCGTCGGATGGTCAGGCATCCGAAGCGTGCCCAGTTGACCAACTTGGAAGTGGGAGCTCCCAATCGCCCACAGACTCGAAATCCGGGCAAGTTGCCGGCGTGTGGACAGTGAAGTCGAACACGCCGAAGAGCTGGCGAATCTCTATTGTTGCGGAGTTGTAGACCGCGTTTGACGGGGCCTAAGAAGCCACGACATAAGCACTCCCAGTTCCAACAGACGGTGCCAATTGATGGGGGTTTAACTCGTCAATGCCCATTGTTATGGACTTGGGTTTTGGAGAAGGAGGGAGCGCTGGAGGCATCAATCGGCTAGCAAACAAGCACACATGGACGCAAGTTTTACCCAGGTTCAGGCCTCATAGAGGACCCTACTCCTTCTTGTCTGCTCTTGGAACTAATGAAGGAATCGAAGATTACAGGGGCGCGCAGATGCAATCTGGCGAGAGTTGTGGAAACTAGGGTGGTGATTGTCCTCCTCGCCGCCCCCTCCTAGCCTTTATATAGATAGGCTAGGCCTCGGGTAGCAGGTCGAGTCGGTTACAGATTAGGGTTTTCCGTTTGAACTTTCTATCTTAAGCTGCTTCTTGTCTCGCAAGCAATCGAGAGTCCGTGGGCCACTCGAATTCTCCATTGGGCCTTGGCAACGGTGTGGGATTCTGCCGTATCTGGACCGTATATACCAAAATCGAGTACCTGTAGGGTATACCCATGTCACATGCAATGAATCTAGTGGTGTTTTATGAAAAGAACACATATGCAATGACACTAGTGGATCCATGTGGTTTATGAAAAGAACACACATCCAATGACTCTAGTGGTGGTTTATGAAAATAACACACATGCAATGACACTAATTGATCCATGTGGTTTATGAAAAGAACACACATCCAATGACACTGGTGGATCCATGTGGTTTATGAAAATAACACACATCCAATGACACTGGTGGATCCATGTGGTTTATCAAAAGAACACACATGTAGTGAACTCTAGTGGATCCATGTGGTTTATGAAAAGAACACACATGCAATGACTCTAGTGATGGTTTAGAAGAACAACACACATGCGATGACTCTAGTAGATCCATGTGGTTTATGAAAAGAACACAAATGCAATGAATTCTAGTGGATCCATGTGGTTTATGAAAAGAACACACATGCACTGACTCTAGTGGATCCATGTGGTTTATGAAAAGAACACACATGCAATGAACTCTAATGGATCCGTGTGGTTTATGAAATGAACAGAAATGCAATGAAATCTAGTGGATCCATGTGGTTTATGAAAAGAACACACATGCAACGACTCTAGTGGTGTTTTATGAAAAGAACACACATGCAATGATTCTAGTGGCGGTTTAGGAGAAGAACACACATGCAATGACTCTACTGGATCCATATGTGGTTTATGAAAAGGACACACATGCAATGACTCTTGTGGTGGTTTATGAAAAGAACACACATGCAATGACTCTAGTTGTGATATATGAAAAGAACACACATGTAATGACACCGGTGGATCCATGTGGTTTATGGAAAGAACACATATCCAATGGCATTGGTGGATCCATGTGGTTTATTAAAAGAACACACATGCACTAAAATCTAGTGCATCCATGTATTTTATGAAAAGAACACACATGCAATGACTCTAGATGTGGTTATGAAAAGAACACACATGCAATGGCACTGGTGGATCCATGTGGCTTATGAAAAGAACACACATTCATTGACATTGGTGCATCCATGTGATGTATGAAAAGAACACACATTCAATGAACTCTAGTGGATCCATGTGGTTTATGAAAAGAACACACATGCAATGAACTCTAGTGGTGGTTTAGGATAAGAACATGCATGCAATGACTCTAGTGGATCTATATGTGGTTTCTGAAAATAACACACATGCAATGACTCTAGTGGTGGTTTATGAAAAGAACACACATGCAATGACTCTAGTGGTGGTTTATGAAAAAAAACACATGCAATGACACTGGTGGATCCATGCGGTTTATGAAAAGAACACACATCCAATGACTCTAATGGTGGTTTACGAAAACAACACACATGCAATGACTCTAGCTGTGGTTTACGAAAAGAACACACATGCAATGACACTGGTGGATCCATGTGGTTTTTGAAAAGAACACAAATTCAATGACTCTAGTTGTGGTTTATGAAAAGAACACAAATGCAATCAACTCTAGTGGATCCATGTGTCTTATGAAAATAACACACATGCAATGACTCTAGTGGTGTTTTATGAAAATAACACACATGTAATGACTATAGTGGTGGTTTATGAAAAGAACACACATGCAATGACACTGGTGGATCCATGTGGTTTATGAAAACAACACATATCTAATTACACTGGTGGAACCATTTTGTTTATGAAAAGAACACATATGCAATAATGTCTAGTGGAACCATGTGGTTTATGAAAAGAACTCACCTGCATTGAACTCTAGTGGATCCATGTGGTTTTTTGAAAAGAACACACATGGAATGATTTTAGTGGTGGTTTAGGATAAGAAAACACATGCAATGACTCTAGTGGATCCATATGTGGTTTAGAAAAAGAACACACATTCAATGACACTGGTGGATCCATGTGGTTTACGAACAGAACACACATTCAATGACATTGGCGGATCCATGCTGTTTGTGAAAACAACATACATTCGATGAACTCTAGTGGATCCATGTGGTTTATTAAAAGAACATCCATGCAAAGAAATCTAGTGGATCCATGTGGTCTATGAAATGAACACAAATTCAATGAAATCTAGTGGTTCCATGTGGTTTATGAAAAGAACACACATGTAATGACACTGGTGGATCCAAGTGGTTTATGAAAAATCACAAATGCAATGAAGTCTAGTGGATCCATGTGGTTTATGAAAAGAACACACATGCAATGACTCTAGTGGATCCATGTGGTTTATGAAAATAGCACACATGCAATGAACTCTAGTGGATCCATGTGATTTATGGAAAGAACACACATGCTGTGGTGGGATCACTACATGTGTTCTTTTCCTCAAACCCCAATAATGCACACTAATACACTCACACATCCAATGAGAAGAACACACATGCGATGACTCTAGCCGTGGTTTATGAAAAGAATAGACATGCAATGACACTAGTTGTGGTTTATGAAAATAACACAAATGCAATGAACTCTAGTGGATCCATGTGGTTTATGAAAAGAACACACATGCAATGACTCTAGTGTATACATGTGGTTTATGAAAAGAACACACATGCAATCAAATCTAGGTGTGGTTTAGGAGAATCACACACATGCAATGACTCTAGTGGATCCATATGTGGTTTATGAAAAGAACACACATGCAATGACTCTACTGGTGGTTTATGAAAAGAACACACATGAAATGACTCTAGTGGTGGTTTATGAAAAGAACACACATGCAATGAGACTGGTGGATCCATGTGGTTTATGAAAAGAACACAAATCCAATAACTCTAGTGGTGGTTTATGAAAAGAACACACATGCAATCACACTAGTGGATCCATCTAGTTTATGAAAAGAACACACATCAAAGGACACTCGTGGATCCATGTGGTTTATGAAAAGAACACACATGCAAAGAACTCTAGTGGATCCATGTGGTTTATGAAACGAACACACATGCAATGAATCTAGTGGTGGTTTAGGAGAAGAACACACATGCAATGACACTAGTGGATCATATGTGATTTCGAAAAAGAACACACATTCAATGACACTAGTGGATCGTTGTAGTTTATGAAAAAAACACATGCACTAACTCTAGTGGATCCATGTGTTTTATGAAAAGAACACACATGCAGTGAAGTCTAGTGGATCCATGTGGTTTATGAAAAGAACACACATGCAATGACTCTAGTGATGGTTTAGAAGAAGAACACACATGCGATGACTCTAGTAGATCCATGTGGTTTATGAAAAGAACACAAATGCAATGAATTCTAGTGGATTCATGTGGTTTATGAAAAGAACACACATGCACTGACTCTAGTGGATCCATGTGGTTTATGAAAAGAACACACATGCAATGAACTCTAATGGATCCGTGTGGTTTATGAAATGAACAGAAATGCAATGAAATCTAGTGGATCCATGTGGTTTATGAAAAGAACACACATGCAACGACTCTAGTGGTGTTTTATGAAAAGAACACACATGCAATGAACTCTAGTGGATCCATGTGGTTTATGAAAATAAAACACATGCAATGACACTGGTGGATCCATGTGGTTTATGAGAAAACACAAATGCAATGAATTCTAGTGGATCTATGTGGATTATGAAAATAACACGCATGCAATGACTCTAGATGCGGTTTATGAAAAGAACAAAAATGCAATGACGTTGATGGATCCATGTGGTTTATGAAAAGAAGACCCATTCAATGACACTGGTGGATCCATGTGGTTTATGAAAATAACACACATTCAATGACACTGGTGGATCCATGTGGTTTATGAAAAGAACATACATTCAATGAGCTCTAGTGGATCCATGTGGTTTATTAAAAGAACACACGTGCAATGAACTCTAGTGGATCCAGGTGGTTTATGAAATGAACACAAATGCAATGAAATCTAGTGAATCCATGTGGTTTATGAAAAGAACCCACATGCAATGACTCTAGTGGTGGTTTATGAAAACAACATAGATGCAATGATTCTGGTGGCGGTTTAGGAGAAGAACACACATGCAATGACTTTATGGGATCCATATGTGGTTTATGAAAAGAACACATATGTAATGACTCTAGTGGTGGTTTATGAAAAGAACACACATGCAATGACACTAGTGGATCCATGTGTTTTATGAAAAGAACACACATGCAATGACTCTAGTGGATCCATATGTGGTTTATGAAAAGAACACACATTCAATGACTCTAGTAGTGGTTTATGAAAAGAACACACATGCAATGATGCTAGTGGTGGTTTATGAAAAGAACACACATGTAATGACACTAGTGGATCCATGTGGTTTATGAAAAGAACACACATGAAATGACTCTAGCTGTGGTTTATGAAAAGAACACACATGCAATGACACTAGTGGATCCATGTGGTTTTTGAAAAGAACACAAATGCAATGACTATAGTTGTGGTTTATGAAAACAACACAAATGCAATAAACTCTAGTGGATCCATGTAGTTTATGAAAATAACACATATGCAATGACTCTAGTGGTGGTTTATGAAAAGAACACACATGCAATGACTATAGTGGTGGTTTGTGACAAGAACACACATCCAATGACACTGGTGGATCCATGTGGTTTATGAAAAGAACACATATGCAATAAGTTCTAGTGGAACAAAGTGGTTTATGAAAAGAACACACATGCATTGAACTCTAGTGGATCCATGTGGTTTATGAAAAGAAAACACATGCAACAATTTTAGTGGTGGTTTAGGAGAAGAACACACATGCAATGACTCTAGAGGATCCATATGTGGTTTGGAAAAAGAAGACACATGCAATGACACTGGTGGATCCATGTGGTTTATGAAAATAACACACATTCAATGACACTGGTGGATCCATGTGGTTTATGAAAACAACATACATTCATTGAACTCTAGTGGATCCATGTGGTTTATTAAAAGAACACCCATGCAACGAACTCTAGTGGATCCATGTGGTTTATGAAATGAACACAAATGCAATGAAATATAGTGGTTCCATGTGGTTTATGAAAAGAACCCACATGCAATGACTCTAGTGGTGGTTTCTGAAAAGAACACACATGCAATGATTCTAGTGGCACTTTAGGAGAAGAACACACATGCAATGACTCTACTGGGTCCATAAGTGGTTTATGAAAAGAACAAACATGCACTGACTCTAGTGGTGGTTTATGAAAAGAACACACATGCAATGACTCTAGTGGTGGTTTATGAAAAGAACACACATGTAATGACACTGGTGGATCCATGTGCTTTCTGGAAAGAACACATCCAATGACATTGGTGGATCCATGTGGTTTATTAAAAGAACACACATGCAATGAACTCTAATGGATCTGTGTGGTTTTTGAAATGAACACAAATGCAATAAACTCTAGTGAATCCATGTGGTTTATGAAAATAACACACATGCAATAAGTCTAGATGTGGTTTATGAGAAGAACAAAAATGCAATTACGTTGATGGATCCATGTGGTTTATGAAAAGAATACACATTCAATGACATTGGTGGATCCATGTGGTTTATGAAAATAACACACATTCAATGACACTGGTGGATCCATGGGGTTTATGAAAATAACATACATTCAATGAACTCTAGTGGATCCATGTGGTTTATTAAAAGAACAGACATGCAATGAACTCTAGTGGATCCATGTGGTTTATGAAATGAACACAAATGCAATGACTTTATGGGATCCATATGTGGTTTATGAAAAGAACCCACATGCAATGACTCTAGTGGTGGTTTATGAAAACAACATAGATACAATGATTCTGGTGGCGGTTTAGGAGAAGAACACACATGCAATGACTTTATGGGATCCTTATGTGGTTTATGAAAAGAACACACATGTAATGACTCTAGTGGTCGTTTATGAAAAGTACACACATGCAATGACACTAGTGGATCCATGTGGTTTATGAAAAGAACACACATGCAATGACTCTAGTGGATCCCTATGTGGTTTATGAAAATAACACACATGCAATGACGCTAGTGGTGGTATATGAAAAGAACACAGATGTAATGACACTAGTGGTGTTGTATGAAAAGAACACACATGTAATGACACTGGTGGATCCATGTGGTTTATGGAAAGAACACACATCCAATGACATTGGTGGATCCATGTGGTTTATTAAAAGAACACACGTGCACTTAACTCTAGTGGATCCATGTGGTTTATGAAAAGAACACACATGCAATGACTCTAGATGTGGTTATGAAAAGAACACAAATGAAATGACACTGGTGGATCCATATGGTTTATGAAAAGAACACACATTCATTGACACGGGTGCATCCATGTGCTTTATGAAAAGAACACACATCCAATGACTCTAGTGGATCCATATGTGGTTTATGAAAAGACACACATGTAATGACTCTAGTGGTGGTTTACGAACACACATGCAATGACTCTCGTGGTGGTTTATGAAAAGAACACACATGCAATGACACTGGTGGATCCATGTGGTTTATCAAAAAGAACGCACATGCAATGACTCTAGTGGTGGTTTATGAAAAGAACACACATGCAATGACACTGGTGGATCCATGTGGTTTATGAAAAGAACACACATGTAATGACTCTAGCTGTGGTTTATGAAAAGAACACAAATGCAATACACTCTAGTGGATCCATGTGGTTTATGAAAATAACACACATGCAATGACTGTAGTGGTGGTTTATGAAAAGAACACACATGCAATGACTATAGTGGTGGTTTATGACAAGAACACACATGCAATGACACTGGTGGATCCATGTGGTTTATGAAAAGAACACACATCCAACACTAGTGGATCCATGTGGTTTATGAAAAGAACACATATGCAATAAGGTCTAGTGGAACCATGTGGTTTATTAAAAGAACACACATGCATTGAACTCTAGTGGATCCATGTGGTTTATGAAAAGAACACACATGCAATGATTTTAGTGGTGGTTTAGGAGAAGAACACACATGCAATGACTCTAGTGGATCCATATGTGGTTTAGAAAAAGAACACACATGCAATGACACTGGTGGATCCATGTGGTTTATGAAAATAACACACATTCAATGACACTGGTGGATCCATGTGGTTTATGAAAAGAACATGCATTCAATGAACTCTAGTGGATCCATGTGGTTTATTAAAAGAACACCCATGCAACAAACTCTAGTGGATCCATGTGGTTTATGAAAAGAACCCACATGCAATGACTCTTGTGGTGGTTTATGAAAAGAACACACATGCAATGATTCTAGTGGCGGTTTAGGAGAAGAACGCACATGCAATGACTCTACTGGGTCCATAAGTGGTTTATGAAAAGAATAAACATGCAATGACTCTAGTGGTGGTTTATGAAAAGAACACACATGCAATGACTCTAGTGGTGGTTTATGAAAAGAACACACATGTAATAACACTGGTGGATCCATGTGGTTTATGGAAAGAACACATCCAATGACATTGGTGGATCCATGTGGCTTATTAAAAGAACACACATGCAATGAACTCTAATGGATCTGTGTGGTTTTTGAAATGAACACAAATGCAATGAACTTTAGTGGATCCATGTGATTTATGAAAATAACACACATGCAATGACTCTGGATGTGGTTTATGAAAAGAACAAAAATACAATGATGTTGATGGATCCATGTGGTTTATGAAAATAATACACATTCAATGACACTGGTGGATCCATGTGGTTTATGAAAAGAACACACATTCAATGACACTGGTGGATCCATGGGGTTTATGCAAAGAACATACATTCAATGAACTCTAGTGGATCCATGTGGTTTATGAAATGAACACAAATGCAATGAAATCTAGTGCATCCATGTGGTGTATGAAAAGAACCCACATGCAATGACTCTAGTGGTGGTTTATGAAAAGAACATAGATGCAATGATTTTGGTGGCGGTTTAGGAGAAGAACACACATGCAATGACTTTATGGGATCCTTATGTGGTTTATGAAAAGAACACACATGTAATGACTCTAGTGGTGGTTTATGAAAAGTACACACATGCAATGATACTAGTGGATCCATGTGGTTTATGAAAAGAACACACATGCAATGCCTCTAGTGGATCCATATGTGGTTTATCGAAATAACACACATTCAGTGACTCTAGTGGTGGTTTATGAAATGAACACACATGCAATGACGCTAGTGGTGGTATATGAAAAGAACACACATGTAATGACACTAGTGGTGTTATATGAAAAGAACACACATGTAATGACACTGGTGGATCCATGTGGTTTATGGAAAGAACACACATCCAATGACATTGGTGGATCCATGTGGTTTATGAAAAGAACACACATGCAATGACTCTAGATGTGGTTATGAAAAGAACACACATGAAATGACACTGGTGGATCCATATGATTTATGAAAATAACACACATTCATTGACACTCGTGCATCCATGTGGTCTGTGAAAATAACACACATTCAATGAACTCTAGTGGATCCATGTGGTCTATGAAAAGAACACACATGCAATGAACTCTAGTGGTAATTTATAAGAATAACACACATGCAATGAATCTAGTGGAACCATATCTGGTTTATGAAAAGAACACACATGTAATGACTGTACTGGTGGTTTACGGACACACATGCAATGACTCTAGTGGTGGTTTATGAAAAGAACACACATGCAATGACACTGGTGGATCCATGTGGTTTATCGAAAAGAACACACATGCAATGACTCTAGTGGTGGTTTATGAAAAGAACACACATGCAATGACACTGGTGGATCCATGTGGTTTATGAAAAGAACACACATGCAATGACTCTAGCTGTGGTTTATGAAAAGAACACACATGCAATGACACTGGTGGATCCATGTGGTTTTTGAAAAGAACACAAATGCAATGACTATAGTTGTGGTTTATGAAAAGAACACAAATGCAATAAACTCTAGTGGATCCATGTGGTTTATGAAAATAACACACATGCAGTGACTCTAGTGGTGGTTTATGAAAAGAACACACATGCAATGACTATAGTGGTGGTTTGTGACAAGAACACACATGCAATGACACTGGTGGATGCATGTGGTTTACGGAAAGAACACACATCCAATGACACTGGTGGATCCATGTGGTTTATGAAAAGAACACATATGCAATATGGTGTAGTGGAACCAAGTGGTTTATGAAAAGAACACACATGCATTGAACTCTAGTGGATCTATGTGGTTTATAAAAAGACCACACATGCAATGAATTTAGTGGTGGTTTAGGAGAAGAACACACATGCAATGACTCTAGTGGATCCATATGTGGTTTAGAAAAAGAACACACATGCAATGACACTGGTGGATCCATGTGGTTTATGAAAATAACACACATACAATGACACTGGTGGATCCATGTGGTTTATGAAAAGAACACACATTCATTAAACTCTAGTGGATCCATGTGGTTTATTAAAAGAACACCCATGCAACGAACTCTAGTGGATCCATGTGGTTTATGAAATGAACACAAATGCAATGAAATCTAGTGGTTCCATGTGGTTTATGAAAAGAACCCACATGCAATGACTCTAGTGGTGGTTTATGAAAAGAACACACATGCAATGATTCTAGTGGCGGTTTAGGAGAAGAACACACATGCAATGACTCTACTGGGTCCATATGTCGTTTATGAAAAGAACAAACATGCAATGACTCTAGTGGTGGTTTATGAAACGAACACACATGCAATGACTCTAGTGGTGGTTTATGAAAATAACACACATGTAATGACACTGGTGGATCCATGTGGTTTATGGAGAGAACACACATTGTAACATCCCAAAACTTCAATCCAAGCTTATCAAGATCAAATCATCCAAAAATAGGGTTAACAAAAACTTTTCCAAATTTAAAATGAAAGCATTCATATATGTGTGCATTTAAAATAGGAGTTGTTTGAATTGCCATGATTGAATGATCAAATGCTTGTAAAATGTTTCTTAGGTGATTTAAACATCATCTACATCTTTCCCAAACTTTTCCTAAAGAAAATCAAATCAAAAAGAATTAAAAAGGAGGAATGGTCATTTTGTCAAATTTAACTCTCATAGCTACTTTGGCTATTCCTAGTACTCAAAACTTAACAAAAACAATTCTTGATGTTTGCACCCCTTGCTAGTACACATAATGAGGTACCAAGGCCCACCTTTGGATCTGCTAAAAACATTCTGTTAACTATTTTAAATGACAGTTTAAAATTGAATCTAATGCATCACCCCTATTTCAAAAACCATCTATTTGAGCTCCATTTTCAAAACCCTTGCAACCAGAGACTACCTATCACTAGTGGAGATCACTCAAAAATTTTGAAACCAAAATTCAAAACTCTCTTTCATGCGGCCATTTCATCAAACACTTGGCATGCATAATATCACCTCTAATCCTAGCTCATTGTTTACTACAGGGTTTTGCCCCCAATTGATCCCCATTTAATCCCCTTGTCCCCTCTTGATCTAACCAGAGCCTAACCAGCATCTCCCCTACCCCCTAGCTGCACTGCCATGCCATGCCGAGCACCACCTCGTCGGCCGATAGTGCACTCACAGCAGCAGCTCTCTCCAGCCCCTCTCCTCATGTCTAGCAGCTTGCCTGTGGTCCACCTCCACCGCCCAACCAGCCCCAGGCCAGAGACAGAGAGCAGAGCATCCAGGAACCGCCGCGCCCAGAGCTTGTCGAGCATGCCGATGCCGCCCCCAGAGCATGCCCTGTCCCCGCTCGCACAGACCATCCCTTGGCACCAGCCCGCGCTCGCCGCTCCATCTCGACCTGGAGAACACCTCAGACATCCCCGTTCGCCGCCCAAAGCCTCATAGCCACCGCTCGCCGTGGACACTGCCGCTTTGGCCGCGCAGAGCGCCACCTCGCCTAGACCGCGTGCCACCGCCCCTACGGCCGCACTTAAGTTCTAGAGCACCGCCAGGGAACCGCCCATCGATCGCCACCCCCAGCCATGCATCTACCCAGCCATAGCATTGTCGCCGGAGTCGCCTGCCCATCCTGCTCGGTCTCACCGTCGGGCCTATAAAAGGAGCCCTCCCCAGCCTCTTCTCTCCACACCATTCCACTCCCCTCACCTCTCTGAACCTCGCCCACCTCTAGCCGGAGCAAGTGGAGCAGCAGCTCGCCAGAATTGGAGCCGGAGCAGCCCCGGCAGGAGGAGAAGGGCGCCGTTGATTTCGACCACCCCAAGCTCCACTACAACCGTGCCTCACCTTGTCGTCGTCTTCCACGTCGTTTGCCCGCCTCGCCGACCCCGCTAGAGCCCTGGTACGCCCCCAGTAGACCCCCACCGAGACGCTAGGGTTCGAGCTCGCCGGCGACCTGTTCGTCGTCGACGACGACCCTCAGCCGTTGATCTCGCTTCTAATCCTACGACCCACAGCGCGCGTACCGTTTCGCGTTTTAAGTGCCGCTGACACGCGGGACCCCCTGTCAGCTGAGCCCCGCGCCGTGGAGCGCCACTGGGCCGGCCCATTCCTTTTCCCGCTCTAGCCCATAGATTCAAATCTGGATTTATCTTTTTAGTTAAATCTAGTTTCTGTCCCATAGTTTGAAAATCAATTCAGAGAGTTTTAGAAATCTAAATTGCATGAAACCAATTTTGTCTGAAAGGTATTTAAATGATCTATCCAAGCCCGTTGGATTTAATTCAATTAGAGTTATAGATCTCCCTAATAAAAATAAGAAGACAGAAGCTTTTGCCACTTGCAACATTTTTATAAAATCAACCAAGTTAGCTTTTGAGTTGATTCCAACTCTCAAAAATCACATTTCATCATATCTATCTGAATATGTAATAATATTAAGGTTTACATGAAGTGATTTTAGACTAGTACCAAAATAATGCTATACAGGTATTTCTAGTCACTTTAAATCATTAAATAATGAACTTAAACCAAAGTAATATTGGTCCAACCCTTAAATGTCATTCCCACATGTTAGAATATGTGGTGATGACATGTGTCAACATGATCCCATATTTTGGTGGTGAATATTAAATTTTAGTTAATATTTCAATGAGTAGAAATTACTTTTCTAAATTAAAAAGGTTGAAACTATTGAATTAAACTTGTGTTGAAGGTAGCATAAAAAGTATAAAACTTGACCTACTTAGAAACCTTTAGATGTCATTATATGGCATGAGATTGATCCCATCCTTCCACCTTAGTGAACACTCTTAACTTCGTATTTTAGAGTAGATAAAAAACTTGAGTCACTTTAGATGGGAACACTTGGTGAAAATGAACTGTGAAAACCTTGGAACGACGATTCATTCTATTGAGATGTTTTGACCTGTGTTGAGAAACACAACTGGTTTATGATGATGAAAATGATGAGGCATGAGCCTTAACCCTTTTATAAAACTGATGGTTGGATTCGGATGCGATATCATTCCAAATTTACCGTACAACCACATTACGTGAATTGGGTAAGGCTTAGCTAGAAATTTATATGCATTAGTATTAATTCCCTCACGGGAGAGGTTTGAGCTGAGGCTACCTCTCAATGTTGTCCACCTATGCAGTGCCCAAGATGACTGATGGTCATGGTTGGGAGGCCATGCTCATAGGAGAGGTGCTTGTACTAGGGTGTGTAAAGAGAAGGTTATGTTTGATTATCTGCATACTAAGTATGATGATTCAGGGTTATCCCTGACAGATGTGTCGAATCTTGTGGTGAAAGTGTACCACCTCTGCAGAGTGTCAAACTATTTGAATAGTCGTGTTCGCGGTTATGGACGGTTGGAATGGCCATACTGTTTCGTTGTCAGATGTTTTCTAAATAACTTGAAATGAATGATGAACTTTGACTTGACCACAACAGGGTTGTGTTGATGATAATAGCTTCCCAACTTAAGTGATTCTAGAACTTTACTTTATCTTTCTTTGCTTCTGAACTCATCTTAGGTTTCAAACTTAACTTGATAGTTAAACTTAGATTTAGCACTTTGACTTAGAACTATAGTACCTGTTAATAGTAGTTTGCGAGTACTTAAAGAGTACTCATGGCTTTTGTCCCTGGCTATTATCATGGCCAGACTATGAAGGAGATTATCAAGATGATGGTCAGCAGGACGGCTATGATAACTAGGACTATCTGCCTTCATCAGCATTGCCTGTGCCCCTGAAGATGGACCTCACCGCTACGCTTATCTTTTATTTTCCGCTGCTTGTTGTATTAAAGACTGGATCATGAGATCCTTATTGGTGTAAAACCTTATGTATGGTTTGTAATGGATGATGTACTGTGATACCCAATCCGTTATGTCTCACAAAAATGGTAATCCTGGGATTGCGAGGTATGGCATAACGGGCATCTGGGATTAAAAATCCGGGTGTTGACAAGTTGGTATCAGAGCCATCCTGACCATAGGAGACCCTAGTTAGAATGGACGTCCAAACCAAAAACATAGCTTCAAAACCAAAGTGAGTATTTATGAAAAACTATTCCCTCTCTTACTCTTGTGAACTCATTCTTTCTCAAAAAGTCATGTTCCTCAAAATCCTTAAATTACTACTTAAAATTTGACACACTTGATCACTTCACTAACTCCCTCATCCTTAATCCTTGTAGATGGAGACTCAGTTCAGCAAGTTTTACCAGTTGGGAAACGGAGGTTAGCTGACCTTTGAGAGGGATCTGGATTCACTGTTGGAGTTACTGGGACGCCCACATCCGGAGTTTCTTGGAGCTCAACTTCCAGGACCCCCAAGAGGAGACCTACAGTGGCTAGTCACCGCGAATCTTCGAGGAAGCATCGAAGCACCAACTTCCGGGAGAATTCAGTTCTCTGTGAGAGAGAACAACTGGCTAGATGGGTTAGCCAGGGAAATGCATGAAGCTCTCACACGTCTATGTGCCCTCAGCGTCAACAAGATCCAAGGAACCCGTTTTGCCCACTATGCAAGACGTGACTTCATGGGAATGCCGATGGAGATGCCAAGTCACCCAGAATTAAGGCGTCAAGTGGAGAACCTTGATTTCTTGCTTCATGATAGACAGCAGGAACTAGACAATGCCAGGGAGTTAGCCAACCAGAACCGTGCCATTCTTGACGAAGGCCCGCACTTTTCGCCTTTGCCGTCCAAGAT
This sequence comes from Avena insularis, assembly GCA_023614405.1. NCBI lineage: Eukaryota > Viridiplantae > Streptophyta > Magnoliopsida > Poales > Poaceae > Avena > Avena insularis. The sequence continues at coordinate 105,611 of JAJUPC010000162.1, read as the reverse complement.
CGCCAGTCTCTTCGTCGCCAGCATGCAAAGAAGGATCGCACCATTGCCCGTCTTCGTAAGAAGGTGGCCGAACTCGAGAAGACCGTCAAGGAGCAGGAAGGTCAGCTTGCCGCCAAGGAAGAAGAAGATGAGGGTGAAGACATCCAGGGAGATATGGATTCTTACTTCAGCAACGATGATGACTTTATAGAGGAGGATGCTGTGGACTTCTACACTGATGATGAAGACTTCGACTTCATCGACGATGAGTAGATGCACTAGAGCACTGTCGTAGCATGAGATGTATCATCTCATTGTATCGTAGCTTGCAGAATGGTTCTTCAAACCATCTGTTTTCCCCTTTGATTGTTGTGGTGTGTGTTGTATCGTGTGCTTGCTTGCATGAATGAAAAAGAAGTTAGTTGAAAAACCTGAGTCTAACTCAATGTTTTAGCTTTGAAAACCCCAAAACCATGAACCTTAGAATTTCCCTCTTACCCCTATATCTATCTGAATCTTCAGATGACTCGTGGAAACCAAGGAGGGAGCAGTTCGTCACAAGACCCAATGCTGTAGTTCTTGCAGAATCTCATAGCAGACCGTGAAGCAAGAAGGGACGAGCGTCAAGCCAACTTAGCAACATTGCAGCAGATCGCCCAAATGGCTCTCAACAACCAAGGACATGGAAATCAGGATCACCAAGGATCCAAACTCAAAAACTTTCAGAACACAAATCCCCCAATCTTTAACCAATCTGAAAACCCATTAGATGTTGATGACTGGTTACAGACCATGGAAAACAACTTAGAGGTTGCCAGAGTTGATGAGAATGAGAAAGTTCTCTTCGCCACCCACTATCTGGCGGGAGATGCAAGAGCTTGGTGGAATAGCATCCGCAATATGAACCATGGCCAGGTGATGACCTGGGAAACATTCAAGGTCAAGTTCAGCCGCACCCACGTGCCGCAGGGTCTTGTCAACATGATGAGAGATGAATTCCGCGAATTGAAGCAAGGAAGAATGACTGTGGTGGAGTACCATGACAGATTCTTGTCACTTGCCAGATATGCACCAGATGAGATCAACACGGAAGCCAAGAAGAAGGAGAGATTCTTAAACGGACTGCATAATGAGATGCAGACTGTCCTCGTCAACATCCATTTCGATGATCTCGAAGAGCTAGTCGACTCTGCCATTCAGATGGAAGGGAAGATTAACCAGGCAAACGACAACCGCAAGCGCCATATGATGCAGCGATGCGGATCCGAGAGTCACCAGAAGTACCGTCCCAACCCCTCACCAGGATATGCACCAAGGAACAACCGACCCCCAACTTCTCGCCCTAGCTACCCCAACCGTAGCGGAAGCAATGTGAAGTCCGGAGGAAACAATCACAACTCCGGCAATGCCAACAATTTCAACCGTGCCCCTCCCAAGAGCAGCAACAACAATAACACTGCACCCAGAACTGGCAGCAATGCTGTACCTGTCGCTATCAAGGACAAGTCCCAGATCACTTGTTTCGAGTGTGGAATGAAGGGTCACTACTCCAACGAGTGTCCCAAGAAGGCTGCCGCCAATGCCCCTGTGAATTCCCCAGCTCAGCAGCAACATCGTGTTCAACCAGGAAGGAGATTTGCCCCAGGGAACCCACACAACCGCAACGGTCGTCTCTTCCACATGAACGCAGAGGAAGCCCAGGAAGCGCCAGATGTAGTGCTAGGTATGTTTTCTATCAACTCAGTTTTAGCAAGAGTATTGTTTGATTCTGGAGCATCGCATTCATTTGTCACCAAAGAATTTGTATGCACTAGTAAGATTCACCCAACCAAACTGAAGCATGTCATGATAGTTCAAATCCCCGGTTCAACGACAAAAGCTAGAAAATTTTGCAAAGTTGTACCTATCAGAATACATGGGATAGATTTTTATGCCAACCTAATTGTACTCGGAACCAAATGATTGGAAGTAGTACTAGGTATGGACTGGATGTCAAGGCATAAAGGACTGATAGACTGTGCTAAGAAAGCCATCACCATGACCAGTAGTTCTGGAGTAACAGTAGAGCATATCTCTGAAACCTTACCCCGTCAATTCAAGTGCAACAAGAGTGTAGCCCTGCCCACCATTGACCAAGTCAGAGTAGTCTGTGAATACCCCGACGTATTACCAGATGAATTGCCAGGTATGCCCCCGAATAGGGATATTGAGTTCATTATCGAACTAATCCCCGGAACCGGACCTATAGCCCAGAGACCCTATACCATGAACCCCTTAGAGTTAGTGGAACTGAAGAAGCAGTTGGATGCCATGTTAGCCACAAGCTTGATTTAGCCAAGTGCATCGCCATGGAGATGACCAGTGTTATTTGTCGACAAGAAAGATGGCGGAAATCGTCTGTGTACAGATTACAGAAAATTGAATGATGTCACCATCAAGAACAAGTACCCCTTGCCAAAGATAGAGGATCTATTTGATCAGTTGACTGGAGCCCAGGTATTCTCAAAGATTGATCTTAGGACTGGTTATCACCAACTTAAGATTCGTGCAACGGATATTCCGAAGACCGCCTTTACTACTCGCTATGGTTTATACAAGTATACGGTTATGTATTTTGGATTAACCAATGCCCCTGCTTATTTCACGAATATCATGAATAAGATCTTTATGAATTTCCTAGACAAGTTTGTAGTTGTGTTTATCGACGACATCCTTATCTACTCCAAGTCAGAAGAAGAGCATGAGAAACATCTGAGAATCATCCTAGAAACCCTGAGAGAGCACCAGTTGTATGCCAAGTTTAGCAAGTGTGAGTTTTGGCTGAAAGAAGTAGGATTCCTAGGACATATTGTTTCTGCCGGAGGAGTCTCTGTTGATCCCACCAAGATCAAAGATGTCGAGGAATGGGAAGCCCCAACCAATCAAACCGAAGTTCGTTCATTTCTCGGATTAGCGGGATATTAACGCAAGTTCGTAGAAGGATTCTCGAGCATAGCCCGACCAATGACCCAATTGTTGAAGAAGGACAAGAAGTTTGAATGGACAGACAAATGTGAAGCCAGTTTCCAAGAGCTAAAGAAGAGATTGATATCAGCCCCAATTTTGATCATGCCAGACATCAAGAAGCTGTTTGATGTGTATTGTGATGCATCCAAGATTGGCCTAGGATGTGTATTGATGCAAGAAGGCAAAGTCATCGCGTATCTGTCTCGACAGTTGAAGCAACATGAGCAGAACTATCCAACCCATGATCTTGAGCTAGCAGCCGTAGTTTTCGCATTGAAGACATGGCGTCATTATTTGATGGGTAATCGCTGTGAGATTTACTCAGATCATAAGAGCTTGAAGTATATCTTCACCCAGAAGGAGTTGAATATGAGGCAAAGAAGATGGATAGAGTTAATCAAGGATTATGACCTTGACATTCACTATCACCCCGGCAAAGCCAATGTGGTAGCGGATGCTCTTAGCAGATTGCCGTGTAGGCTTAACACCATGATCAAAGAGAAGCAACCAAGTTTGTATGAGGAGTTGGAGCAGTTTAGGACTGAGTTAGTTAGCAAAGGATTCCTAGCTAGCATTGAACTTCAACCCACTTTGATTAGCCAAATCAAGGAAGCCCAGAAGGGGAATGAAAGTATCGACATAATCAAACGCCGTATTGGTACAGGCAAAGTACCTGGATTCACCGAAGACGAAGAAGGTGTACTGTGGTACAAGGGACGTATCTGTGTACCAGCAGATTCAGAGCTGAAGGAAATTATCATGAAGGAAGCTCATGATACTCTTTATTCTATCCACCCCGGAGGAACAAAGATGTATCAGGATTTGAAAGAGCAATTTTGGTGGGACAAGATGAAGAGAGAGATCGGTAGCTACATCGCCAAATGTGACATTTGTCAAAGAGTCAAAGCGGAGCATCAGAGACCTGCAGGATTGTTGCAACCATTGCAGATTCTGGAATGGAAATGGGATTCCGTCGGAATGGACTTTATCACTGGTTTACCTACTTCTAGTAGGGGAAATGATTCAATCTGGGTCATAGTTGATAGACTGTCCAAGGTAGCCCACTTCATACCTATCAAGACAACCTACCAGATTGCAAAACTAGCAGAGCTGTACATTGCTAGGATTGTTAGTCTGCATGGAACCCCCAAGAACATTGTATCAGATCGAGGAACCCAGTTTACCTCGAGATTTTGGCAGAAATTTTAGGAAGGTTTAGGAACCAAGTTGAACTTCAGTACTGCTTATCACTCCCAAACAGATGGACAAACTGAGAGAGTTAATCAGATCTTAGAGGATATGCTTAGAGCTTGTGTGTTGGAATACGGATCAAAATGGGAAGACTGCCTGCCTTTCGGAGAATTCTCATATAACAACAGTTATCAGGCTATTTTGCAGATGGCACCATTTGAATTCCTATACGGAAGAAAGTGTCGTACCCCTTTGAATTGGTCACAAGTAGGAGAGAGTCAGATCTTTGGACCAGACATTCTCCGAGAAGCAGAAGAGAAAGTTCACAAAGTCCGTGAGCACCTCAAGACCGCCCAATCCAGACAGAAGAGCTATGCCGACAAGAGAAGGAGATACCTGACTTTCAATGTCGGAGATTTCGAATATCTCAAGGTTTCACCATTGAAGGTAACTCAACGCTTTAGTTTGAAAGGAAAGTTAGCTCCCAGATATATCGGACCTTTCAAGATTCTGAACCGCAAGGAGAAGTATCGTATCAACTGGAACTGCCTAAAGAGATGTTAGTCATCCACAATGTGTTCCATATCTCGTTACTTCGCTAATGCTTGGAAGTGCCTGAGAAGACGGAAGTTTTCAAGAACATCGATCACAGAGCTGTGGAAATCAACAATGACCTGACCTATCGGGAAGTACCCATCCGTATCTTAGAAGAAGCCTACAGAACCACCAGGACCAGGAGTATCAAGTTTCTCAAGATTCAGTGGAGCAATCATACCGAGGAGGAAGCTACTTGGGAACGCGAAGATTACATTAGGACAGAGTTCCCAGATCTCTTTAGTTCCTAGTTTTCTTTGTAAATCTCGGGACGAGATTTTGTTTAAGGGGGGAAGGTTTGTAACATCCCAAAACTTCAATCCAAGCTTATCAAGATCAAATCATCCAAAAATAGCGTTAACAAAAACTTTTCCAAATTTAAAATGAAAGCATTCATATATGTGTGCATTTAAAATAGGAGTTGTTTGAATTGCCATGATTGAATGATCCAATGCTTGTAAAATGTTTCTTAGGTGATTTAAACATCATCTACATCATTCCCAAACTTTTCCTAAAGAAATTCAAATAAAAAAGAATTAAAAAGGAGGAATGGTCATTTTGGCAAATTTAACTCTCATACCTACTTTGGCTATTCCTAGTACTCAAAACTTAACAGAAATAATTCTTGATCTTTGCACCCCTTGCTAGTACACATAATGAGGTACCAAGGCCCACCTTTGGATCTGCTAAAAACATTCTGTTAACTATTTTAAATGACAGTTTAAAATTGAATCTAATGCATATGCATAGATCACCCCTATTTCAAAAACCATCTATTTGAGCTCCATTTTCAAAACCCTTGCAACCAGAGACTACCTATCACTAGTGGAGATCACTAAAAATTTTGAAACCAAAATTCAAACTTTCTTTCATGCGGCCATTTCATCAAACACTTGGCATGCATAATTTCACCTCTAATCCTAGCTCACTGTTTACTACAGGGTTTTGCCCCCAATTGATCCCCATTTAATCCCCCTGTCCCCTCTTGATCTAACCAGAGCCTAACCAGCATCTCCCCTACCCCCTAGCTGCACTGCCATGCCATGCCGAGCACCACCTCACCGGCCGACAGTGCACTCGTAGCAGCAGCTCTCTCCAGCCCCTCTCCTCATGTCTAGCAGCTTGCCCGTGGTCCACCTCCACTGCCCAACCAGCCCCAGGCCAGAGATAGAGAGCAGAGCGGCCAGGAACCGCCGCGCCCGGAGCTTGTTGAGCATGCCGACGCTTCCCCCAGAGCACGCCCTCTCCCTGCTCGCACAGACCATCCCTTCGCACCAGCCCGCGCCCGCCGCTCCACCTCGACCTGGAGAACACCCCAGACATCCCCGTTTGCCGCCCAAAGCCTCACAGCCACCGCTTGCCGTGGACACCGCCGCTTCGGCCGCGCAGAGCGCCACCTCGCCCAGACCGCGTGCCACCGCCCCTACGGCCGCATTTAAGTTCTAGAGCATTGCCAGGGAACCGCCCATCGATCGCCACCCCCATCCATGCCTCTACCCTGTCGTAGCCTTGTCGCCGGAGTCGCTTGCCCATCCCGCTCGGTCTCACCGTCGGGCCTATAAAAGGAGCCCTCCCCAGCATCTTCTCTCCACACCATTCCACTCCCCTCACCTCTCTGAACCTCACCCACCTCTAGCCGGAGCAAGTGGAGCAGCAGCACGCCGGAATTGGAGCCGGAGCAGCCGCGGCAGGAGGAGAAGGTCGCCGTTGATTTCGACCACCCCAAGCTCCACCGCAACCGTGCCTCGCCTCGCCATCATCTTCCACGTCGTTTGCCCGCCTCGCCGACCCTGCTGGAGCCCTGGTACGCCCCCAGTAGACCCCCACCGAGCCGCTAGGGTTCGAGCTCGCCGACGACCTGTTCGTCGTCGACGATGACCCTCAGTCGTTGATCTCGCTTCTAATCCTACGGCCCACAGCGCGCGTACCGTTTCGCGTTTTAAGTGTCGCTGACACGCGGGACCCCCTGTCAGCTGAGCCCCGTGCCACGGAGGGCCACTGGCCGACCCATTCCTTTTCCCGCGCTAGCCCATAGATTCAAATCTGGATTTTTCTTTTTAATTAAATCTAGTTTATGTCCCCTAGTTTGAAAATCAATTCAGAGAGTTTTAGAAATCCAAATTGCATGAAACCAATTTTGTCTGAAAGGTATTAAAATGATCTATCCAAGCCCATTGGATTTAATTCAATTAGAGTTATGGATCTCTCCTAATAAAAATAATAAGACAGAAGCTTTTGCCACTTGCAACATTTTTATAAAATCAACCAAGTTAGATTTTGAGTTGATTCCAACTCTCCAAAATCACATTTCATCATATATATCTAAATATGTAATAATATTAAGGTTTACATGCAGTGACTTTGGAGTAGTACCAAAATAATGCTATATAGGCATTTCTAGTCACTTTAAATCATTAAATAATGAACTTAAACCAAAGTAATATTGGTCCAACCCTTAAATCTCATTCCCACATGTTAGAATATGTGGTGATAACATGTGTCAACATGATCCCATATTTTGGTGGTGAATATTAAATTTTAATTAATATTTCAATGAGTAGAAATTACTTTTCTAAATTAGAAAGGTTGAAACTATTGAATTAAACTTGTGATGATTGTGATGATAATAGATCATCAATTGTGTGTCTTAGAATGCTACTTAGCCTAGTGAAGTATTGTTTGGTGATTGTGCACTCCCTATGTATTTATAGACGCTAGTACCGACCAAGCTTTAGAGGAGGAGTTCTACCAAGAAGAAGACGAAGAAAACTTCAACCACTACACCAACCAAGGCAAGCCACCATTAACAGTGCAAGCTATTGTATAAAAAGTATAAAACTTGACCTACTTAGAAACCTTTAGATGTCATTATATGGCATGAGATTGACCCCATCCTTCCACCTTAGTGAACACTCTTAACTTCGTATTTTAGAGTAGATCAAAAACTTGAGTCACTTTAGATGGGAACACTTGGTGAAAATGAACTGTGAAAACCTTGGAACGACGAGTCATTCTATTGAGATGTTTTGACCTGTGTTGAGAAACACAACTGGTTTATGATGATGAAAATGATGAGGCATGAGCCTTAACCCTTTTATAAAACTGATGGTTGGATTCGGATGCGATACCATTCCAAATTTACCGTACAACCACATTACCTGAATTGGGTAAGGCTTAGCTAGAAATTTATATGCATTAGTATTAGTTCCCTCACGGGAGAGATTTGAGCCGAGGCTACCTCTCAATGTTGTCCAGCTATGCAGTGCCCAAGATGACTGATGGTCATGGTTGGGAGGCCATGCTCATAGGAGAGGTGCTTGTACTAGGGTGTGTAAAGGGAAGGTTATGTTTGATTATCTGCATACTAAGTATGATGATTCAGGGTTATCCCTGACAGATGTATCAAATCTTGTGGTGAAAGTGTACCACCTCTACAGAGTGTCAAACTATTCGAATAGCCGCGTCCGCGGTTATGGATAGTTGGAATGGCCATACTAATTCATTGTCAGATGTTTTCTAAATAACTTGAAATGAATGATGAACTTTGATTTGACCACAACCGGGTTGTGTTGATGATAATAGCTTCCCAACTTAAGTGATTCTAGAACTTTACTTTATCTTTCTTTGCTTCTGAACTCAGCTTAGGTTTCAAACTTAACTTGATAGTTAAACTTAGATTTAGCACTTTGACTTAGAACTATAGTACCTGTTAATAGTAGTTTGCGAGTACTTAAAGAGTACTCATGGCTTTTGTCCCTAGCTATTATCATGGCCAGACTATGAAGGAGATTATCAAGGTGATGGTCAGCAGGACGGCTATGATAACTAGGACTATCTGCCTTCGTCAGCATTGCCTGTGCCCCTGAAGATGGACCCAACCGCTACGCTTATCTTTTAGTTTCCGCTGCTTGTTGTATTAAAGACTGGATCATGAGATCCTTATTTGTGTAAAACCTTATGTATGGTTTGTAATGGATGATGTACTGTGATACCCAATCCGTTATGTCTCGCAAAAATGGTAATCCTGGGATTGCGAGGTATGGCATAACGGGCATCTGGGATTAAAAATCCGGGTGTTGACACACATCCAATGACATTGGTGGATCCATGTGGTTTATTAAAGGAACACACATGCAATGAACTCTAATGGATCTGTGTGGTTTTTGAAATGAACACAAATGCAATGAACTCTAGTGGATCCATGTGGTTTATGAAAATAATACACATGCAATGAATCTAGATGTGGTTTATCAAAAGAACAAAAATGCAATGACGTTGATGGATCCATGTGGTTTCTGAAAAGAATACACATTCAATGACACTGGTGGATCCATGTGGTTTATGAAAAGAACACACATTCAATGACACCGGTGGATCCATGGGGTTTATGAAAAGAACATACATTCAATGAACTCTAGTGGATCCATGTGGTTTATTAAAAGAACACACATGCAATGAACTCTAGTGGATCCATGTGGTTTATGAAATGAACACAAATGCAATGAAATCTAGTGCATCCATGTGGTTTATGAAAAGAACCCACATGCAATGACTCTAGTGGTGGTTATGAAAACAACATAGATGCAATGATTCTGGTGGCGGCTTAGGAGAAGAACACACATGCAATGACTCTAGTGGTGGTTATGAAAACAACATAGATGCAATGATTCTGGTGGCGGCTTAGGAGAAGAACACACATGCAATGACTTTATGGGATCCTTATGTGGTTTATGAAAAGAACACACATGTAATGACTCTAATGGTGGTTTATGAAAAGTACACACATGCAATGACACTAGTGGATCCATGTGGTTTATGAAAAGAACACACATGCAATGACTCGAGTGGATCCATATGTGGTTTATGAAAATAACACACATTCAATGACTCTAGTGGTGGTTATGAAAACAACATAGATGCAATGATTCTGGTGGTGGTTATGAAAACAACATAGATGCAATGATTCTGGTGGTGGCTTAGGAGAAGAACACACATGCAATGACTCTAGTGGTGGTTATGAAAACAACATAGATGCAATGATTCTGGTGGTGGCTTAGGAGAAGAACACACATGCAATGACTTTATGGGATCCTTATGTGGTTTATGACACTGGTGGATCTATGTGGTTTATCAAAAAGAACGCACATCCAATGACTCTAGTGGTGGTTTATCAAAAAGAACGCACATCCAATGACTCTAGTGGTGGGTTATGAAAAGAACACACATCCAATGACACTGGTGGATCCATGTGGTTTATGAAAAGAACACACATGCAATGACTCTAGCTGTGGTTTATGAAAAGAACACACATGCAATGACACTAGTGGATCCATGTGGTTTTTGAAAAGAACACAAATGCAATGACTATAGTTATGGTTTATGAAAAGAACGCAAATGCAATAAACTCTAGTGGATCCATGTGGTTTATGAAAATAACACACATGCAATGACTCTAGTGGTGGTTTATGAAAAGAACACACATGCAATGACTATAGTGGTGGCTTATGACAAGAACACACATGCAATGACACTGGTGGATCCATGTGGTTTATGAAAAGAACACACATCCAATGACACTGGTGGATCCATGTGGTTTATGAAAAGAACACATATGCAATAAGGTCTTGTGGAACAATGTGGTTTATGAAAAGAACACACATCCATTGAACTCTAGTGGATCCATGTGGTTTATAAAAAGACCACACATGCAATGTTTTTAGTGGTGGTTTAGGAGAAGAACACACATGCAATGACTCTAGTGGATCCATATGTGGTTTAGAAAAAGAAGACACATGAAATGACACTGTTGGATCCATGTGGTTTATGAAAATAACACACATTCAATGACACTGGTGGATCCATGTGGTTGATAAAAAGAACATACATTCATTAAACTCTAGTGGATCCATGTGGTTTATCAAAAGAACACCCATGCAACGAACTCTAGTGGATCCATGTGGTTTATGAAATGAACACAAATGCAATGAAATCTAGTGGTTACATGTGGTTTATGAAAAGAACCCACATGCAATGACTCTAGTGGTGGTTTATGAAAAGAACACACATGCAATGATTCAAGTGGCGGTTTAGGAGAAGAACACACATGCAATGACTCTACTGGGTCCAGAAGTGGTTTATGAAAAGAACAAACATGCAATGACTCTAGTGGTGGTTTATGAAAAGAACACACATGCAATGACTCTAGTGGTGGTTTATGAAAAGAACACACATGTAATGACACTGGTGGATCCATGTGGTTTGTGGAAAGAACACACATCCAATGACATTGGTGGATCCATGTGGTTTATTAAAAGAACACACATGCAATGAACTCTAATGGATCTGTGTGTTTTTGAAATGAACTCTAGTGGATCCATGTGGTTTATGAAAATAACACACATGCAATGACTCTAGATGTGGTTTATGAAAATAACACACATGCAATGACTCTAGATGTGGTTTATGAAAAGAACAAAAATGCAATGACGTTGATGGATCCATGTGGTTTCTGAAAATAATACACATTCAATGACACTGCTGGATCCATGTGGTTTATGAAAAGAACACACATTCAATGACACTTGTGGATCCATGTGGTTTATGAAAAGAACATACATTCAATGAACTCTAGTGGATCCATGTGATTTATTAAAAGAACACACATGCAATGAACTCTAGTGGATCCATGTGGTTTATGAAATGAACACAAATGCAATGAAACCTAGTGCATCCATGTGGTTTATGAAAAGAACACACATGCAATGACTCTAGTGGTGGTTTATGAAAACAACATAGATACAATGATTCTGGTGGCGGTTTAGGAGAAGAACACACATGCAATGACTTTATGGGATCCTTATGTGGTTTATGAAAAGAACACACATGTAATGACTCTAGTGGTGGTTTATGAAAAGTACACACATGCAATGACACTAGTGGATCCATGTGGTTTATGAAAAGAACACACATGCAATGACTCTAGTGGATCCATTTGTGGTTTATGAAAATAACACACATTCAATGACTCTAGTGGTGGTTTATGAAAAGAACACACATGCAATGACGCTAGTGGTGGTATATGAAAAGAACACACATGTAATGACACTAGTGGTGTTATATGAAAAGAACACACATGTAATGACACTGGTGGATCCATGTGGTTTATGGAAAGAACACACATCCCATGACATAGGTGGATCCATGTGGTTTATTAAAAGAACACAGATGCACTGAAATCTAGTGGATCCATGTGGTTTATGAAAATAACACACATGCAATGACTCTAGATGTGGTTATGAAAAGAACACACATGAAATGTTACTGGTGGATCCATATGGTTTATGAAAAGAACACACATTCATTGACACTGGTGCATCCATGTGGTTTATGAAAAGAACACGCATTCAATGAACTCTAGTGGATCCATGTGGTTTATGAAAAGAACACACATGCAATGAACTCTAGTGGTAATTTAGAATAAGAACACACATGCAATGACTCTATTGGATCCATATGTGGTTTATGAAAAGAACACACATGTAATGACTCTAGGTGTGGTTTACGAACACACATGCAATGAATCTAGTGGTGGTTTATGAAAAGAACACACATGCAATTACACTGGTCGATCCATGTGGTTTATCAAAAAGAACGCACATCCAATGACTCTAGTGGTGGTTTATGAAAAGAACACACATGCAATGACACTGGTGGATCCATGTGGTTTATGAAAAGAACACACATGCAATGACTCTAGCTGTGGTTTATGAAAAGGACACACATGCAATGACACTAGTGGATCCATGTGGTTTTTGAAAAGAACACAAATGCAATGACTATAGTTGTGGTTTATGAAAAGAACACAAATTAAATAAACTCTAGTGGATCCATGTGGTTTATGAAAATAACACACATGCAATGACTCTAGTGGTGGTTTATGAAAAGAACACACATGCAATGACTATAGTGGTGGTTTATGACAAGAACACACATGCAATGACACTGGTGGATCCATGTGGTTTATGAAAAGAACACACATCCAATGACATTGATGGATCCATGTGGTTTATGAAAAGAACACATATGCAATAAGGTCTAGTGGAACCATGTGGTTTATGAAAAGAACACACATGCATGGAACTCTAGTGGATCCATGTGGTTTATAAAAAGACCACACATGCAATGTTTTTAGTGGTGGTTTAGGAGAAGAACACACATGCAATGACTCTAGTGGATCCATATGTGGTTTAGAAAAATAACACACATGCAATGACACTGGTGGATCCATGTGGTTTAAGAAAATAACACACATTCAATGACAGTGGTGGATCCATGTGGTTTATGAAAAGAACATACATTCATTGAACTCTAGTGGATCCATGTGGTTTATTTAAAGAACACCCATGCAACGAACTCTAGTGGATCCATGTGGTTTATGAAATGAACACAAATGCAATGAAACCTAGTGCATCCATGTGGTTTATGAAAAGAACACACATGCAATGACTCTAGTGGTGGTTTATGAAAACAACATAGATACAATGATTCTGGTGGCGGTTTAGGAGAAGAACACACATGCAATGACTTTATGGGATCCTTATGTGGTTTATGAAAAGAACACACATGTAATGACTCTAGTGGTGGTTTATGAAAAGTACACACATGCAATGACACTAGTGGATCCATGTGGTTTATGAAAAGAACACACATGCAATGACTCTAGTGGATCCATTTGTGGTTTATGAAAATAACACACATTCAATGACTCTAGTGGTGGTTTATGAAAAGAACACACATGCAATGACGCTAGTGGTGGTATATGAAAAGAACACACATGTAATGACACTAGTGGTGTTATATGAAAAGAACACACATGTAATGACACTGGTGGATCCATGTGGTTTATGGAAAGAACACACATCCCATGACATAGGTGGATCCATGTGGTTTATTAAAAGAACACACATGCACTGAAATCTAGTGGATCCATGTGGTTTATGAAAATAACACACATGCAATGACTCTAGATGTGGTTATGAAAAGAACACACATGAAATGTTACTGGTGGATCCATATGGTTTATGAAAAGAACACACATTCATTGACACTGGTGCATCCATGTGGTTTATGAAAAGAACACACATTCAATGAACTCTAGTGGATCCATGTGGTTTATGAAAAGAACACACATGCAATGAACTCTAGTGGTAATTTAGAATAAGAACACACATGCAATGACTCTATTGGATCCATATGTGGTTTATGAAAAGAACACACATGTAATGACTCTAGGTGTGGTTTACGAACACACATGCAATGAATCTAGTGGTGGTTTATGAAAAGAACACACATGCAATTACACTGGTCGATCCATGTGGTTTATCAAAAAAGCACATCCAATGACTCTAGTGGTGGTTTATGAAAAGAACACACATGCAATGACACTGGTGGATCCATGTGGTTTATGAAAAGAACACACATGCAATGACTCTAGCTGTGGATTATGAAAAGGACACACATGCAATGACACTGGTGGATCCATGTGGTATTTGAAAAGAACACAAATGCAATGACTATAGTTGTGGTTTATGAAAAGAACACAAATTAAATCAACTCTAGTGGATCCATGTGGTTTATGAAATGAACACAAATGCAATGACTCTAGTGGTGGTTTATGAAAAGAACACACATGCAATGACTATAGTGGTGGTTTATGACAAGAACACACATGCAATGACACTGGTGGATCCATGTGGTTTATGAAAAGAACACACATCCAATGACATTGATGGATCCATGTGGTTTATGAAAAGAACACATATGCAATAAGGTCTAGTGGAACCATGTGGTTTATGAAAAGAACACACATGCATGGAACTCTAGTGGATCCATGTGGTTTATAAAAAGACCACATGCAATGTTTTTAGTGGTGGTTTAGGAGAAGAACACACATGCAATGACTCTAGTGGATCCATATGTTGTTTAGAAAAATAACACACATGCAATGACACTGGTGGATCCATGTGGTTTAAGAAAATAACACACATTCAATGACAGTGGTGGATCCATATGGTTTATGAAAGAACATACATTCATTGAACTCTAGTGGATCCATGTGGTTTATTTAAAGAACACCCATGCAACGAACTCTAGTGGATCCATGTGGTTTATGAAATGAACACAAATGCAATGAAACCTAGTGCATCCATGTGGTTTATGAAAAGAACACACATGCAATGACTCTAGTGGTGGTTTATGAAACAACATAGATACAATGATTCTGGTGGCGGTTTAGGAGAAGAACACACATGCAATGACTTTATGGGATCCTTATGTGGTTTATGAAAAGAACACACATGTAATGACTCTAGTGGTGGTTTATGAAAAGTACACACATGCAATGACACTAGTGGATCCATGTGGTTTATGAAAAGAACACACATGCAATGACTCTAGTGGATCCATTTGTGGTTTATGAAAATAACACACATTCAATGACTCTAGTGGTGGTTTATGAAAAGAACACACATGCAATGACGCTAGTGGTGGTATATGAAAAGAACACACATGTAATGACACTAGTGGTGTTATATGAAAAGAACACACATGTAATGACACTGGTGGATCCATGTGGTTTATGGAAAGAACACACATCCCATGACATAGGTGGATCCATGTGGTTTATTAAAAGAACACACATGCACTGAAATCTAGTGGATCCATGTGGTTTATGAAAATAACACACATGCAATGACTCTAGATGTGGTTATGAAAAGAACACACATGAAATGTTACTGGTGGATCCATATGGTTTATGAAAAGAACACACATTCATTGACACTGGTGCATCCATGTGGTTTATGAAAAGAACACACATTCAATGAACTCTAGTGGATCCATGTGGTTTATGAAAAGAACACACATGCAATGAACTCTAGTGGTAATTTAGAATAAGAACACACATGCAATGACTCTATTGGATCCATATGTGGTTTATGAAAAGAACACACATGTAATGACTCTAGGTGTGGTTTACGAACACACATGCAATGAATCTAGTGGTGGTTTATGAAAAGAACACACATGCAATGACACTGGTCGATCCATGTGGTTTATCAAAAAGAACGCACATCCAATGACTCTAGTGGTGGTTTATGAAAAGAACACACATGCAATGACACTGGTGGATCCATGTGGTTTATGAAAAGAACACACATGCAATGACTCTAGCTGTGGTTTATGAAAAGGACACACATGCAATGACACTAGTGGATCCATGTGGTTTTTGAAAAGAACACAAATGCAATGACTATAGTTGTGGTTTATGAAAAGAACACAAATTAAATAAACTCTAGTGGATCCATGTGGTTTATGAAAATAACACACATGCAATGACTCTAGTGGTGGTTTATGAAAAGAACACACATGCAATGACTATAGTGGTGGTTTATGACAAGAACACACATGCAATGACACTGGTGGATCCATGGGGTTTATGAAAAGAACACACATCCAATGACATTGATTTATCCATGTGGTTTATGAAAAGAACACATATGCAATAAGGTCTAGTGGAACCATGTGGTTTATGAAAAGAACACACATGCATGGAACTCTAGTGGATCCATGTGGTTTATAAAAAGACCACACATGCAATGTTTTTAGTGGTGGTTTAGGAGAAGAACACACATGCAATGACTCTAGTGGATCCATATGTGGTTTAGAAAAATAACACACATGCAATGACACTGGTGGATCCATTTGGTTTAAGAAAATAACACACATTCAATGACAGTGGTGGATCCATGTGGTTTATGAAAAGAACATACATTCATTGAACTCTAGTGGATCCATGTGGTTTATTTAAAGAACACCCATGCAACGAACTCTAGTGGATCCATGTGGTTTATGAAATGAACACAAATGCAATGAAATCTAGTGGTTCCATGTGGTTTATGAAAAGAACCCACATGCAATGACTCTAGTGGTGGTTTATGAAAAGAACACACATGCAATGATTCTAGTGGCGGTTTAGGAGAAGAACACACATGCAATGACTCTACTGGGTCCATATGTGGTTTATGAAAATAACAAACATGCAATGACTCTAGTGGTGGTTTATGAAAAGAACACACATGCAATGACTGTAGTGGTGGTTTATGAAAAGAACACACATGTAATGACACTGGTGGATCCATGTGGTTTAGGGAAAGAACACACATCCAATGACATTGGTGGATCCATGTGGTTTATTAAGAGAACACACATGCAATGAACTCTAATGGATCTATGTGGTTTTTGAAATGAACACAAATGCAATGAACTCTAGTGGATCCATGTGGTTTATGAAAATAACACACATGCAATGACTCTAGATGTGGTTTATGAAAAGAACATAGATGCAATGACGTTGATGGATCCATGTGGTTTATGAAAAGAATACACATTCAATGACACTAGTGGATCCATGTGGTTTAGGAAAATAACACATATTCAATGAACTCTAGTGGATCCATGTGGTTTATGAAAATAACAGACATGCAATGAACTCTAGTGGATACATGTGGTTTATTAAAAGAACACACATGCAATGAACTCTAGTGGATCCATGTGGTTTATGAAATGAACACAAATGCAATGAATATAGTGCATCCATGTGGTTTATGAAAATAACACACATGCAATGACTATAGTGGTGGTTTATGAAAACAACATAGATGAAATGATTCTGGTGGCGGTTTAGGAGAATAACACACATGCAATGGCTTTATGGGATCCAAATGTAGTTTATGAAAAGAACACACATTCAATGACTCTAGTGGTGGTTTATGAAAAGAACACACATGCAATGACGCTAGTGGTGGTATATGAAAAGAACACACATGAAATGACACTAGTGGTGTTATACGAAAAGAACACACATGTAATGACACTGGTGGATCCATGTTGTTTATGGAAAGAACACACATCTAATGACATTGGTGGATCCATGTGGTTTATTAAAAGAACACACATGCACTGAACTCTAGTGGATCCATGTGGTTTATGAAAAGAACACACATGTAATGACTCTAGATGTGGTTATGAAAATAACACGCATGAAATGACACTGGTGGATCCATATGGTTTATGAAAACAACACACATTCATTGACACTGGTACATCCATGTGGTTTATGAAAAGAACACACATTCAATGAACTCTAGTGGATCCATGTGGTTTATGAAAAGAACACAGATGCAATGAACTCTAGTGGTGATTTAGAAGAAGAACACCCATGCAATGACTCTAGTGGATCCATATGTGGTTTATGAAAAGAACACACATGTAATGACTAGTGGTGCTTTACGAACACACATGCAATGACTCTAGTGCTGGTTTATGAAAAGAACACACATGCAATGACACTGGTGGATCCATGTGGTTTATCAAAAAGAACACACATCCAATGACTCTAGTGGTGGTTTATGAAAAGTACACACATGCAATGACACTGGTGGATCCATGTGGTTTATGAAAAGAACATACATGCAATGACTCTAGTTGTGGTTTATGAACAGAACACACATGCAATGACACTATTGGATCCATGTGGTTTTTGAAAAGAACACAAATGCAATGACTATAGTTGTGGTTTATGAAAAGAACACAAATGCAATAAACTCTAGTAGATCCATGTAGTTTATGAAAATAACACACATGCAATGACTCTAGTGGTGGTTTATGAAAAGAACACACATTCAATGACTATAGTGGTGGTTTATGACAAGAACACACATGCAATGACACTAGTGGATCCATGTGGTTTATGAAAAGAACACACATCCAATGACACGAGTTGATCCATTTGGTTTATGAAAAGAACACATATGCAATAAGGTCTAGTGGAACCATGTGGTTTATGAAAAGAATGCACATGCATTGAACTCTAGTGGATCCATGTGGTTTATAAAAAGACCACACATGCAATGATTTTAGTGGTGGTTTAGGAGAAGAACACACATGCAATGACTCTAGTGGATCCATATGTGGTTTAGAAAAAGAACACACATGCAATGACACCGGTAGATCCATGTGGTTTATGAAAATAACACATATTCAATGACACTACTGGATCCATGTGGTTTATGAAAAGAACATACATTCATTGAACTCTAGTGGATACATGTGGTTTATTAAAAGAACACCCATGCAACGAACTCTTGTGGATCCATGTGGTTTATGAAATGAACACAAATGCAATGAAATCTAGTGGTTCCATGTGGTTTATGAAAAGAACACGCATGCAATGACTCTACTGGGTCCATATGTGGTTTATGAAAAGAACACACATGCAATGACTCTGGTGGTGGTTTATGAAAAGAACACACATGCAATGACTCTAGTGGCGGTTTATGAAAAGAACACACATGCAATGACAGTGGTGGATCCGTGTGGTTTATGAAAAGAACACACATGAAATGACACTGGTGGATCCATGTGGTTTGTGAGAAGAACACACATGCAATGTCACTATTGGATCCATGTTGTTTATGAAAAGAACACACATGAAATGACACTGGTGGATCCATGTGGTTTGTGAGAAGAACACACATGCAATGTCACTTGTGGATCCATGTTGTTTATGAAAAGAACACACATGCAATAACTCTAGCGGATCCATGTGGTTTATGAAAAGAACACACATTCACTGATTCTAGTGGTGGTTTAGGAGACGAACACACATGCAATGACTCTAGTGGATCCGTATGTGGTTTATGAAAAGAACACACATGCAATGAACTCTAGTATATCCGTGTGGTTTATGAAAATAACACACATGCTGTGGTGGCATCACTGCATGTGTTCTTTTCCTAAAACCCCAATGATGCACACTAATACACTCACACATCCAATGAAAACAACACACATTCAATGACTCTAGCTGTGGTTTATGAAAAGAACACACATGCAATGACTCTAGTTGTGGTTTATGAAAAGAACACAAATGCAATGAACTATATTGAATCCATGTGGTTTATGAAAAGAACACACATGCAATGACTCTGGTGGATCCATCTGGTTTATGAAAAGAACACACATGCAATTAACTCTAGTGGTGGTTTAGGAGAACAACACACACGCAATGACTCTAGTGGATCCATATGTGGTTCATGAAAATAACACACGTACAATGACTCTAGTGGTGGTTTATGAAATGAACACACATCCAATGACTCTAGTGTTGGTTTATTGAAAGAACACACATGCAATGACACTCGTGGATCAATGTGGTTTATGAAAATAACACACATGCAACGACTCTAGCTATGGTTTATGCAACGAACACACATGCAATGACACTAATGGATCTATGTGGTTTTTGAAAGAACACAAATGCAATGACTCTAGTTTTGTTTATGAAAAGAACACAAATGCAATCAACTCTAGTGGATCCACGTGGTTTATGAAAAGAACACACGTGCAATGAATCTAGATGTGGTTTATTGAAAGAACACACATGCAATGACTCTAGATGTGGTTTATGAAAAGAACACACATGCAATGACATTGGTGGATCCGAGTGGTTTATGAAGAGAACACACATGCAATGACACTGGTGGATCCATGTGGTTTGTGAAAAGAACACACATGCAATGACACTGGTGGATCCATGTGGTTTATGAAAAAAAACACATGCAAATACTCTAGTGGATCCATGTGGTTTATGAAAAGAACACACATTCAATGATTCTAGTGGTGGTTTAGGAGACGAACACACATGCAATGACTCTAGTGGATCCATATGTGGTTTTGAAAAATAACACACATTCAATGACACTGGTGGATCCATGTGGTTTATGAAAAGAACACACATGCAATGACTCTACTGATCCATGTGGTTTATGAAAAGAACACACATGGAATGAACTCTTGTGGATCCGTGTGGTTTATGAAAAGAACACGCATGCTGTGGTGGCATCACTTCATGTGTTCTTTTCCTAAAACCCCAATGATGCACACTAATACACTCACACATCCAATGAAAAGAACACACATGCAATGATTCTAGATGTGGTTTATGAAAAGAACATTTATGCAATGACTCTAGTTGTGGTTTATGAAAAGAACACAAATGTAATGAACTATATTGAATACATGTGGTTTATGAAAAGAACACACATGCAGTGACTCTAGTGGATCCATGTGGTTTATGAAAAGAACACACATGCAATGAACTCTAGTGGTGGTTTAGGAGAAGAACACACATGCAATGACTCTAGTGGATCCACATGTGGTTTATGAAAAGAACACACGTGCAATGACTCTAGTGGTGGTTTATGAAAAGAACACAAATCCAATGACTCTAGTGGTGGTTTATTGAAAGAACACACATGCAATGACAGTGGTGGATCCATGAGGTTTACGAAAAGAACACACATGAAGTGACTCTAGCTATGGTTTATGAAAAGAACACACATGCGATGACACTGGTGGATCCATGTGGTTTTTGAAAAGAACACACATGCAATGACTCTAGTGGTGGTTTATGAAAAGAACACACATGCAATGACACTGGTGGATCCATGTGGTTTATGAAAAGAACACACATGCAATGACACTAGTGGTGCTTTATGACAAGAACACACATGCAATGACTCTAGTGGTAGTGTATGAAAAGAACACACATGACACTGGTGGATCCATGTGGTTTTTGAAAATAACACAGATGCAATGACTCTAGTGGATCCATGTGGTTTATGAAAAGAACACAAATGCAATGAACTCTAGTGGATCCATGTGGTTCATGAAAAGAACACACATGCTGTGGTGGCATCACTACATGTGTTCTTTTCCTAAAACCCCAATGATGCACACTAATACAATCACACATCCAATGAAAAGGACACACATGCAATGACTCTAGTGGTGGTTTATGAAAAGAACACACATCCAATGACTCTAGTGTTGGTTTATTGAAAGAACACACATGCAATGACACTGGTGGATCAATGTGGTTTATGAAAATAACACACATGCAATGACTCTAGCTATGGTTTATGAAACGAACACACATGCAATGACACTGGTGGATCCATGTGGTTTTTGAAAAGAACAGAAATGCAATGACTCTAGTTGTTGTTTATGAAAAGAGCACAAATGCAATCAACTCTAGTGGATCCATGTGGTTTATGAAAAGAACACACATGCAATGAATCTAGTGTTGGTTTATGAAAAAACACACATGCAATGACTCTAGTGGTGGTTTATGAAAAGAACACACATGCAATGACATTGGTGGATCCGTGTGGTTTATGAAGAGAACACACATGCAATGACACTGGTGGATCCATGTGGTTTGTGAAAAGAACACACCTGCAATGACACTGGTGGATCCATGTGGTTTATGCAAAAAAAAGACATGCAAATACTCTAGTGGATCCATGTGGTTTATGAAAAGAACACACATTCAATGATTCTAGTGGTGGTTTAGGAGACGAACACACATGCAATGACTCTAGTGGATCCATATGTGGTTTTGAAAAATAACACACATTCAATGACACTGGTGGATCCATGTGGTTTATGAAAAGAACACACATGCAATGATTTTACTGATCCATGTGGTTTATGAAAAGAACAAACATGGAATGAACTCTAGTGGCTCCGTGTGGTTTATGAAAAGAACACGCATGCTGTGGTGGCATCACTACATGTGTTCTTTTCCTAAAACCCCAATGATACACACTAATACACTCACACATCCAACGAAAAGAACACACATGCAATGACTATAGATGTGGTTTATGAAAAGAATATTTATGCAATGACTCTAGTTGTGGTTTATGAAAAGAACACAAATGCAATGAACTATATTGAATCCATGTGGTTTATGAAAAGAACACACATGCACTGACTCTAGTGGATCCATGTGGTTTATGAAAAGAACACACATGCAATGAACTCTAGTGGTGGTTTAGGAGAAGAACACACATGCAATGACTCTAGTGGATCCATATGTGGTTTATGAAAAGAACACACGTGCAATGACTCTAGTGGTGGTTTATGAAAAGAACACAAATCCAATGACTCTAGTGGTGGTTTATTGAAAGAACACACATGCAATGACAGTGGTGGATCCATGAGGTTTATGAAAAGAACACACATGAAGTGACTCTAGCTATGGTTTATGAAAAGAACACACATGCAATGACACTGGTGGATCCATGTGGTTTTTGAAAAGAACACACATGCAATGACTCTAGTGGTGGTTTATGAAAAGAACACATATGCAATGACACTGGTGGATCCATGTGGTTTATGAAAAGAACACACATGCAATGACACTAGTGGTGGTTTATGACAAGAACACACATGCAACGACTCTAGTGGTAGTGTATGAAAAGAACACACATGACACTGGTGGATCCATGTGGTTTTTGAAAATAACACAGATGCAATGACTCTAGTGGATCCATGTGGTTTATGAAAAGAACACAAATGCAATGAACTCTAGTGGATCCATGTGGTTCATGAAAAGAACACACATGCTGTGGTGGCATCACTACATGTGTTCTTTTCCTAAAACCCCAATGATGCACACTAATACAATCACATATCCAATGAAAAGGACACACATGCAATGACTCTAGTGGTAGTTTATGAAAAGAACACACATCCAATGACTCTAGTGTTGGTTTATTGAAAGAACACACATGCAATGACACTGGTGGATCAATGTGGTTTATGAAAATAACACACATGCAATGACTCTAGCTATGGTTTATGAAACGAACACACATGCAATGACACTGGTGGATCCATGTGGTTTTTGAAAAGAACAGAAATGCAATGACTCTAGTTGTTGTTTATGAAAAGAGCACAAATGCAATCAACTCTAGTGGATCCATGTGGTTTATGAAAAGAACACACATGCAATGAATCTAGTGTTGGTTTATGAAAAAACACACATGCAATGACTCTAGTGGTGGTTTATGAAAAGAACACACATGCAATGACATTGGTGGATCCGTGTGGTTTATGAAGAGAACACACATGCAATGACACTGGTGGATCCATGTGGTTTGTGAAAATAACAGACCTGCAATGACACTGGTGGATCCATGTGGTTTATGCAAAAAAAAGACATGCAAATACTCTAGTGGATCCATGTGGTTTATGAAAAGAACACACATTCAATGATTCTAGTGGTGGTTTAGGAGACGAACACACATGCAATGACTCTAGTGGATCCATATGTGGTTTTGAAAAATAACACACATTCAATGACACTGGTGGATCCATGTGGTTTATGAAAAGAACACACATGCAATGATTTTACTGATCCATGTGGTTTATGAAAAGAACACACATGGAATGAACTCTAGTGGCTCCGTGTGGTTTATGAAAAGAACACGCATGTTGTGGTGGCATCACTACATGTGTTCTTTTCCTAAAACCCCAATGATACACACTAATACACTCACACATCCAACGAAAAGAACACACATGCAATGACTATAGATGTGGTTTATGAAAAGAATATTTATGCAATGACTCTAGTTGTGGTTTATGAAAAGAACACAAATGCAATGAACTATATTGAATCCATGTGGTTTATGAAAAGAACACACATGCACTGACTCTAGTGGATCCATGTGGTTTATGAAAAGAACACACATGCAATGAACTCTAGTGGTGGTTTAGGAGAAGAACACACATGCAATGACTCTAGTGGATCCATATGTGGTTTATGAAAAGAACACACGTGCAATGACTCTAGTGGTGGTTTATGAAAAGAACACAAATCCAATGACTCTAGTGGTGGTTTATTGAAAGAACACACATGCAATGACAGTGGTGGATCCATGAGGTTTATGAAAAGAACACACATGAAGTGACTCTAGCTATGGTTTATGAAAAGAACACACATGCAATGACACTGGTGGATCCATGTGGTTTTTGAAAAGAACACACATGCAATGACTCTAGTGGTGGTTTATGAAAAGAACACAGATGCAATGACACTGGTGGATCCATGTGGTTTATGAAAAGAACACACATGCAATGACACTAGTGGTGGTTTATGACAAGAACACACATGCAACGACTCTAGTGGTGGTGTATGAAAAGAACACACATGACACTGGTGGATCCATGTGGTTTTTGAAAATAACACAGATGCAATGACTCTAGTGGATCCATGTGGTTTATGAAAAGAACACAAATGCAATGAACTCTAGTGGATCCCCGTGGTTCATGAAAAGAAGACACATGATGTGGTGGCATCACTACATGTGTTCTTTTCGTAAAACCCCAATGATGCACACTAATACAATCACACATCCAATGAAAAGGACACACATGCAATGACTCTAGTGGTGGTTTATGAAAAGAACACACATCCAGACTCTAGTGTTGGTTTATTGAAAGAACACACATGCAATGACACTGGTGGATCAATGTGGTTTATGAAAATAACACACATGAAATGACTCTAGCTATGGTTTACGAAACGAACACACATGCAATGACTCTAGTGGTGGTTTATGAAAAGAACACATGCAATGACACTGGTGGATCCATGTGGTTTTTGAAAAGAACACAAATGCAATGAATCTAGTGTTGGTTTATGAAAAAACACACATGCAATGACTCTAGTGGTGGTTTATGAAAAGAACACACATGCAATGACATTGGTGGATCCGTGTGGTTTATGAAGAGAGAACACACATGCAATGACACTGGTGGATCCATGTGGTTTGTGAAAAGAACACACCTGCAATGACACTGGTGGATCCATGTGGTTTATGCAAAAAAAAACACATGCAAATACTCTAGTGGATCTATGTGGTTTATGAAAAGAACACACATTCAATGATTCTAGTGGTGGTTTAGGAGACGAACACACATGCAATGACTCTAGTGGATCCATATGTTGTTTTGAAAAATAACACACATTCAATGACACTGGTGGATCCATGTGGTTTATGAAAAGAACACATATGCAATGACTTTACTGATCCATGTGGTTTATGAAAAGAACACACATGGAATGAACTCTAGTGGATCCGTGTGGTTTATGAAAAGAACACGCATGCTGTGGTGGCATCACTACATGTGTTGTTTTCCTAAAACCCCAATGATGCACACTAATACACTCACACATCCAATGAAAACAACACACATTCAATGACTCTAGCTGTGGTTTATGAAAAGAACACACATGCAATGACTATAGATGTGGTTTATGAAAAGAATATTTATGCAATGACTCTAGTTGTGGTTTATGAAAATAACACAAATGCAATGAACTATATTGAATCCATGTGGTTTATGAAAAGAACACACATGCAATGACTCTAGTGGATCCATGTGGTTTATGAAACGAACACACATGCAATGAACTCTAGTGGTGGTTTCGGAGAAGAACACACATGCAATGACTCTAGTGGATCCATATGTGGTTGATCAAAAGAACACACGTGCAATGACTCTAGTGGTGGTTTATGAAAAGAACACAAATCCAATGACTCTAGTGGTGGTATATTGAAAGAACACACATGCAATGATAGTGGTGGATCCATGTGGTTTATGAAAAGAACACACATGAAGTGACTCTAGCTATGGTTTATGAAAAGAACACACTTGCAATGACACTGGTGGATCCATGTGGTTTTTGAAAATAACACACATGCAATGACTCTAGTGGTGGTTTATGAAAAGAACACACATGCAATGACACTGGTGGATCCATGTGGTTTATGAAAAGAACACACATGCAATGACACTAGTGGTGGTTTATGAAACGAACACACATGCAATGACACTCGTGGATCCATGTGGTTGTTGAAAAGAACACAAATGCAATGACTCTAGTTGTTGTTCATTAAAAGAACACAAATGCAATCAACTCTAGTGGATCCATGTGGTTTATGAAAAGAACACACATGCAATGACACTAGTGGTGGTTTATGAAAAGAACACACATGCAATGACTCTAGTGGTGGTTTATGAAAAAACACACATGCAATGACTCTAGTGGTGGTTTATGAAAAGAACACACATGCAATGACTCTAGCTATGGTTTATGAAACGACCACACATGCAATGACACTGGTGGTCCATGTGGTTTTTGAAAAGAACACAAATTCAATGACTCTAGTTGTTGTTTATGAAAAGAACACAAATGCAATCAGCTCTAGTGGATCCATGTGGTTTATGAACAAACACACATGCAATGAATCTAGTGCTGGTTTATGAAAGAACACACATGCAATGACTCTAGTGGTGGTTTATGAAAAGAACACACATCCAATGACAATGGTGGATCCGTGTGGTTTACGAAAAGAACACACATCCAATGACACTGGTGGACCCATGTGGTTTATGAAAAGGATACACATGCAATAATCGTGGGCCCCTGGATTAATCATCTGAGAAATCCTTGTTATGCATACACCACATTCCCATGATGAGTGAGCCATGGAACATAACCGACAAGTATCATTACAACATCCGAGACATGACGAATTACAAGACTTACATAAATGCCGTTATGGCTACATCAATAATCATCAGCGGAACTTCATCAAGCGTAGAGCCCGATCCATGCCTTAACCTACAGGCAACTAACTAGGACAACTTCCTAGCTCGCATAGTCGTCCACTTCACCTCTTCTTGATATCTGACCAAGTTAATAGCCAGGGACAATACCAGTGAGTACTTTGAATGTACTAGCAAACCACCTTAAGATAACAATAATAACAAGGGGATATGCATTATAGCTGTGGCAGTAGGAGGGCTCCAAGAGAGGTTCTTTTCTCAATTAGTTTCTCTTGTAGATATAGCAACTACATATCTTTATTGAAAACTTTTGTAAAAAATTTTTGGAAACCTTTTTGAAAAGTTTTGGAAAACATTAGGACTGGGTCACCCATTTGTTCCCATCTTCAGGTCGTCCCACGACCAAACTCCTTTCTCCTCCTTCCGACCATCCCATGGTCAAAACCTTTCTCCTTTATGACCATCCCATGGTCAAAACATTTCCAAAGCCATTGCTTTTCAGAAATCCTTTTTGAAAACAAAACCAGCACCGCTCTACAGTAACCTTCCCAATCGCCCATGTGAGATCCAGGCACATGGCTTAATAGGATTGATAAGATACCCATATCAACAAGTTGCAACTTCTTTTCCGGAAGCTCATTCGAAAAAGAACTCTAAGGTTAAGCGTGCTTGGCCTAGAGCAATTCTAGGATGGGTGACCGACCGGGAAGTGGGTAAAGTGCGCAGTGAGGACAAAGTGCATAGAAAAGACTAGTGTTGATGCTGGGGCTAGTCTAGATATCCTATTAAGTTGCCAGAGTGACACCCCGGCCCGTGGAGGGAGTGTTACAAGTGGTATCGAGCCCTCGTGGTTAAGCGGGTGTGTCTGGGTCATGGAGGGACATGTGGAGCATGGCGTGTGGCCTGGAGTGGACACGGCATGGCACATGTGCAGACTGACGCAGAGCCTGACGCGCGTGAGGAACGCGTCGGGGTGTGCTTGATCGATGAGGGCATCGATCTTCTAAAGGGTGGGTGTATGTGAGATCTAGGCACATGGCTTAATAGGATTGATAGGATACCCATATCAACAAGTTGCAACTTCTTTTCCGGAAGCTCATTCGAAAAAGAACCCTAGGATTAAGCGTGCTTGGCCTAGAGCAATTCTTGGATGGGTGACCAACCGGGAAGTGGGTAACCGGGTGCGCATGAGTGAGGACAAAGTGCGTAGAAAAGACTTGTGTTGGTCCGTGGGGCTAGTCTAGATATCCTATTAAGATGCCAGGAGTGACACCCCCTGGGCCCAGGAGTGGACGGGGTGTTACAGTCCATGACCGCGGACACGGCTATTCGAATAGATTTACACTCTGCAGAGGTTGTAAACTTTACCCACACCATCCGGGTACACTACCCCGATCTTCACCGATCGTGGGTCGAGTAACCGATCAAGACTCTCCGGAAGCCTACTCCAATATAAGTTCCTACCCTAAGAGTGTTACTCCCCTCAAAACCGGGACATCGGGTACCGAGGACCAACCGGAGCACATTTTACACTTTACACAGTGGGCGCTTTCAATGAGGGGATCATAGTAACACATGGAGGCCTGCAGACCCTTCGTTCCTTCTCCAGGTCGATGTCCCACATGGACCTTTATCGGAGAAGGCCCACCCTCCAGGGATCACGATCCCCTGTAGTAGTTACGAGGCAGCTTATACCAGAATAAACAACCATCAAATCCAGCAATGTCCCATTCCAGAGTAATGTGGTTGTACAGGGTTAATTGTTCTAGCAAAACTGCAAAGAACCGGGTGCGTTTTTGTAAACCTTTTTCCTCCATCTTTCCTTCAGCAATTTGTAAAACAAAACCTTTTTCATTCTCAACATCTCTTGGGAGGTCCCACCTCACCAAGGTTTTATCATAAAACATTTGGTAAAACTTTTTTCGGGGGTCTTCCCATGCTCTAGTTTTTACTTCAGCTAAAACGGGGTCTCCAAAGGGTATGGTGTATTACACCATCTACCATACTAGGGACGAGTAGGTGTCGTCAAGGGGGTTGTACTTAGTAGTACCAAAGGGTAATAGTTCGGAGGAGCAAAACCACTACCATATATACATCAACATATAGTAAAACAATGCAGTTTTTAATAAATAGTAGATAAAACATGCATAAGTAAAACAGTGGGATAAGGCTTATGAGCAAGAAGGTGGCTTTCCCGAGATCAACAATCTAGCAATATATGTCCCTATACTTCTCCTTAGAAAACCATAATACCAATAATAACCGAAATAGAATAACCCGATGCTTCCTTCTTCTCGGCGTCACGCAAACGCAACTATCGCCGATATCAAACATACATGCAAACAAACAAGTGATGGGTTCGTAGCATGGAAAACAAAAAATTTCTACCGCAAGAACGAACAAAACCCAGATCTAATCTAGATAAAAGCCAAGATCTAATCTATTAGACATGTGCAACGAGATAGATCTGTACTAACCCTCATAGATCCGAAAGCGTTACGAGATTAGATCTCGGGGTTGATGTAGTCGATCACTTGCCGATATCAAGATCGTGTGGACGATCCTTCCGGCGCTCAGCAGCTGATCGGTCACACGTGCGGAGTCGAAGCAGACCTTCCTCTCCCTGTTCCAGCGAGCAGCAGAGGTAGTAGATCTTCTCCACGGAATCCCAGCAGCACGATGGTATGGTGGTGGTGGTGGAGGAAAGAATTATGCAGGGCTTCGCTTAAGCCGGAGCAGAGCGAAGGAAGAGGAGAGAGGCGGCGGCTAGAGCTTGTTGTGAGAGAGAGAGCTAGGAGGGGGCACCCCTCCCTTCTATTTAAAGGAGGGAGGCACGCCATGGGAGGGGGAGTCCTAGTAGGACTCCCCTCCTTGGTCAGCGGGTTGGGAAGGGGGAGGAGTCCTCCTCCCCCACGAATCCGTGTCTCGCCCCACAAGGTTTCCTTTGACCCTTTCTTGGTTTTCAAGAAAACACCAAGAACTCTTCTAGAACCTTCCAGAACATTCTGAAACCTTCTAGAATCTCCATACAAACACTCCGGAACATTTCCTAACTTAGAAAATGATCCCCAATATATGAATCTTATTCTCCGGACAACTCCGGATCTCCTCGTTATGTCCCGGATCCAATTCGAGACTCCGAACAACATTCAGTCTCCAACACACATTCCATATCTACTTAAAACAACTTCGAACCTTAAGTGTGTCACCCTACGGTTCGTGAATATGTAGACATGATAGAGACACATCTCCTATCAATAACCATCAGCGGGACCTGGAGATCCGTAACGGCTCCCACATACTCAACGATGACTTCGTGATCGATAGAACCATTAACATACGAAACCAATTCCCTTTGTCACGCGATATTCTACTTATCCGAGGTTTGATCGTCGGTATCTCTATACCTAGTTCTACCTCGTTACTGATAAGTACTCTTTACTCGTTCCATGTTATGCCATCCCTTGTGACCCAGTAACATGCTTGCAAGCTAACTAGATGACATTACACCGAGAGGGCCCAGAGCATATCTATCCGTCATATGGATGGACAAATCCAAATCTTGGTCCATGCGCTTCAACACATACTTTCAGAATACCCAATGACACCTTTATAACCACCCAGTTACGAAGCGGTGTTTGATGTCATCAAAGTACCCATCCGGTGATGGTGATTAACATAAACTCATGGTCGAAGGATTAGGTTACTATGCATTTGAAAGCTTACAGCAATACGAACTTAATGACTTGATCTTATGCTACGCTTACTATGGGTGTGTGTCCATCACATCATTCTCCTAATAATATAACCTTGTTATTAATGACATCCAATGTCCATGATCAAGAAACCATGATCATCCATTAATCAACAAGCTAGTTTAACAAGAGGCTTACTAGGGACTCTTTTATGTTTACAAAACACACAAGTATTAATGTTTCCGGTTAATACAATTATAGCATGGGATGTAAACATTTATCATAAACATAAAGATATAATAATAACCACTTTATTATTGCCTCTTGGGCATATCTCCAACAGTATCCCACTTGCACTAGAGTCAATAATCTAGTTAATAACTTGTGCATTCAACACCTATGGCTTTCTGGTGTTGTATAGACACTATTGCTAGTGGTAAACATAATCTTCGGATCTGACACTTCCAGGTCCGTGTGTATTTGCATGTCCTTGCGTTTCTACGCATTACTCATTCTCCAATGAGATGGCATTGTATAAATTTGGTCCTTTGGTGAGACCTTTAGTTCCTTGGGATTAAATCATGTTGATACAATTGTCATACAATGTATCTTCATAGTATTATCCCTCTATGAACCACACCTAGTTTGATAACAAACTACTTGACGCAAATGCCCTCATTTGCTGCTACAATAGCAGTCATATACTTAGCCTATTGTTGTAGTATCTGTCATAATGTTTTAACTTTGGTACTCAACCAAATCCGTTATGGAACTTCCTTTCCATTACATTGTGCCACCCATAGTTTAAATTGAGATAAACTTAATTTGTGACAAAACTAGTATCAATGTAACAATTTACAGTGAACTATTTGTCACCACTATATAAGTAATATATTCTTAGTTCTTCCAAAGATCATAAGAATATCCCTACTATTGTCCAATGATCATCTTATGAGTCATTCTGGTATATGCCCATAACATTTAGACCATATGACGTATCTGGATGTGTACATCTCAAAGAATGATTGATCAAAATATTCTTGTGATTTCACCAAGTGTCAAAACACTTGAATCTCGTGTCAACACACTTGAATCTTGATTCAGTCCTTTCCGTGCGTCAAGAACCTTTTGTTGTTGTTTCCATATTGAACTCATTCAACATCTTATCTATGTACATTTGGCAAAACCATATTAGCGCCTCAATCTATCCATGTAGACATTGATGCCTAATTCTTGGGTTATGCCTAAGTCTTTCATCGAAATGAAATTCTTAACCTGTGTCAATAAAAGATACATCATTTCTAATCAACAATATGTCTTTCACATAATGTATTAGAAATATGTCTTAGCGCTCCCACTTAATTTCTTGCAAAATGCAAACATCTTCATCGTCTTTGATGAAATTAAACCTTTTAACGGTTTCATCACGGTGAAGATTCCAACTCCGCGATGCTCACTTCAACCATTGAAGTTTTGCATACTCTTTTAGCATCCTTTGATTTAACAAAACCCTTTGGATCGTGTCATGTACACGTCCTAGGTAACCATTCTATTAGAAGAACTTGTTTTGTTTGTTCAACTACCATATACCAAAATATATGTAGTGCTTGCTACATTAATCTGTCCAGACTAAATATCGCTATGAAAGATCAAATCTTATCATAGTCAATTCCTTGAACATTGTCGTAAACTCTTTCCGACATGTCGACTATTTCATAGATGTGAAACATCCATGTCTATTTCTTTATAGATCCATATCTTTGTAAGGTCTTGCACCTTTCCAGAGGGTCTTTCAAATTCAAAGCTTGATTTCTCGTGTATGGAATTATCACGGATTTTATGGCTTCAAGCCATTTAACGAAGTCAGGGCCCATCATTGATTATTTGCATGTAGTCGGTTCATCATTGTCAAACAACAATGATTTAACTCTCAAATCTTGGCATTTGATTACTTACCCGACCTACTTGGTTTAATAGTAACTTAGATCTCCGTGACCACAACCTTTGAGGCATGTGAGCCATGAGCATTGTTGCTGCCTCCGGGACACTTACCGATGCTGCGCAACTCAGCACATATTAGCCAAGGTTCAACAACCTTGTCAAAGTTCTATTGTCCTCCCACTTGACTTTTCACCAAAAATTCCTTCTCAAGAAAACTCAACATTCTAAGCGACAAACAATTTTGTCTTTGGTGTTATGGAGGAATACCCAATGGTTATTCGAAATAACCTACAAAGCATGCTCATCCGACTTTGGTTGTAAACATTTTACTTATGCCTAGCATACCAAAAATTTAAGAAAGGACAACCTGGTTTTTATCCCAAACCATGACTTATATGGTGTCATTTCAACGGATCATGATGGAGCTCTTTTCAGTGTAAAAGCGGTAGTCTCTAAAGCTTTAATCTTTAAAATATAATGGCAGTTTTATAAATGACACCTTTGATCTTACCATGTCAAACAAGGTTTCATTACATATCTTGAACACTCCATACTCCTATGGTGTTTTGGGAAATGCAAATCCATGAAACGATTCCTCAAACCTTAGGTGTTTTGCTAAACGTGTAACTCAAACATCTTTCTTTATGATCTAATCATAAACTTTTTATTTTCTTGTTACAATGATTTTCCACTTCATCTTGAAAGTCTTTGAACATTTTCAAATGTTTCATACTTCTTCCTTATTGAGTAAGTATATACATATACTCACTCAAATCTTCGGAGAAAGCATATGAAGTTGAAATCCATCGCCCTCGACTACACATAATGGACTATATACATCAATATGTACAAATTCCAATCAGTTAGTCGCCCGTTCCTCTTTTGGCCTATGAACGGAGTTTTAATTATCTCCAGGAAAGTATCACAAGCGTCATTTGATCAAAATCAAAGACTCCAAAAATCCATCAACATGGAGTTTCTTCATGTATCCCTTTCAATATAATTTAAACGGCGATGTCACTTTGCAAGTGATCTTTCAATCATTTGTCTTGCGACATTTTAGCATTAGTTTTATAGGCGTTATTTCTCCAACCAGACTTGTATATCATCCATCTATTATGGAATACGGCAATTATTTGAACAACCTTTTGTCGTCATAATACCTGATCAAAATAACAAATCTTGAAGGTAAGCTTTGATGTTAACGAGCAACACAACAACCCTTTGTTTGTTTTCGATGAGCATCATAACATATTCTCTTGCTAGTTACTTAGGACATTGCAGTTCATGAATTGTGTTGTCCTGTATGACACTTCATACCAATTAATTCGGTATCCAATACTGCAGAACCACATTGTTTAACAACCAAGGAATGCAGCCATAACATGTATCTTCTATATACCTAAGTTGGATATCTCCAATCTTTTCTTTTCTACCAAATATTTTATAGATTCTCTTTCAACAATTCCTTTTCTTTTAAAAGAATCTATCAACATCAATAGTGGTGTCATTCACATGACACATAGTACAAAGTGTGTATAGTCAAATACTAATACCTTTGAACTTGCACTTTGAAGTGGATCACCTTCATCAAATGTTTGGCATTCTTTCAAAATTCCATTCTTTAGTAATCTTTTAGTGTAGTAAACATTTTACTTACATCTTCTATTCATCCTTATCATGACAATTTTCATGATCAAGCTGCTATAGCTTATAAAGGTGAATTGCGAGTATAATGTTTCTTTTCCAAAATCTTTTGGAGGATTAGGACGACTAGCGTCTCCAACCTTCACAAATTCTCATCAAATATGAGGACGTATACTATATCATGTTGTAACCAACACATTGTTTTAGATATCGCAATACCTTTCACATATGATGGTTTCTGAAACATTGCTTTCAGCTCTTAGATAATCTTGATATTAAAAACAATCTTTTGAGTATCAAGAATCATGGAGGCAAACATGATACATTAGATACTAACACTGGAATTGTTACTCTTGATTTAATACTGTTTATTAAACTTCACAGAGTAAACGGATTTTGCGGAAGGTTTGCAACAGGACTTTTAAACTTTAGATAGACACTCAAAACAATATGATACCAGTTCGTAAAGCAAATATCCAGAATTTCTATAGTTCCACTATCTCAACTATAGCTAAGCGTAAGGTGGTGAACGGATGCCAATGACTACAACAAACTATGCAAATTCACTTTCATTGTGTTATGATAAATTGAGTTTGACTAATCCAAATTACAA
The DNA here is from genome assembly GCA_023614405.1 of Avena insularis. NCBI lineage: Eukaryota > Viridiplantae > Streptophyta > Magnoliopsida > Poales > Poaceae > Avena > Avena insularis. Next base: position 70,400 of record JAJUPC010000162.1, on the reverse strand, counting down.
ATGAACTCCCACTCAAAACAACATCCCTCGAGTTGTTTTAGTGATTACACGAACCAAATCCACTACACCAAGTCCGATCATCACGTGAGATGATGTAGCTTTAAAGGCGAATAATCAACATGTTCATCATATCATCCATATGACTCATGCTTTACCTTTCGGTATTCCATGTTCCAAGACCATGTCTGTACATGCTAGGCTTGGCAAGGTTAACCTTAGTATCCGCATGTGCAAATCTGGCTTTCACCCGTCGTATGCACACGTAGAATCTATCACACCCGATCATCACGAGATGCTTCGAAACGACGAGTCTTAGCAACGGTGCCTACTAAGGATGAACACTTTATTACTTGATATTTAGTGAGAGGGATCATCTTATAATGCTATCGTCGCGATCTAAGCAATACATGATGCATAAAGGATTAACATCACAGGCAATTCATAATTAGTGTGATATGATATGGCCCTTTCTTCTTATGCCTTTGATCTCCATCTCCAAAGCACGGACATGATCTCCATTATCACCAGCATTGCGTCAAGGTCAGTGGCGCCGCTTCATGGTTGTCCATCATCACTAGCAACTATTACAACTACATGGAATAAAGCTATTACAAGATGAATAGACACGCGGGTCTTAACATAATTAAAGACTCTAGCTATGGTTTATGAAAAGAACACACATGCAATGACACTGGTGGATCCATGTGGTTTTTGAAAAGAACACACATGCAATGACTCTAGTGGTGGTTTATGAAAAGAACACACATGCAATGACACTGGTGGATCCATGTGGTTTATGAAAAGAACACACATGCAATGACACTAGTGGTGGTTTATGAAACGAACACACATGCAATGACACTCGTGGATCCATGTGGTTGTTGAAAAGAACACAAATGCAATGACTCTAGTTGTTGTTCATTAAAAGAACACAAATGCAATCAACTCTAGTGGATCCATGTGGTTTATGAAAAGAACACACATGCAATGACACTAGTGGTGGTTTATGAAAAGAACACACATGCAATGACTCTAGTGGTGGTTTATGAAAAAACACACATGCAATGACTCTAGTGGTGGTTTATGAAAAGAACACACATGCAAATAATCTAGCTATGGTTTATGAAACGAACACACATGCAATGACACTGGTGGTCCATGTGGTTTTTGAAAAGAACACAAATGCAATGACTCTAGTTGTGGTTTATGAAAAGAACACAAATGCAATCAGCTCTAGTGGATCCATGTGGTTTATGAACAGAACACACATGCAATGAATCTAGTGCTGGTTTATGAAAAAACAAACATGCAATGACTCTAGTGGTGGTTTATGAAAAGAACACACATCCAATGACAATGGTGGATCCGTGTGGTTTACGAAAAGAACACACAGCCAATGACACTGGTGGACCCATGTGGTTTATGAAAAGAACACACATGCAATAACCGTGGGGCCCCCGGATTAATCATCCGAGAAATCCCTGTTATGCATACACCACGTTCCCATGATCAGTGAGCCGTGGAACATAACCGACAAGTATCATTACAACATCCGAGACATGCCGAATTACAAGACTTACATAAATGCCATTATGGCTACATCAATAATCATCAGCGGAACTTCATCAAGCGTAGAGCCCGATCCATGCCTTAACCTACAGGCAACTAACTGGGACAACTTCCTAGCTCGCATAGTCGTCCACTTCACCTCTTCTTGATATCTGACCAAGTTAATAGCCAGGGACAATACCAGTGAGTACTTTGAATGTACTCACAAACCACCTTAAGATAACAATAATAACAAGGGGATATGCATTATAGCTGTGGTAGTAGGAGGGCTCCAAGAGAGGTTCTTCTCTCAATTAGTTTCTCTTGTAGATATAGCATCTACATATCTTTATTGAAAACTTTTGTAAAACATTTTTGGAAACCTTTTTGAAAACTTTTGGAAAACATTAGGACTGGGTCACCCATTTGTTCCCGTCATCAGGTCGTCCCACGACCAAACTCCTTTCTCCTCCTTCCGACCATCCCATGGTCAAAACCTTTCTCCTTTATGACCATCCCATGGTCAAAACATTTCCAAAGCCATTGCTTTTCAGAAATCCTTTTTGAAAACAAAACCAGCACCGCTCTACAGTAACCTTCCCAATCGCCCATGTGAGATCCAGGCACATGGCTTAATAGGATTGATAAGATACCCATATCAACAAGTTGCAACTTCTTTTTCGGAAGCTCATTCGAAAAAGAACTCTAAGGTTAAGCGTGCTTGGCCTAGAGAAATTCTAGGATGGGTGACCGACCGGGAAGTGGGTAACCGGGTGCGCACGAGTGAGGACAAAGTGCGTAGAAAAGACTAGTGTTGGTCTGTGGGGCTAGTCTAGATATCCTGTTAAGCTGCCAGGAGTGACACCCGCGGGCCAGGAGTGGAGGGGTGTTACAAGTGGTATCAGAGGCGCCCTCGTGGTTAAACGGGTGTGTGCGGGTCAGTGGAGGGACATGTGGAGCATGGCGCGTGTGGCCCGGAGTGGACACGGCATGGCACATGTGCCAGCACTAGACGCACAGACGCGTGCCAAGAGGGAATGTTCCTGGGGTGTGCTTGATCGATGAGGGCATCGATCTTCTAAAGGGTGGGTGTATGTAAGATCTAGGCACATGGCTTAATAGGATTGATAGGATACCCATATCAACAAGTTGCAACTTCTTTTCCGGAAGCTCATTCGAAAAAGAACTCTAGGGTTAAGCGTGCTTGGCCTAGAGCAATTCTAGGATGGGTGACCAACCGGGAAGTGGGTAACCGGGTGCGCATGACTGAGGACAAAGTGCGTAGAAAAGACTAGTGTTGGTCTGTGGGGCTAGTCTAGATATCCTATTAAGCTGCCAGGAGTGACACCCCCTGGGACAGGAGTGGACGGGGTGTTACAGTCCATGACCGCGGACACGGCTATTTGAATAGATTTACAATCTGCAGAGGTTGTACACTTTACCCACACCATCCGGGTACACTACCCCGATCTTCACCGATCGTGGGTCGAGTAACCGATCAAGACTCTCCAGAAGCCTACTCCAATATAAGTTCCTACCCTATGAGTGTTACTCCCCTCAAAACCGGGACATCGGGTACCGAGGACCAACCGGAGCGCATTTTACACTTTACACAGTGGGCGCTTTCAATGAGGGGATCATAGTAACGCGTGGAGGCCCGCAGACCCTTCGTTCCTTCTCCAGGTCGATGTCCCACATGGACTTTTATCGGAGAAGGCCCACCCTCCAGGGATCACGATCCCCTGTAGTAGTTACAAGGCATCTTATACCAGAATAAACAACCATCAAATCCAGCAATGTCCCATTCCAGAGTAATGTGGTTGTATAGGGTTAATTGTTCTAGCAAAACTACAAAGAACCGGGTGCGTTTTTGTAAACCTTTTTCCTCCATCTTTCCTTCAGCAATTTGTAAAACAAAACCTTTTTCATTCTCAACATCTCTTGGGAGGTCCCACCTCACCAAGGTTTTATCATAAAACATTTGGTAAAACTTTTTTCGGGGGTCTTCCCATGCTCTAGTTTCTACTTCGGCTAAAACGGGGTCTCCAAAGGGTATGGTGTATTACACCATCTACCATACTAGGGACGAGTAGGTGTCGTCAAGGGGGTTGTACTTAGTAGTACCAAAGGGTAATAGTTCGGAGGAGCAAAACCACTACCATATATACATCTACATATAGTAAAACAATGCAGTTTTTAATAAATAGTAGATAAAACATGCATAAGTACAACAGTGGGATAAGGCTTATGAGCAAGAAGGTGGCTTTCCCGAGATCAACAATCTGGCAATATATGTCCCTAGACTTCTCCTTAGAAAACCATAATACCAATAATAACCGAAATAGAATAACCCGATGCTTCCTTCTTCTCGGCGTCACGCAAACGCAACTATCACCGATATCAAACATACATGCAAACAAACAAGTCCACCATCAACAAGGCATTCAGACGTCAAAACCATACAGCAAGCAAATGACAATACAAGTTTACAAATCAGTAGTGGTGTTGAGAAAATGGATTAGAAGGATTGGGAGCATGTCTTGGAACATTTGAAGGAAACCATATGGGTTTCATAGTCTAGAAACTAGGGATGAGAGGGTTTTGGACCAAGGACTTATTCTATAAGGTACCATTGTAAAAACATGATACCAACAGATAGGTATTTATAAAATGAAACCAACAAAAGTGGTTTCACTATTATATCACTTACCAAAGATTTATAGTGATTTTTATAGTGAATAAGACTCTAGTTTTAGGAAATAATTCACCAGAAAAGTTCTAGAACTCCAAAAATTATTTCCTTGGGTGGTTAGGTAACCCTTGATGTGCTTGTTCACTAAGAGTTAGAATCATGCCAAAATAATTAATAGAATGCCCTCAGGAAATTCCCAAAGGAAGTTCTATAGACAAATTGTCTTTTTCACTGAATTAAATCTACAAAAGCTTTTGATTTGATTCCAAGGGCACAGGGTACACATTTAGAACACCTTTCTGTAGGAATTGGAATCACCTAATTTGGAGTTGTGGAACTCTTATAGTGATTTATCTAGTGATAATACCACATACGGAAGTATTTAATTCACTAAAATTTAACAGAGGATCAATAAATCCTTATGTCCTGGTTTTAGATAGGTATTGATGGGCCAGTTCTCTGGGAGTTGGAATTAGCCTAATAGATGCTGTAGATATTCCTAGGGAATTTTCTAAAGTCAGAACTGGAGGGATTTTGTTATTTTTGCCAATGTTAAAACATAGTTCACCTTGACATGAGATCAATGCTAGATGGTAGACCTATAGTTATGCTATTAGGGGAACTTGGTTTCATCCCTGGTGGAGATGTTTATCTCACTCAGGAATTTATTTACTAGAAAGGGTACATTTTAGTAGCTTTAATGTCAGTAAATAATGGCATTTAATTTTGGCAAGCTACCAGTTCTACATGATGAAGAAAACCCTAGGGGACCATGTAAAATTTTCACCTGGACGAAATCATGTAGTTTTATATTTTATTTGGATTTAAACTAACAAGTATAATGCAGGTCTAGAATTCCTAGAGAAAAGAAAAAGGAAGAACCACTGCCGGGCCGGATCTAGAGGGAAGGTGGGCCACAGAGGGGAAATTGGCCCGTCCGGGCTGCGCTGGGAGCGAGAAGCGGCGGCTTTGAACCCGACAGGTGGGGCCTGGCGGTCAGCCAGATAGGGCGGCGAAAAGGTACCCATAGATCTGGGTCGTTCGATTAAAACAAGATGGACGGTCTGAGGCCGTCGTCTCCATCCGAGCTGGCATGGCGGTGCTGAAACCCTAGGCACAGCACCGGCGGGTGCAGGAGCTCACCTAGGTGCTCCTCAGGCGACAGGGAATGACGGAGGTGGATCGGTGCTCGACACCGACCCCGGCGAGGGGCAGGAAAGGGGGTATCGGTGGAGATCTCGCATGGGGCGAGGGTGACGGAGACGGAGCACGCTTGGGTGCTCTCCGGAGGTAGCCCTAGGGTGGTCCTAGGCATAAAATAGAGCGGGGGTGAGATAGATAGAGGTGGGGATACTGACATGCATGCACAGAGAGGAGGGTAGGAGGTAGGAGAGGGAGGGGAACTTGCCTGCAACCCGGCAACACATCGGCTATTTCTTCATCTTCCGAGCAGTAGAGGGGAAGGGAGGCTTTGGTCCTTCGGGGGAGGGGAGTACTGAGGTATGGGAGTGTTCTAGCAGCAGTGGAGGGGTTCGGCGTGGTTGGAAACGAGCACGAGCTCGGGAGCTCGAGAATGGCCGAAGGTAGGTTTCCCTTCCTCTCTAGAGCAATGGAGGAGGAGGGAGGGGGCAGGAGCGAGTGTGGTGGTGCTCTGGGTTCCAGTGGGGAGGAAATGAAGGAGCAGGGGCAGGGGTGAGAGCCTCTGGCCTCTTTAAAACGAGGTAGATCGGTTCATGATGGACATGGTGTATGGAGGGCAAGGGCAGGTCCATGACCTTGCCATTAGCTGCCAGAGTCGGTGGAGGGTGGTGAGGTGGGGTCTGGTCGTGCTGGAGCTCAGAGAGGGAGAGTGGGTGGCTGTTGCAACTTTTAATGTGCAAGATCTTTTGCAAGATATGCCTCCATCTCTCATACAAGCACATGGGACCCAAGAGGGCAGTGCTACAGTGATGGTCGACCTGGGTGTGCCCTGGTGCTGAGGAGAGGTACTGAGCAAGTTTCCATGGGCTTGGGGTGGTTTTTGGATCAATGCTTGATTGATTTGGCAAACTTGGTCAAATGGAGGCTTGTGAAGGAAGTTCAAAAATTTATGTTGAACATGGTGGGGAGATGGTACAGGTAGGTAGATGGTGTCAAGGCATGACCCTGGGAATTAATTTGGATTTTTCAGAAGATTCTAAATCCACTTTATATCAATTATTTAATTAGTGAAGAAATGGTTTTTAGCAATCTATTTGGTATTTTTGAATTGGACAGGTGGAGTTTTTATGTGAGATGGTCCCAAATGTGAATACACACTTAGGGGAATTTTCCCATGATTTATGGAGCCTTAGAAGTACTTAACACTATTATTATTCCATTTCTGCCATTTAAGAAAATGGGCAAAAACAAATAATAAAGCTCTTCAAAAATATTTATTTTTGAAGTGGGGAGATAGGGTATGATGTACGGACCTCAATTGAGCCAAAATTTGGGGAACTATTTCGGCAAAAACCAAACTTTCCTTTATGGAAGAAGTTTTGGAGATTTGGTCTATTAAAGAGATTAATTAGGTTTGGAGCCATAATAATTATGGATAATATTTGATAAATCTTAAGGATCAAGGTAGATGATGTAGGTAAGGTGTAACAAGCATTTGCAACCTTTGGATTGGAGAATCTAAGTTGATCTTGGTGAAAACTAGAGATTTAAGGATCTTGGGTAAGTTTGTTTTCATGCCAGCAAAACCTTGTTGGATCTTGGAGCTCAGATCTCTCCTTAGGGAATGGGGTAGAAGCACGGATATACCAAGTGATGTAAATCAACATGGTATAGAGGTTTGAGCTTGATCTTGCTTGAGTTCACCAAGACATGCTTTCAAACTTTGAATAAAATAAGCTTGCCAAGGCAGATTATCATCTAGCCTTCAAAACCTTGTGGGTTGAAGAAGCACAAAGATCCACTTTGAACAAGTGAAGTAGATATTTATAGTCCTATATGAGTAGAACCAAAACATGCAAAGATTTGGTCCATAGAAGGTTGGATGATGGTGTGAGCTTCTACCAAAGTAGGCATGTTGACTAGATTTGCAGGAATAGTTATTTTCTTGCATGCAAAATCATCAAGAAAACGTGGGTTGGAGGATGATATAACCAAGGGGAAGAGTGGTCCGTGGTAGTACTTAGGATGGTTAATAGTATGGTTCAAGTGCATTTCCAAAAATGCACATGGTTTGAGAAAGGGAGGCATCCAAAAAGGCGATGATGGAAATACTTTTCCAGACAGCCAAATTTGGCAGATTTAGGGTTTTTTGACTAGAGTAAGGGAGTGAGGCTTTGGATGGATAGAAAGATACCAAAGCATCATCAAGTGGATGATGTTGAAGTGTAGATTGAGTAGGAAGTATCCTTTCTTGATATTGGTCTTCATTGACTTGGGAACTTCTAGAAGGGATCACTTCAGAATTGATCTAGTTAAGGGTGTTAGATGATCACCTAGTGGCTAGATATCAGATCCATCTTGTATTATTTCTTAGGATTTGGTGATCTTGAAGTTTCTTGATCCTAGGGGATTAGCTCCTAGAGTTTCTCATACTACTTCTAAGCAATCAAGTCAAACAACAGATCAAGGCAACTCATCTTACAAATAAATCAACTACTACTAGGATGACCATCAACCCTAGCTTGAGGTAAGGTTGATGCATTTTGAAGAGGTTGGATTTTGAATAAGATGAGAGTCCTTGGTATCTCTACCAAGAGTTGAATTCAAAATCTTACTAAAAGGTTTTGGAGATCCTAAAGGTAAGAATAGTTGAAGGTTCTGTCTTGAAAACTTAAGGAGATTATATTATATATCTCTCCATAGTTTTGTCAATAGAAGCTACTAAAATAGTTTTGGTTACATAAGCATCTTGGCTCAGGTTTTTGAAATGCCAGAACATTTGAGAATATGTAAGATGAGCCAGGATAGTTTTGTTAAATAACTTTTGTCAACTGATGGTGAGGTAAGGAGTATCATATGGTATACACTCACATGCACAAGCACAAGCAGACAACAAGCAAACACTGCACCAATGAGCAAGAAAAAGTTTTTGTTCCCCCTGATTTTTGCATTCTGGACAACTAATCAGGCTTGCAGGAATTGGGATGTTACAGACCTTTCCCCCTTAAAAGAATCTCGTCCCGAGATTCAGGAGAGTAGGGTTAGGGGAGTTTGAGTCCAGGTTAGCGCTACTAGTTTCAACCGTGCTATCTTACGGTACCCATCCTTGGAAGTGGTTACTACCTCGATGCAGTTGAGCTTCAGTCTTCCTGGATGCATGGAGAGCTGAGAAGAGTCTAGTCTCGATTGCGAGGGATGACCTTCTTTTCCTTCTGGACTCTATATCTCGAGGGCTTAGGTGACTATCTCGATGTTGATCTTGGTGAAAACTAGAGATTTAAGGATCTTGGTAAGTTTGTTTTCATGCCAGCAAAACCTTGTTGGATCTTGGAGCTCAGATCTCTCCTTATGGAATGGGGTAGAAGCACGGATATACCAAGTGATGTAAATCAACATGGTATAGAGGTTTGAGCTTGATCTTGCTTGAGTTCACCAAGACATGCTTTCAAACTTTGAATAAAATAAGCTTGCCAAGGCAGATTATCATCTAGCCTTCAAAACCTTGTGGGTTGAAGAAGCACAAAGATCCACTTTGAACAAGTGAAGTAGATATTTATAGTCCTATATGAGTAGAACCCAAACATGCAAAGAGTTGGTCCATAGAAGGTTGGATGATGGTGTGAGCTTCTGCCAAAGTAGGCATGTTGACTAGATTTGCAGGAATAGTTATTTTCTTGCCTGCAAAATCATCAAGAAAACGTGGGTTGGAGGATGATATAACCAAGGGAAGAGTGGTCCGTGGTAGTCCTTAGGATGGTTAATAGTATGGTTCAAGTGCATTTCCAAAAATGCACATGGTTTGAAAGGAGGCATCCAAAAGGCGATGTTGGAAATAGTTTTCAGACTTAGCCAAATTTGGCGATTTAGGGTTTTTGATGGAGTAAGGGAGTGAGGCTTTGGATGGATAGAAAGATACCAAAGCATCATCAAGTGGATGATGTTGAAGTGTAGATTGAGTAGGAAGTATCCTTTCTTGATATTGGTCTTCATTGACTTGGGAACTTCTAGAAGGGATCACTTGAATTGATCTAGTTAAGGGTGTTGATGATCACCTAGTGGCTAGATATCAGATCCATCTTGTATTCTTTCTTAGGATTTGGTGATCTTGAAGTTTCTTGATCCTAGGAGATGAGCTCCTAGAGTTTCTCATACTACTTCTAAGCAATCAAGTCAAACAGCAGATCAAGGCAACTCATCTTACAAATAAATCAACTACTACTAGGATGACCATCAACCCTAGCTTGAGGTAAGGTTGATGCATTTTGAAGAGGTTGGATTTTGAATAAGATGAGAGTCCTTGGTATCTCTACCAAGAGTTGAATTCAAAATCTTACTAAAAGGTTTTGGAGATCCTAAAGGTAAGAATAGTTGAAGGTTCTGTCTTGAAAACTTAAGGAGATTATATTATATATCTCTCCATAGTTTTGTCAATATAAGCTACTAAAATAGTTTTGGTTACATAAGCATCTTGGCTCAGGTTTTTGAAATGCCAGAACATTTGAGAATATGTAAGATGAGCCAGGATAGTTTTGTTAAATAACTTTTGTCAACTGATGGTGAGGTAAGGAGTATCATATGGTATACACTCACATGCACAAGCACAAGCAGACAACAAGCAAACACTGCACCAATGAGCAAGAAAAAGTTTTTGTTCCCCCTGATTTTTGCATTCTGGACAACTAATCAGGCTTGCAGGAATTGGGATGTTACAGACCTTTCCCCCTTAAAAGAATCTCGTCCCGAGATTCAGGAGAGTAGGGTTAGGGGAGTTTGAGTCCAGGTTAGCGCTACTAGTTTCAACCGTGCTATCTTACGGTACCCATCCTTGGAAGTGGTTACTACCTCGATGCAGTTGAGCTTCAGTCTTCCTGGATGCATGGAGAGCTGAGAAGAGTCTAGTCTCGATTGAGGATGACCTTCTTTTCCTTCTGGACTCTATATCTCGAGGGCTTAGACTGGGCAGACTATCTCGATGTTGATCTTGGTGAAAACTAGAGATTTAAGGATCTTGGGTAAGTTTGTTTTCATGCCAGCAAAACCTTGTTGGATCTTGGAGCTCAGATCTCTCCTTAGGGAATGGGGTAGAAGCACGGATATACCAAGTGATGTAAATCAACATGGTATAGAGGTTTGAGCTTGATCTTGCTTGAGTTCACCAAGACATGCTTTCAAACTTTGAATAAAATAAGCTTGCCAAGGCAGATTATCATCTAGCCTTCAAAACCTTGTGGGTTGAAGAAGCACAAAGATCCACTTTGAACAAGTGAAGTAGATATTTATAGTCCTATATGAGTAGAACCCAAACATGCAAAGAGTTGGTCCATAGAAGGTTGGATGATGGTGTGAGCTTCTGCCAAAGTAGGCATGTTGACTAGATTTGCAGGAATAGTTATTTTCTTGCCTGCAAAATCATCAAGAAAACGTGGGTTGGAGGATGATATAACCAAGGGAAAGAGTGGTCCGTGGTAGTCCTTAGGATGGTTAATAGTATGGTTCAAGTGCATTTCCAAAAATGCACATGGTTTGAGAAAGGGAGGCATCCAAAAAGGCGATGTTGGAAATAGTTTTCCAGACTTAGCCAAATTTGGCAGATTTAGGGTTTTTTGACTGGAGTAAGGGAGTGAGGCTTTGGATGGATAGAAAGATACCAAAGCATCATCAAGTGGATGATGTTGAAGTGTAGATTGAGTAGGAAGGATCCTTTCTTGATATTGGTCTTCATTGACTTGGGAACTTCTAGAAGGGATCACTTCAGAATTGATCTAGTTAAGGGTGTTAGATGATCACCTAGTGGCTAGATATCAGATCCATCTTGTATTCTTTCTTAGGATTTGGTGATCTTGAAGTTTCTTGATCCTAGGAGATGAGCTCCTAGAGTTTCTCATACTACTTCTAAGCAATCAAGTCAAACAGCAGATCAAGGCAACTCATCTTACAAATAAATCAACTACTACTAGGATGACCATCAACCCTAGCTTGAGGTAAGGTTGATGCATTTTGAAGAGGTTGGATTTTGAATAAGATGAGAGTCCTTGGTATCTCTACCAAGAGTTGAATTCAAAATCTTACTAAAAGGTTTTGGAGATCCTAAAGGTAAGAATAGTTGAAGGTTCTGTCTTGAAAACTTAAGGAGATTATATTATATATCTCTCCATAGTTTTGTCAATAGAAGCTACTAAAATAGTTTTGGTTACATAAGCATCTTGGCTCAGGTTTTTGAAATGCCAGAACATTTGAGAATATGTAAGATGAGCCAGGATAGTTTTGTTAAATAGCTTTTGTCAACTGATGGTGAGGTAAGGAGTATCATATGGTATACACTCACATGCACAAGCACAAGCAGACAACAAGCAAACACTGCACCAATGAGCAAGAAAAAGTTTTTGTTCCCCCTGATTTTTGCATTCTGGACAACTAATCAGGCTTGCAGGAATTGGGATGTTACAGACCTTTCCCCCTTAAAAGAATCTCGTCCCGAGATTCAGGAGAGTAGGGTTAGGGGAGTTTGAGTCCAGGTTAGCGCTACTAGTTTCAAGCGTGCTATCTTACGGTACCCATCCTTGGAAGTGGTTACTACCTCGATGCAGTTGAGCTTCAGTCTTCCTGGATGCACGGAGAGCTGAGAAGAGTCTAGTCTCGATTGCGAGGGATGACCTTCTTTTCCTTCTGGACTCTATATCTCGAGGGCTTAGACTGGGCAGACTATCTCGATGTTGATCTTGGTGAAAACTAGAGATTTAAGGATCTTGGGTAAGTTTGTTTTCATGCCAGCAAAACCTTGTTGGATCTTGGAGCTCAGATCTCTCCTTAGGGAATGGGGTAGAAGCACGGATATACCAAGTGATGTAAATCAACATGGTATAGAGGTTTGAGCTTGATCTTGCTTGAGTTCACCAAGACATGCTTTCAAACTTTGAATAAAATAAGCTTGCCAAGGCAGATTATCATCTAGCCTTCAAAACCTTGTGGGTTGAAGAAGCACAAAGATCCACTTTGAACAAGTGAAGTAGATATTTATAGTCCTATATGAGTAGAACCCAAACATGCAAAGAGTTGGTCCATAGAAGGTTGGATGATGGTGTGAGCTTCTGCCAAAGTAGGCATGTTGACTAGATTTGCAGGAATAGTTATTTTCTTGCCTGCAAAATCATCAAGAAAACGTGGGTTGGAGGATGATATAACCAAGGGAAAGAGTGGTCCGTGGTAGTCCTTAGGATGGTTAATAGTATGGTTCAAGTGCATTTCCAAAAATGCACATGGTTTGAGAAAGGGAGGCATCCAAAAAGGCGATGTTGGAAATAGTTTTCCAGACAGCCAAATTTGGCAGATTTAGGGTTTTTTGACTGGAGTAAGGGAGTGAGGCTTTGGATGGATAGAAAGATACCAAAGCATCATCAAGTGGATGATGTTGAAGTGTAGATTGAGTAGGAAGGATCCTTTCTTGATATTGGTCTTCATTGACTTGGGAACTTCTAGAAGGGATCACTTCAGAATTGATCTAGTTAAGGGTGTTAGATGATCACCTAGTGGCTAGATATCAGATCCATCTTGTATTCTTTCTTAGGATTTGGTGATCTTGAAGTTTCTTGATCCTAGGAGATGAGCTCCTAGAGTTTCTCATACTACTTCTAAGCAATCAAGTCAAACAGCAGATCAAGGCAACTCATCTTACAAATAAATCAACTACTACTAGGATGACCATCAACCCTAGCTTGAGGTAAGGTTGATGCATTTTGAAGAGGTTGGATTTTGAATAATATGAGAGTCCTTGGTATCTCTACCAAGAGTTGAATTCAAAATCTTACTAAAAGGTTTTGGAGATCCTAAAGGTAAGAATAGTTGAAGGTTCTGTCTTGAAAACTTAAGGAGATTATATTATATATCTCTCCATAGTTTTGTCAATAGAAGCTACTAAAATAGTTTTGGTTACATAAGCATCTTGGCTCAGGTTTTTGAAATGCCAGAACATTTGAGAATATGTAAGATGAGCCAGGATAGTTTTGTTAAATAACTTTTGTCAACTGATGGTGAGGTAAGGAGTATCATATGGTATACACTCACATGCACAAGCACAAGTATAACAAGCAAACACTGCACCAATGAGCAAGAAAAGTTTTGTTCCCCGATTTTTGCATTCGGACAACTAATCAGGCTTGCAGGAATTGGGATGTTACAGACCTTTCCCCCTTAAAAGAATCTCGTCCCGAGATTCAGGAGAGTAGGGTTAGGGGAGTTTGAGTCCAGGTTAGCGCTACTAGTTTCAACCGTGCTATCTTACGGTACCCATCCTTGGAAGTGGTTACTACCTCGATGCAGTTGAGCTTCAGTCTTCCTGGATGCATGGAGAGCTGAGAAGAGTCTAGTCTCGATTGCGAGGGATGACCTTCTTTTCCTTCTGGACTCTATATCTCGAGGGCTTAGACTGGGCAGACTATCTCGATGTTGATCTTGGTGAAAACTAGAGATTTAAGGATCTTGGGTAAGTTTGTTTTCATGCCAGCAAAACCTTGTTGGATCTTGGAGCTCAGATCTCTCCTTAGGGAATGGGGTAGAAGCACGGATATACCAAGTGATGTAAATCAACATGGTATAGAGGTTTGAGCTTGATCTTGCTTGAGTTCACCAAGACATGCTTTCAAACTTTGAATAAAATAAGCTTGCCAAGGCAGATTATCATCTAGCCTTCAAAACCTTGTGGGTTGAAGAAGCACAAAGATCCACTTTGAACAAGTGAAGTAGATATTTATAGTCCTATATGAGTAGAACCCAAACATGCAAAGAGTTGGTCCATAGAAGGTTGGATGATGGTGTGAGCTTCTGCCAAAGTAGGCATGTTGACTAGATTTGCAGGAATAGTTATTTTCTTGCCTGCAAAATCATCAAGAAAACGTGGGTTGGAGGATGATATAACCAAGGGAAAGAGTGGTCCGTGGTAGTCCTTAGGATGGTTAATAGTATGGTTCAAGTGCATTTCCAAAAATGCACATGGTTTGAGAAAGGAGGCATCCAAAAGGCGATGTTGGAAATAGTTTTCCAGACTTAGCCAAATTTGGCAGATTTAGGGTTTTTTGACTGGAGTAAGGGAGTGAGGCTTTGGATGGATAGAAAGATACCAAAGCATCATCAAGTGGATGATGTTGAAGTGTAGATTGAGTAGGAAGGATCCTTTCTTGATATTGGTCTTCATTGACTTGGGAACTTCTAGAAGGGATCACTTTAATTGATCTAGTTAAGGTGTTAGATGATCACCTAGTGGCTAGATATCAGATCCATCTTGTATTCTTTCTTAGGATTTGGTGATCTTGAAGTTTCTTGATCCTAGGAGATGAGCTCCTAGAGTTTCTCATACTACTTCTAAGCAATCAAGTCAAGCAGATCAAGGCAACTCATCTTACAAATAAATCAACTACTACTAGGATGACCATCAACCCTAGCTTGAGGTAAGGTTGATGCATTTTGAAGAGGTTGGATTTTGAATAAGATGAGAGTCCTTGGTATCTCTACCAAGAGTTGAATTCAAAATCTTACTAAAAGGTTTTGGAGATCCTAAAGGTAAGAATAGTTGAAGGTTCTGTCTTGAAAACTTAAGGAGATTATATTATATATCTCTCCATAGTTTTGTCAATAGAAGCTACTAAAATAGTTTTGGTTAGATAAGCATCTTGGCTCAGGTTTTTGAAATGCCAGAACATTTGAGAATATGTAAGATGAGCCAGGATAGTTTTGTTAAATAACTTTTGTCAACTGATGGTGAGGTAAGGAGTATCATATGGTATACACTCACATGCACAAGCACAAGCAGACAACAAGCAAACACTGCACCAATGAGCAAGAAAAAGTTTTTGTTCCCCCTGATTTTTGCATTCTAGACAACTAATCAGGCTTGCAGGAATTGGGATGTTACAGACCTTTCCCCCTTAAAAGAATCTCGTCCCGATATTCAGGAGAGTAGGGTTAGGGGAGTTTGAGTCCAGGTTAGCGCTACTAGTTTCAAGCGTGCTATCTTACGGTACCCATCCTTGGAAGTGGTTACTACCTCGATGCAGTTGAGCTTCAGTCTTCCTGGATGCACGGAGAGCTGAGAAGAGTCTAGTCTCGATTGCGAGGGATGACCTTCTTTTCTTCGACTCTATATCTCGAGGGCTTAGACTGGGCAGACTATCTCGATGTTGATCTTGGTGAAAACTAGAGATTTAAGGATCTTGGGTAAGTTTGTTTTCATGCCAGCAAAACCTTGTTGGATCTTGGAGCTCAGATCTCTCCTTAGGGAATGGGGTAGAAGCACGGATATACCAAGTGATGTAAATCAACATGGTATAGAGGTTTGAGCTTGATCTTGCTTGAGTTCACCAAGACATGCTTTCAAACTTTGAATAAAATAAGCTTGCCAAGGCAGATTATCATCTAGCCTTCAAAACCTTGTGGGTTGAAGAAGCACAAAGATCCACTTTGAACAAGTGAAGTAGATATTTATAGTCCTATATGAGTAGAACCCAAACATGCAAAGAGTTGGTCCATAGAAGGTTGGATGATGGTGTGAGCTTCTGCCAAAGTAGGCATGTTGACTAGATTTGCAGGAATAGTTATTTTCTTGCCTGCAAAATCATCAAGAAAACGTGGGTTGGAGGATGATATAACCAAGGGAAAGAGTGGTCCGTGGTAGTCCTTAGGATGGTTAATAGTATGGTTCAAGTGCATTTCCAAAAATGCACATGGTTTGAGAAAGGGAGGCATCCAAAAAGGCGATGTTGGAAATAGTTTTCCAGACTTAGCCAAATTTGGCAGATTTAGGGTTTTTTGACTGGAGTAAGGGAGTGAGGCTTTGGATGGATAGAAAGATACCAAAGCATCATCAAGTGGATGATGTTGAAGTGTAGATTGAGTAGGAAGGATCCTTTCTTGATATTGGTCTTCATTGACTTGGGAACTTCTAGAAGGGATCACTTCAGAATTGATCTAGTTAAGGGTGTTAGATGATCACCTAGTGGCTAGATATCAGATCCATCTTGTATTCTTTCTTAGGATTTGGTGATCTTGAAGTTTCTTGATCCTAGGAGATGAGCTCCTAGAGTTTCTCATACTACTTCTAAGCAATCAAGTCAAACAGCAGATCAAGGCAACTCATCTTACAAATAAATCAACTACTACTAGGATGACCATCAACCCTAGCTTGAGGTAAGGTTGATGCATTTTGAAGAGGTTGGATTTTGAATAAGATGAGAGTCCTTGGTATCTCTACCAAGAGTTGAATTCAAAATCTTACTAAAAGGTTTTGGAGATCCTAAAGGTAAGAATAGTTGAAGGTTCTGTCTTGAAAACTTAAGGAGATTATATTATATATCTCTCCATAGTTTTGTCAATAGAAGCTACTAAAATAGTTTTGGTTAGATAAGCATCTTGGCTCAGGTTTTTGAAATGCCAGAACATTTGAGAATATGTAAGATGAGCCAGGATAGTTTTGTTAAATAACTTTTGTCAACTGATGGTGAGGTAAGGAGTATCATATGGTATACACTCACATGCACAAGCACAAGGCAACAAGCAAACACTGCACCAATGAGCAAGAAAAAGTTTTTGTTCCCCCTGATTTTTGCATTCTAGACAACTAATCAGGCTTGCAGGAATTGGGATGTTACAGACCTTTCCCCCTTAAAAGAATCTCGTCCCGATATTCAGGAGAGTAGGGTTAGGGGAGTTTGAGTCCAGGTTAGCGCTACTAGTTTCAAGCGTGCTATCTTACGGTACCCATCCTTGGAAGTGGTTACTACCTCGATGCAGTTGAGCTTCAGTCTTCCTGGATGCACGGAGAGCTGAGAAGAGTCTAGTCTCGATTGCGAGGGATGACCTTCTTTTCCTTCCGACTCTATATCTCGAGGGCTTAGATCAAGCACTATCTCGATGTTGATCTTGGTGAAAACTAGAGATTTAAGGATCTTGGGTAAGTTTGTTTTCATGCCAGCAAAACCTTGTTGGATCTTGGAGCTCAGATATCTCCTTAGGGAATGGGGTAGAAGCACGGATATACCAAGTGATGTAAATCAACATGGTATAGAGGTTTGAGCTTGATCTTGCTTGAGTTCACCAAGACATGCTTTCAAACTTTGAATAAAATAAGCTTGCCAAGGCAGATTATCATCTAGCCTTCAAAACCTTGTGGGTTGAAGAAGCACAAAGATCCACTTTGAACAAGTGAAGTAGATATTTATAGTCCTATATGAGTAGAACCCAAAAATGCAAAGAGTTGGTCCATAGAAGGTTGGATGATGGTGTGAGCTTCTGCCAAAGTAGGCATGTTGACTAGATTTGCAGGAATAGTTATTTTCTTGCCTGGAAAATCATCAAGAAAACGTGGGTTGGAGGATGATATAACCAAGGGAAAGAGTGGTCCGTGGTAGTCCTTAGGATGGTTAATAGTATGGTTCAAGTGCATTTCCAAAAATGCACATGGTTTGAGAAAGGGAGGCATCCAAAAAGGCGATGTTGGAAATAGTTTTCCAGACTTAGCCAAATTTGGCAGATTTAGGGTTTTTTGACTGGAATAAGGGAGTGAGGCTTTGGATGGATAGAAAGATACCAAAGCATAATCAAGTGGATGATGTTGAAGTGTAGATTGAGTAGGAAGGATCCTTTCTTGATATTGGTCTTCATTGACTTGGGAACTTCTAGAAGGGATCACTTCAGAATTGATCTAGTTAAGGGTGTTAGATGATCACCTAGTGGCTAGATATCAGATCCATCTTGTATTCTTTCTTAGGATTTGGTGATCTTGAAGTTTCTTGATCCTAGGGGATGAGCTCCTAGAGTTTCTCATACTACTTCTAAGCGATCAAGTCAAACAGCAGATCAAGGCAACTCATCTTACAAATAAATCAACTACTACTAGGATGACCATCAACCCTAGCTTGAGGTAAGGTTGATGCATTTTGAAGAGGTTGGATTTTGAATAAGATGAGAGTCCTTGTATCTCTACCAAGAGTTGAATTCAAAATCTTACTAAAAGGTTTTGGAGATCCTAAAGGTAAGAATAGTTGAAGGTTCTGTATTGAAAACTTAAGGAGATTATATTATATATCTCTCCATAGTTTTGTCAATAGAAGCTACTAAAATAGTTTTGGTTACATAAGCATCTTGGCTCAGGTTTTTGAAATGCCAGAACATTTGAGAATATGTAAGATGAGCCAGGATAGTTTTGTTAAATAGCTTTTGTCAACTGATGGTGAGGTAAGAGTATCATATGGTATACACTCACATGCACAAGCACAAGCGCACAACAAGCAAACACCGCACCAATGAGCAAGAAAAGTTTTGTTCCCGATTTTGCATTCTAGACAACTAATCAGGCTTGTGAATTGGGATGTTATGCACCTTTCCCTTAAAAGAATCTCGTCCGAGATTCAGGAGAGTAGGGTTAGGGAGTTTGAGTCCAGTTAGCGCTACTAGTTTCAAGCGCATATCTTACGGACCCATCCTTGGAAGTGGTTACTACCTCGATGCAGCTTGAGCTGGCCTTTCCCTGGATGCACGAGAGCTGAGAAGAGTCTAGTCTCGATTAGTAGGGATGACCTTCTTTCCTTCTCGACTCTATATCTCGAGGGCTTAGATCAAGGACTATCTCGATGTTGATCTTGGTGAAAACTAGAGATTTAAGGATCTTGGGTAAGTTTGTTTTCATGCCAGCAAAACCTTGTTGGATCTTGGAGCTCAGATCTCTCCTTAGGGAATGGGGTAGAAGCACGGATATACCAAGTGATGTAAATCAACATGGTATAGAGGTTTGAGCTTGATCTTGCTTGAGTTCACCAAGACATGCTTTCAAACTTTGAATAAAATAAGCTTGCCAAGGCAGATTATCATCTAGCCTTCAAAACCTTGTGGGTTGAAGAAGCACAAAGATCCACTTTGAACAAGTGAAGTAGATATTTATAGTCCTATATGAGTAGAACCCAAACATGCAAAGAGTTGGTCCATAGAAGGTTGGATGGTGTGAGCTTACAAAGTAGGCATGTTGACTAGATTTGCAGGAATAGTTATTTTCTTGCCTGGAAAATCATCAAGAAAACGTGGGTTGGAGGATGATATAACCAAGGGAAAGAGTGGTCCGTGGTAGTCCTTAGGATGGTTAATAGTATGGTTCAAGTGCATTTCCAAAAATGCACATGGTTTGAGAAAGGGAGGCATCCAAAAAGGCGATGTTGGAAATAGTTTTCCAGACTTAGCCAAATTTGGCAGATTTAGGGTTTTTTGACTGGAATAAGGGAGTGAGGCTTTGGATGGATAGAAAGATACCAAAGCATAATCAAGTGGATGATGTTGAAGTGTAGATTGAGTAGGAAGGATCCTTTCTTGATATTGGTCTTCATTGACTTGGGAACTTCTAGAAGGGATCACTTCAGAATTGATCTAGTTAAGGGTGTTAGATGATCACCTAGTGGCTAGATATCAGATCCATCTTGTATTCTTTCTTAGGATTTTGTGATCTTGAAGTTTCTTGATCCTAGGGGATGAGCTCCTAGAGTTTCTCATACTACTTCTAAGCAATCAAGTCAAACAGCAGATCAAGGCAACTCATCTTACAAATAAATCAACTACTACTAGGATGACCATCAACCCTAGCTTGAGGTAAGGTTGATGCATTTTGAAGAGGTTGGATTTTGAATAAGATGAGAGTCCTTGGTATCTCTACCAAGAGTTGAATTCAAAATCTTACTAAAAGGTTTTGGAGATCCTAAAGGTAAGAATAGTTGAAGGTTCTGTCTTGAAAACTTAAGGAGATTATATTATATATCTCTCCGTTGTTTTGTCAATAGAAGCTACTAAAATAGTTTTGGTTACATAAGCATCTTGGCTCAGGTTTTTGAAATGCCGTAACATTTCAGAATATGTAAGATGAGCCAGATAGTTTTGTTAAATAGCTTTGTCAACTGATGGTGAGGTAAGGAGTATCATATGGTATACACTCACATGCACAAGCACAAGCAGACAACAAGCAAACACGCACCAATGAGCAAGAAAAGTTTTTGTTCCCTCGATTTTTGCATTCTGGACAACTAATCAGGCTTGCAGGAATTGGGATGTTATAGACCTTTCCCCCTTAAAAGAATCTCGTCCCGATATTCAGGAGAGTAGGGTTAGGGGAGTTTGAGTCCAGGTTAGCTCTACTAGTTTCAAGCGTGCTATCTTACGGTACCCATCCTTGGAAGTGGTTACTACCTTGATGCAGTTGAGCTTCAGTCTTCCTGGATGCACGGAGAGCTGAGAAGAGTCTAGTCTCGATTGTAGGGATGACCTTCTTTTCCTTCGGACTCTATATCTCGAGGGCTTAGATGGCACTATCTCGATGTTGATCTTGGTGAAAACTAGAGATTTAAGGATCTTGGGTAAGTTTGTTTTCATGCCAAGAAACCTTGTTGGATCTTGGAGCTCAGATCTCTCCTTAGGTAATGGGGTAGAAGCACGGATATACCAAGTGATGTAAATCAACATGGTATAGAGGTTTGAGCTTGATCTTGCTTGAGTTCACCAAGACATGCTTTCAAACTTTGAATAAAATAAGCTTGCCAAGGCATTATCATCTAGCCTTCAAAACCTTGTGGGTTGAAGAAGCACAAAGATCCACTTTGAACAAGTGAAGTAGATATTTATAGTCCTATGAGTAGAACCCAAACATGCAAAGAGTTGGTCCATAGAAGGTTGGATGATGGTGTGAGCTCGCCAAAGTAGGCATGTTGACTAGATTTGAGAATAGTTATTTTCTTGCAAAATCATCAAGAAAACGTGGGTTGGAGGATGATATAACCAAGGGAAAGAGTGGTCCGTGGTAGTCCTTAGGATGGTTAATAGTATGGTTCAAGTGCATTTCCAAAAATGCACATGGTTTGAAAGGAGGCATCCAAAAGGCGATGTTGGAAATAGTTTTCCAGACTTAGCCAAATTTGGCAGATTTAGGGTTTTTTGACTGGAGTAAGGGAGTGAGGCTTTGGATGGATAGAAAGATACCAAAGCATCATCAAGTGGATGATGTTGAAGTGTAGATTGAGTAGGAAGGATCCTTTCTTGATATTGGTCTTCATTGACTTGGGAACTTCTAGAAGGGATCACTTCAGAATTGATCTAGTTAAGGGTGTTAGATGATCACCTAGTGGCTAGATATCAGATCCATCTTGTATTCTTTCTTAGGATTTGGTGATCTTGAAGTTTCTTGATCCTAGGGATGAGCTCCTAGAGTTTCTCATACTACTTCTAAGCAATCAAGTCAAACAGCAGATCAAGGCAACTCATCTTACAAATAAATCAACTACTACTAGGATGACCATCAACCCTAACTTGAGGTAAGGTTGATGCATTTTGAAGAGGTTGGATTTTGAATAAGATGAGAGTCCTTGGTATCTCTACCAAGAGTTGAATTCAAAATCTTACTAAAAGGTTTTAGAGATCCTAAAGGTAAGAATAGTTGAAGGTTCTGTCTTGAAAACTTAAGGAGATTATATTATATATCTCTCCGTAGTTTTGTCAATAGAAGCTACTAAAATAGTTTTGGTTACATAAGCATCTTGGCTCAGTTTTGAAATGCCGTAACATTTGAGAATATGTAAGATGAGCCAGGATAGTTTTGTTAAATAGCTTTTGTCAACTGATGGTGAGGTAAGGAGTATCATATCGTATACACTCACATGCACAAGCACAAGGCATAACAAGCAAACACTGCACCAATGAGCAAGAAAAAGTTTTTGTTCCCCCTGATTTTTGCATTCTGGACAACTAATCAGGCTTGCAGGAATTGGAATGTTACAGACCTTTCCCCCTTAAAAGAATCTCGTCCCGAGATTCAGGAGAGTAGGGTTAGGGGAGTTTGAGTCCAGGTTAGCGCTACTAGTTTCAAGCATGCTATCTTACGGTAGCCATCCTTTGAAGTGGTTACTACCTCGATGCAGTTGAGCTTCAGTCTTCCTGGATGCACGGAGAGCTGAGAAGAGTCTAGTCTCGATCGTAGGGATGACCTTCTTTTCCTTCTGGACTCTATATCTCGAGGGCTTAGATCAAGCGACTATCTCGATGTTGATCTTGGTGAAAACTAGAGATTTAAGGATCTTGGGTAAGTTTGTTTTCATGCCAGCAAAACCTTGTTGGATCTTGGAGCTCAGATCTCTCCTTAGGTAATGGGGTAGAAGCACGGATATACCAAGTGATGTAAATCAACATGGTATAGAGGTTTGAGCTTGATCTTGCTTGAGTTCACCAAGACATGCTTTCAAACTTTGAATAAAATAAGCTTGCCAAGGCAGATTATCATCTAGCCTTCAAAACCTTGTGGGTTGAAGAAGCACAAAGATCCACTTTGAACAAGTGAAGTAGATATTTATAGTCCTATATGAGTAGAACCCAAACATGCAAAGAGTTGGTCCATAGAAGGTTGGATGATGGTGTGAGCTTCTGCCAAAGTAGGCATGTTGACTAGATTTGCAGGAATAGTTATTTTCTTGCCTGCAAAATCATCAAGAAAACGTGGGTTGGAGGATGATATAACCAAGGGAAAGAGTGGTTCGTGGTAGTCCTTAGGATGGTTAATAGTATGGTTCAAGTGCATTTCCAAAAATGCACATGGTTTGAGAAAGGGAGGCATCCAAAAAGGCGATGTTGGAAATAGTTTTCCAGACTTAGCCAAATTTGGCAGATTTAGGGTTTTTTGACTGGAGTAAGGGAGTGAGGCTTTGGATGGATAGAAAGATACCAAAGCATCATCAAGTGGATGATGTTGAAGTGTAGATTGAGTAGGAAGGATCCTTTCTTGATATTGGTCTTCATTGACTTGGGAACTTCTAGAAGGGATCACTTCAGAATTGATCTAGTTAAGGGTGTTAGATGATCACCTAGTGGCTAGATATCAGATCCATCTTGTATTCTTTCTTAGGATTTGGTGATCTTGAAGTTTCTTGATCCTAGGAGATGAGCTCCTAGAGTTTCTCATACTACTTCTAAGCAATCAAGTCAAACAGCAGATCAAGGCAACTCATCTTACAAATAAATCAACTACTACTAGGATGACCATCAACCCTAGCTTGAGGTAAGGTTGATGCATTTTGAAGAGGTTGGATTTTGAATAAGATGAGAGTCCTTGGTATCTCTACCAAGAGTTGAATTCAAAATCTTACTAAAAGGTTTTGGAGATCCTAAAGGTAAGAATAGTTGAAGGTTCTCTTGAAAACTTAAGGAGATTATATTATATATCTCCATAGTTTTGTCAATAGAAGCTACTAAAATAGTTTTGGTTAGATAAGCATCTTGGCTCAGGTTTTTGAAATGCCAGAACATTTGAGAATATGTAAGATGAGCCAGGATAGTTTTGTTAAATAACTTTTGTCAACTGATGGTGAGGTAAGGAGTATCATATGGTATACACTCACATGCACAAGCACAAGCAGACAACAAGCAAACACTGCACCAATGAGCAAGAAAAAGTTTTTGTTCCCCCTGATTTTTGCATTCTAGACAACTAATCAGGCTTGCAGGAATTGGGATGTTACAGACCTTTCCCCCTTAAAAGAATCTCGTCCCGATATTCAGGAGAGTAGGGTTAGGGGAGTTTGAGTCCGTGTTAGCGCTTACTAGTTTCAAGCGTATATCTTACGGTACCCATCCTTGGAAGTGGTTACTACCTCGATGCAGTTGAGCTTCAGTCTTCCTGGATGCACGGAGAGCTGAGAAGAGTCTAGTCTCGATTGCGAGGGATGACCTTCTTTTCCTTCTGGACTCTATATCTCGAGGGCTTAGACTGGGCAGACTATCTCGATGTTGATCTTGGTGAAAACTAGAGATTTAAGGATCTTGGGTAAGTTTGTTTTCATGCCAGCAAAACCTTGTTGGATCTTGGAGCTCAGATATCTCCTTAGGGAATGGGGTAGAAGCACGGATATACCAAGTGATGTAAATCAACATGGTATAGAGGTTTGAGCTTGATCTTGCTTGAGTTCACCAAGACATGCTTTCAAACTTTGAATAAAATAAGCTTGCCAAGGCAGATTATCATCTAGCCTTCAAAACCTTGTGGGTTGAAGAAGCACAAAGATCCACTTTGAACAAGTGAAGTAGATATTTATAGTCCTATATGAGTAGAACCCAAACATCCAAAGAGTTGGTCCATAGAAGGTTGGATCATGGTGTGAGCTTCTGCCAAAGTAGGCATGTTGACTAGATTTGCAGGAATAGTTATTTTCTTGCCTGCAAAATCATCAAGAAAACGTGGGTTGGAGGATGATATAACCAAGGGAAAGAGTGGTCCGTGGTAGTCCTTAGGATGGTTAATAGTATGGTTCAAGTGCATTTCCAAAAATGCACATGGTTTGAGAAAGGGAGGCATCCAAAAAGGCGATGTTGGAAATAGTTTTCCAGACTTAGCCAAATTTGGCAGATTTAGGGTTTTTTGACTGGATTAAGGGAGTGAGGCTTTGGATGGATAGAAAGATACCAAAGCATCATCAAGTGGATGATGTTGAAGTGTAGATTGAGTAGGAAGGATCCTTTCTTGATATTGGTCTTCATTGACTTGGGAACTTCTAGAAGGGATCACTTCAGAATTGATCTAGTTAAGGGTGTTAGATGATCACCTAGTGGCTAGATATCAGATCCATCTTGTATTCTTTCTTAGGATTTGGTGATCTTGAAGTTTCTTGATCCTAGGGGATGAGCTCCTAGAGTTTCTCATACTACTTCTAAGCGATCAAGTCAAACAGCAGATCAAGGCAACTCATCTTACAAATAAATCAACTACTACTAGGATGACCATCAACCCTAGCTTGAGGTAAGGTTGATGCATTTTGAAGAGGTTGGATTTTGAATAAGATGAGAGTCCTTGGTATCTCTACCAAGAGTTGAATTCAAAATCTTACTAAAAGGTTTTGGAGATCCTAAAGGTAAGAATAGTTGAAGGTTCTGTATTGAAAACTTAAGGAGATTATATTATATATCTCTCCATAGTTTGTCAATAGAAGCTACTAAAATAGTTTTGGTTACATAAGCATCTTGGCTCAGGTTTTTGAAATGCCAGAACATTTGAGAATATGTAAGATGAGCCAGGATAGTTTTGTTAAATAGCTTTTGTCAACTGATGGTGAGGTAAGGAGTATCATATGGTATACACTCACATGCACAAGCACAAGGCATAACAAGCAAACACCACCAATGAGCAAGAAAAGTTTTGTTCCCCCTGATTTTTGCATTCTAGACAACTAATCAGGCTTGCAGGAATTGGGATGTTACAGACCTTTCCCCCTTAAAAGAATCTCGTCCCGAGATTCAGGAGAGTAGGGTTAGGGGAGTTTGAGTCCAGGTTAGCGCTACTAGTTTCAAGCGTGCTATCTTACGGTACCCATCCTTGGAAGTGGTTACTACCTCGATGCAGTTGAGCTTCAGTCTTCCTGGATGCACGGAGAGCTGAGAAGAGTCTAGTCTCGATTGCGAGGGATGACCTTCTTTTCCTTCTGGACTCTATATCTCGAGGGCTTAGACTGGGCAGACTATCTCGATGTTGATCTTGGTGAAAACTAGAGATTTAAGGATCTTGGGTAAGTTTGTTTTCATGCCAGCAAAACCTTGTTGGATCTTGGAGCTCAGATCTCTCCTTAGGTAATGGGGTAGAAGCAAGGATATACCAAGTGATGTAAATCAACATGGTATAGAGGTTTGAGCTTGATCTTGCTTGAGTTCACCAAGACATGCTTTCAAACTTTGAATAAAATAAGCTTGCCAAGGCAGATTATCATCTAGCCTTCAAAACCTTGTGGGTTGAAGAAGCACAAAGATCCACTTTGAACAAGTGAAGTAGATATTTATAGTCCTATATGAGTAGAACCCAAACATGCAAAGAGTTGGTCCATAGAAGGTTGGATGATGGTGTGAGCTTCTGCCAAAGTAGGCATGTTGACTAGATTTGCAGGAATAGTTATTTTCTTGCCTGCAAAATCATCAAGAAAACGTGGGTTGGAGGATGATATAACCAAGGGAAAGAGTGGTCCGTGGTAGTCCTTAGGATGGTTAATAGTATGGTTCAAGTGCATTTCCAAAAATGCACATGGTTTGAGAAAGGGAGGCATCCAAAAAGGCGATGTTGGAAATAGTTTTCCAGACTTAGCCAAATTTGGCAGATTTAGGGTTTTTTGACTGGAGTAAGGGAGTGAGGCTTTGGATGGATAGAAAGATACCAAAGCATCATCAAGTGGATGATGTTGAAGTGTAGATTGAGTAGGAAGGATCCTTTCTTGATATTGGTCTTCATTGACTTGGGAACTTCTAGAAGGGATCACTTCAGAATTGATCTAGTTAAGGGTGTTAGATGATCACCTAGTGGCTAGATATCAGATCCATCTTGTATTCTTTCTTAGGATTTGGTGATCTTGAAGTTTCTTGATCCTAGGGGATGAGCTCCTAGAGTTTCTCATACTACTTCTAAGCAATCAAGTCAAACAGCAGATCAAGGCAACTCATCTTACAAATAAATCAACTACTACTAGGATGACCATCAACCCTAGCTTGAGGTAAGGTTGATGCATTTTGAAGAGGTTGGATTTTGAATAAGATGAGAGTCCTTGGTATCTCTACCAAGAGTTGAATTCAAAATCTTACTAAAAGGTTTTAGAGATCCTAAAGGTAAGAATAGTTGAAGGTTCTGTCTTGAAAACTTAAGGAGATTATATTATATATCTCTCCGTAGTTTTGTCAATAGAAGCTACTAAAATAGTTTTGGTTACATAAGCATCTTGGCTCAGGTTTTTGAAATGCCAGAACATTTGAGAATATGTAAGATGAGCCAGGATAGTTTTGTTAAATAGCTTTTGTCAACTGATGGTGAGGTAAGGAGTATCATATCGTATACACTCACATGCACAAGCACAAGCAGACAACAAGCAAACACTGCACCAATGAGCAAGAAAAAGTTTTTGTTCCCCCTGATTTTTGCATTCTGGACAACTAATCAGGCTTGCAGGAATTGGAATGTTACAGACCTTTCCCCCTTAAAAGAATCTCGTCCCGAGATTCAGGAGAGTAGGGTTAGGGGAGTTTGAGTCCAGGTTAGCGCTACTAGTTTCAAGCATGCTATCTTACGGTAGCCATCCTTTGAAGTGGTTACTACCTCGATGCAGTTGAGCTTCAGTCTTCCTGGATGCACGGAGAGCTGAGAAGAGTCTAGTCTCGATTGCGAGGGATGACCTTCTTTTCCTTCTGGACTCTATATCTCGAGGGCTTAGATCAAGGCACTATCTCGATGTTGATCTTGGTGAAAACTAGAGATTTAAGGATCTTGGGTAAGTTTGTTTTCATGCCAGCAAAACCTTGTTGGATCTTGGAGCTCAGATCTCTCCTTAGGTAATGGGGTAGAAGCACGGATATACCAAGTGATGTAAATCAACATGGTATAGAGGTTTGAGCTTGATCTTGCTTGAGTTCACCAAGACATGCTTTCAAACTTTGAATAAAATAAGCTTGCCAAGGCAGATTATCATCTAGCCTTCAAAACCTTGTGGGTTGAAGAAGCACAAAGATCCACTTTGAACAAGTGAAGTAGATATTTATAGTCCTATATGAGTAGAACCCAAACATGCAAAGAGTTGGTCCATAGAAGGTTGGATGATGGTGTGAGCTTCTGCCAAAGTAGGCATGTTGACTAGATTTGCAGGAATAGTTATTTTCTTGCAAAATCATCAAGAAAACGTGGGTTGGAGGATGATATAACCAAGGAAAGAGTGGTTCGTGGTAGTCCTTAGGATGGTTAATAGTATGGTTCAAGTGCATTTCCAAAAATGCACATGGTTTGAGAAAGGGAGGCATCCAAAAAGGCGATGTTGGAAATAGTTTTCCAGACTTAGCCAAATTTGGCAGATTTAGGGTTTTTTGACTGGAGTAAGGGAGTGAGGCTTTGGATGGATAGAAAGATACCAAAGCATCATCAAGTGGATGATGTTGAAGTGTAGATTGAGTAGGAAGGATCCTTTCTTGATATTGGTCTTCATTGACTTGGGAACTTCTAGAAGGGATCACAGTAATTGATCTAGTTAAGGGTGTTAGATGATCACCTAGTGGCTAGATATCAGATCCATCTTGTATTCTTTCTTAGGATTTGGTGATCTTGAAGTTTCTTGATCCTAGGAGATGAGCTCCTAGAGTTTCTCATACTACTTCTAAGCAATCAAGTCAAACAGCAGATCAAGGCAACTCATCTTACAAATAAATCAACTACTACTAGGATGACCATCAACCCTAGCTTGAGGTAAGGTTGATGCATTTTGAAGAGGTTGGATTTTGAATAAGATGAGAGTCCTTGGTATCTCTACCAAGAGTTGAATTCAAAATCTTACTAAAAGGTTTTGGAGATCCTAAAGGTAAGAATAGTTGAAGGTTCTGTCTTGAAAACTTAAGGAGATTATATTATATATCTCTCCATAGTTTTGTCAATAGAAGCTACTAAAATAGTTTTGGTTAGATAAGCATCTTGGCTCAGGTTTTTGAAATGCCAGAACATTTGAGAATATGTAAGATGAGCCAGGATAGTTTTGTTAAATAGCTTTTGTCAACTGATGGTGAGGTAAGGAGTATCATATGGTATACACTCACATGCACAAGCACAAGCATAACAAGCAAACACTGCACCAATGAGCAAGAAAGTTTTTGTTCCCCCTGATTTTTGCATTCTGGACAACTAATCAGGCTTGCAGGAATTGGGATGTTACAGACCTTTCCCCCTTAAAAGAATCTCGTCCCGAGATTCAGGAGAGTAGGGTTAGGGGAGTTTGAGTCCAGGTTAGCGCTACTAGTTTCAAGCGTGCTATCTTACGGTAGCCATCCTTTGAAGTGGTTACTACCTCGATGCGCTTGAGCTCAGCCTTCCCGATGCACGAGAGCTGAGAAGAGTCTAGTCTCGATTGTAGGGATGACCTTCTTTCCTTCGGACTCTATATCTCGAGGGCTTAGATCAAGGCACTATCTCGATGTTGATCTTGGTGAAAACTAGAGATTTAAGGATCTTGGTAAGTTTGTTTTCATGCCAAGAAACCTTGTTGGATCTTGGAGCTCAGATCTCCTTAGGTAATGGGGTAGAAGCACGGATATACCAAGTGATGTAAATCAACATGGTATAGAGGTTTGAGCTTGATCTTGCTTGAGTTCACCAAGACATGCTTTCAAACTTTGAATAAAATAAGCTTGCCAAGGCAGATTATCATCTAGCCTTCAAAACCTTGTGGGTTGAAGAAGCACAAAGATCCACTTTGAACAAGTGAAGTAGATATTTATAGTCCTATATGAGTAGAACCCAAACATGCAAAGAGTTGGTCCATAGAAGGTTGGATGATGGTGTGAGCTCGCCAAAGTAGGCATGTTGACTAGATTTGCAGAATAGTTATTTTCTTGCCTGCAAAATCATCAAGAAAACGTGGGTTGGAGGATGATATAACCAAGGAAAGAGTGGTTCGTGGTAGTCCTTAGGATGGTTAATAGTATGGTTCAAGTGCATTTCCAAAAATGCACATGGTTTGAGAAAGGGAGGCATCCAAAAAGGCGATGTTGGAAATAGTTTTCCAGACTTAGCCAAATTTGGCAGATTTAGGGTTTTTGACCGAGTAAGGAGTGAGGCTTTGGATGGATAGAAAGATACCAAAGCATCATCAAGTGGATGATGTTGAAGTGTAGATTGAGTAGGAAGGATCCTTTCTTGATATTGGTCTTCATTGACTTGGGAACTTCTAGAAGGGATCACTGTAATTGATCTAGTTAAGGGTGTTAGATGATCACCTAGTGGCTAGATATCAGATCCATCTTGTATTCTTTCTTAGGATTTGGTGATCTTGAAGTTTCTTGATCCTAGGGGATGAGCTCCTAGAGTTTCTCATACTACTTCTAAGCGATCAAGTCAAACAGCAGATCAAGGCAACTCATCTTACAAATAAATCAACTACTACTAGGATGACCATCAACCCTAGCTTGAGGTAAGGTTGATGCATTTTGAAGAGGTTGTATTTTGAATAAGATGAGAGTCCTTGGTATCTCTACCAAGAGTTGAATTCAAAATCTTACTAAAAGGTTTTGGAGATCCTAAAGGTAAGAATAGTTGAAGGTTCTGTCTTGAAAACTTAAGGAGATTATATTATATATCTCTCCGTAGTTTTGTCAATAGAAGCTACTAAAATAGTTTTGGTTACATAAGCATCTTGGCTCAGGTTTTTGAAATGCCAGAACATTTGAGAATATGTAAGATGAGCCAGGATAGTTTTGTTAAATAGCTTTTGTCAACTGATGGTGAGGTAAGGAGTATCATATGGTATACACTCACATGCACAAGCACAAGCATAACAAGCAAACACGCACCAATGAGCAAGAAAAGTTTTTGTTCCCCTGATTTTTGCATTACGGACAACTAATCAGCTTGCAGGAATTGGGATGTTACAGACCTTTCCCCCTTAAAAGAATCTCGTCCCGAGATTCAGGAGAGTAGGGTTAGGGGAGTTTGAGTCCAGGTTAGCGCTACTAGTTTCAAGCATGCTATCTTACGGTACCCATCCTTGGAAGTGGTTATTACCTCGATGCAGTTGAGCTTCAGTCTTCCTGGATGCACGGAGAGCTGAGAAGAGTCTAGTCTCGATTGCGAGGGATGACCTTCTTTTCCTTCTGGACTCTATATCTCGAGGGCTTAGACTGGGCAGACTATCTCGATGTTGATCTTGGTGAAAACTAGAGATTTAAGGATCTTGGGTATGTTTGTTTTCATGCCAGCAAAACCTTGTTGGATCTTGGAGCTCAGATCTCTCCTTAGGGAATGGGGTAGAAGCACGGATATACCAAGTGATGTAAATCAACATGGTATAGAGGTTTGAGCTTGATCTTGCTTGAGTTCACCAAGACATGCTTTCAAACTTTGAATAAAATAAGCTTGCCAAGGCAGATTATCATCTAGCCTTCAAAACCTTGTGGGTTGAAGAAGCACAAAGATCCACTTTGAACAAGTGAAGTAGATATTTATAGTCCTATATGAGTAGAACCCAAACATGCAAAGAGTTGGTCCATAGAAGGTTGGATGATGGTGTGAGCTTCTGCCAAAGTAGGCATGTTGACTAGATTTGCAGGAATAGTTATTTTCTTGCCTGCAAAATCATCAAGAAAACGTGGGTTGGAGGATGATATAACCAAGGGAAAGAGTGGTCCGTGGTAGTCCTTAGGATGGTTAATAGTATGGTTCAAGTGCATTTCCAAAAATGCACATGGTTTGAGAAAGGGAGGCATCCAAAAGGATGTTGGAAATAGTTTTCACTCGCCAAATTTGGCGATTTAGGGTTTTTTGACTGGAGTAAGGGAGTGAGGCTTTGGATGGATAGAAATATACCAAAGCATCATCAAGTGGATGATGTTGAAGTGTAGATTGAGTAGGAAGGATCCTTTCTTGATATTGGTCTTCATTGACTTGGGAACTTCTAGAAGGGATCACTTTAGAATTGATCTAGTTAAGGGTGTTAGATGATCACCTAGTGGCTAGATATCAGATCCATCTTGTATTCTTTCTTAGGATTTGGTGATGTTGAAGTGTCTTGATCCTAGGGGATGAGCTCCTAGAGTTTCTCATACTACTTCTAAGCAATCAAGTTAAACAGCAGATCAAGGCAACTCATCTTACAAATAAATCAACTACTACTAGGATGACCATCAACCCTAGCTTGAGGTAAGGTTGATGCATTTTGAAGAGGTTGGATTTTGAATAAGATGAGAGTCCTTGGTATCTCTACCAAGAGTTGAATTCAAAATCTTACTAAAAGGTTTTGGAGATCCTAAAGGTAAGAATAGTTGAACGTTCTGTCTTGAAAACTTAAGGAGATTATATTATATATCTCTCCGTAGTTTTGTCAATAGAAGCTACTAAAATAGTTTTGGTTACATAAGCATCTTGGCTCAGGTTTTTGAAATGCCAGAACATTTGAGAATATGTAAGATGAGCCAGGATAGTTTTGTTAAATAGCTTTTGTCAACTGATGGTGAGGTAAGGAGTATCATATGGTATACACTCACATGCACAAGCACAAGCAGACAACAAGCAAACACTGCACCAATGAGCAAGAAAATGTTTTTGTTCCCCCTGATTTTTGCATTCTAGACAACTAATCAGGCTTGCAGGAATTGGGATGTTACAGACCTTTCCCCCTTAAAAGAATCTCGTCCCGAGATTCAGGAGAGTAGGGTTAGGGGAGTTTGAGTCCACGTTAGCGCTACTAGTTTCAAGCGTGCTATCTTACGGTACCCATCCTTGGAAGTGGTTACTACCTCGATGCAGTTGAGCTCAGCCTTCTGGATGCATGGAGAGCTGAGAAGAGTCTAGTCTCGATTAAGTAGGATGACCTTCTTTTCCTTCTGGACTCTATATCTCGAGGGCTTAGACTGGGCAGACTATCTCGATGTTGATCTTGGTGAAAACTAGAGATTTAAGGATTTTGGGTAAGTTTGTTTTCATGCCAGCAAAACCTTGTTCGATCTTGGGGCTCAGATCTCTCCTTAGGGAATGGGGTAGAAGCACGGATATACCAAGTGATGTAAATCAACATGGTATAGAGGTTTGAGCTTGATCTTGCTTGAGTTCACCAAGACATGCTTTCAAACTTTGAATAAATTAAGCTTGCCAAGGCAGATTATCATCTAGCCTTCAAAACCTTGTGGGTTGAAGAAGCACAAAGATCCACTTTGAACAAGTGAAGTAGATATTTATAGTCCTATATGAGTAGAACCCAAACATGCAAAGAGTTGGTCCATAGAAGGTTGGATGATGGTGTGAGCTTCTGCCAAAGTAGGCATGTTGACTAGATTTGCAGGAATAGTTATTTTCTTGCCTGCAAAATCATCAAGAAAACATGGGTTGGAGGATGATATAACCAAGGGAAAGAGTGGTCCGTGGTAGTCCTTAGGATGGTTAATAGTATGGTTCAAGTGCATTTCCAAAAAGGCACATGGTTTGAGAAAGGGAGGCATCCAAAAAGGCGATGTTGGAAATAGTTTTCTAGACTTAGCCAAATTTGGCAGATTTAGGGTTTTTTGACTAGAGTAAGGGAGTGAGGCTTTGGATGGATAGAAAGATACCAAAGCATCATCAAGTGGATGATGTTGAAGTGTAGATTGAGTAGGAAGGATCCTTTCTTGATATTGGTCTTCATTGACTTGGGAACTTCTAGAAGGGATCACTTCAGAATTGATCTAGTTAAGGGTGTTAGATGATCACCTAGTGGCTAGATATCAGACCATCTTGTATTCTTTCTTAGGATTTGGTGATCTTGAAGTGTCTTGATCCTAGGGGATGAGATCCTAGAGTTTCTCATACTACTTCTAAGCAATCAAGTCAAACAGCAGATCAAGGCAACTCATCTTACAAATAAATCAACTACTACTAGGATGACCATCAACCCTAGCTTGAGGTAAGGTTGATGCATTTTGAAGTGGTTGGATTTTGAATAAGATGATAGTCCTTGGTATCTCTACCAAGAGTTGAATTCAAAATCTTACTAAAAGGTTTTGGAGATCCTAAAGGTAAGAATAGTTGAAGGTTCTGTCTTGAAAACTTAAGGAGATTATATTATATATCTCTCCATAGTTTTGTCAATAGAAGCTACTAAAATAGTTTTGGTTACATAAGCATCTTGGCTCAGGTTTTTGAAATGCCAGAACATTTGAGAATATGTAAGATGAGCCAGGATAGTTTTGTTAAATAGCTTTTGTCAACTGATGGTGAGGTAAGGAGTATCATATGGTATACACTCACATGCACAAGCACAAGAAGACAACAAGCAAACACTGCACCAATGAGCAAGAAAAAGTTTTTGTTCCCCCTGATTTTTGCATTCTGGACAACTAATCAGGCTTGCAGGAATTGGGATGTTACAGACCTTTCCCCCTTAAAAGAATCTCGTCCCGAGATTCAGGAGAGTAGGGTTAGGGGAGTTTGAGTCCAGGTTAGCTCTACTAGTTTCAAGCGTGCTATCTTACGGTACCCGTCCTTGGAAGTGGTTACTACCTCGATGCAGTTGAGCTTCAGTCTTCCTAGATGCACGGAGAGTTGAGAAGAGTCTAGTCTCGATTGCGAGGGATGACCTTCTTTTCCTTCTAGACTCTATATCTCGAGGGCTTAGACTGGGCAGACTATCTCGATGTTGAACTTCACGGGGTACTCATTAGAGGATAGAATCTACGGTTGGGAGTACCTCTCTCTAAGGATTCACAGCTCTTCCTTAGGGTCGTAGCGTGTCCTAATTAACAATTTTAGGGTCGGGACTCCTGAGTTTGCTCCAGTGAAGGGTTACCCTATTTTTGTGGGAAAGACGCAGTCTTTCCCCCTTAGGATTAAACTGGGGTATATCAGAGAGTTGACATAGTTCTTCCTTCTTGAAGTCATTGAATGGGGTTTTTGGGGATTCTCGTCCATCTTTCTTCTGGAGTAGAGACTTTCGGAAGTCTTCCGGGAATTATGACTTACTGGGCTTATATACTACTATTATTCGTACTTAGCCTGTTGAAGTCATCGGAGACTTACGTCCTCTAAGCGATTGGAACCAAGGGGTTGGCGATGTTGTGGTCCTTCCGGTAGGTCTGCTCTAAAATAGCAGAGGGGCTTCATAGGATCTTCAATTAGTTTCTCCTCTGATAACTCGCGGGTGGTTGTTTGGTGGAGTGACGGTGTATCCGAAGATCTCTTCTGAAGTATTCTCTGGTAGACAGTATTCTGAGTATTGAGTGGAAGACACAGTCTTTCAACCTTAGAGCCTCACTAAGGTTCATTAGGAGTGGTGTGGATCTTCTATCTTGAAGCGCTGGCGTGGTGGTAAGGGAGGTTGTATCTCCTTGGGTCTTGATCTAAGGTCCTTGAGTGTGGTTCTATTGATTCAACCCTTTCGTGGGTGGCTTCCTAACGAAGTTTGATGGGTTTAGCTTAGGGAAAGTTAGTGTTTAACAACTCTCTTGCTAGTCTTCGGACAGGGTAGGGTAGCTAACATCATAGAAAACGTCTTCACCTGAACTCTTTGCGTTGCTTTTGCTCGATGGTGGAGTAAACTCGGTGTCTTCATGCATCCTTGTCTTCTGGGAACTGAAGTATTCTGGCCTTCTAGGGAGGATCATTCCGTTAGTTTGGGGTAGGGTCGACTAGATTAGTTAGTCTCCTGAGGTGGTTGGAAGGTCTAATATACTAAAGGTTAGTGTGGTTAGGTCTTGACTTCTTGTCTTGGTTGACTTATCACGTGGTTTCTTGTGGATATTGAGGATCCTTCTCTGATGGACTTATGGCTTCAACGGGATTCTTACTATAGTAGACTGAGGAACAAGGGAGTGTGGTGCTATTGACGAGTGTTGAGAGGTGAGTTTTACGAGGTATGCCGTCCTGCTGAGGTGAAATCTTCGAGTTGATTCTGACTTGACGATGTCGAACCGAGGTTAGTCTGGGTCTCATTACCGACATCTACACAGGGGTTTCCTGAGCTACTAGGTGGGTTATCGCTCCTCGAGTCACATTTTTGGGGAGGCCAAAGCAAACTAGAACATACAAACAAGGCGAACAGAGCGAGAGGATCGCAATGTCCTCGGCAGACAACACACATCAAGCAACACAGGATGCACTTAGGCAAGAAAACACGGCCAATGCTAGGGACCAAGGAGTTAACTACTCGCGATGTAGGGGAATCCTATTCTTAGGACTATTGACCCTAGATATCGTCTCTCTTCAAGTCAGAGTCACTATCTTGTAGATGAAGCCTTCGTTGTATCTTGGATGCTTCTTGCTAGTGCAACACTTGATGTCTTCTAATTATGGGGATTCCACTGGTAGACCAATATTGTAGTATCCTTGTGTTTGCTGGTAGTTGCTTGTCTTCATCTTGTTCTCATTGTATTTACCGGGTTCTAAATCCTAGTTATTTAAAATCCGTAGGTTTGATGTTTGGATGAGAGTTAGAGGAAACCATTTTCGAAAGCACTTACTTAGAGTAAGAGAAGGAGTAGAACTTTTTGAAACTCATTGGGAAACTAGTTTTCGAAAGTCGGGGTTTTCAAAATAAGGTTCCTGTCTAACAACCATGCTAACTAAGGTTCTCCTACAATCAGGATGGCTCTGATACCAAGTCTGTGGGGCCCCCGGATTAATCATCCGAGAAATCCCTGTTATGCATACACCATGTTCCCATGATCAGTGAGTCGTGGAACATAACCGACAAATATCATTACAACATCCGAGACATACGGAATTACAAGACTTACATAAATGTCGTTATGGCTACATCAATAATCATCAGCGGAACTTCATTGAGCGTAGAGCCCGATCCATGCCTTAACCTACAGGCAATTGACTGGGAGAACGTCCTAGCTCGCATAGTCATCCACTTCACCTCTTCTTGATATCTGATCAAGTTAATAGCCAGGGACAATGCCCGTGAGTACTTTGAATGTACTCGCAAACCACCGTAAGATAACAATAATAACAAGGGGATATGCATTATAGTTGTGGTAGTAGGAGGGCTCCAAGAGAGGTTCTTTTCTCAATTAGTTTCTCTTGTAGATATAGCATCTACATATCTTCATTGAAAACTTTTGTAAAACATTTTTGGAAACCTTTTTGAAAAGTTTTGGAAAACACTAGAACTGGGTCACCCATTTGTTCCCATCTTCAGGTCGTCCCATGACCAAACTCCTTTCTCCTCCTTCCAACCACCCCATGGTCAAAACCTTCCTCCTTTACGACCATCCCATGGTCAAAACATTTCCAAAGCCATTGCTTTTCAGAAATCATT
Source organism: Avena insularis (assembly GCA_023614405.1). Classification (NCBI taxonomy): domain Eukaryota; kingdom Viridiplantae; phylum Streptophyta; class Magnoliopsida; order Poales; family Poaceae; genus Avena; species Avena insularis. The sequence continues at coordinate 33,233 of JAJUPC010000162.1, read as the reverse complement.
TTTGAAAACAAAACCAGCACTTCTCTATAGCAACCTTCCCAACCGTCCATGACCGCGGACACGACTATTCGAATAGATTTACACACTGCAGAGGTTGTACACTTTACCCACACCATCCGGGTACACTACCCCGATCTTCATTGATCGTGGGTCGAGTAACCGATCAAGACTCTCCGGAAGCCCACTCCAATATAAGTGCCTACCCTATGAGTGTTACTCCCCTCAAAACCAGGATGTCAGGTACCGAGGAATAACCGGAGCGCATTTTACACTTTACACAGTGGGTGCTTTCAATGAGGGGCTCATAGTAACGCGTGGAGGCCCGCAGACCCTTCGTTCCTTCTCCAGGTCGATGTCCCACATGGACCTTTATCGGAGAAGGCTGACCCTCTAGGGATCGCGATCCCCTATAGTAGTTACGAGGCAGCTTATACCAGAATAAACAACCATCAAATCTAGCTTTGTCCCATTCCAGAGTAATGTGGTTGCACAGGGTTAATTGTTCTAGCAAAACTGCAAAGAACCGGGTGTCTTTTTGTAAACCTTTTTCCTCCATCTTTCCTTCAGCAATTTGCAAAAACAAAACCTTTTTCTTTCTCAACATCTCTTGGGAGGTCCCACCTCACCAAGGTTTTATCATAAAACATTTGGGAAAACTTTTTCCGGGGGTCTTCCCATCCTCTAGTTTTTACTTCGGCTAAAACGGGGTCTCCAAAGGGTATGGTGTATTACACCATCTACCATACTAGGGACGAGTAGGTGTCGTCAAGGGGGTTGTACTTAGTAGTACCAAAGGGTAATAGTTCGGAGGAGCCAAACCACTACCATATATACATCAACATATAGTAAAACAATGCAGTTTTTAATAAATAGTAGATAAAACATGCATAAGTAAAATAGTGGGATAAGGCTTATGAGCAAGAAGGTGGCTTGCCTGAGATCAGCAATCTGGAAATATATGTCCCTGGACTTCTTCTTAGAAAACCATAATACCAATAATAACCAAAATAGAATAACCCGATGCTTCCTTCTGCTCGGCGTCACACAAATGCAACTATCACCGATATCGAGCATACATGCAAACAAAAAAGTCCACCATGAACAAGGCATTCAGACGTGAAAACCATACAGAAAGCAAATGACAATACAAGTTTACAAATCAGTAGTGGTGTTGAGAAAATGGATTAGAAGGATTGGGAGCATGTCTTGGAACATTTGAAGGAAACCAAATAGGTTTCATAGTCTAGAAACTAGGGATGAGAGGGTTTTGGACCAAGGACTTATTCTATAAGGTACCATTGTGAAAACATGATACCAACAGATAGGTATTGATAAAATGAAACCAACAAAAGTGGTTTCACTACTATATCACTTACCAAAGATTTATAGTGATTTTTATAGTGAATAAGCCTCTAGTTTTAGGAAATAATTCACCAGAAAAGTTTTGGATCTCCAAAAGTTATTTCCTTGGGTGGTTAGGTAAGACTTGATGTACTTGTTCACTGTGAGTTGGAATCATGCCAAAATAATGACCATAATGCCCTCAGGAAATTCCCAAAGGCAGTTCTATAGACAACTTGTCTTTTTAACCAAATTAAATCTATAGAATCTTTTGATTTTATTCCAAGGGAACATGGTAGGCATTTAGAACACCTTTCTGTAGGAAATGGAATCACCTAATTTGGAGTTGTGGAACTCCTGTAGTGATTTATCTAGTGATAATACCACATACAGAAGTATTTAATTCACTAAAATTTAACAGAGGATCAATAAATCCTTATCTCCTGGTATTAGATAGGTAGTGATGGGCCACTTCTTTGGGAGTTGTAATTATTCTAATATATGCTGTAGATATGCCTAGGGAATTTTCTAAGTTCAGAACTGTAGGGATTTTGTTATTTTTACCAATGTTAAAACATAGTTCACCTTGACATGATATAAATGCTAGATGGTAGGCCTATAGTTATGCTATCAAGGGAACTTTGTTTCATCCCTGTTGGAGATGTTTATCACACTCAAGAATTTATTTACTGGAAAGGGTACATTTTAGTATCTTTAATGTCAGAAAATAATGGCATTTACTTTTGGCAAGCTCCTAGTTCTGCATGATGAAGAAAACCCTAGGGGACCATGTAAAATTCTCACCTGCACGAAATCATGCAGTTTTATATTTTATTTGGATTTAAACTAATAGGTATAATGTAGGTCTAGAATTCCCAGAGAAAAGAAAAAGGAAAAACCACTGTCGGGCCGGATCTAGATGGAAGGTGGGCCGCAGAGGGGAAATCAGCCTGTCCGAGCTGCACTGGGAGCGGGAAGCGGCAACTTTGAACCCGATAGGTGGGGCCTAGCGGTCAGCCAGATAGGGCGGCGAAGAGGTACCCGCGGATCTGGGCCGTTCGATTAAAACAAGACGGACGGTCTGAGGCCGTCGTCTCCATGCGAGCTGGCGCGGCGGTGCTGAAACCCTAGGCATTGCGCCGGCGGGTGCAGGGGCTCAAGTAGGGTGCTCCTCAGGCGACAGGGAATGGCGAAGGTGGATCGGTGCTCGACACCAACCCCGGCGAGGGGCGGGAAAGGGGGTATAGGTGCAGGTCTCACGCGGCGAGGGTGACGGAGATGGAGCACGCTCGGGTGCTCTCCAGAGGTAGCCCCAGGGTGGTCCTAGGCATAAAATAGAGCGGGGGTGATGACCCACATGTATAGGGGGTGTATCGCAGTCATTTCGATAAGTAAGAGTGTCGAACCCAACGAGGAGCAGAAGGTGCTGGCTAGTGGTATGGATCAGGAATTCTCTGCAAATACTTGGCAAACGGATTTTTAGGGGTTTTCGATAAAGCAAGTAAACAAAGTACGAGTAAATGAAAGACAGTAAGAATGAATGCATCAAGTGGCCCAATCCTTTATGCAGCAAAGGACAAGCCGGTTGTATGTCTATAGATGACCAAACGTTCTCGAGGACACATGGGAAGACTGTCAAGTGCTTTCGCTTCATATAGTCGATTAATCTTCTCTAGCTTGCTAAGTGTTGTGTGGGTGAACCTGTGCTAATGTACCACCCCATCCAAGACTAAACATACTTGTGATTAAACCTCTTGCAAACATCCGTAAGTACAAGAAAGTAATTAAGGTAGAAACCTAACCACAACTTTAAACTCTAAGACCTTTACGTCCCTTGTGCAATGGTTTCCTAACGGGGGTTCAGGTTTCTATCACTCCGGCAACCCCTACGATTAGTATCCAAATACACAATGCATTCCCCTTGGCCCATATAGGTGAAGTGTCATGTAGTCGACGTTCACATGACACCACTAGAAGAAGTACACCACAACTTAAATAACAATCTATTGAATCTTTCTCAACACAACTCCACTACTAACAACAAGACTTCTCCCATGTCCTCAAGAACAAAACGAAATACTCACAAGACATCATATGGATCATGATCAGAGATGGAATAATGATGTATAACAATCTGAACATAAACAATAATTCAACGGTTCACTCAATAGCATCAACTACACAGAGTAATCAACACCGGGAAAGTTTCCATTATGAACTATGCAAGATTCAACCCAATTGTTACAGCAATATGGAGATGGTGATGAGGGTGTTGATGGTGATGATGGTGGTGACGATGATGATGATGATCCCGATGAAGTCCAGCTTGATGGTGGTGTTGATGGTGACGATCTCCCCTCTCCGGGAAATAATTCCCTCGGCAGAAATCTGTCTGCCGGAGAAATCTTTCTCTCTCGGTGTTTTCCGCCCGGCAGATGCGGCGGAATCTTTCAGTGGTCGCCCCCCGAGTCTTAGGGTTTCGGGAGGTTGATATACGCTAGAGGGGAGAGGCTGGAGTGGGCCAGGGTGGCCACATCACTCCAAGGCGCGGCCTAGGCCTGCCCATGCCATGGGGTGGTGTGAGCCCCCTGTGGCCCACCTCCACTCCATCTTCTAGCATCCTGAGTCTTCTTGAAAAATAGGATTTTCCGTATATTTTCCCGGATTTTCCGATCTTCGTGAATTTTGAATCCAAACAACACATTTTCCATCAGAATCCTGACTGCAGCGGTCCATGCTCCAAAAGTCATCAACCATGCAAAAATAGATGAAATAACATAAGTATCACCTCTCAATACGAAATATATCAATGAATAATAGTGAATTAAGACATAGAATAGTGATGCAAAATGGACGTATCAACTCCCCCCAAGCTTAGACTTCGCTTGTCCCTGTTAAACCGAGCTCAATAAACATGACCTCAGGTTTATGGAGTGAAGAGTCGATAAAAGAATACGGACAAGAAGCATCACATTCATCAAATACGTAGATTATAATAGAAGAAAACTCACTATTATACAACTCAACTTGCAATGAGTAAAGGAAACACAATAAAGATACATAAAGTGAATCGTAATTGGTAATGGCAAACTTAGCTCTTGGTCGAAGAATAGTTGATAATTTGCTGGAGTTCACAAATAGCTGGCTTTTTCAATGATAGCTTTCAAAGTAGTAAACATCAAGATAAGAGCAATGTGCAAAACAAGGAACATAAGAAACATGATTGAATAAATCAACATATGAATGAATAAAACACAACAACTCAAAATACTGCTGAGATAGAAGGGAGTAGGTTTACTGACTCAACTACAAAGTAAAAGAAAGGCCCTTCAAAGAGGGAAGAAGGGATTGAAAGTCTCATAAAGATCTCCCAAAAGTTATGATACTTACTAGCTTTCAGCTCTCATTGCCCCTATCATAGGCATCTTTAGGTGATTAAGGTTAAAGTGAGGTCCAATCTGAGTTATATGCTTGACAGACTATAAACTGGAAATCCCAAGTCCCTTGAGTACGAGGGTCGCGCCTCATGCTACTCAACTTTAGTTACCGATAAGTTCTTGTCATCGTAAGCATGTGTGTATCATTGAGAACCACCAACAGGGTACCCCTTGCCCGATGATACGGAAGAATCCCCATATCAAAATGACAAGGCAATAAGACAATGAGTATCTCAGCAATCTTCTTATTTACCATGGGAAAATGGTACTTTTTTCTCTCTTTCCTCTTTTCATAGTATCTCTTTTTTTTCTTTTCTTTTTTCTCAATAGCTATCTCTCTTTTTTTATAAGAAGAATGCTTCATAGATATCATTATGGTTACGCTGCAGGTTTCCACCATGTCAGCATGGATTAGACCAGCGCCTGTGCTTTCTAACACACATACATAACTCCATGGACTTACAAGCTCCCCTTTTATTTCACACCGACGACATCCGCAAACAAAAGAGCAAGGTATCAACTGGGTATATATTTACAAGTGTTGAAAGCATTCCCCGTGACAACACGGTTCTGCTAATCCCCAGCCTATAATTTGCAAGCATATAACTTTCATGGAGAGTTCACAATGGTTCAAGTTTATTAAGTGCAAGAAAGTAAAGTGTGCCATCAAGTTCGTGAGAGCTTTAATCACTAATTTTCGCATAACAAATTTAATTTGGGAGGTAGACAAAATAGGAATTTACTTGGAATAGCAATAATGCTACTAAGTAGGTATGGTGGACACAAATGGCAAAGGTTTTGGTTTAAAGGAGGTGGATGCACGAGAAGAATTCCCTCTCAGTACAGGTTTTTGGCTAGCAAGGCTGGGTAGCAAGGCTGGGTAGCAAGTACAAGAGTTGAAGGAAACAAACAAACATACAAATGATAAAGACAAACATGCAATCTTCCTTGGAAGCACAAAAGATCTTAACTAGAGAATACTAAACTTATGAGAAAATCAAGAAACAAAGATGATGAAATTATTTTTTCTCTCGAGTACTTCTATCTTTTTCTTTTCAACTCTCAAAAAGGTGTTGCTACTGATCGAGCCAGGTTTGCCAAAACAAAGTAACTGAACTCAATGATCCCAAAGTGATACCAATACTAACAACAAGATCAATCATATAACCACGAATTGAAAACTAATATAAGCTATGCAAAAGAGTGAATGATAGAACTTCTCATTAATATTCCATAACGGAGACTCACACCAAGGGATACAAATCTAACGAGAGAGGGGACACTTCCATAATGCAAACCATACTACAAAATAACTCCTCTATTCATGATATGACTCTACTAATAAAGTAAAAAGATAGAAGATAGTGATATGATACCGCGGCACTCCCCCAAGCTTGGAACAAACCAAGGGGATGCCAAACCTGATGACAAATTACTCCTTTCGTGGTGGTGGTATCTTCTCATCTTCGTCCGTCTTCCAGGGCAAAGGATTCCCATCAACAAAGGACATCGTGGTTTCCAACATCCTGAAACTCGCAGCAGCACTTATGCGTTTAAATCTTGCCTCATACTCACAGTTTTGATTTTCAACGTCATAGAACTATGCTTGCAGTTCGTTGGTTGTTTGGCGGAGTGAAAGGACTTCGTCTTTGAGTTCAGCAGTCTCCTTTTGGTGCTCGGCGATGAGTTCGGAACAAATCTTATGGATGATGTCCACTCCGCGCTCCCCCATCTTCCTGTACCTAAAGACTTCTTGCTCCAATGCTTCCATCCTATCCTCTAGACTTCCTTCACCTTTAGGGACTTGAACCTCCTTAATCCGGACCTCCCCACCTTCGAGCAACAACTCCTTGGGATGGATCTTCAATTCTCTCATGTATGGGTTGATGATATCCTCTAAAGAATCCCCCTTGGATGATCCAGAAGAAGACATTGTGGCTCCAAATCTGGGATTCTACCTGGCAGAAATAGATTGAAACAAAGACACGATGAAAACACGATATACGGATCTCGGGGGATCCGGGGGGTTATATATTATGAAGTTTCACATCAAAAGGAAGGTACTGGGAGAAAACGAGTCGGAGGCGGAGTCCTGGGTGGCCTCACCACCTGGTGGCGCGGCCAGGGCTAGGTCCGCGCCATGGGGTGGTGGGGGCCACCCTGGCACCGTTTCCGTCCCTTTTTCGTTTTGTAGCTTTCCTTATTGATTGAAAACTGCAAAAATATAGCTGGATTGTATTTTCGCGGAACTTTTCTTACCAGAACTGTTACCTAGTTGAAGACGGACTCTCCAGGTCTCTGAATTTGGTCCTCAATGAATTTCTCTGGAGTTATAACTTGAAAGCCATCAACATCTTCATTGTAAGAATCTCCAGCAATATAGTGTTTGAGTCGTTGTCCATTCACTACTTGTGTAGTATTATCTTTTAGAGAAAAAAAATTTATTGCTCCTGAACGATATACTTCTTCAATAATGAAAGGTCCTTCCCATTTTGATAGTAGCTTACCTGCGAAAAACCTAAGACGAGACCTATACAATAGAACCTTCTCACCAACATGAAATTCTCTCTTAAGTATTCGCTTGTCATGCCATCTTTTAACTTTTTCCTTAAAGAGCCTAGCATTCTCATAGGCTTCACTCCTCCATTCATCTAAAGAACTTAAGTCAAATAATATTTTCTCACCAGCGAGCTTACAATTTCTATTTAGTTCTTTCACTGCCCAGTAAGCTTTGTGTTCTAATTCTAAGGGTAGGTGGCAAGCCTTCCCATAAAGCATTTTATAAGGAGACATTCCCATAGGATTTTTGTAAGCAGTTCTATAAGCCCATAAAACATCGTTCAACTTCTTAGCCTAGTTTTTTCTAGACCTATTAACAGTGTTTTGCAAGATAGATTTAATTTGTCTATTTGATAACTCTACTTGCCCGCTAGTTTGGGGGTGATAAGCTGAAGCAATTCTATGATTAACATCATATTTAGCGAAGGTCTTCCTAAAACCGCCATGAATGAAATGAGAACCCCCATCAGTCATGAGATACCTAGGCACTCCAAAACTAGGAAAGATAACATCCTTCAGCATTTTTAGAGAGGTTTCCCCATCAGCACTTTTCGTAGGAATGACTTCTACCCACTTAGTAACATAATCAATGGCAACAAGAATATGAGTGTAGCCTTTCGAAGGAGGGAAAGGACCCATAAAGTCAAATCCCCAACAATCAAAAGGTTCAATAACTAGAGAGTAGTTCATAGGCATTTCATTGCGTCTAGAAATATTACCAACACGCTGACATTCATCACAAGATAGGACAAATTTTCTTGCATCTTTAAAAAGGGTAGGCCAGTAGAAACCTGATTGTAGTACCTTTTGTGCAGTTCTATCTCCTGCATGATGTCCTCCATAGGCACTACCATGACATTTACGCAATATCTCTTTTTGTTCATGTTCTGGAACACATCTTTGCATAATACCATCAAGTCCTTCTTTGTATAAGTGTGGGTCATCCCAAAACTAATGCCTCATATCATAGAAGAACTTTCTTCTTTGCTGAGCTATAAAAGTTGGAGGCAAATACTTGGAGACAATAAAGTTAGCATAATCAGCATACCAAGGGCTTCCTCGCGAGCTCACCCCTACTGCGGCTAACTGTTCATTTGGGAAACTATCATTAACAGGCATAGGATCAAAAGAGATGTTTTCCAAACGAGATAAATTATCAGCTAGAGGGTTTTCAGCACCCTTCCTATCTACTATGTGTAGATCAAACTCTTGTAAAAGCAGTACCCATCTAATAAGCCTAGGCTTAGCCCCTTCTTCATAAGATATTTAATAGCAGCATGATCAGTATGAATGGTTACTTTTGAGTCCACAATATAGGGCCTAAACATATCACAGGCAAAAACAACAGCTAGAAATTCCTTTTTAGTAGTGGCATAATTCCTTTGAGCAGCGTCTAGGGTCTTACTAGCATAATGGATAACGTTTAACTTTTTATCAATATGTTGCCCAAGGATAGCCCCTACAGCAAAATCACTTGCATCACACATTATTTCAAAGGGTAAACTCCAATCAGGTGGTTGAACAATAGGGGTTGTAGTTAAAGCCTTCTTAAGAGTTTCAAAAGCTTCCCTATAATCATCATCAAAAACAAAGGGTACATCCTTTTGAATAAGATTAGTGAGAGGTTTTGATATCCTAGAGAAGTCTTTGATAAACCTCCTATAGAAACCAGCATGACCAAGGATACTACGAATACCTTTGATGTCTCTTGGACATGGAATCTTCTCAATTGCCTCAACCTTAGCTCTATCAACTTCTATGCCTCTTTCAGAAACTTTATGCCCAAGAACAATCCCTTCATTAACCATGAAGTGGCATTTCTCCCAATTAAGAACAAGATTAGTTTCTTCACATCTCTGCAAAACTTTATCAAGGTTGTGCAGACAATTATCAAAAGAAGTTCCGTAGACAGAAAAGTCATCCATGAACACTTCTACAATTTCCTCACAAAAACCATGAAAGATAGCAGACATGCACCTTTGGAAAGTAGCAGGAGCATTATAAAAACCAAAAGGCATACGTCTATAAGCATAAGTTCCATAAGGTCAAGTAAAAGTAGTTTTTTCTTGACCTTGTTGTTTAACAGCAATTTGAGAGAAACCAGAATAACCATCAAGAAAACAAAAATGGGTCTTTTTAGACAATCTTTCCAACATTTGATCAATAAAAGGAAGCGGGTAGTGATCTTTCTTAGTAACTTTATTGACTTTCATAAAATCTATGCACATCCTATAGCCTACCACTATTCTTTGAGGAATAAGCCCATCATTATCATTAGGGACAATGGTAATACCTCCCTTTTTAGGAACACAATGAACAGGACTAACCCATTCACTATCAGCAATAGGGTAAATAATACCAACATCCAGGAGTTTCAATACCTCATTCCTTACCACTTCCTTCATCTTAGGATTTAAACGTCTTTGGTGCTCCACTACTGGCTTCACATCTGGTTCTATGTTGATAGAGTGTTGACATATAGTAGGTGAAATCCCTTTTAAATCATCTAGAGTGTAGCCCATAGCTCCTCGGTGTTTCTTCAAAACTTCCAATAACCTTTCTTCTTCCGTCCCTGAAAGTTTAGCGCTAACAATAACAGGATATATCTTTTTATCATTAATATAGGCATATTTAAGATCATCAGGGAGAGGTTTCAGATCAAAAACCGGATCCTTCTTAGGTGGCATCATGGTACCCGAGTCTTCTACAGGCAAGTCGTGCTTAAGCAACCTGGGTTGACGATGGAGGATCTCATCAATCTCATTCCTTTCTTCCATGAAGATCTCACTTTCCTAATCTTCCATAAATTGCTGCAAAGCATTATTAGGAGCAAGAGAGATAGAAGCAAGTTGTTCAACTCTAAAATCCTCATTATGGGTTTTCTCTTCGCAAGGTTCTTTAGTAAATTTAGAAAAATTAAACTCATAAGATTCCCCATCAAACTTAGTCAAGATTTTCTCCCTCTTACAATCAATAATAGCTCCACAAGTACTCAAGAAAGGTCTACCAAAAATGATAGGATAAGTTTTACTAGCAGCTAAACCAAGTACTAGAAAATCAGCAGGGTACTTAATCTTACCACAAAGAACTTCCACGTCTCGCACAATACCAATTGGAGAGATGGTCTCTCTATTAGCAAGGTGAATAACCACATCAATCTCTTCCAACTCGCAAGGACTGATCTCATGCATAATTTCTCTGTAAAACTCATAAGGAATAGCACTGGAACTTGCACCAATATCACATAAACCATAATAGCAATGGTCACCAATTCTAACAGAAAGCACAGGAACACTAGCCTTTTTAGTTCTATTGGGATGTGAAACAATATTAGAAGCATCCTCACAAAAGACTATGTGCCCATCTTCTACGCTTTTAGTGACAAGGTCTTTCACAATTGCTACCACAGGTTCAATGTTTATTTGTTCATCAGGTTTTACAGTTCTCTTTTCACTTTTAGTGATTACATTAGTTATCATAGGATGATCCTTTACCTTATCTGGGAAGGGAATCTTCTCGATATAAGGTTCAGAAAAGATATGATCAATAATGCAACACTCAGTGCTCCCAACAGGAACATGTTCAACAATATCTTTATAAGGTGCATGGTACTTATTCCATCCCCTTTTTGGAATTTAAATATAAGAAGCAAAACCTCTAAAGCAATTCGTAATAACTTGCAAATCAAGACCATAAGCATTACTAATATTTTGAAAGTCATCAGTTCCCATAAAAGATTGAATGCATTCATAATCATAATTTATACCTGACTTTCTACCTTTGTCATTCTCCCAAGCTTCAGCATTGTCTTGAATATGATCTAGAAAGTCCCATTTAACTTCTTCTTCCATGCGAGTGAATGATCCAGCACAAGAAGCATCCAATAAATCCTTATCATGTAGAGGGAGCCTAGCATAAAAGTTGTTGATAATAATATTGTTGGGGAGCTCATGAATGGGACATCTGAGCATTAGCAACTTCAATCTCCCCCAAGCTTGAGTTGTACTCTCTCCATCAAGAGGCCAAAAGTTGTATATTTGATTCCGATCTTTATGAATCTCACTAGGAGGATAAAACTTTGAATAAAAGAGAGGCACTATTTCCTCCCATTCCAGAGCTTGACCATTCTTCAGCAGCTTATACCATTCCTCAGCTCTTCCTTTTAGTGATAATGAGAATTACTTCTTATTAACTTGATCTGTAGTAATACCTGCACACTTGAACAACCCTCATAATTCGTGTATAAAGAGTAAATGATCACCGGGATGAACAGCTCCATCCCCAACATAGTGGTTATCCATAAAACGATCAATAATTCTTGTAGGTATTTTGAAAACATCTTTATTAGCAGGTGGTGGCTTATCTACTACCTTAGCAGTGGTAGTAGCATTACCAAATAAGAAACTCAGCGAATTATCCATAACAAAAATAATGCAACTAGCAGAAGTAAACAATACTCACAGTAGAAGTTTCCTTTACCAGTTCCACTCTCCAATAGCGCTTCACTCCCCGGCAACGGCGCCAGAAAATAGTCTTGATGACCCACAAGTATAGGGGGTGTATCACAGTATTTTCGATAAGTAAGAGTGTCGAACCCAACGAGGAGCAGAAGGTGCTGGCTAGTGGTATGGATCAGGAATTCTCTGCAAATACTTAGCAAACGGATATTTAGGGGTTTTCGGTAAAGCAAGTAAACAAAGTACGAGTAAATGAAAGACAGTAAGAATGAATGCAGAAAGTGGCCCAATCCTTTATGCAGCAAAGGACAAGCCGGTTCTATTTCTATAGATGACCAAACGTTCTCGAGGACACATGGGAAGACTGTCAAGTGCTTTCGCTTCATATAGTCGATTAATCTTCTCTAGCTTGCAAAGTGTTGTGTGGGTGAACCTATGCTAATGTACCGCCCCATCCAAGACTAATAAATACTTGTGATTAAACCCCTTGCAAACATCCGTAAGTACAAGAAAGTAATTAAGGTAGAAACGTAACCACAGCTTTAAACTCTAAGACCCTTACGTCCCTTGTGCAATGGTTTCCTAACGGGGGTTCAGGTTTCTGTCACTCCGGCAACCCCTACGATTAGTAGCCAAATACACAATGCATTCCCCTAGGCCCATATAGGTGAAGTGTCATGTAGTCGACATTCACATGACACCACTAGAAGAAGTACACCACAACTTAAATAATAATCTATTGAATCTTTCTCAACACAACTCCACTACTAACAACAAGACTTCTCCCATGTCCTCAAGAACAAAACGAACTACTCACAAGACATCATATGGATCATGATCAGAGATGGAATAATGATGTATAACAATCTGAACATAAACAATAATTCAACGGTTCACTCAATAGCATCAACTACACAGAGTAATCAACACCGGGGAAGTTTCCCCTATGAACTATGCAAGATTCAACCCAATTGTTACAGCAATATGGAGATGGTGATGAGGGTGTTGATGGTGATGATGGTGGTGGTGATGATGATGATGATGATGATCCCGATGAAGTCCAGCTTGATGGTGGTGTTTATGGCGACGATCTCCCCTCTGCGGGAAGGAATTCCCTTGGCAGAAATCTGTCTACCGGAGAGATCTTTCTCTCTCGGTGTTTTCCGCCCCGCAGAGGCAGCGGAATCTTTCTGTGGTCGCCTCCTGAGTCTTAGGGTTTCGGGAGGTTGTTATACGCCAGAGGGGAGAGGCTGGAGTGGGCCAGGGTGGCCACACCACTCCCAGACGCGGCCTAGGCCTGCCCGCACCATGGGGTGGTGTGGGCCCCCTATGGCCCACCTCCACTCCATCTTGTGGCATCCTGAGTCTTCTAGAAAAATAGGAGTTTCCGTATATTTTCCCGAATTTTCTGATCTTTGCGAATTTTGCATGCAAACAGCACCTTTTCCATCAGAATCCTGACTGCAGCGGTCCATGCTCCAAAAGTCATCAACCATGCAAAAATAGATGAAATAACATAAGTATCACCTCTCAATACGAAATATATCTATGAATAATAGTGAACTAAGACATAGAATAGTTATGCAAAATGGACATATCAGGGGGTGATATAGATAGAGGTGGGGATATTGACATGCATGCACATAGAGGAGGGTACGAGGTAGGAGAGGGAGGGGAACTTGCCTACAACCCAGCAACACATTGGCTATTTCTTCATCTTCCGAGCAGCAGAGGGGGAGGGAGCCTTTGGTCCTTCAGGGGAGGGGAGTACTGAGGTATGGGAGTGTTCTAGCAGCAGTGGAGGGGTTCGGGGTGGTTGGAAACGAGCATGAGCTCGGGAGCTCGAGAATGTCTGAAGGGAGGTTTCCCTTCCTCTCTAGAGCAATGGAGGAGGAGAGAGGGGGCAGGAGCAAGTGGGGTGGTAATCTGGGTTCTAGGGGGAGGAAACGAAGGAGCAGGGGCAGGGGTGAGAGCCCATGGCCTCTTTAAAATGAGGTAGATTGGTTCATGATGGACATGGTGTATGGAGGGCAAGGGCAGGTCCATGTCCTTGCCATTGGCTGCCAGAGTCGGTGGAGGGTGGTGAGGTGGGGTCTGGTCGTGCTGGAGCTCAGAGAGGGAGAGTGGGTGGCTGTTGCAACTTTTAATGTGCAAGATCTTTTGCAAGATATGCCTCCTTCTCTCATACAAGCACATGGGACCCAAGAGGGCAGTGCTACAGTGCTGGTCGACCTGGGTGTGCCCTGGTGCTGAGGAGAGGTACTGAGCAAGTTTCCATGGGGTTAGGGTGGTTTTTGGATCAATGCTTGATTGATTTGGCAAACTTGGTCAAACGGAGGCTTGTGAAGGAAGTTTAAAAATTTATGTTGAACATGGTGGGGAGATGGTACAGGTAGGTAGATGGTGTCAAGGCATGACCCTGGGAAATAATTTGGATTTTTCATAAGATTCTAAATGCACTTTATATCAATTATTTAATTAGTGCAGAAATGGTTTTTAGCAATCTATTTGGTATTTTTGAATTGGAAAGGTGGATTTTTTTATGTGAGATGGTCCCAAATGTGAATACACACTTAGGGTAATTTTCCCATGATTTATGAAGGCTTAAAAGTACTTAACACTATTATTATTCCATTTCTGCCATTTAAGAAAATGGGCAAAAGGAAATAATAAATCTCTTCAAAAATATTTATTTTCGAAGTGGGAAGATAGGGTATGATGTATGGACCTCAATTGAGCCAAAATTTGGGGAAGTGTTTTGGCAAAAACCAAACTTTTCTTTATGAAAGAAGTTTTGGAGATTTGGTGTATTAAAGAGATTAATTAGGTTTATGAATCTTGAGGATGAAGGTATATGATGTAGGTAAGGTGTAACAAGCATTTTCAACCTTGGGATTGGAGAATCTAAGTTGATCTTGGTGAAAACTAGAGATTTAAGGATCTTGGGTAAGTTTGTTTTCATGCCACCAAAACCTTGTTGGATCTTGGAGCTCAGATCTCCCCTTGGGGCATGGGGTAGATGGATGGATAGACCAAGTGATGTAAATCAACATTTTATAGAGGTTTGAGCTTGATCTTGCTTGAGTTCACCAAGACATGCTTTCAAACTTTGAATAAAATAAGCTTGCCAAGGCAGATTATCAACTAGCCTTCAAAACCTTGTGGGTTGATCCACTTGGAACAAGTGAAGTAGATATTGATAGACCTATATGAGTAGAACCCAACCATGCAAATAGTTGGTCCATAGAAGGTTGGATGATGGTGTGAGCTTCTATCAAAGTAGGCATGTTGACTAGATTTGCAGGAATAGTTATTTTCTTGCCTGCAAAATCATCAAGAACAAGTGGGTTGGAGGATGATCTATCCAAGGACAAGAGTGGGCTGTGGTAGTCCTTAGGATGGTTAACAGGATGGTTCAAGTTAATTTCCAAAAATACACATGGTTTGAGAAAGGGAGACACCCAAAAAGGTGATGTTGGAAATAGTTTTCCACACTTTGCTAAATTTGGCAGATTTAGGGTTTTTTGACTAGAGTAAGGGAGGGAGGCTTTTGATGGATAGCAAGATACCAAAGCATCATCAAGTGAATGATGTTGAAGCGTAGATTGAGTAGGAAGGATCCAAAGCATCATCAAGTGGATGATCACCTAGTGGCCAGTGATCAGATCCATCTTGTATTCTTTCTTAGGATTTGGTGATCTTGAAGTGTCTTGATCCTAGGGTTTGAGCTCCTAGAGTAGCTCATACTACTCCTAAGCAATCAAGTCAAACAGCAGATCAAGGCAACTCATCTTACAAACAAATCAACTACTACTACGATGGCCATCAAGCCTAGCTTGAGGTAAGGTTGATGCATTTTGAAGAGGTTGGATTTTGAATAAGATGAGAGTCCTTGGTATCTCTACCAATAGTAGAATTCAAAAGCTTACTAAAAGGTTTTGGAGATCCTAAAGGTAAGAGTAGTTGAAGGTTCTGTCTTGAAAACATTAGGAGATTATATTATATATCTCTCCATAGTTTTGTCAATAGAAGCTACTAAAATGGTTTTGGTTACATAAGCATCTTGGCTCAGGTTTTTGAAATGCCAGAACATTTTATAATATGTAAGATGAGCCTAGAATAGTTTTGTTAAATAGCTTTTGTCAACTGATGGTGAGGTAAGGAGTATCATATGTTATACATTCACATGCATAAGCACAAGCAGACAACAAGCAAACACTGCACCAATGAGCAAGAACAAGTTTTTGTTCCCCCTGATTTTTGCATTCTGGACAACTAATCAGGGTTGCAGGAATTGGGATGTTACATAACTCTAGGTATGGTTTATGAAAATAACACACATGCAATGACACTAGTGGATCCATGTGGTTGTTGAAAAGAACACAAATGGAGTGACTCTAGTTGTGGTTTATTAAAAGAACACAAATGCAATCAACTCTAGTGGATCCATGTGGTTTATGAAAAGAACACACATGCAATGACACTAGTGGTGGTTTATGACAAGAACACACATGCAATGACTCTAGTGGTGGTTTATGAAAAGAACACACATGACACTGGTGGATCCATGTGGTTTTTGAAAAGAACACACATGCAATAACTCTAGTGGATCCATGTGGTTTATGAAAAGAACACAAATGCAATGAACTCTAGTGGATCCATGTGGTTCATGAATAGAACACACATGTTGTGGTGGCATCACTACATGTGTTCTTTTCCTAAAACCCCAATGATGCACACTAATACACTCACACATCCAATGAAAAGGATACACATGCAATGACTCTAGTGGTGGTTTATGAAAAGAACACACATCCAATGACTCTAGTGGTGGTTTATTGAAAGAACACACACGCAATGACACTGGTGGATCAATGTGGTTTATGAAAAGAAGAGACATGCAATGATTCTAGCTATGGTTTATGAAATGAACACACACGCAATGACACTGGTGGATCCATGTGGTTTTTGAAAAGAACACAAATGCTATGACTCTAGTTGTGGTTTATGAAAAGAACACAAATGCAATAAACTCTAGTGGATACATGTGGTTTATGAAAAGAACACACATGCAATGAATCTAGTGCTGGTTTATGAAAAACACACATGCAATGACTCTAGTGGTGGTTTATGAAAAGAACACACATCCAATGACTCTAGTGGTGGTTTATTGAAAGAACACACATGCAATTACAATGGTGGATCCATGTGGTTTATGAAAAGAACACACATGCAATGACTCTACCTATGGTTTATGGAAAGAACACACATGTAATGACACTGATGGATCCTTGTGGTTTTTGAAAAGAACATAAATGCAATGACTCTAGTTGTGGTTTATGAAAAGAACGCAAATGCAAGCAACTCTAGTGGATCGATGTGGTTTATGAAAAGAAGACACATGCAATGACTCTAGTGGTGGTTTATGAAAAACACACATTCAATGACTCTAGTGCTGGTTTATGAAAAGAAAACACATGCAATGACAATGGTGGATCCGTGTGGTTTACGAAAATAACACACATCCAATACACTGGTGGATCCATGTGGTTTATGAAAAGAACACGCATGCAATAACTCTAGGTGTGGTTTATGAAAAGACACACATGCAATGGCACTAGTGGATCCATGTGGTTGTTGAAAAGAACACAAATGCAGTGACTCTAGTTGTGATTTATTAAAAGAACACAAATGCAATCAACTCTAGTGGATCCATGTGGTTTATGAAAAGAACACACATTCAATGACACTAGTGGTGGTTTATGATAAGAACAAACATGCAATGACTCTAGTGGTGGTTTATGAAAAGAACACACATGTAATGACACTGGTGGATCCATGTGGTTTTTGAAAAGAACACACATGCAATAAACTCTAGTGGATCCATGTGGTTTATGAAATGAACATAAATTCAATGAACTCAAGTGGATCCATGTGGTTTATGAAAAGAACACAAATGCAATTAACTCTAGTGGATCCATGTGGTTCATGAAAAGAACACACATATTGTGGTGGCATCACTACATGTGTTCTTTTCCTAAAACCCCAATGATGCACACTAATACACTCACACATCCAATGAAAAGGACACACATGCAATGACTCTAGTGGTGGTTTATGAAAAGAACACACATCCAATGACTCTAGTGGTGGTTTATTGAAAGAACACACATGCAATGACACTGGTGGATCAATGTGGTTTATGAAAAGAACACACATGCAATGATTCTACCTATGGTTTATGAAATGAACACACACGCAATGACACTAGTGGATCCATGTGGTTTTTGAAAAGAACACAAATCCAATGACTCTAGTTGTGGTTTATGAAAAGAACACAAATGCAATAAATTCTAGTGGATACATGTGGGTTATGAAAAGAACACACATACAATGAATCTAGTGCTGGTTTATGAAAAAACACACATGCAATGACTCTTGTGGTGGTTCATGAAAAGAACACACATCCAATGACTCTAGTGGTGGTTTATTGAAAGAACACACATGCAATGACAATGGTGGATCCACGTGGTTTATGAAAAGAACACACATGCAATGGCTCTAGCTATGGTTTATGAAAAGAAGACACATGCAATGACACTGATGGATCCATGTGGTTTTTGAAAAGAACACAAATGCAATGACTCTAGTTGTGGTTTATGAAAAGAACACAGATGCAATCAACTCTAGGTTTATGAAAAAAACACATGTAATGACAATGGTGGATCCGTGTGGTTTACGAAAATAACACACATCCAATGACACTAGTGGATCCATGTGGTTTATGAAAAGAACACACATGCAATAACTCTAGGTGTGGTTTATGAAAAGAACACACATGCAATGACACTAGTGGATCCATGTGGTTGTTGAAAAGAACACAAATGCAGTGACTCTAGTTATGATCTATTAAAAGAACACAAATGCAATCAACTCTAGTGGATCCATGTGGTTTATGAAAAGAACACACATTCAATGACACTAGTGGTGTTTTATGATAAGAACACACATGTAATGACTCTAGTGGTGGTTTATGAAAAGAACACACATGCAATGACACTGGTGGATCCATGTATTTTTTGAAAAGAACACACATGCAATGACTCTAGTGGATCCATGTGGTTTATGAAAAGAACACAAATGCAATGAATTCTAGTGGATCCATGTGGTTCATGAAAAGAACACATATGTTGTGGTGACATCACTACATGTGTTCTTTTCCTAAAACCTCAATGATGTACACTAATACACTCACACATCCAATGAAAAGGACACACATGCAATGACTCTAGTGGTGGTTTATTAAAAGAACACACATCCAATGACTTTAGAGGTGGTTTATTGAAACAACACACATGCAATGACACTGGTGGATCAATGTGGTTTATGAAAAGAACAGACATGCAATGATTCTTGCTATGGTTTATGAAATGAACACACACGCAGTGACACTAGTGGATCCATGTGGTTTTTGAAAAGAACACAAATTCAATTACTCTAGTTGTGGTTTATGAAAAGAACACAAATGCAATAAACTCTAGTGGATACATGTGGTTTATGAAAAGAACACACATGCAATGAATCTAGTGCTGGTTTATGAAAAACACACCTGCAATGACTCTAGTGGTGGTTTATGAAAAGAACACACATCCAATGACTCTAGTGGTGGTTTATTGAAAGAACACACATGCAATTACAATTGTGGATCCATGTGGTTTATGAAAAGAACACACATGCAATGACTCTACCTATGGTTTATGAAAAGAACACACATGCAATGACACCGATGGATCCTTGTGGTTTTTGAAAAGAACATAAATGCAATGACTCTAGTTGTGGATTATGAAAAGAACACAAATGCAATCAACTCTAGTGGATCGATGTGGTTTATGAAAAGAACACACATGCAATGACTCTAGTGGTGGTTTATGAAAAACACACATGCAATGACTCTAGTGGTGGTTTATGAAAAGAAAACACATGCTATGACAATGGTGGATCCGTGTGGTTTACGAAAATAACACACATCCAATACATTGGTGGATCCATGTGGTTTATGAAAAGAACACGCATGCAATAACTCTAGGTGTGGTTTATGAAAAAACACACATGCAATGACACTAGTGGATCCATGTGGTTGTTCAAAAGAACACAAATGCAGTGACTCTAGTTGTGATTTATTAAAAGAACACAAATGCAATCAACTCTAGTGGATCCATGTGGTTTATGAAAAGAACACACATTCAATGACACTAGTGGTGGTTTATGATAAGAACACACATGCAATGACTCTAGTGGTGGTTTTTGAAAAGAACACACATGCAATAAACTCTAGTGGATCCATGTGGTTTATGAAATGAACACAAATTCAATGAACTCAAGTGGATCCATGTGGTTTATGAAAAGAACACAAATGCAATTAACTCTAGTGGATCGATGTGGTTCATGAAAAGAACACACATATTGTGGTGGCATCACTACATGTGTTCTTTTCCTAAAACCCCAATGATGCACACTAATACACTCACACATCCAATGAAAAGGACACACATGCAATGACTCTAGTGGTGGTTTATGAAAAGAACACACATCCAATGACTCTAGTGGTGGTTTTTTGAAAGAACACACATGCAATGACACTGGTGTATCAATGTGGTTTATGAAAAGAACACACACGCAATGATTCCATCTATGGTTTATGAAATGAACACACACGCAATGACACTAGTGGATCCATGTGGTTTTTGAAAAGAACACAAATGCAATGACTCTAGTTGTGGTTTATGAAAACAACACAAATGCAATAAACTCTAGTGGATACATGTGGGTTATGAAATGAACACACATGCAATGAATCTTGTCCTGGTTTAGGAAAAAACACAAATGCAATGACTCTTGTGGTGGTTCATGAAAAGAACACACATCCAATGACTCTAGTGATGGTTTATTGAAAGAACACACATGCAATGACAATGGTGGATCCACGTGGTTTATGAAAAGAACACACATGCAATGGCTCTAGCTATGGTTTATGAAAAGAACACACATGCAATGACACTGATGGATCCATGTGGTTTTGAAAAGAACACAAATGCAATGACTCTAGTTGTGGTTTATGAAAAGAACACAGATGCAATCAACTCTAGTGGTGGTTTATGAAAAACACACATGTAATGACAATGGTGGATCCGTGTGGTTTACGAAAATAACACACATCCAATGACACTGGTGGATCCATGTGGTTTATGAAAAGAACACACATGCAATAACTCTAGGTGTGGTTTATGAAAAGAACACACATGCAATGACACTAGTGGATCCATGTGGTTGTTGAAAAGAACACAAATGCAGTGACTCTAGTTATGATTTATTAAAAGAACACAAATGCAATCAACTCTAGTGGATCCATGTGGTTTATGAAAAGAACACACATTCAATGACACTAGTGGTGTTTTATGATAAGAACACACATGTAATGACTCTAGTGGTGGTTTATGAAAAGAATACACATGCAATGACACTGGTGGATCCATGTATTTTTTGAAAAGAACACAAATGCAATGAATTCTAGTGGATTCATGTGGTTCATGAAAAGAACACATATGTTGTGGTGACATCACTACATGTGTTCTTTTCCTAAAACCCCAATGATGCACACTAATCCACTCACACATCCAATGAAAAGGACACACATGAAATGACTCTAGTGGTGGTTTATTAAAAGAACACACATCCAATGACTCTAGAGGTGGTTTATTGAAACAACACACATGCAATGACGCTGGTGGATCAATGTGGTTTATGAAAAGAACACACATGCAATGACTCTAGCTATGGTTTATGAGACGAACACACATGCAATGACACTGGTGGATCCATGTGATTTTTGAAAATAACACAAATGCAATGACTCTTGTTGTGGTTTATGAAAAGAACACAAATGCAATCAACTCTAGTGGAGACATGTTGTTTATGAAAAGAACACACATGTAATGAATCTAGTGCTGGTTTATGAAAAAACATACATGCAATTACTCTAGTGGTGGTTGATGAGAAGAACACAGATTCAATGACAATGGTGGATCCGTGTGGTTTACGAAAAGAACACACATCCAATGACACTGGTGGATCCATGTGGTTTATGAAAAGAACACACATGCAATAACTCTAGGTATGGTTTATGAAAAGAACACACATGCAATGACACTAGTGGATCCATGTGGTTTTTGAAAAGAACACAAATGCAATGACTCTAGTTGTGGTTTATGAAAAAAATACAAATGCAATCAACTCTAGTGGATCCATGTGGTTTATGAAAAGAACACACATGCAATGACACTAGTGGTGGTTTATGACAAGAACACACATGCAATGACTCTAGTAGTGGTTTATGAAAAGAACACGCATGCAATGACACTGCTGGATCCATGTGGTTTATGAAAAGAACACACACACAATGACACTAGTGGTGGTTTATGACAAGAACACACATACAATGACTCTAGTGCTGGTTTATGAAAAAGAACACACATGACACTGGTGGATCCATGTGGTTTTTGAAAAGAACACGCATCCAATGACTCTAGTGGATCCATGTGGTTTATGAAAAGAACACAAATGCAATGAACTCTAGTGGATCCATGTGGTTCATGAAAAGAACACACATGCTGTGGTAGCATCACTACATGTGTTCTTTTCCTAAAACCCCAATGATGCACACTAATACACCCACACATCCAATGAAAAGGACACACATGCAGTGACTCTAGTGGTGGTTTATGAAAAGAACATACATCCAATGACTCTAGTGGTGGTTTATTGAAAGAACACATATGCCATGACACTGGTGGATCAATGTGGTTTATGAAAATAACACACATGCAATGACTCTAGCTATGGTTTATGAAACGAACACACATGCAATGACACTGGTGGATCCATGTGGTTTTTGAAAAGAACACAAATGCAATGACTCTAGTTGTGGTTTATGAAAAGAACACAAATGCAATCAAGTCTAGTCGAGCCATGTGGTCTATGAAAAGAACACACATGTAATGAATCTAGTGCTGGTTTATGAAAAAACATACATTCAATTACTCTAGTGGTGGTTTATGAAAAGAACACACATGCAATGACAATGGTGGATCCGTGTGGTTTACGAAAAGAACACACATTCAATGACACTGGTGGATCCATGTGGTTTATGAAAACAACACACATGCAATAACTCTAGGTATGGTTTATGAAAAGAACACACATGCAATGAAACTAGTGGATCCATGTGGTTGTTGAAAAGAACACAAATGCAACGACTCTAGTTGTTGTTTATTAAAATAACACAAATGCAATCAACTCTAGTGGATCCATGTGGTTTATGAAAAGAACACACATGCAATGACACTAGTGGTGGTTTATAAAAAGAACACACATGCAATGACTCTAGTGGTGGTTTATGAAAAGAACACACATGCAATGACACTGGTGGATCCATGTGGTTTAAGAAAAGAACACACATGCAATGACACTAGTGGTGGATTATGAAATGAACACACATGCAATGACACTAGTGGATCCATGTGGTTGTTCAAAAGAACACAAATGCAATGACTCTAGTTGTTGTTTATTAAAAGAACACAAATGCAATCAACTCTACTGGATCCATGTGGTTTATGAAAAGAACACACATGCAATGACACTAGTGGTGGTTTATGACAAGAACACACATGCAATGACACTAGTGGTGGTTTATGAAAATAACACACATGCAATGACACTGGTGGATTCGTGTGGTTTATGAGAAGAACACACATGCAATAACTCTAGGTATGGTTTATGAAAAGAACACACATGCAATGGCATTAGTGGATCCATGTGGTTATTGAAAAGAACACAAATGCGATTACTCTAGTTGTGGTTTATTAAAAGAACACAAATGCAATCAACTCTAGTGGATCCATGTGGTTTATGAAAAGAACACACATGCAATGACACTGGTGGATCCATGTGGTTTATGAAAAGAACACACATGCAATAACTCTAGGTATGGGTTATGAAAAGAACACACATGCAATGACACTAGTGGATCCATGTGGTTGTTGAAAAGAACACAAATGCAATGACTCTAATTGTTGTTTATTAAAAGAACACAAATGCAATCAACTCTAGTGGATCCATGTGGTTTATGAAAAGAACACACATGCAATGACACTAGTGGTGGTTTATGACAAGAACACACATGCAATGACTCTAGTGGTGGTTTATGAAAAGAACACACATGCAATGACACTGGTGGATCCATGTGGTTTATGAATAGAACACACATGCAATGACACTAGTGGTGGTTTATGACAAGAACACACATACAATTACTCTAGTGGTGGTTTATGAAAAGAACACACATGACACTGGTGGATCCATGTGGTTTTTGAAAAGAACACGCATCCAATGACTCTAGTGGATCCATGTGGTTTATGAAAAGAACACAAATGCAATGAACTCTAGTGGATCCATGTGGTTCATGAAAAGAACACACATGTTGTGGTGGCATCACTACATGTGTTCTTTTCCTAAAACCCCAATGATGCACACTAATACACCCACACATCCAATGAAAAGGACACACATGCAATGACTCTAGTGGTGGTTTTTGAAAAGAACACACATCCAATGACTCTATTGGTGGTCTATGGAAAGAACACACATGCAACAACACTGGTGGATCAATGTGGTTTATGAAAAGAACACACATGCAATGACTCTAGATATGGTTTATGACACGAACACACATGCAATGACACTGGTGGATCCATGTGGTTTTTGAAAAGAACACAAATGCAATGACTCTAGTTGTGGTTTATGAAAAGAAGACAAATGCAATCAAGTCTAGTCGAGCCATGTGGTCTACGAAAAGAACACACATGTAATGAATCTAGTGTTGGTTTATGAAAAAACATACATTCAATTACTCTAGTGGTGGTTTATGAAAAGAACACACATGCAATGATAATGGTGGATCCTTGTGGTTTACGAAAAGAACACACATTCAATGACACTGGTGGATCCATGTGGTTTATGAAAACAACACACATGCAATAACTCAAGGTATGGTTTATGAAAAGAACACACATGCAATGAAACTAGTGGATCCATGTGGTTGTTGAAAAGAACACAAATGCAATGACTCTAGTTGTTGTTTATTAAAAGAACACAAATGCAATCAACTCTAGTGGATCCATGTGGTTTATGAAAAGAACACACATGCAATGACACTAGTGGTGGTTTATAACAAGAACACACATGCAATGACTCTAGTGGTGGTTTATGAAAAGAACACACATGCAATGACACTGGTGGATCCATGTGGTTTCAGAAAAGAACACACATGCAATGACACTAGTGGTGGTTTATGAAACGAACACACATGCAATGACACTAGTGGATCCATGTGGTTGTTCAAAAGAACACAAATGCAATGACTCTAGTTGTTGTTTATTAAAAGAACACAAATGCAATCCACTCTAGTGGATCCACATGCAATGACACTAGTGGTGGTTTATGACAAGAACACACATGCAATGACACTTGTGGTGGTTTATGAAAAGAACACACATGCAATGACACTGGTGGATTCGTGTGGTTTATGAAAAGAACACACATGCAATGACACTGGTGGATCCATGTGGTTTGTGAAAAGAACACACATGCAGTAACTCTAGGTATGGTTTATGAAAAGAACACACATGCAATGGCATTAGTGGATCCATGTGGTTATTGAAAAGAACACAAATGCAATTACTCTAGTTGTGGTTTATTAAAAGAACACAAATGCAATCAACTCTAGTGGATCCATGTGGTTTATGAAAAGAACACACATGCAATGACACTGGTGGATCCATGTGGTTTATGAAAAGAACACACATGCAATAACTCTAGGTATGGTTTATGAAAAGAACACACATGCAATGACACTAGTGGATCCATGTGGTTGTTGAAAAGAACACAAATGCAATGACTCTAATTGTTGTTTATTAAAAGAACACAGATGCAATCAACTCTAGTGGATCCATGTGGTTTATGAAAAGAACAAACATGCAATGACACTAGTGGTGGTCTATGACAAGAACACACATGGAATGACTCTAGTGGTGGTTTATTAAAAGAACACACATACAATGACACTGGTGGATCCATGTGGTTTATGAATAGAACACACATGCAATGACACTTGTGGTGGTTTATGACAAGAACACTCATACAATGACTCTAGTGGTGGTTTATGAAAAGAACACACATGAAACTGGTGGATCCATGTGGTTTTTGAAAAGAACACGCATCCAATGACTCTAGTGGATCCATGTGGTTTATGAAAATAACACAAATGCAATGAACTCTAGTGGATCCATGTGGTTCATGAAAAGAACACACATGTTGTGGTGGCATCACTACATGTGTTCTTTTCCTAAAACCCCAATGATGCACACTAATACACCCACACATCCAGTGAAAAGGACACACATGCAATGACTCTAGTGGTGGTTTTTGAAAAGAACACACATCCAATGACTCTATTGGTGGTCTATTGAAAGAACACACATGCATCGACACTGGTGGATGAATGTGGTTTATGAAAAGAACACACATGCAATGACTCTAGCTTTGGTTTATGACACGAACACACATGCAATGACACTGGTGGATCCATGTAGTTTTTGAAAAGAACACAAATGCAATGACTCTAGTTGTGGTTTATGAAAAGAACACAAATGCAATCAAGTCTAGTCGAGCCATGTGGTCTATGAAAAGAACACACATGTAATGAATCTAGTGCTGGTTTATGAAAAAACATACATTCAATTACTCTAGTGGTGGTTTATGAAAAGAACACACATGCAATGACAATGGTGGATCCTTGTGGTTTATAAAAAGAACACACATTCAATGACACTGGTGGATCCATGTGGTTTATGAAAACAACACACATGCAATAACTCTAGGTATGGTTTATGAAAACAACACACATGCAATGAAACTAGTGGATCCATGTGGTTGTTGAAAAGAACACAAATGCAATGACTCTAGTTGTTGTTTATTAAAAGAACACAAATGCAATCAACTCTAGTGGATCCATGTGGTTTATGAAAAGAACACACATGCAATGACACTAGTGGTGGTTTATAACAAGAACACACATGCAATGACACTGGTGGATCCATGTGGTTTATGAATAGAACACACATGCAATGACACTAGTGCTGGCTTATGACAAGAACACACATACAATGACTCTAGTGGTGGTTTATGAAAAGAACACACATGACACTGGTGGATCCATGTGGTTTTTGAAAAGAACACGCATCCAATGACTCTAGTGGATCCATGTGGTTTATGAAAATAACACAAATGCAATGAACTCTAGTGGATCCATGTGGTTCATGAAAAGAACACACATGTTGTGGTGGCATCACTACATGTGTTCGTTTCCTAAAACCCCAATGATGCACACTAATACACCCACACATCCAATGAAAAGGACACACATGCAATGACTCTAGTGGTGGTTTTTGAAAAGAACACACATCCAATGACTCTATTGGTGGTCTATTGAAAGAACACACATGCAACGACACTGGTGGATCAATATGGTTTATGAAAAGAACACACATGCAATGACTCTAGATATGGTTTATGACATGAACACACATGCAATGACACTGGTGGATCCATGTGGTTTTTGAAAAGAACACAAATGCAATGACTCTAGTTGTGGTTTATGAAAAGAACACAAATGCAATCAAGTCTAGTCGAGCCATGTGGTCTACGAAAAGAACACACATGTAATGAATCTAGTGCTGGTTTATGAAAAAACATACATTCAATTACTCTAGTGGTGGTTTATGAAAAGAACACACATGCAATGACAATGGTGGATCCTTGTGGTTTACAAAAAGAACACACATTCAATGACACTGGTGGATCCATGTGGTTTATGAAAACAACACACATGCAATAACTCTAGGTATGGTTTATGAAAACAACACACATGCAATGAAACTAGTGGATCCATGTGGTTGTTGAAAAGAACACAAATGCAATGACTCTAGTTGTTGTTTATTAAAAGAACACAAATGCAATCAACTCTAGTGGATCCATGTGGTTTATGAAAAGAACACACATGCAATGACACTAGTGGTGGTTTATAACAAGAACACACATGCAATGACACTGGTGGATCCATGTGGTTTATGAATAGAACACACATGCAATGACACTAGTGGTGGTTTATGACAAGAACACACATACAATGACTCTAGTGGTGGTTTATGAAAAGAACAGACATGACACTTGTGGATCCATGTGGTTTTTGAAAAGAACACGCATCCAATGACTCTAGTGGATCCATGTGGTTTATGAAAAGAACACAAATGCAATGAACTCTAGTGGATCCATGTGGTTCATGAAAAGAACACACATGTTGTGGCATCACTACATGTGTTCTTTTCCTAAAACCCCAATGACGCACACTAATACACCCACACATCCAATGAAAAGGACACACATGCAATGACTCTAGTGGTGGTTTTTGAAAAGAACACACATCCAATGACTCTATTGGTGGTCTATTGAAAGAACACACATGCAACGACACTGTGGATCAATATGGTTTATGAAAAGAACACACATGCAATGACTCTAGATATGGTTTATGACACGAACACACATGCAATGACACTGGTGGATCCATGTGGTTTTTGAAAAGAACACAAATGCAATGACTCTAGTTGTGGTTTATGAAAAGAACACAAATGCAATCAAGTCTAGTCGAGCCATGTGGTCTACGAAAAGAACACACATGTAATGAATCTAGTGCTGGTTATGAAAAAACATACATTCAATTACTCTAGTGGTGGTTTATGAAAAGAACACACATCCAATGATAATGGTGGATCCTTGTGGTTTACGAAAAGAACACACATTCAATGACACTGGTGGATCCATGTGGTTTATGAAAACAACACACATGCAATAACTCTAGGTATGGTTTATGAAAAGAACACACATGCAATGAAACTAGTGGATCCATGTGGTTGTTGAAAAGAACACAAATGCAATGACTCTAGTTGTTGTTTATTAAAAGAACACAAATGCAATCAACTCTAGTGGATCCATGTGGTTTATAAAAAGAACACACATGCAATGACACAAGTGGTGGTTTATAACAAGAACACACATGCAATGACTCTAGTGGTGGTTTATGAAAAGAACACACATGCAATGACACTGGTGGATCCATGTGGTTTCAGAAAAGAACACACATGCAATGACACTAGTGGTGGTTTATGAAACGAACACACATGCAATGACACTAGTGGATCCATGTGGTTGTTCAAAAGAACACAAATGCAATGACTATAGTTGTTGTTTATTAAAAGAACACAAATGCAATCCACTCTAGTGGATCCATGTGGTTTATGAAAAGAACACACATGCAATGACACTAGTGGTGGTTTATGACAAGAGCACACATGCAATGACACTTGTGGTGGTTTATGAAAAGAACACACATGCAATGACACTGGTGGATTCGTGTGGTTTATGAAAAGAACACACATGCAATGACATTGGTGGATCCATGTAGTTTGTGAAAAGAACACACATGCAATGACACTGGTGGATTCGTGTGGTTTATGAATAGAACACACATGCAATGACACTGGTGGATCCATGTGGTTTGTGAAAAGAACACACATGCAATAACTCTAGGTATGGTTTATGAAAAGAACACACATGCAATGGCATTAGTGGATCCATGTGGTTATTGAAAAGAACACAAATGCAATTACTCTAGTTGTGGTTTATTAAAAGAATACAAATGCAATCAACTCTAGTGGATCCATGTGGTTTATGAAAAGAACACACATGCAATGACACTGGTGGATCCATGTGGTTTATGAAAATAACACACATGCAATAACTCTAGGTATGGTTTATGAAAAGAACACACATGCAATGACACTAGTGGATCCATGTGGTTGTTGAAAAGAACACAAATGCAATGACTCTAATTGTTGTTTATTAAAAGAACACAAATGCAATCAACTCTAGTGGATCCATGTGGTTTATGAAAATAACAAACATGCAATGACACTAGTGGTGGTTTATGACAAGAACACACATGCAATGACTCTAGTGGTGGTTTATGAAAAGAACACACATGCAATGACACTGGTGGATCCATGTGGTTTATGAATAGAACACACATGCAATGACACTAGTGGTGGTTTATGACAAGAACACACATACAATGACTCTAGTGGTGGTTTATGAAAAGAACACACATGACACTGGTGGATCCATCTGGTTTTTGAAAAGAACACGCATCCAATGACTCTAGTGGATCCATGTGGTTTATGAAAAGAACACAAATGCAATGAGCTCTAGTGGATCCATGTGGTTCATGAAAAGAACACACATGTTGTGGTGGCATCACTACATGTGTTCTTTTCCTAAAACCCCAATGATGCACACTAATACACCCACACATCCAATGAAAAGGACACACATGCAATGACTCTAGTGGTGGTTTTTGAAAAGAACACACATCCAATGACTCTATTGGTGGTCTATTGAAAGAACACACATGCAACGACACTGGTGGATCAATGTGGTTTATGAAAAGAACACACATGCAATGACTCTAGATATGGTTTATGACACGAACACACATGCAATGACACTGGTGGATCCATGTGGTTTTTGAAAAGAACACAAATGAAATGACTCTAGTTGTGGTTTATGAAAAGAACACAAATGCAATCAAGTCTAGTCGAGCCATGTGGTCTACAAAAAGAACACACATGTAATGAATCTAGTGCCGGTTTATGAAAAAACATACATTCAATTACTCTAGTGGTGGTTTATGAAAAGAACACACATGCAATGATAATGGTGGATCCTTGTGGTTTACGAAAAGAACACACATTCAGTGACACTGGTGGATCCATGTGGTTTATGAAAACAACACACATGCAATAACTCTAGGTATGGTTTATGAAAAGAACACACATGCAATGAAACTAGTGGATCCATGTGGTTGTTGAAAAGAATACAAATGCAATGACTCTAGTTGTTGTTTATTAAAAGAACACAAATGCAATCAACTCTAGTAGATCCATGTGGTTTATGAAAAGAAAACACATGCAATGACACAAGTGGTGGTTTATAACAAGAACACACATGCAATGACTCTAGTGGTGGTTTATGAAAAGAACACACATGCAATGACACTGGTGGATCCATGTGGTTTAAGAAAAGAACACACATGCAATGACACTAGTGGTGGCTTATGAAACGAACACACATGCAATGACACTAGTGGATCCATGTGGTTGTTCAAAAGAACACAAATGCAATGACTCTAGTTGTTGTTTATTAAAAGAACACAATTGCAATCCACTCTAGTGGATCCATGTGGTTTATGAAAAGAACACACATGCAATGACACTAGTGGTGGTTTATGACAAGAACACTCATGCAATGACACTTGTGGTGGTTTATGAAAAGAACACACATGCAATGACACTGGTGGATTCGTGTGGTTTATGAAAAGAACACACATGCAATGACACTGGTGAATCCATGTGGTTTGTGAAAAGAACACACATGCAATAACTCTAGGTATGGTTTATGAAAAGAACACACATGCAATGGCATTAGTGGATCCATGTGGTTATTGAAAAGAACACAAATGCAATTACTCTAGTTGTGGTTTATTAAAAGAACACAAATGCAATCAACTCTAGTGGATCCATGTGGTTTATGAAAAGAACACACATGCAATGACACTGGTGGATCCATGTGGTTTATGAAAAGAACACACATGCAATAACTCTAGGTATGGTTTATGAAAAGAACACACATGCAATGACACTAGTGGATCCATGTGGTTGTTGAAAAGAACACAAATGCAATGACTCTAATTGTTGTTTATTAAAAGAACACAAATGCAATCAACTCTAGTGGATCCATGTGGTTTATGAAAAGAACAAACATGCAATGACACTAGTGGTGGTTTATGACAAGAACACACATGCAATGACTCTAGTGGTGGTTTATGAAAAGAACACACATGCAATGACACTGGTGGATCCATGTGGTTTATGAATAGAACACACATGCAATGACACTAGTGGTGGCTTATGACAAGAACACACATACAATGACTCTAGTGGTGGTTTATGAAAACAACACACATGACACTGGTGGATCCATCTGGTTTTTGAAAAGAACACGCATCCAATGACTCTAGTGGATCCATGTGGTTTATGAAAAGAACACAAATGCAATGAACTCTAGTGGATCCATGTGGTTCATGAAAAGAACACACATGTTGTGGTGGCATCACTACATGTGTTCTTTTCCTAAAACCCCAATGATGCACACTAATACACCCACACATCCAGTGAAAAGGACACACATGCAATGACTCTAGTGGTGATTTTTGAAAAGAACACACATCCAATGACTCTATTGGTGGTCTATTGAAAGAACACACATGCAACGACACTGGTGGATGAATGTGGTTTATGAAAAGAACACACATGCAATGACACTAGTGGTGGTTTATAACAAGGACACACATGCAATGACTGTAGTGGTGGTTTATGAAAAGAACACACATGCAATGACACTGGTGGATCCATGTGGTTTAAGAAAAGAACACACATGCAATGACACTAGTGGTGGTTTATGAAACGAACACACATGCAATGACACTAGTGGATCCATGTGGTTGTTCAAAAGAACACAAATGCAATGAATCTAGTTGTGGTTTATTAAAAGAACACAAATGCAATCAACTCTGGTGGATCCATGTGGTTTATGAAAAGAACACACATGCAATGACACTAGTGGTGGTTTTTGAAAAGAACACACATCCAATGACTCTATTGGTGGTCTATTGAAAGAACACACATGCAATGGCACTGGTGGATCAATGTGGTTTATGAAAAGAACACACATGCAATGACTCTAGCTATGGTTTATGACACGAACACACATGCAATGACACTGGTGGATCCATGTGGTTTTTGAAAAGAACACAAATGCAATGACTCTAGTTGTGGTTTATGAAAAGAACACAAATGCAATCAAGTCAAGTCGAGCCATGTGGTCTATGAAAAGAACACACATGTAATGAATCTAGTGCTAGTTTATGAAAAAACATACATTCCATTACTCTAGTGGTGGTTTATGAAAAGAACACACATGCAATGACAATGGTGGATCCGTGTGGTTTACGAAAAGAACACACATTCAATGACACTGGTGGATCCATGTGGTTTATGAAAATAACACACATGCAATAACTCTAGGTATGGTTTATGAAAAGAACACACATGCAATGAAACTAGTGGATCCATGTGGTTGTTGAAAAGAACAC